>VBSM01002608.1:10091083-10215258 GCA_008086735.1 Cheirogaleus medius | reverse complement strand
TTTAGTAGAGACAGGGTCTCGCTCTTGCTGAGGCTGGTTTCGAACTCCTGACCTGGAGCAATCCGCCCGCCTTGGCCTCCCACAGTGCTAGGATTACAGATGTGAGCCACCGTGCCCAGCCAAAGTTTTTATTTTCTGAAGCAAGTCTATCAAGAATTTTCAATGTGGTCCTCCACGGGCTTCCAAAGGGGTTTAGGATTGGCCATGAAAAGAGAGGAATGGGAAAGAAACTTACATTTTTGCTTCTTGGGAAAAGAGTCCATATATATTGGTTTTGACAGTAAGGATTTTATAAAGCAAGGCATTTTAATCTTCATTTCCAAGAAGCAATATAGGAACCTTCTTGATAGAAATGCCACCTGTTTTAATGGCTGAGCACTAATGGCGCTCTGCCAAGTTGATAGCAAATTTAGGCAAATTTTAATCACAACTGGTGTATGCATGGTTCATAAATATTAGTTTTTTGCCAGAGAAAAAAGTGGCAGTGTACTGATTCCATGTAAGAAACCCTTTTAAGCTTTTATGAAAGACTTAGAATCAGAATAAAACATATCACAATTCAATAATATTTTATAATAGTATTTAATGTTTTATATTTTATAATATATTTTAATACAAATTATTTAATATTTTACAATGGAGCTGGTTATCTTTCTAATACTTTGCTAGAGAAATTCTTTAGAGACTCACATAAATGCTGAACCAGTGATGATAAATCACGGTTTCCCCTCTTGTCCTTCCTCCACACAGCAGTTGACAGTTATCTCCTGATAAAGCCTGGCTTGGGTAACACATCGCACTGGAGGAATAAGGATTCAGGAAGTAGCTCAACAGCACACCCCAGTTTGAGTAGCCCTTCTGAACCGCTGGGCGCATGTTCCTCCTGGGTGTGTGGGTAGCAGCAAGTGTGAACACCCTGAGGAGAACCTGGAGCTCCGGTATTGTCTGCTCCACACTCAGGAAAATCCCTGTGCTTTCCTGGCAGAACTGGTAGAATTAGCTTTCTATTATGAATGTCTAGAAGTTTGACCATTTTTGTCAGACTTTTGGATTGATATTTGCATATCTACAACTTAATGTCACTTATCTACTTAACACCCACAAGTTGCTTCTCATTAGATTTGGAATAAAATCCAAGATCTTCACCTTGAATCACCTGGTTATTTTGAACTGGCCTCTCTCTGCCTTTCTCTCTTCTTTAAATAGGCTGAGCTCTTTCTCACTACAGGTTTTTTGTTGAACCTGCTGGTCCCTCTTTCTAGATGGCTCTTTCTCTAGATCATTGGATTCCTTTCATTTGAGTCTCTTCTTGGAGAGGTCTCCTCTGCTGGCCCCACTTCCACTGTCACTCCATCCCATCATTCTATTTTATTTTCTTTGTAGCACTTACTTGAACTAATCTTACTTATTATCTGCCTCTCGTTAAAATGTAAGCCTTATGAAAGTAGGAGCTTCTCTGTTGTACTTTATTGCTGTGATCTTCAGAATCTAGGGCAGTGCTTGGCATGAAGTCAGTGCTCCGAAGTATTTGTTGGATGAATTACAATTTCCCCCATTCAGTGGCATTGCCTGCAATCTGTTTTAATCTTGGATTATAATTTTATTATTTGTTGGGGACTGGAAAGAACAGAGTTAACGGGTAGTGAAGAAATAGGAAAAAAGGGACTGGTGGAACTAGCTATGTGATTTGAGCAGTAAATCACAAAAGTTTAAGTATGGCCTGAAAACAAAAAAGAAGCAAATGTATACTATTTGAAAGTCAGGCTCTAATATAATCTTACAGTGAACCATCCACACACAAAGCTGTATCTTCATGATTCTGCTAACAATGGGAAGGCTGATGATATTTTTGCAGGCCATTAAATAAATGTAGGTTTCAAGTTTGCTTGTCTAATAAATGTTTTTTCAATAGAAGAAAGGGAAAACACGCATTCAAGATGGTAAGCAAGCAGTGATAGAATCCATAGCTAGTGTCAGTTTTTAAAAAGGAATTTTCTCCCTACCACCCTGAAACTCTGTGATGATCCAAATAATTGTTTGTGAATGTCTTATCAGGGACCAAGGTCAACAGAATTAATCTTTTAACATTAGACAGAAGTAAAATAATATTTCTTATCTGTACCCTAAGACACATTGGACAGGAGATTTCTCATGGAGATGATGAAATTTTAATTTATGTAGTAAATAATTCATTAAGATTTAACCTTCATCAGTCATCCTTATTTATTTATTTATTTATTTATTTATTTATTTATTTATTTATGAATGAGACAGTGTCTTGCTCTATTTCCCGAGCTAGAGTGCAGCGGCGTCATCATAGCTCACTGTAACCTCAAATGCCTGGGCTCAAGCAATTCTCCCACCTCAGCCTCCCAAGGTGCTGGGATTACAGGTGTGAGCCACTGCTTCTGGCTCATCATCCTTATTGTTACCACATGAAAAAAAAAAAAAATTTGAAATTCTGTTAAGTGCTACCTCTTGAAAGAAAAATATAAAGTCTTTGTAAGTAAAGTGGGAAATTTTCAGGTTCCGAAAAGATGACTCATCTGACCTTATACTTATCTTTTCAAGACCTGAAACAAAGGAAAGAAAGTGCTTTTCTGTGGTTAAAAGAATTTCATCAACACCAGTCCATAGAAGCCAATCAGACACAGGTGGATCTCAGGACAATTTTTTGGTTTATTTCACGTCTCTTAAGCAGAGCTCTAAATGTAATCTCCTCAGCAAGAATTGATATTACATTTTTGTGGAACATAAATTGCCTTCTCTCCTCTCTATTCCTAGCACCGATTACAATCTTCAGCAGGGTGCAGAATTTTAAATTCTTTTGGAATTAATAAGCAGATCAGAGTAAGAGTATTAACAGGGGAAGACTAGGGCATGGTCTGTGATGAAGTTGAATAAAATCAGTAACTATGATTCTGGGCTGTGACATGTTCCTAGCTCACTATTTTGCAGAGGTTTTAGGATCTTGGAGTTTTATTCACTTTCTCAGCTAGTATGGGCTATAATGTGCTGCTATAACAGTGTCAGCAGATTAAACAACAGAGATTTATTTCTTGCTCATTCCATGTGTCCATTGTGCATCAGCGGAGTGCTCTGCTCATCATTGTCACTCAGAGATGTAGGTTGATGGAGCAGCTACCATCTCTAATGCTGTCAATTATCACGTTTGAGGGGAAAGGGAACCTTAAAGGGTCTCACCCTATGTGGTTAAATGAGCTCATACAGAAATGGCATCTGACACGTCATTTCAAAACTCTTTGAACAGAATCCAGTGGGCCTGGCCCCACCTAACCAACCACCAAAGTGTAGTTGTGTACAGAACTAATGATATTCGCTTAGTATTTTCCTGCTTGCTGTTGACACAGATTGATTTATTAGGGTAAACTGGTTATCATAAAATGTCTTATTTTCTTCATGCAGAAATACCATTGATTTATCGAATCATGATTTCATTTTTTAATACATTTTTCATCAATGATTAATTTGCATACACAGATATGTTGAGTAACTGATTATTGACTTACTAATCAATGCATCATTTCTTGAATTTAGCCAACATTTGTTGAGAACCTACTATGTACATGATCACTGTGCTAGATACTACATTGCATGGCTTTGCTGAATTATTGTTAAGTCATCACTTACTTACCTAAATCCTAGACTGGATATATTTTGGTGCATGCCGAGAAGGTTCTTATTGAGGCTTGCCTACTTTGTAGGGTATCAGTGAACATTTAAGATTATGTTTTCAAAGTGCCTAGCCCTGGCAATAGTGATGTTGATAATGATGTTGCAAGTTGACTAGGATTTTATTGTTCAATTCCTAGAATAATTTTTATTCAACCAATAATTCAGTTAAACAGTGCTCACTTGATGATTAGTCATGGAGTCAAGACTGCCTCTTGAAGCTAAGCTCTTTATTCATTCTCTAATGGAGGTTCCTTGGGTTGGGACACTTAAATAGGGTTTAGTCTTGACAATAGAAAGAGCACAGATGCCAACCATGCATGCAATACCCTCTGGGAGAAGATCTGATGACTCAGCACTGTCCCTATGAGATCATTAAAGCAAACCCAGGTATAGTGTTAGATATGGATGAAGGTACTTAAATTTAAGGTTAATTGGGTATAAACTCTTAACTCCTATGTTCTACTCTCTGGCCCCTTGGCCATTGAAGTTGGTTCCTTAGCTCTCTCTTCCTCCAGCCACAGGGATTCATTTCTGCTGACAATTCCCACATGTTTTCCCCTTAGTAAATAGCAGATACTTAGGTGGTAAGTTTGTTTTGTGCCATTGCTGTGTTAAAAGGCAGATGTTCTAAATAAGGATTGTGGGTTCTTTTATACATTCTCCCTTAGCTGTTTCCAAAAACAACTGCATTTCAGCCGAGTTTGAAAATTTGCTCTCTCTGGTTTTCTCTGATTAATGCTGTCATAATACTTACTGGTTAAGGTTTTCTTCTGTAAAGATCTTGGAATTTGGGATTTCTGGTCAGTGCTTTACAGGTTTGTCTAAGAAAGAAAGGAGTATCAGTTTGCTTTTGTACATGGCCTCAAAAAGCCAAGTCTGCTTTGGTTGATTTTCATGTGAGCAATCCCACCTGCTTTGAATTCTATTCTCACCCCTGCTCCCAGGTCACAGATGGAAACTACTGATAGAAGACACTTGTCCCCTAGCAACAAATCACCTCCACTTTTGCCCCATAGGAACATTTTATTCACCATCTGTCCTCAAATTAACAAAAGGTATATACAACAGTGTGAGAGGGTGAATATGAGGAAGAAGCGTGTCCTGTTAGGTAAGAAAATATGTGCCTAGAAACATGGGAGAAGGGGCGTGTGTGTGGCGGGGGGTAGACAGGCAAGAAACAGAATAGGTGGATAAGATACCCATTTGCCAAATGATTCCATAATATCAGTGCATAGATAATAAGTACAAGAACAGCTTTGGGAAATATAAGCTGACTTTATACAAAGGCCAGAAGACATTTTATTTGATGTGTTTTACTGTAAAAGAATTGTCCTTGTGAAAAGCTTTGGAGCTAATATTTTAAGAAGTCTTTGGGAAACAAGCAACTTTCCCCTTTGTTACTCTAAGAATGAAATATAAATAGGAAGTTTTACTTTTTTCTTTAATGCAAATATTTGTAGAAGAAAATCAGCTAATGCTTATTTATAAAACCCACCTTTGAAACTCATTTTTTCCCCAAGATGCCTTGTTTTTATAACAGTATTCTATATTCTCTGAAATCTCAGTCTGGAACAATATTTTTCCTTCCATATGTTTTGTAACTCAGACTTTTCTAATAGAAGAGAACATGTGTTCTTATTTCAACACTTAGAATAGAATCCACCTGAAGACAGAGGTTCTTCACTCTTTCAATCCTCACATAATATGTGCCCAATAAATGTCTTTTGATTAATTAAATGAATGAATGAAAACAGACACAGGATTCCCAATAGAAAGAAAATAAAAACCTATTTATGTTTGTTCTTCTACAGGTGAAAAGATTACCTAAATGTCACATATAATACCATCACACATATCTTGTTTGCTAATGATTTGACTTCATTTGTTTCTTGTTTCTTCAAATTCAGGGAAAATGTAAATAGTTCATTCTTATAGTATCTCAAAACTTAACTTGAATGAAAACTTATTAAATAATGTGAAAAATTAACTCTTATGTTTTGCTGCCAAGGGGCTTGGCATTTTACTTGGGTAAATTATGTGGCTTGTCTGGAAGAGTCAGACCCTGGGATGGCAGGTCTCTGTCACCATGGTGACATGGGTTGGGGAAGATGGATGGCTATCCTGTAAAGCACCTTTGGGGTGCACTGTGCCATCAGCAGTGGGTAGTACCACCCAAGGAGTACTCTTTCAGAGTAATATTTTTTTTGGCTCAACATAACAGACCATAATGTGTCTGGTATAGTCAGCCAAAACAAGATCGTTTATCACTGCCTCTGCCAGCTACCAGTGCTGGCTAAGAGAACCAAAAACCAAATGTAGTGATCAAAAAGACTGCTAGAGAAGTAAAAGGGAAAAGGATGAAGAAAAACCAGGCAGGAATCCATGTTTAGCTTATCTCTCTCGTTCCCCTGGAATGACAAGTGTGGGAATTTCTTCTACCTCTGTGTGCAATCCATCTTCTCTGCAGTAGAGGGCTGCTCCATTACTACCCTTGACCTCTCACGTTCCCCACCATCCCAGTCACTGGGAAGCAGACAAGGGAGCACCATGATATAACACAGTGGCCAGATGTGTAGGCTGTGTTGCCAGACTGCCTGGGTTCAAATCCTTGCTCCTCCACTTAACTAGCCTGGCAATTACAAAACCTGGAGTGCCCCAGGGTTTTGGTCTCCAAAATGGAAACAATAATGAAAATGTTATTTCATAGGGTTGTTGTAAAGATTAAATGAGGTAATACATACTTATTGCATAGCGTACTGCTCTTATTAATAATGGTGGGGTCAGGAAGACTGCATATGTGTGCTAAATGGAGATGCGAAATGTATGATTGGCCACCTAGGTTTAGGATGTATCAGGAACATTAGGTGAAGAAAAACATATTGTTATTATTACTTCTATTGTTACTATCACTGTTAACATTATAACCAAGGAGATGTAAAAAATATTTATATATATACTATGAATACTACTTTACATATGAAGTGAATGATATCATCCAAGGGTTTCAATTACCAGTGTTTGGGTTTTTCCAAATGTTTTTGTTCTCATCTCTACTGAGCAGTAGCAGTAGTCAAAAGACAGGAATCCAGTAAAAATTTCAAGTACAAAGGCACATAAAATTTTACTCTTCGAGATGTAATTGGTCTGGCATAAAAAATAAGAATCAGTCTTGAGACCCAGGATGAGATGATTTTTTAATGGGTGGAAATTGCAGCTAATAGAAAGTTGAATATAAAGATTAACAAATATGAAAGGAAGGCATGGCATGGATTATTCATCATAGGTGTTAAAAGAGCAATAGTGAATTTTTTTTTTTTTTACAAAGACAGCTTAGAAAAAAAGCCAGACAGTTTAAAAATGAATTCACTGCACAGCTTGATTCTGCGTTCATAAATATAATGAAGCTCAAAAATTATTTAGTAGCAGAGGCATGTGAGAGGAACTTATGGATATAAATTGTGATTCTGTGGGACAAGACCATGTGGAAATTAGATTCTTGGGGACCCATCTAACTTGTGGGGCAGCTCCCAATGATTTCAATTATTCCCTTACCTTTCTTTTATATTGCTGCAATACATCTGTCTTCTGGTACCCTCTCCTTGCCCTCTCTACCTGCTTTCCATTAGGGTTGAAACCCTTTTCTTTCCTCTGTCTCTGTTTTTAGTTGCTGTATTTTTTCTTTATCAAGCTCCTTTTTTCTCTAACCTATAAAAACATCATCAGTGAATTTATGACATTGGAGCTAGTAGCTGTGATGATGGACGTGAGTGTCCAGTTCCATAGTTGCATGCCAGATGAATAGCAGCATAATAAAGCTTTCAGAGGCACTGTCAGCATGGCCAGACCTTATACATTAACATGCCAAATTCCTCTCTTCTTGTCCTTCCAAGCTATGGGGCCCCTGGTGATGCACACTCTTAATCGAACAAGCCTGGTAAATGCTAAATCAAACAAATTTAGTGTGTGGTATCAACATCAACAATGTTTATTCACTCACTCATCATTATTCACTCATTTATTCAGTACTATTTTTTTTCCAATAGTAAATTATGAGAAAATGACTTTCTAAAGTGGGGAAAAAAGAGGGAAAACTAGCAAATTTCTCAAAAGGATGATAGAAATTAGAAGAATATAGAAACCATGTCAAACGGCTTCAATTGGGATATTTTTAATCATACACAGATATTGGGATAGCCAGAGGAAAACATACAATATTCATGAAAGTTATCATTCAGACATGAATATGCAGATAGTAATGTTACTATATGGACTTCTCAAAATTTATGAATGATATAAAAATAAGAATGGCAGCCCAGGACAGTGTATATAAATATATAAAGAGTAAGCAAAATGACAGTTGAAGAAAAGCGTTGATAGTCTTGGTTAGATAAAATGTTACATTTTCATCTTGATGATGAAATGTTCAAGGTAATTATTAGGCCTGTTCAATAAGCAAAGCCAGAGAGAACATAGTAATTACGGTGTCTTGTTAGTGAGAACACTGTTAATATTAATGGGAGCGTAACACTCCCATCGGGGATTGATGAAAGGGCAGCTCGAGATCTGTGAGAGTGACATGAGGCTCTGGGCCTCCCGATCACCTAATTATGGGACTGCTGCACTTTCTCCACTCTCCTGGGGAATTTCTAGGACTCCTCCTGGGGCCTCTCTTAGTACATATGAGACAGGCTTTATTTTCAAATTCCTCTAAATTGAGAACCAGACTAGAGGTAAGGATACATGCAAGGGGAGGTATAGTTGACTCTTGAACAACACAAGTTTGAAATGTCTGGGTCCACTTACATGTGAAGTTTTTTCTGCCTCTGTCACCCCTAAGACAGAAAGACAAATCCTTCCTCTTCCTCCACCTACGCAACATTAAGATGACAAAGATGAAGATCTTTATGATGATCCACTCCACTTCCACTGAACGAATAGTAAACATATTTTCTCTTCCCTTCCTTATGGTTTTCTGAATGACATTTATTTTCTGTAGCTTGCTTTATCATAAGAACAGAGTATATTATATATACAGCATACAGAATATGTGTTAATTGGCTGTTTATGTTATTGGTAAGGTTTCCAGTCAACAGTAGGCTATTAGTTTAAATTTTGGGAGAGTCAAAATTTATACTTGGATTTTTGACTACATAGGGGTTGGCTCCCCTAACCCCTGACTTGTTCAAGAGTCAACTGTAGTAGATGAAAAGTTACTATATTTCCCAGTCTGAGATAATTCTTTATGCCCAGACTGGTTCAAGGAACCCTGGAGTCATCCTGAATTCCATGGAGTCAAGGTACTAGCACTTTAACATCTATGTCTACATGGCCCCCTGCCAACAGATTCTAGATTATCATTATCCAGCTAGTCCAGTTGTACAGCCAGATATCCTTGTGGGCAATGCAAAGATTTGCCCATCAATACTACAGCACTAGTCTCATGTGAAACAAGATACATTTATAAGATACAGGGAGGTCCACACTGGCCTTGCTTGGGTTTGGTCTCCTATTATACCTTGAGGTTATTTTTACTTTTTATAGTATTTTCAAAGTGCAATTGTGGCATTGCAATGCCTTGAGCTTGTGTGTTTTAGTTGTGGTAAAAATGAAACAAAATATACATAATAACAAACAGCTTCCAGGAAACTTATTAGTTATTCCTGCCATGTCACATGGCATTTCCATAATTCTCATCTGTATTCATAAGAGTTTGCTGTGGGAATAGTAATCATAGTATATAGCCCTTACCACCAGCTCTGCCTTCTTTGCATGATTTATTGCAAAAATGGTTATATAGAAGAGTAGATTCTGTCAAATGGGCAGCCTAATTAGTGGTCCAACTGTTGTTTTCCCCAGTGATTTACTATTGAGCATATTCATTTCTGTGTCCAACAGAATGAAATAAATGTCCTGGGCTGTTTTTTAAAATGACATTAGACTAGTTAAATTTAACAAAGTTTATTTGAGCAAGAAAAAGGTTCTCCTACTGAGCTGCATTTGGGACCAAAGATGGTTCAGAATTTGCCAACCGCCAACCTAGGGAGCTATGTTTATAACCAGAAAACAGGAAATGACTAAGGAGTACAGTTTAGCATTTGCCTTATTTGGGCATAATTTGCCAGCTTTCAGCCTGGGATTGGCTGAGGGTTCAACTGCTATGATTGGCTGAGACTCAGTTGCTTGGTTACAAGGGTATACTCCTAGTTTAGATTACAATTTGTTTACACATCAAGCTAGGGTGCAGCTCACTATGTATGGGGGCCGCTTTGGGCTAAACTTTATTAGCCAAGTACGGTGGCCTCTTTGAGGTAAACTTAACTCAGTTTAACACATCTCAGCTTTGCTCTGAAAACCAATTCATCGTATTTGATAGGTGCCTTGGTGTTTTCTCTTATACACTTTGATCCCTGTGTGAACTTCTGTTCACGTTGCACTATTTCTGTACTTTCTACTTTGGAATAAAAGTGATCAGTGCTACTTAAATGGTGTTTCCTAAATAGTCAAATGGAGGTGATGATTCAAATACACCTACTTTCTTCACCTACACCTCTTTCTAAATTATTTACCTCAAAAGTAATTATAACTAAGTTTCAAGGTTTGGTTTGGAACATTTTTTACATTTCTGTGACTTAGTTCATAGATATTCATATTTGTACTGTATTCTCTTATTAGTTATTAAGATTCTTGGGAATATATATATTTTTATAGAGCTTTCCAGAATAGTTACTGTGGTCCTCATGCTCATTAGTAAGCATTCATGTTTACTGTTTGTACGTGGTCTAGTGACTGGTGGTATAAAAAATATAATGGTTGAGATACTATGTACTCTAGAATATGAAAATTGAAGACTCCGGCCAATGAATTTCTTAGCAAATGATATTGGCTGCCTGGTCTATGCATAGTGTTATATGCGTACCAAGTATTTGATATATACTTATTAATGTGACATGTTAAAAGTAAACTATTCTGTGGTATATGTCATGGATTGTCTCTCGACATCCATTTCCATCTCCTACTAATATGCCCTTTGGTCTTATAGAAGCTGGAAATATATCTCTTATATTTCCCTAGAGATAAAGTAGTGAATCCTATTATGGTCCTAGTTTGTTGAGGGAATTCTGCTCACCAGAATCCTTGTGAAGCATCCCTTAGTTTGACATGAGTCTGGATGCACTGATATATGAGATTTAGTAGGTGGAAGTAAAGCAGAGACTAACGTCTGCTGTTTCCTCTACCACTCATGGCCACGTAGATGTTTTGTTGATTTGCTGTCCGCGTTTGCACAAGTCCCAGGCCCAGGCACTAGCTGCATGGGTGTTAAGAGGCAGGGTGTTGGGTATCCATTGTGTTGGTGAAGAACACAACAGGCACTGTATGATTTGGGAGTTGGCAGCAGTAGCAGCAGGGTCAGTAGCTTCCTGAGTGGGTGGTCCCTGGGTCATAGTGGTTACATAATCCCTCTGCCTTCCATGTTGGTGTTTGCTTTGTACCTGTGGCTAGGCACTGTGGTTATGGAACTGGCAGCGTCCAAAGGGGCAGGCAGGTTCCTGATCACAAAAGAGGCAGCAGTTCCCCCAGTGGCCCAGTTCTGTGGTGTGGCTTGGGAACTATTTCTGAAGGCTCAACTTAGATGTATTTCTTCAGCTGCCCTCAACGATTCTTTAAGCCATTTAGTTATCTCTTTTTCTTTTTAAAATAGCTAAAGTAGATTCTGTTTTCTTTAACTGAACCATAACCAATATCCCATTGGACCACGTACTTCCTCCGAAATGTTTCAATGTCAAGTCACTGAGCATCATATTATTTCACAGAGAGTTGTGGAAGTACTAATAAAATTAATCACAAATATTATAATTATAACTGAGTTTTTCCAAATCCATTGCAAAATTTTTATACATACTGCTTACTTTTCATCTAATCAATGAGTTATACTGGTATCCCCAGGCCCATAACTTTACTTATAAAATATCCCTTGAACTGTATGTACTTTGAAGCCCAACAAAATTGAGTTGTTTGAGCTATAAAAGCAAAAGCAGGCAGAAATGCAGAATCTCTTCAGGAAATGTTTTGCCTTCAGGGTCCTGTCATTCAAACTAGTGATTTAAAATACCAATATTCTAGTGGCTGCTTATTTCTGTGGCACACGGCTAATTAGAGGCCAAAGTAGTGGGTCCTATCACCAGGTGAGTCATTTAGTTTTACTCTCTTTTGTGGCCCACCCTTTACTCTTTCCTCTGCCTAGACACACTACCTGCCTTTGGGCAGACAGAGGGGGGTAGAAAGGTGGCAAAAAATACTTTCTCAAAATTCTTTAGGGATGATGGGTCAGCAGCATCATTTTCATACCTGAGGGACTATGCATTCCAGTTAGTCTCTAGAGAGAAGAGAGAAATACAACCTGTCAAGTAACTGAGCCTTCCTAAGCTGAACAGACAGGTAAAGAGGAAGCTCACTACCTTGCCTTGGGAGCAAATTTGTATCATCAGGGAAAATGGTATGTATTGATTAAGGTAGAAAAGTGACAGAAAAATTTTGAGCATATAAGAGAATTTGGTTCACAATAGGAGTTTAAAAGGAACAAAAGGATTAGGTGGAGGAAAGATGGCCCAGGCAAAGTGAGATATTATACTGCTTCACAATTTCATTCACCTATGAATAATACAAATTCCTTTCTAAATGGTGACTTAAATAAACAAAGGTTTAATCTATCATGCTAAAAGAAGTCTGGAAGTGGGCAGCCTGGGGCTGGCATGGCAATTCTGCAAGGTCATCATGGACCCAGCTTCCTTCTAGTTCTGTTATCCATTTTTTAAGCATCAGGCTTCCATTCTCAAGGTTAACTCATGATCCAAGATGACTGCTAGAGTTCTAGATAGCACCTCTGCTTTCCAGCCAGCAGGAAGGGCAGAAGGACTTTCCTTCTCCAGAGGCCTATATAATATATACTTCCTTTTACATCTCATTGGCCAGAATTTAGTCACATAGATTCACTTAACTGCAAGGGAGGCTGGGGAGTTAGTCTGTTTTGCCAAGCAGCTATATGCCTGGATAAAAATTGGAATTCTGCTACTAAGAAAGAAGGAGACAGTGGATATTCAGTAGGCAACTCGTGATCTCTGCCATAAAGGCAGAGACATGTAGGGATTAGAGGCTATGCTGTTGTTGACCATGGCATTTTGGCTCTGTGTAGAGGCCCCCTTCTTCAGCACCACAAATGCAATTTTTTACATTTACTTCTGGGTGATCCAGGAAAGCTTGAATGGCTTCCAGAGAATATTGCCAAAAATGGCTGAGCACACATTCAGCTGCGTGAGATTGGCAACGGCACCTGAGACCCTTTTATTTGCCTGTTGTAGTGTTTAATCAATTGAAACAATAGCAGGTGTAAGCTGGAATTCTTTGGCACACATACAGCCTGTGATCCTTGCCTCAGTAATGCTATCAGGCAAAAGCCTACACCAGCTGAAGCTCCTGAAAGGTTCTAAGAAGAGGAAATAGAGTAGGAATCTTTTTGAGGTCAGAGTCAAGGTGTTTTTAGGGCCACCCAAATCCGAATCAAGTCCTTTTGTTGCACAAGAAGCCCAAATTAAGAGGTTTTGTTTGGCCCAGTTTCAGAAAAAAATCTGAAAATTAGTATATTTCATATATACTTGAATAGTGCAACCATTTGGCCATACCTGTCCTGCATTCAGGCATGTTGATAACCTCTGGGGACTGAGCAATGGCTGTCGTCTTTAGATGGGGTCTGCATTTGCTGGCTCCCAACCACCCACACATTTCTGATGTGTTTGGACTGCTTTTCACTCATTTTATATAGCCTGGTGGGCATCTGTGAGCATCTATGCTGTCCTGCTTGCCATGGGTGGTGCTGGAGGTAACCAGTGCATGGGAGGTTGCCGGCCTACCTCATTTGCTGTCTGAGTGGGTGGCATATATGGAGGACTCCTAGCCTGGAGAGGTGAGAAAGGATGTGGGTTAAAGCTGGGGCCCTAGAAGGAAAGATCCTGATAAAGAAAGCCTCATATTTGTCCAGTAAGAGGTTGCCAGGAGTCATCTGTGTGAATACAACTGCACCAAGTAGCCGGTTTCTCAAGACTCTGACTGATGGGCTCGAACGGAAGCCATGGTTTACAAAGCTAGAGCCAGGATTAACTGGGGATTGTAGCCAAGTTGTTCCAACACAGGTGGAGTGAACTCCTGTAGTGTTTTGAAGTGATAATTGGCTAGGATAATATTTTCAGGGTGGTGGTTCTAACAGATGGTGCTATTTGAAATCCTTCTCTACAATCTCCAGGAATGACTCTATAACCTACTTAGGAGGCTTGTTTGAGTGGTTCACAGCCTAGGCCTATCTTCCAACTGGTTGGCAATCTGTTCATTGACATTGCTATCTGAATTCATAAAGTGGGCATTACTTTTTCTTTAAAAAAAAGAGATATACACAGTTGCTTCCCAAACCGCTCTCCTGTCAACCCACATACTGATAAATGCATGCATAGTTTTGTCACCTTGAAAAATTCACTTTAATTTTAATGCACAAAAGATGAAAAGAAACCTCAAAAAGCTTTAGGATTCAGAAACCTCTTATTTATAAAAAAGACATCAGCTATATTGGCCAGAATGATTTTAGGAAACATCATTTTCATCATAGGGAGCTTTTATTTGGGGATAAAATATTTTATGAAATATGTTTTATGAAATAGTCTCTATTTCAGATAGAGAACTTTTTCCTTCTCCCAGCCCAAGTAAGTGATTGGATTGGCATTTGTATTCGTGGACTTCGGCTCAAAATGAAATCTTTTAGCTCTACTGTAGAAATGTCAACAATTTAAAGTGGCATGATTCTGATCTTTTAAGTCTGCCCTACTAATGAATGGTGCAAGTAGAAAAAAAGGAAAATTAAAAGTATTTACTACCTTGAGAAATATGTGCAGTCTCTATTTGATTTTCCTTAGATGTGGATGTCTGTAATTGTAAGATCTGATTTTATTTGTTGTAAATGGAAAAGTCTGAACATTTTAAATATCAATAGTGACATATATCAGTTTTATGAGTTTTTACTTTTCTTTGGTATATTTAATTGATGTAAAATTACCCATAGAGGAATTTCTGCAGCTTAAGACTAATTTTTCTAGTATTTGAAGTTAGATGCATTCAGTGGCTGGGGCAGTGTGTAATCTACATATGAGAAAAATAGCAATTTGCTTTTTACTAGTATTCACCATTGCTATATCCTACTGAATTCAACTTTTTCCTATTGTGCTGTACTCTGCTCTATACCCTAGCTTACCTACTTGATTCCAAATTTACTTTGTAGTATTAGGTTTTAATTTACATACAACTTGGGAAAGTGGTTCCTTGAAGGTATCATTTTATATCTACATGGTAATTAACACTATTTGTAGTGACATTAGAAGTATTAACATTCTTTTTTTAGTGTTCTTCAATTTGATTCTTAGCAAAATGGAATTACAGATTCTGTTTTCAGTGAACATTTGTGTAAGGGATTTCTTTCCATTATTTATCTAACATTAGGACATTGAGGTTAAAATCTTCATTTTCTGTTTATATATTCTTTTATCTTTAAAATGTATATTCTATTATAAGGGTAATGTAAATTCCTTAAAGAATTTTTGGCATATAGAGACAAGCTGATAAAAAGTGAATAAATACCCTAGAGTTCCACGAAGGTAATTCATATAGGAAATTGAATTTTGAGAAGTTGGACTTAACACTATTTCATAGGGATTTTCATCTCTAATGTATATATAACTATTCCATCAATGAGTGTGTCTTAGTTCACTTAGCTGTTTCAGAAAAATTTTTTTCTACTAATTAATGCTGTGTAGAATACTTATGTGTTGACCATTTCCATATTTAATATATTTTTTAAAAATTTTGAATTCTCAGAGGTAGATTTACTGGTTCAGGGGATATTTTTTATTTAATATTACTTTAGAGTATTTCATAATACTCTGCCTGGGTTTTTTTCTGTGTTTGGGGCATCAGATAAGAAGTTGGGGGGAGAAACAATGGAAAAAGAAGAAGGAATTATAAAAATGATTGCAAAGTTTTTCTACCCAGGTTCTTGTTTGCTGAGAAATGATTTGCTGGGTGAAGGGGAGATATGCACTAGCTTGCCCCTCACCTGTGTTTTTCCTTTAGGTCCTGATGGCCAAGAGATGATACCAAGACTTCTGAGGTTTTTATTAAGATGAGTCAAATTAAGAAACACTTAAGTATTTAATGTGTACTTTGCAGGGCATGTGGGCATACAGCACAGAAAAGTAGGTGGCCAATAATTTGGTTGAATTTGAAAGACAGGTTTCAATATCTTGGGCTGATCATGATTACTCCAAAAATAAGAGAAAACAACTGAGGAGGGCATATTAGGTCCAGATTATAATTCTTTGGAGGTTGTGAGTAATCCTGAGTTTCCACTCTGTGATATGGCACCGTGATAGCTTATGTTCTTTCCTCTGTTCCACTTTTCCCCAGCATGGCAGCTGACCTTTTCAGTGTACACAGAATTATTCCATGGGTCTGCCAATGCTTGAGTTCCCTAAACAGTGGTAGTGAATTAAATGAGTGAAAGTATAATTTCTCATGTATGTGTGTGTATCTGTGTGTGATATGTATGTGTGAAGGGGAATTAAATATTTTTAATGTTAAAAAGCAGTTTTCATACTTTTGAAGTTTGAGAACCACCTCTCTAGACTGTGGGCAGGTGAGGAGAAGGGGGAGGAAGAGATGGTATTTTGTGTATTCCACATCTCTTGGGTTTGTAGAGTGACGCAGATAAGTAGATTCTACTCCAAACCCCATGTCTTTGGCTCTTCTGTAGCAAGTTTATGTTCTAGGTCATCAGAGGTGGACTGAAGGCACCAGGCTAGCAGCTGGCTTTAATAGTGCACTTAGCTCTCTAGACTTGTGTTTTCTCATTGATTTTGGTGTCTGAGCATTTCCCTTTCTTTCTAAATCATGTCTGCATTTAAATGTTTCACAATATTTTATCCAGCACTTTTTGTTGTTTTTCACCAAAACAAGTATTTTCAATATTTCTGTGAAAGAACAAGGAGTCTTTTCTAGTATTGCTGGGAATAAACTATGCAATCCATTCTTTGCACAACAGCCAGGGTGATCTTTTAAGATATACTTCAAATCGCGCCAATCCCTGCTTAAAACCTTGCACAGCTTTTCATTGCTCTTAGATTAAAAGCAAAACTCCTTATCATTTCCTATAAATGCCTGCATGATCTGGTTCCTACTGATCTCTCTTAACCACTCTTTCCCTTGCTCATTAACGTCCCACCACCCTGGCCTTCCTCTGCTTCTTGAACTAACCGAGCTCATTTCTGCTTGGGGACTTTGCACCTGATATTTTCTCTGCGGGATGCTCTGGACATGCTGGCTTTTGTGCAACAGTCAGCTCCCAGCTCACACATCCTCCCCAGAAAGACCTTCCCTGACCACCTGACTGAAAGTAGCAAGCTTTGTTATCACCCAGTCACCTGTATCCCACCAGCCTGCTTAACTGTCTAACTGAAATCATTCTGCCTACTGTCCACTTGTTTACAATTCAGAATATAAGCTCTATCGGAGAGCAGGGACCTCTTCTCTCTACTTCATCACTTCTAGCTCAGTATCCAGAACAGTGACAAGAAATGCATGTTTGTAGAATGAATTAATGATTTAAATAATTAGTCTATAGTATGTCATTCCCAGAGCTGGCAGAATATCATTGTTGACATTGTATTGATGAGGGAAACTGGGATATAGAAGAGTGGGAGAAATACTTAATTAGCATTAAAAAAGCAATGCTTTATTAAGGACTCAAATTAATGAAATGTTAGTGCACAGGAGTGTTTGTTGCCTTTAGTTCCGATTCTATAGATATAAAAGCTGAGACTCTGAGATGCTGGGAATGGCTCAGACCTAACAATTAGGGACCAAGCTGAGGCCAGGTAGATATATATCCTGAATCCTGCCTAGTGAGTGTTGTTAATATCTCACCATGAGTCATGGTCACTGCCCAGTGGATTGGGCACAGCCATGAATATTAGAGTGGCAATTTACTATAGATTTTGCAAAACCATGGGAAATGGATTGAACAAATTTTCCTGTCATTTTTATAAGAGGCAGTAAATAATGGTAATTTGAGATATTAGAGAACAGCATATGAATACTTTTTCTAAAATTCTACAAGGTGAATATAGAAAGAAAATTGTAGCTTTCCTTTCTGCCTATTGCTTTTTGAATGTCAACAGATTACTTTTTACAGCTTGTGTTAGAATGTCACGAGTAGGACCCACATCTTCTCACATACTCTGTACTGTCAGAGTCACTCAGCACCCAGAAGGACATTCTAGTTGAATTTTCCTTTAAAAGGTCAGTAGGAATAAGACAAATGAAAAAAGTGATTCATCATTACCATGATATTTACGAGAATGGGAAAATTCATCCTGAAAAATCCAAAATCTATTACAGTCTATCCATGTTGCATATGTATTCTTAATTTTTTTTGTCCTTGTAAGATTTTATAAACTGGGAGAAAATAAGAAGTGGAAGAAAATAATAGTCATAAATTTGAAGTTCTTTTAAAAAATTTCAATAGGTTTAGAGGGTACAAGTGTTTTTTGTTACATGGGTGCATTGTGTAGTGCTGAAGTCAGGGATTTGAGTGTATCTGTCACCAGAATATTATACATTGTACCCAATAGGTAGATTTTTTATCCCTCCTCCAATCTTCACTCTTCTTAGTTTTCAATGTCCGTTATACCAATTTCTGACCACATATATCCCTTGTTTAGCTCCCACTTATAGGTGATAACATGTGGTGTCTGTTTTTCCATTCCTGAGGTACTTAAGATAATGGTCCCTAGTTCCATCCAAGTTGCTGCAAAAGACATTATTTCATTCCTTTTTATGGCTGAATAGTACTTCATGCCATATATATATATATATATATATATATATATATACCACATCTTACTTATCCACTCATCAGTTGATGGGCACTTAGGTTTATTCCATATCTACAGGTACAGGTGTCTTTTTTTTTTATAAAATGACTTATTTTCCTTTGGGTAGATACTCAGTAGCAGGATTGCTGGATCTAATGGTAGGTCTACTTTTAGTTCTTTGAGGAATCTCCATACTGTTTTCCATAGCGCTTGTACCAGTTTAGATTTCCACCAACAGTGTATAAGCATTCCCTTTTCATTGCATCCGTGTCAACATCTATTGTTTTTTGGCTTTTTAATAATTGCCATTCTGAAAGGGATAAGGTGGTATCTCATTGGTGGTATCATCATTTTAATTTGTATTTCCCTGATGATTAGTGATTTTGAGCATTTTTTCATATGTCTGTTGGTCATTTGTCTATCTTCTTTTGAAAAAAGTTCATTCATGTCTTTCACCCATGTTTTGCTGATGTTATTTGGTTTTTTTACTTGCTGATTTGCTTGAGTTCTTTGTAAATTCTGGATATTAGCTTTTTGTCAGATTATGGTTTTTGAATATTTTCTCCCATTCTGTAGGTTGTCTATTTACTCTGTTGCTTATTTCCTTTGCTGTTCAGAAATTTTTTAGATTAATTAAGTCCAATTTATTTATTTTTGTTGTTACTGTATTTGCTTTTGGGGTTTTAGTTATAAATTCTTTGCCTAGTCATAAATTCTTTGTCCAGAAGAGATTTTCCTGTTTTCTCCTAGAACTGTTATGGTTTCAGGTCTTACATTTAAATCTTTAATCCATCTTGAGTTAATTTTTGTTTATGGTGGGAGCTAGGGATCCAGTTTCATTCTTCTGCATGAGGCTATCCTGTTATTCCAGCATCATTTATTGACTTTTCCCATTGTATGTTTTTGTCTGTTTTGTTGAAAATCAGTTGGTTGTAGGTACATGATTTTATTTCTGGGTTCTGTATTCTGTTTCATTGATCTATGTTTCTACTTTTATAGCAGTACCATGCTGTTTTGCTTACTATAGCCTTGTGGTATAATTTGAAGTCAGGTAATGTGATGCCACCAGGTAGTATGCACTCTGAGCCTTTAGCATAGCTGTTTTCCTTCTTCTCCTCATTCCTCTGTGGCTGTCATGGGTGGTTGGTGCAGCAGGTGCACAGTGTGCAGAAGGCACATGCAGAGAGTGCATGGAGGGCAGTGGATGCATGCAGCATGAGCGTTCACCCCACCAAGGTCTGGTGGTGGCAGTGTTCATCAGTTCACGTCAGTTTGTCAGTGCAGCATGAGCATTCACCTTGCCCAAGTCCATCTGCAGTGGTGTTATTTAGATGACGGTGGTGGCAGCTGCGCTACCCAGATGGCAGTGGCAGGATCCTTGGCCCATGGGTGCACTCTCTGTCCAGGTACTGAGGTAGCTGTGGCCAAGTGGGCCTGCCCAGACAGTGGCAGTGGGCACTGGGCCTACTCTTCCCTGGCCTTCTAGCAGTGGTGGGGGCATGTGGCACCTGCCCACAGGGTATGTTAGAGTGCCCAGCTTCCCCACTCCCTCCCTGGGCCAGCAGGAGCAATGGAGAGGTGGCAACAATGGATCTGACCCCCAAGTAGACACAGCACCCTGGAGCTGGGCCCTCAAAATGGCACCCACTGCAATGCCCAGGGTTGGTAAGCCAGTGGGACCCTGTTGTGCCTTCCCTCTGGAGTGATGCTGCAGCACATCTCCAGTTAGCTCTCCGTGTCAGTCCAGCCGCCTGCTGTGGTGGAGGGGTCCTCCCACAGCTCTCATCACAACATCTGCAAGAGAAGTGTGGACCCTGGTGTTCTGTCCTCTGCCTCTTCCCCACGTGCAGGTGCCTTCCCATGTACCTCTGATCCTGCTGAGTGGGTCACCCACCTCCCTCTCTTTCACTTTGGGTGCCTCTTGTCACCTCTTTGTTGATTCTTAGTACTCTCTCCCAGACAACAGATGCAAAGGTGAATACCTACTTGCCACTTTTGATCCCCTCCATGACAGTGGCATCTGCTTCTAGTCTACCATCTCAGCTGTTCTCCCTGAAGTTTTTGCTTGAACTAGGAGCTTTGTATTTCACTCAGTGGATATAAACTTGACTTTTTGTTTTAAGAAAATAGGTTTGTTAGAGGTTATGAGTATATTTCAGACATGCTTCAGTGATCTTATTATTTAAATGGAAATTTGGCTTATTCTGGAGAACAGTTTGGTAATATGTAACAAACACTTGAAAATATTTATGCCCTTGGCCCAGTAATTGCCCATTTGGAAATGTATCCTATCTCAGGAATGTAGCCTAGGGAAAAATATGAAATTCAGTCATCTTTGCAAAAAGATGGTCACAGAAATACTATTTATAATAAAAAAGAGTTGGCTATCACCTAATATGCAAATAGAGGTATAAGATAATTTGTGGCAGATCCATTTGCTGTAGTTTTATGCAAGTATTTAGTAAAGTTAAAATTATTTAAATGATAAATGGAAATTCTTTTAATATGTTAATTGTTTAAAAGAGTAATATTCAAAACTGTATCTAGTATCATCTCAACTATGTAAAAAATGGACAAAAAAATAAAAGACTGTCAGAAAACAAATCCAAGTATTAATAGTGATTATCTCTAGGGTTTGAATGATTATTGATATTTTTTTCTTTACACTCTTTGTATTTGACTTGTTCTATAATATACCTATATTATTTTAATAATCAGAAAATCAATAGAATTTATTTTAAATCTTAGCAAATGAACAATGGATAAAGTATGTCAAGCTATAGTTTCAGATCATTGGACCCAAACTTGCCAGTTTATAACTGTGTAATCTTGGACAAGCTACCTCTCAAATATTTTCATCTGGAAAATGAGAATAATAAAGGTCCAAAAAATAAAACATAAATTATCTTAAGTAT
This sequence comes from Cheirogaleus medius, assembly GCA_008086735.1. NCBI lineage: Eukaryota > Metazoa > Chordata > Mammalia > Primates > Cheirogaleidae > Cheirogaleus > Cheirogaleus medius. The sequence goes on along the minus strand of VBSM01002608.1, from coordinate 10,193,684 downwards.
TAGGTTATAAAGTATGAAATGTCTGATTTCCTTAACTACTAAGTTTGACAGTTGATATCTCTGACATTTCAATTTGACACTTTTTGTTTTATTTTTATTGTGAAGGTACAAATCCTCAATCTTTCAAATGTATGGTTTGGCTTGTGATTATCTTTCCAATTTTTTTTAGAGCAATTTTTGTGAAACTATGGATGAGTCAAAAATTTGTGTTATTTTCTAATATGAATTGCGTCATGGAACCAATGCAGCACAGACAGCTCGAAATATCAATGGATTGTCTGGGAAGGATGTGGCCGATGAATGCACAATGTGTCTATGATTTGAGAAGTTCTGTTCTGGTGAGTTTAATCTTAAAAATGAGTCACATGGACGACTTGAGACCAAAGTGGATAATGATAAGCTGAAAGCTGTAGCGGAAGTGAATCCATCTCAACCTATATGTGAATCAGCAGCAAGGTTTGATGTTACTATTCCAACATTATTGGACCATCTGAAGCAAATGGACAAGGTAAAGAAGCTGGATAGATGGGTACTACATGAATTAAATGAGCGTCAGAAGAGAAATTGTCTGAAAGTGTGTTTTTCTTTGCTATCACGACATAAAGGCAAACCATTTCTACACCGTATTTTTATGTGTGATGAAAAATGGGTTCTTTTTGACAATTGCAAGTGTTGGGCACAATGGTTGGATAAGGATGAAGTATCAAAACATAGTCCAAAACCAAATATTCATCAAAGAAAGCTAATGGTGTCTGTTTGGTGGTCCAGTGCTGGTATTATTCACTACAGCTTCATGAAACCTGGTCAGTCGATTATAGCAGATGTCTACTACAACCAACTGCATGAAATGATGATGATGTTTGCGATTAAGCAGCCAATATTGGTCGATAGAGACAGGCCAATCCTCTTTCACGACAACGTTCTACCATATGTTGCACAAACAACACTGCTCAAACTATAGAAGGTAGATTTGGAAACTTTCTGTCATCCACTGTATTTATGAGATCTTGCACCTACTGCCTAGCACTTCTTCCAGGCTTTGGACCACTTCTTGCAAGGAAAAATATTCAATTCTCTACAAACTGTGGAAAATGCCTGTTGTGCTTTCATTGCCACTGACTTTGTAAGCTTCTTCACTGCTGGCATAAACAAGCTGCTGTTAAGATGACAAAACTGTGTCAGTAGTTTAGGCATATGCTTTGAGTAATTGTACTGCTTTCTGTTTGAGAGACAATGAACTAAACTTTTGATCAAAATTGGACATTTCATATTTAATGACCTAATAATTAAACCAGAGGAATTTTATTATGCAGGTGAGAGAAGACCTGAAAAGCCAAATGGGGTCACTAAACAACCCAAATATTAGCAATAGAAAGAAGCATCTACTAACTCTAATTTGGAGGGACAATCTGTTGGAGACAATGTTATTGCTGTCCAGGGGCTGAGGTCACCTAGAGGAAGCTGGAATTATGGTGGAACTGGAGGAGGTACGGGGAGACCTTTCTGCTCTCAGAGACTCTGTTCAAGGCACAGAGAGTGGAGAAATATCTTGGCTTCCCCATCTTTCTACCCCCCAATTTTGTAGCCAAACACAGCAGACAGGGAGTCTGTGTGGTCCTTCTGTGATACAGAGCACAGCAAGGCAAGGGCAAGGAATGGATGTAAGAGAGGGAAATGTCCCTACCTCAGGGAGTTTTGTGAAGATTACATGAGGTATTTAGAACAGTGCCTGGTATATACATGCTCTAACACTACCATCGTCATCTCCATCATCTCCATAATCTCCATCATGATCATTGCCATTATCATCATCATCGTCACCATCATTATCATTGGTGCCATTTTCAGCAGGACAACCTTGCTTTGGGAATACACTTAACATGTTGGGTGCCAGGAGATAATTTCTGATTACAGCCTCTTTTCTGGGCCCTGCCATGGTCAGGTTGCTAGCAGTTTCAGCATTTTCAGTGTTTGTTCAGGCAGGAGTGTTCTACCTTCTACTCACACCTGCCCTATGCTAAGTACATTTAGAGTGACCGGATCTAGTTCATAGGTGACCAGACCTAGGCCACGGAAAGTTCCAAAGAATCCAGGCAGTGTTAAAAGCATGATAAAAATTCACAGCCCTGTGGGAAAAGACCTTTGGAAATTAACTTTAAAATTAATGATTCCTTCACATACTCTAGTCCTTTTAGGCTTGAGCTTGGCTGTATCTCGCAAAGCTAAAAAGTATATATTTAACCTTTTTTTTTATTTGCCATAGCTTGACATTAAAATTAGTGAATTTAAGAGACTCAGAAGCTTGACAAGATGCCTTAACAGGCCCATCAGAAATAATCACATAGTTGCCTTCTTGGAAGCATAAACCTAAAATAAAAAATCCCATCCAGATAAGTAATGAGGCTTTGCCGAAGTGCCCTCTTGAGTTGCTCACCTTTTGAGAACAATGAGAAATGCTATTTATTGTATCATTTTGCTAAGTCCTGGGAACTTCTCTCTTGAGAGATTTTTGTCACTATGAAAAATAGCAGCTTTTCTAGGTTTTAAAATATTGTTAGTCTTTTTTGCATTGGCTTTCCAATTACACTATTCTCAGAAAGAATGTTTATTGATCTTAAAGAGTTAAGGGTTCCTAGTTTTCTCCAATGCTGTGTTCTTCATATTTAAGACCAGGTCTCAAATAATAAGAAAACATAATAGTGGCTAAGAGTTTTTGAGTGCTTTCTCCGTGTCAGTTATTGCTTCCAGCACTTTGAGTTCATTCTCTCATTCAATGTGCTGTCGGGACTTACAACAACCCTAAGTAGCAGGTACTCTATTCTGAAGATTAAGAAACTGAGGCTTAGAGATTATAACTCTTCCTCAAGGTCACATAACCATGCTGCTGCATTCAGAACTCACACTCTTAATGAGTACATGATAGTGTTAACATTTTATTGTGAATTTTAAATGATAAAGCATAAATAGACAAGGAAAGAAGTAATGTGAAAAAGTGTGTGAATGGTAGAATGCTAACATGTCAAAGCAGGAAATGATTTTAAAAAGCATCTGGTTCAGCCTCCCATTTTATAGCTGAGAAAACTGATGACTGATCTCCAGGAAAATAAATGAGCCTTTTGATTATGAAGGAGACTACCCTCCAAGTACCAAGTCTCACTTATTCTCCTCTGCCTCCTATGAACACAGAGTTATGACCACATCCCATTGTCATTCACAAACAGAGATTGAAAACATTGGTCCTTTGCTTGTTCCAAGACAGCAAACATTTTTTGCTTTGAAAATGTATTTCCTGCATGGCTGTGTGTGCTAGAATCAGGAAAACAGGTACCTAAGGACAGAAGTCAAGACCCTTGGGATCCATAGGTAGGCTGCTTGTTGCTCTTTTCTGCCCCTGGGTTCATATTGATCAGACATTGGTAGGGTAGATGGCTGATGGGTCTGTGTTTGGTTGATGAGCTAACTCTAGCATACAATTTAATATAATGACTACATTTTCAAGCTGGTGCCTAGTTCTGAGTTTTGTACATCTTTATCTTGTTCTATCTACCCTCTTTTAGGGTACATAAAAAAAAAGAGGGTAGATGGAACCTTAATTTTGGCCTTGGCTTTCTTGAGTGATTCAGGGATGGTGCTCTTTTAAAGGCAGGTTAACAGCAACACATTGTTTTTGCTTGGCAAATGCTCTGCACACGGGATTCTTCTCTAGGTTTTAACGAGATTAGTAAGGATGGAAGGTGCTGTATTTTGGAGTCTTTAAATAGCCATGGCTTTTGTTTCTTCTAAGGATCCTTCAAGAATTTTAATCCTGATGTCCATACTTGAGTTACACACCTGGGGAGCGGTGACCATGGCTCTTCCTTACTCTTCCAGCTCCACCTTGGGGGTTCACATGAACAGACCACTGTAACCCTGTTCTCAGGCTCTGCCCAAAGGCTCCTTCCAAATACTCCTCTGGTCACTTCTGGGAAAGGGCATCGTTATGGTCACAGTGGTAGGATGGAAAACAGGAAGACAGTAGGAGGAGCACAGGGCTAGAGACAGGAGGCCTGGATGCCTGCCCGGGCTCTGCACCATGCCTGTGGGCAGGGCACACTTGACTGCTTTAACTCAATGTAACATAAGAGGAGTTCAATAATCTTTATGGCTCTAGAGTTTTATGGTTCTTATTGTTCTTTGAAGTATGAACATGGGTTCAACAGGAAAAAGAAAACCAAACAGACAGACTTTTTCCATTCAGAACAGTTTCAAGATGTTACTCTGACTCACTGGTCAATTATAGTGAAAGGGGAGTCTGACTTCCCTTCAGTTTTGCATTTCTTTCAGCCTGCATGGTTCTTTATGGTGTACTTGTTGGGAAAATAAAACCAGTCTCTAGAGAATACTCTTGCATTTACTTACTAACTGGGCAATAACAGAAGTCAAGAATAAAAACTCACAGAAATAGAAGGCAGGGAAAATATTCTTTCTTGTTTCTGTTACACACAGAACAAAGGCTGATATTTGTATGGCTATGCCTGTTTCTGAGGACAACGTCCCTGAAAATCCATATTGTTATTATTTGTCTTTGTATGTAAGTGGATGGTTCAAACTCTGCTCTGAACTTTGTAGCTTTTCATTATATCTCTTACCTGGAGTATTCATCAAACTCCAATTAAATAGCCACTTCAATCTGCAAATTTTGTTTGGTCAAAGCCTGAACTTGGCTATAAATGAAGGTACTTCTTCTTCTTTTTTTTTTTTTTAATGATGTAACTGTTTTGTGAAGAGGCATAATGGGTCTGTGTTCTGTTCTGTTCCTCTTCAATAACTTTGTCAGGGAAGAGGTTATTATGATTTTCTGGACAGGTGGGAGGACTGAAGCCTCACCATGTGCTAGTCATGGCTGAAAGGAGAAACTATTACACCAGGCTAGCATCTGAGGCCTGAGATAAAATTCCCATTACAACCTCTTTAAATATTTCTATGTTCAAATGGGGTGGGAGAGACTATCTACCCTACAAATATAATCCCTCCCCCCCAGCCAAATGAAATACATTGTTTCTTTTTCCTAGATTAGAAAAAAAATAATAGGATGCTCTATAGTTTCTTTTGTTTAGTTTGTCAAAGGACTGATAATTCACAATTTCTTTTGTCTAGTGTATGCAGTATCTGAAAAGGCACTGCACGCAGGGATTCCCTGAGCCTTGTGCTGTGAGCCCGAATCCCTGTCTGGCTTTCTCCAGAGCACTCACTGGCAGCTTCAGGGATGCGTTGTGCCAGTTCTCAGGCAGCTCCAAAGCCACACGCATGGCGATATAATCTTGAGTGGGTTTGGCTGGTTTATAATCTGTCTTATTGAGGTTTTGGTTCAAGGCAGAGGCCTTTAGGGCAGGGATCTTCTGTGAACTAAAATAAAAACGCCTGATTTGGAGGAGATTTGATCCTGCCAAATGAAAGTGGCACGTTTCCAACTGCACATGCTGAGTCGCCTTGGAACACATCCATGCAGAATGCAGACGTGCGTCAGGCAGCTAGTTTGTGGAAGGCACTGTACCAAGCACAAGGCAGAATGGAAAGACACATGACTACCTTGAATACCTACCTTCAAAAAGCCCATGCTGAGTTGGAAGGACAAACCAGAGACACATGAAGAATATCAGTCTAAAATGTGACGTCCCATAAACGTGGTAGTATGAGACCAACAGAGTTGGAGAAGAGATTTTCTTTCCAGCAGTGGGCATCAGGGTTAGAAAGATTAGGCATGCCAAATTGCAGTAGTCCCGTTTTATCTGAAGTTTCGCTTGCCTCAGTTTCAGTTACCCACAGTCAACCACTGTCCAAAAGTATTAAATGGAAAATTCCAGAAATACACAATTCGTAAGTTTAAAATAGCTCACTGTTCTGAGTAGCATGATGAAATCTCCCACCATCATGTCTCAGGCTTTGTCCAGTGTCTCCACGCTGTATATGTGACCCACCGGGAAGCCTCTTAGTAGCCTTCTTGTTTGGCAGATGGACCATCGAGGGATTGCAGAGCTTGTGTTCAAGGAACCCCTAGGTTACTTACTAATGGGCCAAAGCGCAAGAGTAGTGATGCTGGCTATTTGCATATGCCAAAGGGCAGCCATAAAGTGCTTCCTTTAAGTGAAAAGGTGAAAATTTTCAACCTAATAAGAATAAAAATCATATGCTGAGGTTGCTAACTAAGATCTGTAGATGTTCCAGCAAGTGTTAACAGCTCTTGACCAACTCTATGTTGGCAAGTGTTAACAGCTCTCACAACAGCTCTTGACCAGGGAAATAACCAAGCAGCACGTGAAGAGTGGAGAACAGCCTTTATTCCGTCAGCATGCTCTGCTGACTTCTGATCTTCTGACACCCCCCTTCCCCAGTCTCCTCCAGCTTTTATACCTTTGGTAGGACTCAAAAAGCGTCCAATCAGCAACAAGCTTTAACATCTAATCGGCAACAAGCATTAACATCCAATCAGCAACAAGCTATAACATCCAATCAGGAACAGTGGGATTCAAATATTACCCAATCAGGATCACACGAGCAGGACAGGAGCAGGGGGCGGAGCATAGAGCGTGGCCCAGACAGGCACACTAGACCCGGCTCCAGCAGCGAGCACCGCTTGCCGCGGCCTGCAGCCGACCCAGCACAGCACGGCCTGCGGGGATGCGGAGCTGCAGGGAGGCGGTGAGGGGCCGCGTCCCAGCGCCCAACGGTTTTCCCCATCATAGAAAGAATGTATCTTCTATCTGTGAAATTGTGAAGAAGAAAAAAGAAATTTGTGTTAGTTTTGCTGTTGTACCTCAAACTCCAAAAGTTATGGCCGTGGTGCATCGTAAGTGCTTAGTTAAGATGGAAAAGGCATTACATTTGTGGGTGGAAGACATGAACAGAGACATGTTCCGATCGATTATGATCAGGTTCAGTCAATGCATACACTGGGGGTCTTGGAAGATATCCCCCACAGATAAGGCGGACTACTGTAACAGAGCCCCTGACTACTAACTATGCTAGAGAGATTAGGCATAGTTTGGTAGGTGTCATTTTTTGACTGTCATTTTTTGTCATTTTTTGGGCGGTCCCCTGTGGTATATATGGAACCTTGGAGAGAGGCTGTCCTTACCTCTCTGTGACCTCTGGCAGCCCGTGGCACAATATACAGATAATCTCAGGCTGGGACTCTGAATCTAGTGGAGTGGGTAAAAGGTTAAGAAGCTGTTAGAATTTTTTCTTGGTGTTAGCGGCAGCAGAGCAGTGTCCTAGTTGTAATTCCTGCTATAGGATGGTGGTTGTGATTCTTGTTCCTTGCTATCCTGAATGCCCTGGGTTTTTGCTCATTGTCTGTGCTTGGTGCTGTAGCCTCCCACTGAGTCTGCGAACCAGCATATCCTTCCAATGGAGTCTGCTTTTTCTGCTCCAGCTAGCCAAGGTCAATTTCTGTTTCAATAAGCAAGAATTCTGACAGCACCTGAATGACAAGGCTTTCATTGTTTGTACTGCCCCACCTGATCAGCCAGTCTTCTGCTTCTTTTCCCTGGGCGTTCTTCCTCTGTATCTACTTGTATAACTCCCTACTTGGAAGGCTGAACTCAAGCATTTTGAATTTTTCCTGAGTTGTAGGAGAGAGGTTAGCACTTGCTATTCCTCTGTTTACTGCATCTTGTTACCTGTTATACATTTTATATTGTATGCTTTTTTTGTTTTGTTTTGTTTTAAATCTGTATCTTTTTGCGCACTAGCCGGTAAGTGACTTTTTTTTTTTTTGGTAGGAACTCTATTTTCATCTTCGTATTTCCAGATGCAGTTAATATGACATGCTTGTGTGAATGGACAAACCTGTTTGTAGAGAGGGATGCAGTGTTGGAATTGTGGGATTAAAGAGAATGAAAAGAATTGGAATAGTTGTGAGGCATTTACTCTAGTGATATGAAGGGAAGAATAAAATGATATCTGAAATGTGTGAGGCCATCTAATATTGAGCAGTATACATTTATTCCACTTTTTAAAGTCTGGTTTATTTAGGTATATTTTACTTACAGTAAAATTCACCCCTTTTGTTGTAGAGTTCTGTAAGTTTTGACAAATGCATACAGTTAAGTATACACCACCAGAATCAAGATTTAGAACAGTTTGATCACCCCCCAACCCCTCATGCCCCGTCGTAGCAAATCTCTCCCTACACCTTCAGTTCTTGGAAACCACTCATCTATGAATTCATATTTTAAGCAGTTAGCATAGTTCCACAACTGCCTATAATAATGTTTATTTACCTGGAAGGAGAAAAAAAATCAAATAGTGGATTTTTTGTTTAAGAATAGAGAAATGATTAAATTAAAATAACACATACTCGAAATTGTTCATTACTTATATGGAATTCAATTTAACTGGGAATCCTATATTTTATCTGGCAGCCCTACCCTGGATGGGTGTTGCCAGTGTGGGAACTGTCAAAGGTGAGGTTAAGTGTGAAATTGGCACACAGAGAAGGAAATATAGGGAAAGAAAATGCAAGAAGACGTCACGGATCATCAGCAGCATCATTCTACCATCGAGACACTTTGCAACAACCTAAAAGGGATGGGGAGGAATGAGGTTTTTGTATGAAACAAGAAATTCACTTGCACATGAATGATATATGCGAGACTGCTTTGAAGACCAGAGTTCTTGGTGTTCCAGTTTTCTAAACCAGTTCTATCAGGGCAGCCTGCTACCCAGCTGCATTGTGGAGGAACTCAGGAAGCCATTTGGCACGCTGGAGTGGGAGAAATGCATTCTACAGAAACGGGAAATCTCGAGTTCCATCCTTAAGAAAACGAACTTTTCTGGAGTCATCAAAGTGAGTGCTTGCTGTTTCTCAGGATGGCCACACAACAAAAACATGTTTAAAGTAAAATTCAAGTTAGTAATAATGAAAATATCTGGTGTCTAGTTTATCTGCACATTACTGAAATGCAAGGGCATGCTAAGCAAAGCCCAAGAAAGATTTCAAGTAGGTTCTTCTTACTCTACTTAAAAAAATAAACTATTTTAAAGACTTTTGTCAAGTCCATTGTTTATACTACAGGTAAGTCTTACCTTTCTATTTTAAAGCAACCTTGGCAGGACAGTTACTTGGAAACACATTGTCAGGGATTGGTCTGAGTGGTCTATAATTCTTCATTTTTTCCTTGTTCCCCAAAGCTAACCTGCCCTGTGGCCATCTCCAGACCCGGAGCCCTGCCTGAGCACCTATTCTGCTAAACTGATTGGTGCTAAAGGGATAATAGCTTAAAATGATTTCACATGTTAATGCTATCAGTTAATGATCTGCAAATAGGATCTTTGGTTTCTAGCTTGTGACAGAGATTCTCCAAGGGCTCCTCTGAGGCTTCTTCTTGCCCAAGTCTTGACTTGGCCTCTACAAACTATAGATGCTCAGCACAAATGATTTCCTATAATGAACTTAGTCCCCCTTAGAGTGTCTGTCTGAGAAAGCTCAAGGCTGCCAAAATAATTTACTATTTGTTTTAGCCAATACCAGAAGATAGGCCTGTGATTACCCTTTCTTAGAGCATTTCCTTAAAAGAGATTGTAATTATGAATCCTTCCTCTATAACCTTTGAGATGTGTATGTATCTCCTGCAACTCAGGAGTGTCTTTCTCAAGGACCTGAAAGCCATTCTTTTAGAAGGTCCTCATCAGGGGAGATCAGGCCTCTGTCTCCAGTCTCTGTGGGAGGATAGAATCCTGACCTCCATAATTGCCAGCTAACAAACACAGCTGGCCTAATCAACATTTACACGGACCAACACTTGGTAATTTTTCACTTCTCTGATTCTATTGAGCCCTCTCCTGCCCCGCCTCCTACTCTCTTGTTCTCCCTTTACAACACCCAGTTACCTCCATTACAAATCAAAGTTCAGGTCAATCTGGACCCTCTTCCCTATTGCAATAGTGTATTACTGGTTAAAATCTGTCCTTATTGGCTTTGTTTATCTTGGACAGTGTAAAGAAGGTGGAAATTGCAAGGAGCATGGAAAAGAGATGATTTGGGGTAGGCATCTTTTATTTCTTAAATCACATTGCTCTGCTCTGCCTGCTCTGCTCATGCTCCCGGAACAGGTCTTTGGTGTGTCTTGCTATGGGAGGCTGGAACTAGAAGGTCATCCTGTTCAGTTGTTTTCAAACATTTACTTGGTTGTAAATGGAATCCACTTTTAAAGTTCTGTGGAATTCACAAATATAAAGTAGGCAAAAGCAAAACTTCTTTTATAGAAACAGTGTTAGGAAATCTAGAATCCCATTAATTACCTCTTTTCCCTTTCTGCTAGTTTGGAAGTCTCAGAATCATTAGGAACAGAAGCAGTGAGGGTCACACACATGTTTGCAATAGAACCAGGCCCCTCCCCTTCATTCTTTCCACCTCACCAGCTCAGTTGACTCGGGAGTAGTGGCTTGGGTATACCAGGTATGTGTCCTAAATAGGAAATAGTGTGGGATAAAGACCAAGGACTCTGCAAAGGGAGAATTAGAGGGTGTATCTTGTGTAATCCTTGTGGAAGGCCTAGGCACACAGTCAGAGCAGGAGATGACTCAGAAATCTTGATGCTTAGAGATGTTACCCTGTGGCATCATTGTGATGAACTTTTGCCTAAGATCTGTAATGTGATTTATAATAATTATTCTATCCTCTCAACCTGAGATGATGAGCAAGTTAATGTTACTAGCTTCTCAAACTGGAAGATGTTAATTATTAGGTGGGTCCCTTGGGAGTCAGGCTGGGGTGAGTTGTTATCAGATCAGAAACAGTTATCAATAGGGCACTGTTAATCAGCTGAGATTGAATGTGAACTATCAGAATTTGGCTTTTCATGATGTATACAGGACATCTTTACATAACCAAATCTTCAAGAAGATAAAATTAGGAAGATGTTCAGGCAAAAGAGAAATTCAGAGTGATCTTGATACCATATTATACTTGGGAAAGAAAAAGCACATATAGAAATTCATATTGGGAAGGAATGACTGTATCCAGTTACGGCAGCAGAGGCTGTGTTGGTTGATGATAGGAGCATGAGTCAGTGATTGCACACCGTGGCTAGGACAGAGGCATAATGCTCCTATGTGTAAAAGCCATCAGGAAATCTTATCTGGATTTGATATTGACCTATTGTGTATTTCCATGTGTTCTTCTCTCTTATTTCTCCTTCTCCTCCTCTCCTTCCATCTTCTCTTTCAACCTCATGTTGAAAAGAGACCTGAAGTTTGTGGAAATGGGTGAGGTTGGTGAGTGATAATGAAATGGGTTATTTGCATTTAGATGAAAAGCTGTAACAACAGATGTGGATGGATGCCACGTATATACAACACATGTGGTGAACTGAGGCAGCTGGTAGAAGTTTGAGGCAAGATTGCCATTTTGAAAGGTAGCAGAGGTAGAGTAGATGCTCTTGGCATTTTAGATTTTTAAGTACTACTTTGCTCAGGCCACACATTAGTAAGTCAGCCACAGAGTTGGAGCCTGTATTTGGAACTTCCTGAGCCTCTATGTAGGCTTGTTCAGCATCCTTATGTTAGGGTGACAAGGTTCACAGCTAAAACCAAAGAGAGAACATTGCAGCAGAAGCCTCTTCCAGACCCACGGTGTCAGTTTTGAACTGAGGCATTTTTTCTGTCCACAGCCATATGCAGTGTGAACGGACCGCAGATGTGCATCAAACGAGTGGGTGAAAGAACGTTTGGTGGGAAATGATGACAGTTTTATGGCATTTGTCCTTGGATCCCCGGGTGCACTTATTCATCTTTCATATATTTCAAGCTTTTAGCCTTGGGGATAGTTCAGCAGGTTAGAGCCTCTATTAGTTAAAGATAAGCCCTGCAATGAGTCAGTGAGAGGGGCGAGTCATACCTAAACTGGGAGAAGAGATGAGTGGATCTTTGTTGCGAGATCAGTGTGATGAAGAAACCAAGGAGAAGGTCATCCTTTCCTTTCTGCCATCCAGCCCACTGATCTTCCTGCCTGGCCTTAGAGCCAACCTTGGGTTAGGCAGTTCACACCAAACTTTGTACATGCACCTAGAATGTCAGGACCCAATACCTAGATTACCCTGACACAGAGCGTGGGTCTGAGCTCAGTGTCATCTGTCCGTTGGGTTTTGTATTAGGGATTTTCACTCTTCACCTTCTGACTTGTTGATGAATCATATGTCTCCTTGACAGAGTGAGGATTCTTTTCTTTAAATAACTCAGAGCCATATCTTTATATGGCCACTGAGCTATTTAATAATTTTATTGTTCATTTGAATGAATATATTTTATACAATTATGTGGCTATAAATAATAATAAGATCAACATTAATCTTTACTAGCATTTGGATAATATCAATTTTTTCTTGTAATTTTATGAGTTCCATTTCTTAGGCTTAGATTTCTAGAGCTTTTCCCACCTCTAAAATTGTCATTATATGAAGTATGCTTAGCAGTAGCTGAAATATTTATTTAAACACACACAATGACTAACAGCAACCATGGCGAATGCAGTTCAAGTAAGATTTTATTTCTCTTATCCAACAGCTAGGGTGAGATGCACAGACAGTGAGCCAGCACCTCAAGACCTTGGGCTTGTTAGAGATTCAGAGTATGTTTCAAAGTAAGAAAAGGCAAGAACACGAGCAGCATTTCTTTAAAATAGCTATAGGAGCAGCAAGCTATAGTAGCTCAGGAAAGGGGATTGTTGTAGAAACACAACAAGTGAAATAGTCTAATAGCAAGACTGTTCCTTAAAATTCTTATACTCCTGTAGCATTTATTTGCAAACCATAACTGCCCTTAGACCTGAACAAGTGCATTCCTTGCCCAGCCCAGCATTTTAGAGGACCCCAATTTAGCCTTCCTCTGGCCTAACCCTTCCCCACAGGGTAAGGATTCTGTGGGTCCAAGGAATCATATTCCCCCATTTACCCTGTCTAGGCCATGGTCAGGGTATCAGGACCTTGTAATTTTGTGCCCAAATGGTCCTAAGCCAAGACATGGGTCTCTCTTTCACAGGGAAGTTTGCACTCTACACAAAGGGTGGCCAAAGGGAAGGGAAGGGAATTTCGATGCTGCCAAACTGTGGTGTCCATACATGAGCTTGCAAATCCCAGTGAGGGAGTAAGTTGGCACAAAGAAGGAGGGTGGGTTAGAGTGTGGAGGCCAGTTCCTTCTGAACCAGTAAATTCAGGTGCAGAACTTTTTCTAGGTGCTTTGCATACATTATCTCCATTATCTCACTTAATCCTGTAGAACTATTCGGAGGTGGTGTTTTATCCTCACATTATAGAAAACGAAAATGAGGGTCATGGGAGTTAAGTAACTGACCCAAGGCCACAGACTTAGTAAGAAGTTGAGCTGAGATTTAAACCTCAGTGATTGGGCTCTAAACATGCATGCGTTTTCCACCTAGTTATGTTGCCTGTCATCAGCATCTTTGTTTTTACACCTTCCCAGTTCTCCCCAGAACCTAGCCTGGTGCTTGGCACATAGTGACATGCAACAAATACTTGTTGAGTAACTAAGATAGTGAAACAAACCATTTGTTCACCTTTACTATGGTGGGATATACAGTAAAACTGTGGGGTAGGTGAGGAATTCTATGTCAAGCATGCCGAAGGGGACATTTCACTTCGGATCCATCTGTTGATCTTACTATGGCTGTGTAGGTTACTGGGCTCACCTCTCCAACTTGCAGCCCAGTACATTGATGCAAATTTTCTGGCTAGAAGGGACTCAAATGTCCCAGAAAAGACTTTTATTAAAAGAAAACATTGGTAAACACTATATATGCTGTGGTCCAAAGTGTTTTTCTTTTCTTCCTTAAAATGGCAAAATCTCGGGGTATTAAGGTGATTCAAGAAGAAGTTGTCAGAATGCCTGTGTCTCAGGAGTTGTCTGGCATGGTCTCTCTGTTGGTGAGGTCCCATTCTCAGCTGGCTTGGGCTGTGGTTCTTCTACCTGTGTGGGCTACTCACACTGGTCCCTCCTGGAATGGTCAGCTGGGCTGTCCTGAGGCTTTGTCTCTCCTGTGCTCATTCCAGCTTATCTTGGATGCCAAGACCATTCTTTGCTGTTGGCAGAAATCCCTGGAACACTTCCCTGATTCCACTATAGACTAGTTTTGGTGTTTTCTCCATGTGTTCTCATTTGTACACTTAAATGTTTGGGCTTATTTGTCTGTCTTCCTTGCTAGACCATAACTCCATTTGAGGACAGGCTTTGTATCTCTCTTATTTATCATTGTATCACCACATCTAACACAATGCCTGGCATGTAGAATACTTAATAAATATGTGTAGAATGACTTAATGGACTGTCATCTTAGTCAAACCATTAATTAATTTTCAAAGAAGTTCTAGTGCTAAGGTATCAGATCAAGGATTTCTTTCATGGGAAACTTATATTCTCTTCTATAATGTAATTGTATCTACCTGCTTGGAGACTCTCCAGTAGTGTGGTCACTGTGTTCCCTCCCAGAGTGACATGCCACTTCTAGGACCCTGCTTTTCTCCCTTGGAGAGCCAGAAGAATGGACTGTCCTCAGAAAGAGTGATTAAAACTTCATTGAATCTCAAAAAAGTCTCCTTTCCCAAGGATATTACTATTCATTTGTCTAGGTGCTGCCAACAGCATCCACATTGTGTCCTTTAAGTCACTGTGCAGAAGGGGATCAAATTTTTTAACTTTCCTGATAGCTAGAGCTGGATACCCTGCCAAATGAACTGTTTGCTAAAACCAGGACTCTGAATTCTAATGCCAACTAACCAGAGTTGAACTTTCATGAAAGAAGGCTGGTGATTATTGCTTGGGGTCCATCAACATCATCATCATCAATATCATTGTCATTATCATAATTATTATTTTAACCTTTATTCATCCTTTTTAAAGTTGTATTTATATAAGTATTATATTAGGTTTAACAGAAATGTAGGAAAATATGAAAATCATTTGTTCAGTGTGATGAATTTTCATATAATGAACATATCTATGTAATTTCTTTCTACCTCAATAAATTGAACATTATTAACACAACAAAAATCTTCCTCATCCTCCTTCCAGTTACTACCCCCCAGATGGTAATATTATCTGACCAATTTTAGAACTTTATACACATGGGATCGTTTAGTAATTTTTTGACTGACTTAATTTAGTTAATATTGTATTTGTGATATTCATCCATACTGTTGCTAATCACAGTAGTTAGTGCATTTTCGTTGTGTAATATCCTGCTATATGTTTGGTATGCTGCAGTTGAAGTATGCATTCTACTGTTGGGCATTTGGAGTTATTTTCAGTTTGGAACTATTACAAATAATGCTGATATAAAGATTTTTGTAAATTTTTTGACTCACATATATACATTTCTGTTTGGCATATACCAGGAGCAAAATAACTGATACTTAGGTATGCATCTATGTTCAGCTTAAGCAGTGAAAGGTGGCAGAGTATACACCTAAAATATACCACTTTGGTATAATGGTTATTTTGAGCTAAAAGCACTTTGAGCTAAAAGCACTTAAATAACAAAAGATGAAAAAAAAGGGCATTCTAATCTCCTTTATTTCTGAAAATAGGACATAAAACTTACATGTGAAAGATGCCCTTCCTCTACCAGGAGAAAAGAAACATTCTTTGATAGGGAGTCATAGCCGAGAGAATTCTGAACAAGCAGACCTTGTTAAAATAATTCTAATCTTCCCACATAATTTAGTTACTTTTTCCACAATTGCCTCTCGTTGTTCAACCTAATAGAAAAGAATTTAGGCTTTGCTACTTCTTTGGGTCTTCATTTTCTTATGACAGCTCTGTGTCATGTGAAACTTACATGCTTTTCTCTTGTTAATCTATCTTATGTCAATTTAATTCTCAGGCTCAGCTGGGACTCTAAGAGGGCAAGTGTAAAGTTTTTCCTTCCCTGGGTAGATTCTATTAAAGAATTTTCTACAGTGTAGGATGATGTTTAAGCAGGGGATAACAAGTAATAATTTCAGACTTCTTAGGGATATAAGAAGCTTCTGGAAAAGACCTATCTAAAAGTAGGAGAGACAACCTGGGAATTTTTTTCTGTGTTCATCCTCTGTGAAAAGATACAGTTATTTAGCCCATATAATTTGTTTTATTGTGAATGCAAGTTTGGACAACTTTAAAAATTACCCAAGCCTGTAGTTGTAAAGATAGAAGCACAAGTGCAGTATAACTGATGGTAAAATAGTATAATAGCTTTTAATGGGTGAGAAATAACCTAAGAGTAATTTAATCAATCAAGTCTGTGTCAGTGAGCAAATAGCTGTGCATGGCAAGACTTCTTGCTTAAGAGAATCATAATAACAAGTAGTAGTACTAAATGGGATAAAAATTTATAAGAAACATTAAATACATGATGAAATGTTTTAGGTGAAATAGGGTCTCATGATTGGCTATTTTTCCTTATTTAATTCTTTAAATTTTCTGGTGGGCTAGGAGTGTAATTTTCTGAATTTAGTTGATCAGATTTTAGGAAAGAATTATGGCAAAATTTAAGTTGCTGAACTAAAGTTCCTAGTGTTACCCCTGATTTTAGGCAGGCTTTGCTCTTCTCTTCACTTTTACCTTTAAAGGAGAGCTGGAAATACCTATTAGAATGGTTACATAAAAAACAGTGATAACACTAAATGCTGGCAAGGATGTAGAGAAACTGGATACATAAATAGTGGGAATCTAAAATGGTACAGCCACTCTGGAAAATAGTTTGGTAGTTTCTTAAAAACTAAACATGTAGCTAGTATACCACCCAGAAAATACATTCCTGAGAATTTATCCCAGAGAAATGAAGACTTCTGTGTTCACATGAAAACATGTACCAATGTGCTTATGGCAGCCTTATTTGTAATAGTCTAAAACTGGAAACAACACTGATGCCCTTTAGTGGATGAATGGCTAATCAAACTGTTGTATATCCACATCACAGAATATTACTCAGCAATAAAAAGGAGTTAATTATTGATACACACAATAGCCTGGATGAATCTTTAGAGAATTACACTGAACGGAAAAGCTAATCCCAAAAGTTTACATACTATATGATTCAGTTGATATAACATTGTTGAAATGATAAAATTATGAAATGGAAAACAGATTAGTGCAGATTAGTAGTGGCCAGGGATTAAAAAGGTGGAGGGACAGGAGGGAACTTGGTTGGCTATTAGAAGGGGAACATGGTAGATCCTTGTGGTAATGGAGCTATTTTATATCTTTACTATATCAATGTCAATATCCTGGTTGTAATATTATTACCATTGGTGAAAACTTGGTAAATGATATACTGAATCTGTACTATTTCTTATAACTGCATGTGACTCTACAGTTTTCTCAAAATGAAAAAAATAATGAATTAAAATAAAAGAGAGCCAGGGAAAGTTCTGTATAGTTTCTCTTAGGTTAATTCTCCTTTTCATAATTAAGCATTCATGTCTTAAATCTTGTAGATTGTTATTAAAGGAAAGCCACTGTTCCCTGCTTTGCATTAAAAATGGTATTAATCATTGAAAGTCATCTTTCAAAGGTTCTGGTATTCTTCATGCAGACGCGGACTTTCAGGGGACCATTAGTTCAGTCTTTGACCTGCAGAGATACCTGTAATCAGGTAGGAATCTTAGATCTTTAGAAGCAAGGTATCTGAACTGCTGCTAAATAAGTGGGAGGATGGCTGAGGTTACTTTTCCCCCTATGATTACATTCCTTCTGGACCAAAAGAACCCTTCTGACCAGTCATTAAGGTCTAAGAAATTTATTCATGATTATCATTTGGCTTAGGTGGTTCAGAGATCAGCTTAGGGAATAGCAGAGGCGGTGTAATGAATCTTAGTGGGAATAAAATGATTGGGACTTTTTGTTTGTTTTTAAGGCTTAGATTATAATATTCACTCCCTAGTTCTATGGCTCCCCCAATGCAATGCTTTTGGTAATGCTGTCACTCTTATGTCCTGCGGAGCCTTACCACATTCTTTCAGGGTTTTTTTTTTTTTTTTTCACCTTTATGTCTTTGTATGTGTAATCTTCCAGCTGGTGGGTTACCATCTCTGAGTTTTCTAGTCTGAGCAAGATATCTTTAAGAATAATTTTTTTCTGAGAGCTATATTTGAATATACTTTGTTTTCTGTTGTGTCATAAATTATCTCACTTAATTTTCACAGTAACCATGTGAGGTATATCATCCCTCTTTTATAGATGTTTAGAGAAATTAAGTCATTTGTCCATGGTCACACAATTAGTAAGTGACAGAACCAGAATTTGAGACCAGAAAGCTAACTTCACAGCCCACATATTTAGCCTCTCTTTAGATAATACGACATCTTTGAGTTTGGGTTGACACTTCTTCCATTCTTTCAACAGACTTTTTTATAAGTACTTGACATCTTTTAGACACTGTGCTGGGTCCTATGGATACAAAAATGAATGAACATGATTCCTGTAGCAGAGGTGCTTCTGGTTTATTACAGGGACAAATGTTAGGCACGTTGTGAAAAATAAAATGTTCGACTAATAATCTATTGCAGTCTTGGAAACATTTAAGCTACTTTAAAGTTAGCATATCCCTGAGAATAAAATAATAAGTGATCAATTTATTCATTTGTTCATTTATTCAACAAATACTATGTTGAGTGCTTGCAATATGCTGGGCACTATGCTAGGTTCTAGGAATAGAGTGGTAAAGGAAACAGATCCTGCTTTTTAGTGGGGCATACACTTAATCAAACATTCACAAACATAAAATAGAAAACTGGAACTAACAAGCACTGTGAAAGTCTTGTACATGATGCTCCCAGAGGGAGCTTCATCTTGTCAGGGACATCTTCTCTCAGGAGGCTATCTAAAGAGTAAATAAATGTTAATTAGGTAAAGGATGGGGGCAGAGGGGATAGAGGAGACAAAACGCCTATAGCAGGTTAGGAGACCATACAAATGCCAGAATGCTCTCAGGGGAGAGAGGCTGGGGAGTGTGGTGCTGGCTGAAGTCCAGGAGACAGCCAGGGCCAGACCAAGCAAGGCCTTTGCGTCATAGTGAGGATATTTAATCCTAGGAACAAAGGACAATCACTGAGAATGTCTGAGTGACAAAGTCATATCTGTGATTTAGACAGCTCTTTTTAGCTCAATGTGAAGGCAGGATTGGTGGAAGCCAAGGTGTATCTGGGGAATTGTTATAGAGAATTGCTGGGGTTACCAGGCCAGATATGATAGCGCTTGGACTAGAGCTATGGTGTGAAGTTAGAGAGAGGTGGAGGGGTTTCAGAACTAGTCAGGTGTAAAATAGGCAGAAATTAGTTATAGATTGAATATGGGCTTAGAAGAAGACATTCAAATATGTGTATCTGGAGTCTGGAGTAGAAGTCTGGACTGGAGATACACCTTTGTGTATCTAAGTGTGCAGGTGGTGCATGACATCATGACCACGGGAGCGGTGGCATTGCCTAGAGAGACACTGAGGAATGATAAGAAAAGAATGTCTGGAACCAAGCCTGGAGGAGTTTCACCTTACAGCTGTGTGGAGGAAGAGCAACCTCCAGAAGAGATGGAAGAATATCAAAAAGATAGGAGGAAAAGCAGTAGAGTCATGAAAATAAAAAGAAGATATGTTTGATAAGGATGGAATCACTAGCAACATCAAGTGCTGCTCAAATAATGTGGGTTTGAGAAAGTCTTTTGGAGTACTGACATGGAAGTCATTAGCGAGAGCTATTTTATGAGGAAAAGATAGAGCAGAGTGAAGAGTAAGCGAGGGTGGAGAAATTGGATAGAGTGAGAATACATAGACACATCCTATGAGACGAGAATTACAAACACAACATGTGGGGTTTGGGGAGGTTTTCTATAGAAGATAGGAGAGACTTGAGTATGTTTAAACGTCACTCTCAAGACTTAATTGATGAGGAGCTGACAGCTATTTGAAAGAGGACAAAGTAAAAGGTAGTGTTGACTCGTGAGAAGGGGAGCAAGGGGGAAAGGATTCGCAGAGCTGCCCATGCTTGCATGCGTGGTATGAGGAGTTTGAGGGATTCTGTTTTCCTGTAAAGTGGGAGATGTATCCTTGGCTGAGAGCGAAGGGCCAGGAGGGAGGTACAGGTGTGAAGAGAGCTGAGGAAAGTTGAAATGTGGTAGTTGTTGTGACTAGAGGGGAGTGAGTTGGCTTGAGAAGAGCAGTGGAATTACTGGAGGCTGAGGGCCTGTTCCCCAGAAGCTTGGTAGCATGCATTTTCTCATGTTGCTAAATAAACAGTCCATGGTGCATCCAGGTTTTGTGAAAAATTGAGTTAACAACAGCTATATAAATAAAAGTAAAGTATTTGAGAGAGGTGGTAAGGATTAAAAAAGATGGTGATTTTTTTTCTTTTCAGGCTGTTTGGGGAGGCTGGAAGAAAGGTATTCATTTGAAAATTTGTGAATTTTTAAAAATCTCTGAATGTTGATGTATTTGTTAAGTGAACTGGCTGAGGGGAAAAAAGTTCCTTTTCACATGAGGAAAATGGACCAATGTATGTTGTTTAAACACCAAAGCCTGGGACAAGCTAAACGTTACAGGTTATTTTAAAGCAGGCTATTAGGGTTTGCATAGAAAGGTACACTAAGGTTGTCAGATTTTAATTTTTGCCCTCGATCCACTGTTGTTAGGCCTCTGCAATGTTCCTATCCACTCCAGAAGATGAGCAGGTGTTTCTGTGAATCTGAAACTAACTCAGCAAATGGAGCCTCACTTTCTAAATTGGCTGAGGAAAACAAGAGACAGACACCTGGAGATTAGAAATGTGTCACTAATCACTAGAATGCTGTTTTTAATGAGTTGTTCTCAGCTTGACTAATAGATATTCTCTAAATGTGAAACTGCACATTTCCTATATGTGGGATGTATTACCAGGTGTGCTGGTCGTAGCACAGGAGAACACACAGAGGAATTGTCCCCCACTTGAAAAATTTCTTGTGTGGCTGAGGAGGGAATATACTCATAGAGGAACATTAAAAAAAATACCTTAAGTACTCCCACAAATGCAGATGTTTAAGGAGGTGAGCAAAGGCTCAGAGAGTGAGAGAAAGAAGAAACTATAGAAAAGGCCCCATGAAGGAAGATTCAGGAGAAAGAAAAGAGTCAGAGGTAGAGCAGGAACAAGGCTCAAATTTGCTAACCGCTACCTGTCTACTTCTCAGGAGAATGTAGAGAATCACACGGGAGGTTACAAGGGCTGGGCCTGGAGGTAGCTTATTCTTTGGCCACAAGTCAACCACATAACCCCACCTAACTGAAATGGTGGCTGGGAAATAGTTTAGCTGTGTGCCTGGGAAGAAGATAAAGGTTTAGCCAGTCTCTGCTATATACCCATTGGGGCTTTGCAAAAGAAATTTCAATTCCTGTCCCCCTCACTCATTTTTAAGCACCCCCACCAGGTGGCATACCCTCAGTCCCACCAGCTATTATTCATATATCTTTGTTCCTAAACACTCTAACATCCTGACCATCATAAAGCAAAATCCTTGTTTTTTATTGTTCTCCTCAAAATGAGACACTTGCAGAAGAACATAATAGGCTTCGTGATTCAAAACATGCTGGTACAGTGGGATTATTGTTTTCTTTGATTTCATTAACTGCAAGGTCAAAGAGAGGGCCAAGATTGGGAAGACTTTGCATTTAAAGGCACATAAGGGAAGCCCACTGAGGAGAGAATTTGAGTAAGTAAAAGGGGCTCCATGATGCCATTTCAGAGCGTCAGCTGTGGGAAGCATTTGCGGGTAGGTGCTGTTCTTACCTACTTCTCAAAGAGGATAAAAGGTACACACTTACAAATCATCCAATTCATTTCTATCAAAACCCTGCAGTGAACTCAAGGAGAACAAATGCACTCAAATGATGTTACTTTTATATCAGATTATGGATTTAAATGAAAAACCACCAAGGACTTCTATATTAAAATATTTTTATTGTAATATCAACCAGTCCACATGTTTTACATAATGTCTAAGTGTCATACTCAATAATCCAGCTTGTAGTCCAGATGATTACATGATATAAATGCAAGTTAGCATTGCTATGAGAAACTAAAATTTATCATCTCACATTTTCACCTGCATTTGACATGGCACTGAATTGTGCCGTTTCCACATATCCCTGTGCCTCAGAGTTACCAATGTTTTCATCTAGAGACCCTGTAAAGAGAGAAAGAATGAAGTTTTTTTCTTTTCTAACAGTTGGACTTCCAGTGTTCTCTGCTAAGGAATATTATAACCTCAAACAAGTGGACATTTTGTTATCAAAGAGAATAGACTGAAAACTATTTAGTTTCTAAATTCTTAGAAGATAAAAAGCCCAAAGGTCTGTCTCTCTATCCTACCAATGTACTTACATGATTATTTCAAATATTTTTTCCTAAATTGAGTTTTTAATGTCAAGGTTTCAGCATCCACTGTTTTCCATAGTTTGAGTTTGACCAGTTGTTTATGGTTAGACTCATTGTGAACAGTGACTACCACACCTCTCTTTTTCTATAAATGTGGCTGTTGAAGTTGTAGGAAACAGAATTCACTGGAATCATAATTCAAATTTAGCTTCCTGTTACAGTTCCTTTCTCCTGCCTCCACCCTTGCTGTTTCTTCCTGTCCCTAGGCTGTTTCTCAGGGGGAAGATGCTGAGGGCATAAACATCATTTATTAATTTGAGTATTAGTGATTTTTTTTTGGACAGGTTCACCCATAACAAAATTTTAGTGATATTAACAGATTCTCACCAAGCACTTCAGAATAAACAAAACAGTGAGTGTCTAGGCAGAAAGCCATCTACTTTTAGAGCTCAATATGTTTATAATATATAGGAAGGCAAAACACAGCGACAACATAAATACCTACTCTGCTTTGTTGTAATCTGCCATTTAATATTTTTCAGAGAAGAGTTTAACTATAGCTACTTCACTGAGAGGAAGGACAGTAGGATACTGGGGTGGGTGAAAATGATGGTGGTGGTGGGAAGGTAGGTTTTTTATGCAGAAAAAAGATGGAGAGCCAAGCAGGATCTTCAAAAATGAAACCCTCAGCTTGGTCTCAGGACATTTGTTTTGCTGTCTGAATTATCTTGGCCTCCAGGAAAAAAATGGTTGTGAAAACTACAGATGCAATTTTCTTCTTTGGCTTTTCCCATAATACCATAATTATGAACCATGCTGAGTCTGGGTGTAACATTCATTGGAGAGCATCCTAAACTGCACTTTGAACAAATTTTGGCCTATGTGGCATCATTTAGAAACACAAACCTTTGTGGGTTTTCTGGCTTTTTTTTTTTTTTATCTGATGGGCTGATAATCTTATAATGGCATTAGTTTTGCCACCAATTACTAAAGATTTGTTGTTTTTAGATTTTTAAATTGGGCAATCCTTATGTCCATAGCAACGTTAAAAACAGATCCGGAATAGAGTGGGTTAGACTATTTTAGAAACCTCCAATCCTGGCTATTTGATACCTCAGAATTCAACATGGGATGTTGGAAAATTTTCAAAATAAAATTAATCTAAATTCAGTCCCACAAAAGTTTATATTATAGAACATATTGAAAAGAGAAGGTTAGCTGAAAAGTCAAACATGATAGAATTTAGAAATTGCCTGGCTTTAAGATATAAAAGTATTTCTCATATGTCGAGGCAGAATTTTGTATTCTTTTTTTCTCAATGGCATTTTATAAGACTACATACTCTTGCTCTTCTACAGAAATAGAATAGGCACATCTCTGTTTTAAAAGCATCATGGAAGTAAATAATGGCTTGTGCACACAAAGAAATTTTTATAAGTTTTTGCCCTCCTTGCTTAACTATTTTGGTTAATTTTGAGAGGCATAATTTGTGGAGACATTGTGATTGTTTTCTTTGCAAATCTACTCTGATGCAGGGATGGTGGTGAATGAAGGATGGGGAAGAAAGAAAAGGGCTGACTAGCAAATGCAGACAGAAGTTATGTACATTCACAGTCCTACTAGCACAGCCCATGAGCTATTTCATTTTTAAATGGTTTGGCTGGCTGAATTTGGAGGCTAACCTCTGGAACTTCGCCTTGCTTCTTGCAACCTGTGTCCTTGCTGGCATGTAGAACTCAATTTTCTTAATAACTCTTCTTGATTAATCTACACCTCCTCCAGTGATTTGAAATGTCACATTTACTAATACTAAAATTTTACCCTAGACATATTTAGGTCTCTTTGGCAATGAAACTCTTTTAATCATTTGCCTTTCTTGTCTAGAGCTAGTATCATAATGTTTTCATTGTTGTAGGTCTCTAATACACTTTATTATCTAGAAAGGCATAACTCCCATTATGTCTTTTTCCTTTGATCTTTTAAGAAAAAGAATTACTATGGAAAATAATGCTCCTGTCTCTGTCTCAGTGTTTCAAGTATTTGTAGCTCTTATTTGGTTGTGAAAATTTTTTTCTTCTAATATACTTTAGATTTTAAGTATTTTACTTAGTTATGTTTGCATTTTAATAAAAGTGAAGTAAGTGTATCTTTTCAAAAATAATTGTTGTTAGGTTTGGTATCAGGTTTGTAATAGCCATGTAAAATGAATACAGTAGCCATCTGTCATTTATCTGCATTGTTGAAGTAACTTATTTCTTAAACCATTTGTGCCTTGTTCCTTTTGTTTAGGTTGATTTCTAAAAGCTTTTTTCTTTTCTTCCTGCTATATATTTATTCTATTATATTCTGGTTACAATTTCTTTCTGGATCAGTTTGTTACTTTATGTTTTCTTACATTATTGCCACTGCATTACTTTGTCACATTAATCAGGACAGGTTGCATATGGTATTTTATATTTTTAATCTTATTTCTATAGTTGGTCATGTCTACTTTGTTATTCTTAATTCAATTTGAATTTCTGTTCTTAATTAGTCTTGCTGAGTTCATTGCCCTTTTTTTCTGCTTTTATTTTTATTAATCCATTTTCCCTACTTTCCTTAGGGTTATCTTATTGATTTTTTTCTAGGTTACTTAATGAATATGTAGTTCTGTTTTTATTTTTATTGATTCATTCCTGTGACTCTTCTTAGAGTCATTCATTCTAC
This sequence comes from Cheirogaleus medius, assembly GCA_008086735.1. Taxonomy (NCBI): domain Eukaryota; kingdom Metazoa; phylum Chordata; class Mammalia; order Primates; family Cheirogaleidae; genus Cheirogaleus; species Cheirogaleus medius. The sequence continues at coordinate 10,168,611 of VBSM01002608.1, read as the reverse complement.
CGACCTTTGTTGAACTTCTCTAGTTTATTGAGTTGAATACTTTGTTCTTTTATTTTTAAAAATAATGAGGACCCTGAATGCCATAATTTTTTCCCCTTTGGGTCTTTTATTATGCATCATCAGCTTTTATACAGATTTTCTGATTGTTCTTAATTTTAAAATAGTTTATAATTGTAATTTTGATTTTTTTCTTTACTCTGTGCCATCTAGGAATGTTTTATTTTAAAATTTACCTTTGTGTTTTTATTTTTAAAAGTTATCCTCTGATATTAATTTCCATTGTGCTTGTGTGTGTATGTTTCAAATACTTGTGTATTTTGAGGGCAATATAGGGTCTATATAATTGCTATGTTTTATAACTTTCTGATATTTTTATCTGCTTCAAATCTATGATGACTTTTTTTTTAAAGAACATTTATTTCTTATAGTTCTTATATGGGCACTAATCCATTCTATGATCAATTTTTGATCAACTTTTTATAAAAACTATTTTCTCTGAAGAATCTAAATTTCTAAATGTTACTGTTAAATCAACTTCATTAATTGTGATATTAATCATGTACTATATGGTCATTTTTATTTTTCAACTACTTTTTTTCTTTAAAAGAGTTTTATTTAAGTATGACATTAGTATTATATTTATATCAGTTTATTACTACAGTAATAACTATATATATATGTGTATATATATATATTTATAAACAAACATTGTATTATATAATGTCATCTGGGATATAACATTTCCATTGTAGCTATATCTTATTTGGAGTCAGCATATTTTTAATATTTTTGAAGATAAGAATTTTTATTCCTGCCTGGAATCTTGCAGGATCTTTTTTTCTTTACATACTAGTTTAAACAGTGCTAGATATATTAAGGTTTAGGTCTTTTACTCATTTATTTTTTTTCCATGTCACCCCTTTTACTGACCTTAGGAAAGTTTTCATCAAATATGTATTTGATTATTGTTTCTATTATATTTCTCTGGGCTCTCCTCTAGGAATGCTCATTAGCTGTATGTTAGCTCCCTAGTCTCTATTTTTCATTTATTTCTTCTTCTCTATGATACTTTCATTTTTCTTTCTCCCTATGAAGTTTTATAGTACAGTTAAATAATACTTAAATCTACTGCCTTCAGGATCAATTGATTTTTCTACTTTATTTTTAGTTTCTTTGTTATCTATTTAAAAAAAAGTCCTTCTCCCTTTTCATTCACCCATTGTCCATTGCCTTGTTTAGCCTGCCTGGAATCCTCTTCATTTGTATCCTGTTTCCTTTTCATGGAAGCCATACACATTTATTCTTGACTAAAAACCAAATGGTCTTCTGAATTTTTCTTTTGGATTCTACAGTAAAATTTTTTTCAGAAGTTTGTTCTGGATTTTTGGAACAGTTCTCTCTTTTCCTTGTTCTGTGCTTTATAATATTTTTTCTATTAAATTTTAAGTGAAACCACAAGGGTACCCAGATTGAGTGGGTCTTCCTCATCCTAGCTCTTTTTCTACCATAATGGAGGTGAAAACAGCAATGGCCAGTTTACGGTTTAATGGATATTAGTGTTTTCATTTCAATTACTGCTTTCTGGAAGGTTTTATTAAGGTACCTCCCCTTAGTTGCCTTTCAATCTTTCAGCTCTCACAGCCTGATTCTTTGATACTGTCAGGAGAGGTTTTGCATGACAGCTGTATCTCTCAGTCTGTTAGAGCTATTCCTCTGTGCTCCCCTCCCCCCTACTTCCTGCTCCCTTTTTCCCCTAAAGATGAAAGAATGGTGGGAGAAAGAGTATTTACCTGAGAGTACAATTCCCAAAGCCAAGAACTCTAGGTGCCTCTTTCCTGATAAAGGAAACGAGGACGTGTTCTTAGTTTTCTACATCTGTGAGCCAAGTAACTGGAAGTGAAGGCTGAGTATGCTGTGGAAGAATGGAATTCCTTTTAGAGTTTCAAAGTTAGACTCTATCTGTTTTTTCTAGATTATGGAATTGGTTGTCTGTTAGTTTGGGTTTTAAAGGTTGTCTTCGATGGTGTTAGTGGATAAATTTGTAATAGCAGATTAAACAATGGTGGCCAGATGCTGTTTTGAATCTGAACCTCCTATCAAGAGATTCAGAAAAAACACAATTGTACTTTTATTTAGAGCTCATATGCTAATCATTTAACTTTTAAAATCTCTGGCTCTGCTTGGAATTAAGACACAATCCTGTGATTATTATTAAAATATAAATTTAAAATTGTCTCATTCCTTCCTTTTCTTTTCTTTTTTTAAAGTAAACGTAGCTCAAAAGAATAAGTAAAACAAAGGCCTCAAAGTTCCATAGTGACTATTGAAATGTAACAGAATTACATTGTGTTTAAGCCCACTGTAATGTATTCCTAATGTCTTCTATTTGGTATGTGTTTCTTATTGTTACAGCTGATGCAACCAAAGGACAAGAATTTTCATTATGCCATTCACTAGTAAAGGTCACATAGGTAGAAAATAAAGGATCAGATAATGTGTGCAAATCATTCTCATTGTTAGATACATTGCATTGATAGGAAAACATAATTGAATTGCACATGTTAATGAAAGAGATTAAAACATTTAACAAATTGTTCTTAATAGAGAAAAAATAATATGAGAGCTAAATTTAATGTGAAAAACACAGGAGGAAGTTAAGGGATTGGCGTGGGAGGGAAATTAGTGAATATCTATTTGGGTGTACAATTGCATTTTTGAAATAATTAGTCACCTAATTGTGTATCCAGATATAGTAATTGTTTCCTAGTTATGATTTATTTTAACCATTCTCTGTGTGTAATTTTCAGTTGTGTATTTTTTTTTTCCAAATCAAATTGCAGAGGAATGTGTTTGTTTGAAATTACTTTAAGGATGTGTTTAAAACCCATTTTGGAAAAAGTAGAAAGAGTTTTCCTCTTCAAAATGGCTGTGAAAGCAAATAACTTCTCTGATCTTTTAGGTAAACACATTTATGTTAGTTAAATGATAGGTAATTAGTCCTAAACAGGAGAGATTAAGGAAAAATAGCACATTTAATGCAAATGAATTTTCTGTACCTGATTAGTTAATTGAGATTTTGCCTATAATCTGTTTTTATTTTACTGGTAGATGCTTGTTGATTTGAAGTAAGATAAAAAAGAATCGTCAAACTTGATATAAACTGGGGCCAAATAAAAATTTCACAGGTTTTATTCAAGTAGGGCGATTATCTGGAATGCATGAACAAAAAGAATTTGATAATCTAGGTTATATTATTTTGAATGTGCATTTGAACTAACTGAAAATCCTACTCTACAGCTGGATGCACTGGCAGTTTGCTAATCACATCCATAAACATGAGTCATTTGCAATTGGAGTGGGCCACACACTCGGAACATCTTGAAGATATTTCTTCTTTGGCTATGCAAAATTAAGCATGCATTGAAGTTATATTGGGTTTAAATTTCTACAATAAAATCTTATTGGCATTTCCTGTACAAGTGACTTAGAATTGAAGTTTTCTCTTATGAATAAAAATGCTTTGCTTTCTCACATGAAGGTGAACCTACTAATCTTTGGTATAGAATAATATCAGCAATTTAATTATAAAGTATACTTTAGTAAATGAAACTCTGTTTTTATTATACAATTGGAACTGCAATCTCATGGAAAATAATTCCTCCAGAGACTGAGTTAAAAATGTTTTGGAGGTGAAGTGAAGCTGATATCCAGATTTATAGCATATTTGGATGCTGTAATACATTTCTAGATATATTAATTTCCATATAACTGCTTATTTTTCTTTCACAGCCTTTTATATTTCATAGTACTTTCCCCAATCTATGTTAACCAGTTCTATTTATAGTGGATCTTAGAAAACCCTGTAATGATTAATATTTCTCCATACTTGGAGCTTTCATTACTTTATTTCTGTTTTACCCTAGGTCCCTTGTCCCCAACACAATATCTAATATCACAAAACTTTGCAAACCTTACACAGGCTACTTTTAGTATCTATGACTTGTGAAAACATTTGATGAGAAAAAGTCATGTGTTCCAATGACAACATGATTATAGAAACTAGTCTTAGAATTGAGAGTACTTAAAGCCTTTTTGTTTTTATTGGTATTGATAACTACTGTCAATCAATGTATTGACAGTACTAGTCTTTGAAATATCCTTTGTTGGGGAAGGGGGAGAAGACCTATTATTTATCTAATTAGGAACATATCTATATTTTAGAGATAAAATATTTTACCTGTAGCTTATGTTATTAAATCTATAAGCTTTAGAATTATATAATACTTTGAATATTTTTAATAGATTTTAAAAATATAGATTTTTAGAAATAGATTTTATAACTTCACAGCAAAAAGTTATGGATGTTTGATAGTCAGAATTAAGTGAAACATTGAGTAAAATTATACTTGTTTGGAAGAACTGTAGGATCCTTATAGACTCTGGGCAAGAAGTGTGTTTTATGTTGTTTCAAATGTACATTCCTTTGTCTTAAGGTTTACAAGTTAATCAATAAAGATTCTTGGCATAGCAAAGTCCAAAGAATGACTTGTATTTGGCATACCAAATGGATCTAAGTCATAAGTGTTCTTTGATGTCTTAAAAATGTTTGGCTTTCATCTTTGTTTAAATGAATAGTGTGTGTAGGGAAGATAGGCTTTACATAGCCATGCCTAGACCCTGTGTGGATTTTCATAATCCTCAGTTATTATAAACCAAATTTAATAAGTCCAAAATGTTATTTAGTTCTGGCTGCAGAGCATTATTAGAAAACAGTGAAAATTTTATTCTTTGAATAGTGTGTTTTTATAGTAAGAAAAATAATGTATATCTTTATAGATATAGTTATTTCAAAATGTAGTTTTCAATATGTATATGTAGTTTTCAACATAAACACACACACACGAAGTTGGGCATCACATCTAAAATGTTGAGTCCTTCTTTTCTACTTAGCATTTCATATGTGTGTATATTATGAACATATCAAAATTTACTTAATTGCTCTTTCATTGTTGGTCATCTCCCTGTATTTTATACAAATATTTAGGGACCATCTGTGTGTATTTTTATTTGCATTTTGGATTATTTCCTTAGAATAGATTCCCAGCTGTGAAACTACCAGGTCAAAGGATTTTCCCAAATTGTTTTCCAAAAATAAAGCCCCACTGTATTCTATACAAGTGTGCTTGTCTCATTGCCCACTTGCCAGACTTATATATTGTAATTTTTATTTTTTATTTATAAACGTAATCTCATTGTTTTAGTTATTAACTCTTGAATGGCTAGTGAGTTTGAAATTTGATAACCTGTCTTTTCAGGCCTTTGTCCTATAGGGTTTTTAGGATTTTCTTAATGATTAACATCAGTTCTTTCTTCTCTAAGGATTTTATCCTTGTCCATTATATTGTAACAGATTTTTTTTGTATTTAGCTATTTACTTTTTAATTACATATTTTATTTTTAGTTCAGATAAATAAAATTTTTTTAATAGAGTCAATCGACGTCCTTTGATACTTTGATTATTTTGTGCAAAGAACCATAATGGGCAGATGGAATCTTACCTTTACATTACCTAAATGGTATATACCATTAGTAGTTTGATATTTAATCTGTGGCATATAGTTGGTTTTTATTTTTGGAATATCATTGCTTTAAAACTACAGCTAGAGGAAGGCAGGTGGTTTGGTTGTTTTCCACTTTCTTGAAAATGTCCAAGACTGAAACCAATATCATCATCAGTCTTTAATGGAGGTTGGCAATGTCAAGAGGGTTTGTGGCCATGTCAAGATGTTGAATCAGTGCCCAGGTCATTGCTTATTAAAGATGTTGCTCTTTGGACAAATGAGAGATGTAGCAAAAGGGTCCTAACAATTTTTGATGCTATCTCACATTTCTTCAAGACCATGAAGAACATTTTGTTCTTTAAAAAATATTCGGGTCTTTTTCCTTCCTTTTTTTTTTTTTTTTGTTTGTTTTGGGTAACAATGAATACATTGGGGAAAAGAACATTTTTAAAAATCATTATGCCTTTGCTTTATCTGTGTCTTTACATAGTCTCCCATTAGTTATTCTATGTGCATTTTTTCATATGGATGTATAGCTTTTTTCAAATATGGATTATTCCATATCAACAAACCCTTAATAATTCTCTGCTCTTCCATGGTCATTTCTTATTAGATGTGTCATTTCTTACTTTTCACCAATCATTCGTTTCTTTTTTTCTTCTTCACACTTTTTGTTTCCTTGAGATCTTCAGAATGTGAATCAATTTCCATTCTGTTGTGATTTATAAACATCTGCTTCTCATATGACTCCTTTTTCAGTGCTTTGGCCTTCTGTTTTACTTTTATTACTGTTGATCTTTTATTGTTCTAATTTTACTTTCTCCCAACCCACCCCCACCATTGGCCACTGTTGTATGAAATGGCTGTACATATGAAATAAGCATATGTTCTGTATATACGTGTATCCATTTTACTAAAGCTACTAGTAGACACTACTCCTACTCACACATATGAGATGTGCAAATACTGATCTCTCTGTGATTCAGCAATTATCTCTTGACATATCTAGAGACATGTTTCTTCCTCATCCATAAATTACTGAAGGTAATCAAGTGATCTTCTTTCCCAAAAGAACTCACAGAATTTTGCTACATTAACCCACCCAATTTAACAATTCAAAAAAAATCAATTCAGTGACATGAGATAAAAGATGTGCTATCAAAATTGTGGTGTCTCTAAAGTAACATTTTTTTTCTTTTTGACCAGACTGGAAATGCTGGCACTATTTTAGTTGGGTTTTCCTGGTTCCTTTCCAGGCCATAAAAATTTCCGTAAAATGGAACAAATTACACATTTAATTACAGTTCCAAAAATTTGCATTTTTGGATAAAACTGACTTTTCCTCTTGTCCCACTATTGCCATAATTGCTACATTGTCTACTTTTAATTTGCATTTTAATTGAGCTTTAAACATTGAACCAGAGGATGGTCCAATAGGAGATTCTATAACTATCTCAGTAATTGGTAGGCAAGAGTTATTTTTTATTGCTATTTTCACAGTAGGGAAGTCTGCTTTACAGGGGTGGGGAAAGAGCTGATAACCTTCAAAGCAGGCTCTTTTCTTTGGGGCTGTGATGAGAAAAACAGAACAGAAGTTAGGAATGGAGAGATTAGAAGAGACAGATGGTGAGAGATTATAATGATTTATAGGATCACCCAAATTGTCTGAAATTTATGCCAGAATTTTTTTACCAGTTAGGGCAAAATGTCTTGCTTATTTTGAGCTACCATAGATATACATTTACTTTAATTATACTGGACTTTGCATTATGTTTTTTTTTTTTTTGAGGGGGTCTTCAAAGAGTGTTAGAAGTGGCCTTCGTTAGACTTTGTCTGTGTTTCCAGCAACTAACAAATTTAAATGTTATAAACATTTTCTAAGACATTTTCCTTTAAACCACTCTGGGGAAAGACATGAATGTAAGATGACTGATTCTTACATTATCTGCATTTAGAACAACTTTCTTTTAGTTGCAAAAACATAGTGATAGTGTCTTCACCGTGATACAGGAGAAGATTTTAGTGGGCACAACAGCTGTTGATTCAAATAGAGTTACGCATGTTCCTTCTATGTTTTCTCTTAGGCAAATAAGCAGCTTTAGTTTGTTATAAAAATTAGCAGTCTGTAATATGATTCTGAAGAATGAGTGCTCAGAAATATGAGGTACACACATGACACAAACTGGTGAATACGAAGTGTTCAAGTGAAGTACTTATCCTATTGCAAGCATCAGTGCTCGTTGTAATTATGGTCATAGTGTCAAGAATAAAACCAATGTGACATGTGATTAAAAGTAACAAAGATGCTTCATGTTCGCTGGAGAAAATATGAATGATTTCTTGTTTAATGAGAAACTTAAAAATGATGAAAGCACATAAAATACCAGCTATAGATTGCTCAGCATGGGTCCTAAACTTTTTAAAATAAACATTTCTGAATATTTAGTTTTGCAACCTTGGACTACATGAGAGTTGTCTATGAAACAAAACACCCAATTACAGAAAAGATTCCTTATAGTTAGAAAAAATTTTTTGCATGTGGATTACCAGTTATCTATTTTAGATTTTAGCCCAGTTTTTCCTATGTGCCCAGCAGCATACTAAAATCTGCACATTTAATGAATTTTTTTTTTTGCTATGTATAAAGATGTGAAGGGCCAAAGTGATGTGAAACTTTTTTAGAGGAAAAAAGAACATTTGCATTTGAACCCAGGAATCTCCTAGCTAGGGGTTAAGAAAGACTCATAAATGTATAGCAGAGGTTTGGAGGTCAAAGCAAGAAGCTGACCACCATTTTGGGCATTAAATGATCATTGAGCCTCTTGCTCTAAGTATTTTATATAAGATCATTTGATATGTAAGTTGTGACATTATCTAGGAGGAAGATGAATCAGAGAAAAACAGTTCTCAGAGATTTGAGGGGGAAAATGCATGAAGTAGTTAGTATAAGGATAGCCTTGGATGCCAATAGCTCTTGAGCAAATGCAGCACAGTGTTAGAACAGATAGAAGTTTATGGAGGTTATGAAGACTCTTGTTGCACTAGAATCTTTCAGTCATTTCTGGAAATATAATTTAATGTAATCAACTTCTTATTTAACTGCAGGTACAATATTGATGCCAAAGAAATTCTTGTTGAAACAACAAATAGATGCTCTCTTAGGGTGCTGGAGGCAACACAAATAATGTATTAGGGTCAAATATCTCCCTCTAGAGTTTACAAGCAAAAGCAAAGGTACACAAATAGCAATAATCAAACAAAATATTGGGGGGTGATATCATTTGTGGGCTAGAGACAATAATTAATTTAAGAATTTAGTCATTTCAACCATTTTAGAAGTTTGAAGGATATAAATTATAGAAAAAATCTAGAGAAAGGATAAAAACTTCCACCTATGGTACAAACACGAGGCAAGATTAGATATTGCTATTATATAAGGAGAAAGTGGCATTTGAGCTGGACAGGATTTTTATTTTTTTAATTTTTTTTATTTCAGCATATTATGGGGATACAAGTGTTTAGATTACATATATTGCTTTTGCCCCACCTGAATCAGAGCTTCAAGCATGTCCATCCCTGAGATGGTGTGCACCACACCCATCAGGTGTGAATATACCCATCCCCTCCTCCCCTCACCTCCCTGCTGGGAAACTTGGATAGCCACAGATAGAAGACTGAAACAGGATCTGTACCTTTCACCTCTCACAAAAATCAACTCAAGGTAGATAGTAGACTTAAACCTAAGGCATGAAGCTATAAAAATTCTAGGAGAAAATGTTGGAAAAACTCTTATAGATGTTGGCCTAGGGAAAGAATTTATGAAGAAGACCCCAAAGCCAATCACAGCAATAACAAAAATAAATAAATGGGACCTGATCAAATTAAAAAGCTTCTGCACAGCCAAGGAAACTATCACGAGAGCAAACAGACAACCTACAGAATGGGAGAAAATATTCACATGCTACACATCCAATAAAGGGCTGATAACTAGAATCTATATAGAACTCAGGAAAATTAGCAAGCAAAAATCAAACAACCCTATCAAAAAGTGGGCAAAGGACAGAAACAGAAACTTTTCAAAAGAAGATAGACTAATGGCCAACAAAAATATGAAAAAATGCTCAACATCTCTAATCAACAGGGAAATGCAAATCAAAACCACAATGAGATATCATTTATCTCCAGTGAAAGTAACCTTTATCAGAAAGTCCCAAAACAATAAACGTTGGTGTGGATCTGGAAATGTAAGAACATTCATACATTGCTGGTGGGACTGCAAACTAGTGCAACCTCTGTGGAAAGTAACGTGGAGATACCTCAAAGAGCTACAGGTAGAACTACTATTTGATCCAGCAATCCCATTACTGGACATCTACCCAAAGGAACAAAAGACATTCTATAAAAAAGACATCTGCACTAGAATGTTTATAGAAGCACAATTCACAATTGTAAGATGTGAAAACAACCCAAGTGCCCATCAATACATGAGTGGATTAATAAAATCTGATATATGTATACCATGGCGTTATACTCAGCCACAAAAAACAATGGTGATCTAGCACCTCTTGTATTATCCTGGATAAAGCAGGATCCCATTCTACTAAGTTGAAGTATCACAAGAATGAAAAAACAAGCACCGTATGTACTCAACATCAAATTGGTATTAACTGACTTACTGGACAGGATTTTTATATTTAGAAATGTGAATAGGTATGCATAGAGAAAGGGTTGGGGGGAAGAATAATGGTCCATTCTGGATTGAGGGAATCTAATTTATTAATTTTTCATTCAACATTTACTGTTTCCTATGTACTAGATACTAAACTGAGTGCTAGGAACACAGGATAAATAAGAACTTTAGTTCTTGTCTTTAGAGAGCTTGCCAGCAATGGAGGAAGCATATGCATAAGGTGTGTGGCAGAGGCAGGCAGTGGTGCTCCAAGGCCTGAAGGGTCTTCAGGTAGCCTTTCATTCTCATGGTGCCTCAGCCCAACTGACAGCTGGGTGAGCTGCATGTTCCAGCAGAGGGTGCATTTTGTTTGTAGTCCTTTTTATACTCTGCTTTGTGCTAAAGGTGTTAGTGCATTTGAAGTCCCTCTAGACCTTAAGTTCATGAAGACCACAAAGCTAGGTTTTATCGTCTCTGTAAACTTTTGTGCTATCTAGAGCAGTGCCTAGCGCACAGTAGGCATTAAAGACTTTTGGAATGTAATTAAGTTTTGTGTTTGTTGGAAAATAAAATGTGTCTCATAGAAGGCATGAGACACTAAATCCCATCTGTCTCAGTTTTTAAAGTTGGGTTGTGTGGTGGAGGCCAGTGGTAGTTAGTGCTGTGTTGAAGCCATACCTTTGACACTTGATATTATTTTTTGAACTATGAAGGCTTTGTAGGCAGTTTTAAGTTCTCATCCCTCTATGGCTAAGATATTTCTCATTAAGAGAGAAAAAAGGAACAAAATATTAGCAAGCCACTCTGTTCATATATTTTTTAAAAAAGTTACTTGTTAAAAAGTCACCTTTTATCCCAATTTCCTATTCTATTTAAGTCCATCCCTACCTACCTGACACTAAGTCAATATTCTGAGATTATTTAGGAGGCTTCTTATTTTTCCTCAGTGGTAAACTCAATTACCTTTTAAATGATTTTATAGCTGACAGCAAATGGTCCATGAAGTATATGAATAAAAATGAGAACAAACATTTCATGCTTAAATAGCTATAATAGTAGTCAGTATAATGGGCTGAAGTTTCAAAAATAACTGGTGATAAATCGCTTAGTGGCCACATCATATTTTCTATGGTTTCTGCAAAAATATCAATTGCAGGTGTTCTCATATGCATCTTCCTCTAGTTGGCAATTTATGATGAGTTTTATTTTATGTAAACAAGTGTTTATCTTTGGAGTACAGATGTCTATGGAGATCAAATGTAAGAAAAAAAGGGCTATGACCTTGTTTCATCATTGTCTTTTAGAATGTTGTTATTTCTTTAGAAAATATTACTTAAGTATCTACAATTGCTTGTCATATTTCATGGGAATGGTATAACCTTCTAGCTTTTTCCAGGTTATGCATAAATCTCCTCTGTCACTAAGGAAACAGACTAATTCTGCTATTTCTTAAATAGTTTTTATGGCACTTTTAAGAATCATCATGTTTTCCAGATTGTTGTGACAGATTGAAGGTAGCCACGCCTGCACTTGTGGTGAAGGGTATAAGCAAGTAGTGTTAAATGGGAGTCCTGTTGTCCTGTTTCCTTGAAGTTGTGCAGTCAAAATGTCTTCATTGATACTAGCTATTTCCACAAAGCTCTATATTTGGTCAGAGACACAGAGATCACTCTGTCCCTTTTACTAGTGTGCTAGGAGACATTTTAAAATGCTTTTCAAATCTTGGAATCTGGTTATTGCATTTGAAACAGCTTTACGAATATGCAAAGCCAGTCATGTGGTCTGCTGGCTTTTCTTTAAAAGTGCCATTCACTTTTCAAGGTTTATACAAATAGACCTGGAAGAATTCTCAAGGTTATTTTTTGCATCCCATCTTAGACGAATTTGGGAAGTTATAGGCACCACGTCACTCTATGCACTTGTGTGGCCGTGAACTGAGGCTGGCAAAGTAGTGTCTCTTTGTTTTTGCTTTAGTAGTGCTGTATTCCCACACAGCTTTTCTTCAAGAGAAGGAGCAGGGTAGAAATATTCCTCTGCTTACCTGTCTTTTGCTGTCTTGATTTTTCTGAAACTTAATTTTCTTATCCTTAAACTCCAAAACAGAATTTGTTATTTCCTTCTCTGTAATTTTTTATTTGTATTTGTGTATTTTAAGTAAGGTCGTTTTCTGGTTGTAATGGGGAGCTTTAGGCAGGTTCTTTTTTTTGCTTCTTTTCTAAGTAAGCAGGACTTTATAAAAAGTTGCAAGCTCAAGAAGTGACAGCAGAATCCGTCTTATCTCATTTCTGTTTATTCAGTCAAGTGGATTAGCAGACACTGTGCTCCATGAAGTCTACACATGAATATCCATGACGTTCTACAAGGCTGCTCTTTAGTGCACCTGTGTACTTCAGGTCTCCCTTGTGGTGATGTATGTTTTCCAAGAGTTCCAAATCTGTTACTATTATATTATGTACTATAATTAATTATTATGTAAATTAATGTAACATATACAAGTAAAGAGGAAAGCTAAATGCTAGTAAATTTACTAAAGAAAAATTGTTGTTGAATTAGTTACAGGTGAGCCAATCAAAAAAGACTGGTGAAAATGTGGATGATTCTTAAATTGTAGAAATCTAACTAGCAGATTCATACTCAAAGGCCTTGGCTCTACATCAAAAGAATAGCCAACTACATGCACTTAAATGTTTGTATTTATAAAGAATGCTTAAGGTATTATATTTGAAGATTCTTGACTTTAATGTATTTATTTAGTAAACTGGCCAACTATCCTGAATATGGCAGATAAGAAGGCTTCTAATATGAGGATAAATCACAAGCCACTAGCTGTTCTCTCTTTCATGAGTGGGAATAAAAGGTGAGTGAAATGTTATAGATTTTCACTACTAGGATCCTCAGGTAAACCTGTCTGGTCTGGACCTAGAAGAAACAGCTTTTCCATCAGTTGGTCTCCGTAGGTGCAAGAGCAATGGTACAGATGGGACGGTATCCTGTTGCTGTAGGTTGTCCTTAAGAAATGCCAGTAGGATCTGTTTTTCATAACACAGCTTATGCCAAAGCAAACCGCTGCCATTCTAAAACTTCAGCTAAAAGCAAATCACACACTTCTTTTTCATATCTTACCTTTGTATCTTAATTCAAACTTTAGTGTTACAGTTAAGACCTCAGGCATCAACTTCTTTTGAGAGCAGTCTGTTGGCCAAAAGAGGTGTCCTTAAAAAGTGCCACTTCTCAGGGGTTCCTACACTTAGATAGGGGATTGTTTCAAGGACTTTTTGATAACCCTATTACTGAGAGACCTGATAATAGCAGAAATAAATGCTACCTTGTTTTTCATTGCTATGCATTTTTATCATCAACTAATTTTTCATTTTCTTGAGATCAGATAATAGTCACATTAATAGCTCCCTACTAGCAAGCATAGCACTTGAAACAGAGTAGGTGCTGAATAGATGTAGAAATGATAATCAAGTTCCCAAAGTGGGACACTTAGTCCTTTTATATGATAATTGTAACAGAAATTTGTCTCCTATGACAAATTGCAGTTTTATCATATCAATTTGTTGGATCTTGTCTAATCTTCCCATTCACTGTGCTACACATTATAGATGATTGTGTATATTTTAATTTTGAGCTGTGACCACCCTGTATTTGTTCAGCTGGTTTTTCAGAAATGGCTGAATATGAGACAGATTTTTTTTTTCAGTAGTGAGCTTGACTCAGTGCATATGAAATTCATGCAGCCCTCATCTGCCTTTTCCTTTCCTGCAGATGGTTGTTCATGGGCCTTCATTTGCCTCCCTCAAATATAACAACAGCCCAGAGGTGAATTTATCAGATAGTGCAGCCACCTTGGGAGACTTGGAGCATTTTACACATCCTGCTGTGTTATAGACCAATCAACCCAAGTCTTTTATGTGTTCTTTCCATATTGTAACTCCCATGAGGTAAAGTGTTAAGCTACATTAAACCTCATAAAGAGAAATTTGAGTTCCTGATGTGTAACTTCTCAGTAATGGTAATTAGTATGATCTTCTTATTGAATTTGCTAACTGATACTTGAAAAAAAGTTATCAGTTTTCTCATTTCTATTTAAATATTGAATACCAAAAACTTTTTAATAGAGCATTTAGTACTTATCACAAAACTTTGTGTGGTTTTGACTGTATGCAGAATTATATCAAATGATCAGGAGCAGACAGCTCATAAAACTAAGAGCATAAATGTAATTTATAACATTTATAAGAAAAAATTATATTTTGAATTTCAAAGTATGAGTAAAAACTGAAGTTGAAATTTTTGCACAACCAACCTACATATTAACAACAATTTATGGGAAAATATCTGTGACTAAAATAGGATAAAAGACAGGCAAGACTCCTAATAGAAGAGGGGAAGTATCCACCTGTGTAGATAACAGTAAACCTGAGCGTATAAGATAGAGATAATATCAGAAAACATGGTAATACAATACTAATGCTCATAATTATAGCCAGAAACTTCACTACCCCCTTTCAGTGATAGAATAAGTAGACAGAAAATCAGTAAAGACTTAGAAGACTTGAAAAACACAATTAATTAACTTCATTGACATTTTTGAACACTCCACCCAATAGCACAATATACATTCTTTTCAAATGTATGAAACATTTACCAAGATAAATTATATTTTGGTCCATAAAAAAAGTCTCAATACATTTAAAAGAATTGCAGAGGATGTTCTTAAACCAAAATGGAATTAAATTATAAATCAGTAACAGAAAGATGTCTGGAAAGTGCTCAAATATCTAAACACTAAATAGCATACTTCCAAATAACCCATAGGTAATAGGTTGAACTACAGTTCCCCAAAACATGTGCCCATATCCTAACTCTTAGAACCTGGTGGACATGACCGTATTTGGGAAAAGGATCTTCGCAGATGTAAGTAAGTTGAGGATCTTGAGATGGAATAATCCCAGATTATCCAGCTGGCCCCTAAACCCAGTCAAAAGTGTCCTTATAAAAGAAAGAAGAGGAGAAGACACAAACACAGAGGACGTAGTAATGAATGAATCAAGAGGACAAGTTTTTAATGATGATTGACTCTATGTTGTTTCTAAACTAGAGCTTCTCATTATTTCTATGAGAGCTACATATAAGAAAAAGAATGTTTTCACTGCCACTGAAACCTTGGAAGATTTATATTAGACCAAATTAAACAAGTTACCATAGGACTTCCGATTTATAATCTGCTAATGTGCTCTTCAATCTCCATTGGTCGAATGCAGCGTAGCCCAGGTGTTTTTCACCGTGTATTCCTTTCTTACTCCCCACCCCAAATTGTCTTGCCTGACTAATAGGGTTCATTTTGGAAAATATTTTTCGGGGGGGTTCCTTCCTCTCTCCTTCTTTTAAGAGATTCATCACTATGTCACGTGACTTTCAAATCAATTTAAATTCCTCACTGTAGGAATGATAATGACTTATTTGTTTCATAAGTTGAGTAATGTTTAGAACAATGTTATTTATATTGCAATATATTCTCTTTTCTTTTCTTATTCTTCTTTTTTCTATTGTTTTCCCATTCTTTTACTTATTTTTTTCCAAGTTTTGGTCATATCAAAACTATCCTGAATAAGATCTATTCTCTTTGAAAATAAGTTCTTATTCTCTCATAAATTTCTTGCCATTTGGAATAATTCTGGATAGATTTCTCAACGTTCATAGTTGATATCTTTGGGGGTGATGGTGCAGTGTTTCTATGTGTGCATAGTAAGTAGGGAAAAGCCAGAACTTTTAAAATGTGTACTCTTGAATCTGAATAAGGATAGAATGAAGATAAAAGGAAAGAATGGACTGAAATAAAGAAAAGTAAAGGAAATGTGAAAGAAAGTAGCAGTGTAAAAATGATTGAAGAATATTTAGAAAAAAGGAAGAGTGGAAAGCGAATAGAAAAGTGGGGAAAAGGCTTTAAAGATAAGAAATAAAAAGAGGATGGATAGAACTAATATTTGTTGAATGCCAATTATGTCCCAGACTGTGCTAGTTTGGCCTTTTAACACATATAAATCCTTCTAACAGTCTGAATTAGACATTATCATCAATATTTTACATAGGCACAAACCAGTCAGTTAAGTAATTAAGTGCTTCAACTTTTCTCATCTTAAAACACAGAAATTCATATTTGAATTTCATATTCATATTTGTCAGGCACTTGGGATTAATCATACACCACTATCATAGGGCCTTTTTTGCCCCCAGATCCCAGTCATCTATCCTGAGGGTTGACAAAATCACTGTCTCTGCAAACTGTAATATAATCTATTCTTAGTCAAATTGGTTGACAAGATATAAAGTACTATTCAAGGTCACACAACTGGGATATGATAAAACTTTGAATTCAAGTCTCTTATAGTCTACTTTTTTCAACATCTCTAAGTCTATATAGATGAATAATGCATGACCCTGCCCTCGAGGAATTCATACCCTAGGGAAAAGAGAGAGAGAGAGTAGAAAGAGAACTGTCCTGTGTCCTAGGATGTACAATAGAGATGGGAACCTTTTCATGTTGGAAGGCTGCATTAATTTAGCTATAATCAAATAAGGCTGCATTCAAGAAACTTCAATTAGACATAGTTAAAAATGTGCATCATTTTGTAAAAATCTAACTACTATGTACTTAATAATTTCAAAAAACGAAAACTATTTGTTAATTTTAAATTTAACTAACCTTTTAATGACTTCATTGTGTCTGCTTTTTGTTGGAAGCATTTGAATATTTGGTTGCAGCATGGGGGTCCGCAGTTCCAGTCGATCCTCTAGATTGGTATCAGTCATTTGTGACCTTATGGGCATCTTGATTTGGGTTAGGTAGAAGAATGTAGATTCACAGAAAAAGTGGTTGAAAAGCAAGAAAATGTTTTTCGGGCATGTTGCTGAAGGTGTGGGTATTCTACATTTTTTCATATTTCAGTTGGATCTTTCTTAGCATCAAACAATGACTTTAAAATGTCATATATTGAGAGCTGAATCAATTCTATCTGTGGTTCTTTAGGTGCCTTGGTGATATTAACTAGGTGAGGCTGAAATGATAATTTTAGTATGATGTCATGATTCTCAAAGTCAGTGAACCTTTCATTGTATTCTCCAATCAATAGATCTATAACAGCTGCATATTCTTCAAATGATTTTATCATCCTGCTCATCAATGAATGATGTTTGCTAACTGGGGAAAATGTTCATCCAAGATTTCCTTTTGAATAACAAGTGTTTTGAAAAAAGATAGCTTTTTTTTGAAATACTTGGATTTTTTGCCACGTATCTTATACACTTAATTTTACCTTGCAAAGGAATACTCAAGTAGGTTTGATTTGAAATGATATCACAGAGAAATGCTGCCTTGCTATAGAAATCTTCTTTCAATAGTTCACATTGCTGATTATGTTCTTCATAAAATTTAACTATCTGCTCTCACAGAGATAAAATATTGGCTGACACCTATCCCTGCGATAGCCAACACACTTTAGAATGATATGGCAAATCCACACAGAATACCTCATTTTTCAACTTTAGCATGTTACAAAACTGACATGCTGTGTTGCATTTGCACAGATATAGTTAACAATACTTATAACTTGTTGCAAAGTGTCACTTAAAATAGTAGCTTTAGCACAGAGATTTTGCTGATGCAAGATACAACGAAAAGAAATGAGATCATTTGGATCTGTTAATACTTTTTTTTAATCTCTGCAACAAATCCTTCATGTTTTCCTGTCATGGCAGGTGCAGGGTCTGTACATAAACTCACTAAATTTACCACATTCAGTCCAACCTTGCGACATTTATCTTGAAAGTTGTCGAAGATATCCATTCCCCCTGTTCTGTTCACAAGAGTGCCCAAAGTGAGTAACTCTTCATAGCGAACAAAATCTTCTCTTATGACCCAAATGAAGTATAAAGCCTGGCCAAGTCAGTAGTATCAGTTGATTCATCTAAAGTGATTGAACAATATATATTTTCCTTTTGAAGTATTGCATGAAATTGTTAAGTGAAAGGCTGATTTGTGCTGGCAATCAGTTATGGTTCTCCTTGAAAGTTGCAGTTGTTTGTACTTTGAATCATTATTAGGGTCTAAGCATTCTACAACTTTGACAGTGCATTCTTTCACAATTTCTACATCACTGAATGGCTTCCCTTTTTCCTGAGTATATAAGCTACTTTATAAGTTGCTTCAGTGGCATTATTTCTAGGTTTTATTTCTGCTTGAAATAATTGTCTTTGCTTTTCATCTTTTAATTTCTGCAGTACAATCTTTTGCACCCTCCTTCTAATTTAAAATATTTGTGGTTCTTATAAGTGTTATATTGCTAATGAGCACTGAATTTCTTTAATGTTAATATCACAGTATCACAAAGCAAGCAAATCATCTTATCTTTAGTAGAAACAAGATAATATTGCAATTCCCAATCCTCATTAAAAAATATGTTTTGTTCATTCAGTATTCTCTTGGTCTTCTTTGACATGATGGGCTGTTAAGCAGACAGAATTAAAAAATACTGTCGAGCTGTACAACTATTCACAAATTCCACTTCAAAGAGAAACACAGTGCACCACTATCAAAAGCTGATAACAGACTGGCCTATATACACTCTCATGAGGCCAACCAGCCTCATGTGGTAGTGGTGCCAGTCAGGTGGGGGAAGTTAGAACTAAATTATGAATGCAGTGGCCCTCAATTTAGCCTTTATATGGCTTACTAATGTTCTAATTATGCTGGTCAATATGGGAGGATTATTTTGTTGAAACTTATTTTATTCTTTGGTATCTTAAATATGTTCATTTTAAAAATAAAATAAAAAGACAAAAGACAAGCAAAAGGTATTAATAAAAATAAAAGAATTTGTTCTGTAAAATTTGGATTCAGGCAAAAGGCCAGACTTAAGGACCTAGCAGGCCACATGTGGCCTTAAGGCTGCAGGTTCCCCACCTCTGATCTAGAATTATTAGGGAAGATGAAAAGAAAAGCATTAGCATTATTCAACTTGGTTTTCAGGAATGAGTAGGAGTTTGCTAGGTGGAAATAAAAAAAAAGAGGGAGAGAGCATTCCAGGAAGTGGGAACCACATGTACAAAGGCATTGAGTTAGGGGAGATTTGGGGTTGTTAGAGGAATAGCAAAGATTTGAGTATGCTAGAGGAGCAGCAAACTGCTTTATCTGACTATAGTCCTGAGCCAGGTGAGGGGAAGGAAGGGACCAGAAGTTGAGGCTGAACAGATAAACTGGGTCAGGTGATGGTAGTGGTAACTGGACTGCAGAAATGACAGTGGGGAAAGACAGGGAAGAAGTTAAGGTATTTTGGATATGGAATCAGTACATTTAGTGACTTTTTAAGAAATGGTGAATAAAAGATGATTGTGATTTCTTGCTTGGTTTCCTTGGAGGCTAACATTTCCTTACTAGGGAAATCTGAAGGAAGAATAGGTTTCAACAGGAAGGACAAGAAGTTTGATTTTGGACTTGGTGGCTTTGAAGTACTTTGTGGTATGCTTGGGGAAGATTAGTAGACCGGTGGAAGTCTGCTACTGAAGCAAAGTAGAGTGGGTGAAGCAAAGTAGACTTAGTTCCCCTTCCCTAGTATGTATCTGTTTTTCAATATTTCTTCCTAAACTAGGTTAACAATGCTGCTTACGAGCATCAGTGGGTGCCTGAAAATTTAAAAAGTCCTCATTAACTTGTAGAGTATGTTTCACATGTTAAGTTAATGGTGACCACAATGTCCTCTGCTCCATTAACCTCCAAAGCCTTAGAGATTTACAGCCTAAGAATTACACTAGATAGATTTTAGTTATTTCAGAAAGCCCTTATTTTAGATAATAATCATATTTTTAGTTAATAACATCAATAATGAACATATATAGAGTCCTTAATGTGAGCCAGACATTGTTATAACTTATTTACATTTATCAACTCATTTAGTTCTCACAACAATGCTATTTATTGATGGAACAGTGAGATTGTAAGTCAAGGATATGGAAGAACTCTACAATACCATCAAACAACTGGATCTAATCAACAGTTAGAGAACATTCCTTTCAATAACAGCAAAGTACACATTTTTTTCAAGTGTCTACAGAACTTATATGAATATAAACCATATCATAGGCCATATAAAGAATCTCAACCAAATTAAAAATAATTGAAACCATATAGAGTGTTTGTTCTCTGACCATGATGGAGTAAAACTAGAAATCAATAAGAGAAAGATAACAGGAAAATCTTCAAACATTTGGACTCTAAACAACAAATCTCTAAATAATTCATGGATCAAAGAGGAAATCTCAAGGGAAATAAAAACAACAAGGTGAATAAAAGTAAAAACACACTATAAGATTTGTGAGACACAACTAAAACAATGCTGAGAGGTGAATTAATAGCACTAAATACATATGTTAAAAAAAGAGAAAAAGACATAATCAATAACCTAAACTCTTACCTCAAGAACCTAGGAAAAAGAAGGTAAAAGTAAACCCAAAGCAAGCAGATGGAAGAATAGAATTGGTTTTACAAGCTGATTATACAACATTGCTTCTGTTAAAAAGTATGATTTTTAAAAATATATTGTGGCCTTCAAAATGCCAACACTCTATTAAATCATCAGAAAATGAAATTGAGTTGATGATAGCAGTAATAATTAAGATAATGGTTACTTATACTGCCCTTTGTCTCAAACGTAACCAAAGATGTCTCTGGAAATGAGTTACTGAGAATGAAGCAGCATTCTTGTTTCTCTTTTGATTAATCAAAATTCATCTTATATTAAATAACAGTTTAATCATGAATTTAAGCTGGTTTTCAGAGGGATAGCTAAGTTGCTTCTCATATTCATTTCCTTATTTATGTAACGAGGAGAAGAAAAATATCTTTACCAGTGGTTCTCAACCTTGACTGCAAATTGAAATCACTTAGAGAACTTGAAAATATACTGATGCCCAATCATCAGTGTATTTTAAAGCTCTTTGAAAACAGAAATGACATATAAGAACATTATAACTACAATAACACCTCAAATACGCTAGATGTAATATGAGATATCTTCTGATCTTTGCTTAAATGCCAATACATATTTTTTTCCAGAGAAATCATAAAAAGTTTCTTGCAAAAAATTTACTAATACTAAAAAATATACTGGTATTAGGATACCATCCAGGGGGATTCTGATTTAATTGATCTATGGCAGAAATACTCAAAATACAGTCTAAGACCTACAACAGCAGCAGCAGCAGCACCTGGATACTTGTTAGACATGCAAATTCACAAGCCCCAGCTCTGACCTAGGGATCTGTGTTTTATTAAGTCCCTCGAGTGACTCTGAGGCATTGTGTCTCAAACTTTAATGTGCATGTGAATCTCCTGGGGAACCTTGCAAAGATGCAGATTGTGATTTGTGGTCTGGTATGGTGCCTGAGATTATTAACAAACTCCCACAGATGCTAATGCAGCTGGTAGTGAACCACAATTTGAATAACAAGGGTGTACAGGACATCTGGACATTTGCATTTTTAAAAACTTCCCAAGTGGGGATATGAGATTTGGAGTCATTGAAGAGCACATACTTCTTATTCTTTTTAAAGTGACGATAACTGCATTTAAGTTGCTCCTTGGTTGCCTAAGAAACCCAGTTGTGATGGTTTTATCCTTTTTTTTCTAGAACCAATGTTTGAACATCCTTCTTTCTTTCTTCATCTTGTTCTTTTGTACCCTTGCCATCAACACTTACTTGACTCACTATCTTTCAAGGTTTGGCTCTTCATTCTTAGCTAAAAATTAGCTGATGGGATGAACGGATCATTTCAGTGTATTGGAAGAGGGTTAGACTCCTTCCCTTTAAGATAACGTGGATCTTTTCACCATCTTCTGCAGATAATGCTCTGAGACCAATGTCTTTAGAGCATCACTTCTTGTTTTACAGATTCTGACTAGGCATGCTCATCTATTCTAATATTATCAAGAAACACCCATGTACTAATAGCTTCATGGTCAGGCCAAATCTCTTTCTGACCACTTAGTGGACATCTTTTCTTAAATTTCTCAAAGTCACTTCAAATTCAGTGTTCCCACAATAGAGCTCATCTTCCTCATATGTCTGCTTCTCCTCCTGCATTCTCTATCTCAGTGATAAGTTACTTGGGAGTCATTGTTGACTTAGTTACCCCTTTTTTCACCCCAAATGGAACTTATTGTTAAGGTCTGTATATTCTACCACTCTTGATTCCATCTACTTTTTGCCATTTTTCCTGTCAGTTCTCTGGTGCAGGTCTTCCACATCTCTTGCTTAAATTGCTGCTACAGTGTCCCAACTAATTTCACTACCTTTAGTTTGGCTGTCCATCTCTTATCCATTTTCCATATGGCATTCAGAGTGTTTATTCTTGCCACTTCTCATCTTTAAAACTCTTTAGTAACTTTCTACTGCTTTCAGAATTAAGTCAAAACTCCTTAATATGACTTAAAAATCACTAATGGTTCGGAGCTTGCTAACCTTGCCAGGATCTTCTCTCTACCTTGAAATGAATACATTTTTCCATATGCACTATTTTTTCTGTAAGTTCTAAGCCTTTGAGGAGGTGACCCTCTGCTTGGAGTGTCCTTCCATTTTCTGATGTGCCTAATCCTTCCTCTTCTTTTTGCTAAGATTCCACCTCTGAACAGATGCCTTCCTTGATCCCACCTTTCTTAAGGCTGTTACATTCCTTTTTATTTTCCTTAGTGTTACAATCATCACACTGAACTTCAATTTCTCCTTTGCTTGTTTATCCTCCTCAATAGCTCCTTATGGATAGGGATTATCTTGTTCACTGTGTATCAAGCCCAGTGTCTGTATTATATTCTGTGATCAATAAATATTAATAAACAAAATTCTCAGTGGTGTGAGAATGACATATCAGTCATGTCATATCATGACATATCAGTGACATATCAGTGAGAGAGAGGTTTTGAGGCAGGTGGAACAGTTAGAAATCCACAAATCACATTTTAAGTAATGGCTTCTCTGTTTATCATAGTTCTTTCCCTTCCCACCTCCCCTCCTTTGTCTCCACACTTCCCCTCCCCTCCCAAGTCTCACTCTGTTGCCCAGGTTTCAGTGCAGTGGAGGGATCGCAGAACTGGGCTCAAGCAATCCTCCCACCTCAGCCTCATGAGTAGCTAGGACTACTCGCATATACCACCAGACTCAGCTAATTTTTAAAATTTTTTTTGTAGAGACAGAGTCTGGCTATGTTGCCCAGGCTGGTCTGGAACTCCTGGCCTCAAGTGATCCTCCCACCTCAGCCTCCCAAAGTGCTGGGATTACAAGTGTGAGCCACTCACTGCACCTGTCCAGTTCTGTTTCTTATAGCAGGGTATCTAGAAAAAGTGTACCTAAAACAAGTGGGGAAGAAGTATTCTAATTAGGTTGGATGACATATTTTCTTTCTCTGAGGTGTCACAATATAATTTTTAAAGGGCCTGGGTTAATAATTAAATTCTTTATATCCTCGCAGCAGTTCTTTTTTGTAGACTTTATTTTCTTCCATAACCAGATGAAGATTCTGGTTTAACTGACACAATTCCATGTTCTGAGTTCTTGCCTTTTTCCTACTTTGTTTCCTGGGTTGTGTGTCATAAATTACCCAACATACACCTACTCAGCACTAGGTCAGAGAAGAATAAAACGCCTTTGGTTATGGAAGCTGGCACTCTTCTTCAGTGAGTTATGAACCCCTGCATTCTAAAAGATCTGCAGATCTGTGTGATCGCTTCTGTAATTACAAACTTTGAAGGAAATGCCAGTTTTAAAAGATTGCAGTTCATTTCCTACATGTGTATTTGCCTAGGGAAATTTTGTAACATAAACCAAAGTTTAGTAAATAAACAGTAAATGAATAAGTGTATAGGTTGGTGACAAACACTCTAGCCCAGCATCTCCAGGGCCTTTGCCAGTGTTTCACTTAAATTCTGCACCCTTGAGGCCATCTGAGCTTTACCATGTTCTCTTGATTTCTGTTTTATGGGGTCATTGCATCATCCTCTTTAGCAATCTGCAGAGCACTTTTTTTGTTTTTTTTAAAGAGAAACAGGCTCTCATTCTGTCTCCCGGGCTGAAGTGCAGTGGTGTGATCATAGCTCACTGCAGCCTTGAACTTCTGGGCTCAAGTGATCCTCCCACCTCAGCCTCCAGAATCGCTGGGACTGCAGGTGTGAGTCACCATATCTGGCTGCAGAGCACAATTTTTTTTTTTTAATTTCAGAATATTATGAGGATACACACATTTTGGTTATATAATTTGCTTTTGTACAGTTTGAGTCAAAGTTATAAGTGTGTCCTTCACTCAGATAGTGTGCATTCTACCCATTAGATGTGAATTTACCCATCCCTTCCTCCTCCCTCCCACCTGCTTGATTTCCATTGAGTTTTACTTCCGTATGTGCACATAAGTGTTGATCAATTAGTTCAAATTTAGTATTGAGTACATGTTGTGTTTGATTTTCCACTCTTGCAGTTCTTCACTTAGAAGAATAGTCTCCAGTTCCATATAGGTTGTTATGAAAGATATTAGATTACTATATTTTTTATGGCTGAGTGGTACTGATGCTGACTTCTATGGGGAAGGTTGATGGTCCCTTTGTAGACCACATTCCAGTGCAAATTATCGTCTGTGTTTCTCCTGTAGGGGAAGACTGGCACAGGGAATGTCCACAGGGCTCTCTGGGCTATACTTCTCAACTGGAGAACTAGACACAGTCTTGCTTCTGTGCCTTTCCTTATGCACTTGCACCCACGAATTGCCCTAGAATCCATTTTTTCTTTCCCATTTCCTCTGCTTTTCTAAGTCTTATTTTGCAGCGTTCATATCAAGTTTCATTTTGTCCTGCAATTAGAGTATACATCATGGTCTTCAGGTGCTTTGTCATTCTTAAAATTGTGTGTAATTCTTTCAAATTATTTCATGTTCCTTTAGAGCAGAGGTTATATCTTTTACTTTATGTGGAAAAGTATGGCCCAGTGCTGTGTATAACTCAGACTGAGGCCATCTGAATGCTGTGCTTCATTTGAAATGACTCACGAGCTGTTCTTATTACATTTTCCACTGTCTTAGCTGAAAACCAGGTTAGCACAGAAAAGCCGTGGGGCAATTAGAACATTCTCCTGGTATTTTCACTGGCTTTCAGAGTTATTATATAGGGCCTTTTCTTTTGTGAGGATTATACTCCTATGGCTCTCATATAACCAGTCAATTTTCCTCTCACCCAGTATGGGACTATGAAGGAAAGAATTAGAAGATGAAATTGTAGGATTAGAGGTTAGGAGGAACTGGTTAGCTTCTTTGTTCCTATAATTACCAGTTACAAGAAAGGAATTGGATAAATTACATTTCTATGAGCTTGATCTCATGTATACCATCAGCGCCTAGTACCAGTGCCTGGTGTAGGAAGACAGCTTTTGATAAATATTTATTGAATAGCTTTATCATACCAAGGAGAGTGTCTATCATAAATAATAGTGACCACATACTAAAATGGAAATAACATCAATAGTCTCTCTGCCAGTTGGCTACTATCTATATCTTTGACTCTCTTCAGTATTTTGGAATCAGTGAAAATGGTGACCATCTATATCCTTGCTTGGCAAACTGAAACTTTTGGAAAGAACATATTCCAATAATAAAGAATGATGTAGAAATTTTTACATGGTAAATATTGGAATAAAAGATGACTTTTTAAATTTAATTCTAGAGTTACTGTTTCAGAGTTGTATTACATATGTAAGGACCTGAATGCTAAGCACATATCCCATAGGGAAAATATCTACTTCTCCTTCCTGTTGGCTTTACGGTCATGGAAAGTTCAAAATATCTTCACTGAATTAGATTCCTAGCTTTCTCCTGGTGGTATTTTATATGTTTGTCACATTGATTTCTGGAATTTTTTTTCCATCTAGGACTAATCTCATTTATCTGAAATAGAATTGATTAAAAGAATCCATAGAAATAAAAAGTAAAATAAAACAATACAGATAAAGATGAAAAATGTGGTATAATCTTAAAAAAAATTACCATTCTGGTTGTATAGTCATGATTACGAAAAATTAGTCTGAATGAGGCAAACTGCTTAGCATCTATGCCTTAAATTATGTTCATTACTAATACTTAATTACTTGGATTTGAACATTCAAGAGCTAAGAGAAGCTATAACATTGAGTTCTCTTGGCTCCTACTTTCTAGTTTATGTTATTATAAATCAGTGTCCTAAATTATCAGTTGCTTTTTTTTGTATTTTATGATTTTTAAGAAAAGCAATCATGATATTTGCGATTATCTTTCTTGCAGTGACCTTCTAGAGATGACTGTCTTCCTATCTCTAAATTGGCTTTTCCGTCTTACTTCCCTGTCTTGGTTAATGGCATATTCATTCTTCCAATCATGAAGGCTGGAAACTCAGCTTACTCTTTGACTTTTCTTTCTGTCTGAATGACTGACTCGCGGTAATTTGCCTTTAGTATATGTTCTATGTCTGGACCTTTATGTCTAGTCTCACTGTCTCTTTCCTTGTTCAAGTTCTCAGGTAAAACCTTCTACCTTGTCACCAAGACTTTACTCCCCCTATTTCAGTCCATCTCCTGTGCTGTCATATGACAAATACTGATTTTGCTATTTTCTCCCCCTCCCAAATTTATTAAGGTATAAATGACAAATAAAAATTGTATATAGTTATATAAATGTGATGTTTTGATATATGTATACATTGTGAAATAATTAAATCAAGTGAATTAACATATTCATGACCTCACATACGTTTTTTTGTGGTGAGAACATTTAGGATCTACTCTATTAGCAATTTTTAAGTGTATAATACACTTAAAATACACCATGCTGTATGACAAATCCCTAGTTCTAGAGATTTTGCTATTTTTTTGCTCAAAAAACTAGTAGCTCTATTACCTACAAAAATCTATTATAATAACCAAAGTTTGATGTTCAAGAATGTTTACAGCAGCATTGTTTATAATGGCAAAACAGTGACATCCACATAGATATCCAGCAATAGGAAAGTAGTTAAATAAAATATAATTAAATCCTTATGATCAAATACTATATGATCATTAAAAGCTCTATTTTTGAAGAATTTTTAACATGTGAAAATGTGGAATGTAGCAGAGCACAACACTGAATATATCATGTAAATATAAAATACAAGAAATATTTATGTATCTGTATGTGTTAGCAGTGGTTACCCAATTACAGAAGCTTTTTCTTTATGGCTACATTTTTTGAGTTTTCTACATTGAGTGTGTATTGTTTTAATAATCAGAAAACTTGTTCTAACAATTGAGATCTGGAAGGGAAGTTATGAATTATTTAGTTCTTAACATATTTTTGGATGATGGGTCTTTTTGAGGGTCTGATGAATGCTATAGAGCTTTTCTCAGAAAGAGGAACATCTGCCCACAGACACAAAATTTGGCATATAATTTTAGCAGGATTTTAGGCCTCGGATAAAGAACTTTTGACAGTGCAACACTCTCACTTAGGAGATGTTGGAGGATCCAGAAGATTTGTGTGCTCTCTCATGGGAGGCTGGAAGCAAAGGCAGGACTGGATCTTAGAACTTCTAGCTTTTGTCCTGAAACTAGACTGTCCAGCAGACTTGGAATCACTTTGCAATGACCTCCAGTTATGTGCTATTTAGGTACTTTCTGAAAGTTCCTAAGCTGTGAGGCACCAGCCCATATCTGAAGAGGTTCCTCTTTACCTATGTGGAGGAACCTCACCTATGGTGTTGCTGCTGCTCTTGAGAGTGGCTCCAAGGCACTTCCTTTCTGTAAAGATAAGCTTTTACTGGAGAGACCAAGAGGAATAGTTTCTAAGTCAGCGGTAGCTCCTAAAAGCAAGCAAATTTAATATGTGTCTCAGTACTGAATTTTATATCTATCACTTTCTTAAACATTTCCCCTTGTACTTTGTGATTTTTTTTGTGTGTGTACAGCTATGGTAAAGACTTTTTCTTTGAGAATGTTTGTTTTCTTCATTATCTGGCAGTTTCCTTGATATGGCCTTGATTGTGATGATGACAGCAGGAACGCGGCCTCTTTCTGTCTTTTCTTGAATCATTTATCACACCGGCTGCCGTAGTAGTTCCTTTCCATGGCGCCTGCACAGCCTGCTAAATTAGGGGCTAGGAAAGCTTCCCTTTCCCTGGCTTTAGCTGTTTCAGTTCTCTCAGAGCCTTAAGTGAGCAGAAAACACTACCAACAAGAGCAACACACACACCAGAGCTAGCCTTTGACTGGGAATGAATGAGAGATGCCCTTACTTCATCAGAAAGTCTTACAGATAAATCTTGCCACAGACAGCAGATTTGACAGATAGAGAAGGAGTGTTCTCTTTGGTGCAATAAACAGCTGTCTGATCCATTTTTTGCAAGTCGTTAAGCCCTCCACAGTCTAATCTCTGCAGCGAGCCCCGAATCAAAACAGAGGATTGAATCCCTGCATTGATCAGAGGAGTTGTGTAAAAGGTAAGGAAATTAACATTTCTGATGTCTGTAGTCCCAGTACTGGTCAAGATACTTTCACAGATGTAACATTTAATCTTAGGAAAGCCCTGTGGAGTAGGTGGTGGTGTCCTTATTTTTACAGGTGTGGACACTGAGGCCCACAGATATTTTGCTCAAGTACACACGGTTAGTAAGAAACAGAGCTGGATATGTCTGCTTCCAGCTCCAGCTCTTTCTCAGGTATAAATAAATGGATTGTATGGCAGCATATTGTTTTGAAGTGCTCTACTTATCTTTTATGTGTATGTGTGTTTTAAATATTTTTATTTGTGTACTGTAATCTCATTAATAAAATTAGAAAATACAATAAGATATACACACGCACACACACAACACTCACACAAAATAGTTCTATCCCAACCACACCTACCTGTAGGACCTGATATATAATAACTGGCCCTGATAATGATTTCCTCTTTCTTCTTTATCTCTTTGCTTATATGCTATTGTATTTTTTCCCAGTCCTTTCCTCCCATGCATATTTTTAATGTAATTGTAACAAAAACATGTACATATATAGTTTTAAGTTCTTATTATATATTTATTTGTTATGGCTTTTTGCATAAACTTCATTCTGTCACAAGTTTAGTGCTCTTCTGCTGTCCTCTTAGTAAGGGATGTCTGAGGGGAGGAAAAGCAGAAAGAACAACATAGTCCCTGAGCAGTCTGGGTAGAAACCACATGGGGTTATGATAATACCCCTGTGCTTTTCTTCAGTCCTCTAGGTCTGCTCTAAATTAAAGTGGTTGGGACTTTATCATTTGGTCTGTAGCATAGGATAACATAGTCATGTTTTTTTGGCTGAGCTTAGGACAATATGTCCACTGACTTTCTATTTCTACTTCACTTACAGCCCTAAGGAGACAGAAAGATGGATGTGACTCAGATGTCTTTCTTCTGAGTCATAGACATAAACTCTTAAAGTTTATTGAGTTAGATTGCATATCCACCTAGAATTGGGCCAGGGTGAGAAAGTGAGGACTGATGCCTACAGTAGGTACACTGTGTGTGGATGCTACCAGAGTTCAGGAATCAGAAGTTTGGAGGTTGCCTTAGTCTCCTGCTGCTTCCAAATTACCTGCAAGCATCCTCCCAGGCACACATTGCCCCAGGGTGAAGCAACCCCAGCCTGGGTAAGCTGCCGACGATGCTGGATACTGAGAAAGAAAAATGAGCAAATTAAAAAGAAACCAGCTAGCACTTTTCTATTTGGAAGCTGACCTTTTCCTTCTACAAAAATGTTAGATTGCCAGACTCTTGAACTTCAAGGTTTCCTTCTTTATAAAATCCCATAAAAAAGTACTGTCATTCCACTTTCTATGTCTCTCTAGCGCCTGCTTTCATGGAGCTTTCCAATATCCTGCTGTGGGGAACCAAACTGTTTGCACTCATTGCAAGAGATGGAACTTCTCTATTCAGTTTTTTGCTCTCTCTTTCTCCCTCCACTGATGATGAGATTGTATTCAGGGCAGGAATTTGGCCTCCTGTTTGAGTGACAACTCTTGCAAACATCTGCTTCTCCTTCTTGCTGCATCTGTAATAGCTTCCCACTTCCTGTCTCCTGCTACTTCTAGGCGATGCCCGTGAGGCAAAGCACCTTCTTCCTCTGACTGATCGCGCATAGCTGCTTCTCCAAGCTATGTGCGATCTCAGGAGGGACCAACGCTCTCCGCACTTCTGTAACTTCTGTCCTGTTCTGTGTTCACTGGTGTAAATGGGGCCTTATGTCTTTATTAACTTCATGTTGAATACAATTGCCAGAGAGGCTGCTTCAAAAAGCACCTTGCCATCATCTGCCCTGCCCTGGGAGGAGGTGCGGCATCCCAGAACAAGGCAGATTTTTGAGGATCCAGGTGTTGGTGTTGGACCTGAGACACCAGCTGGTGACCCTTAGTACCCTTTGTGTGCCCGAGCTATTCTGCATGTAGAGAGTAGGAGGAGTGGGACAGAAAAGGGTTTTTTTTTTTTGTGGGTCTAGGGCCCCATGAGCTAAGGCATTCTGAGTGAGTCACGGGTTATTCCAGCGCTGGCCTTGAGCCAGCCCATGAACCATTCTATACCACTGTGTAAGATAAGGCTTGAAATTAAACTTCAATATTATGTGCTACCTTGACTTCTGGTAAAACCAAAAGAGCCTCATATGGCCTAAACACAAGTTTCCTCCCCACTGTGGTTCATGGAAAATATCCCGTTAGCCAAATGGCTTCTTTATCATGGGGACCAGGGATAGTATCTGCTTATCTCTGAGTAGTGGGCTTCAATTCCCTGACATTGTGTGGGATTATTTAAATATGCCAGTCTCATCCTTTAGTGGGGGCTACTCATGCTCTTGTTATTACACAACCTGGTTCATACAGCCCCTACCTGTTCACACTTCCAGAGTACACACATGTGGCCTATGTGGTGTGCAGTGTCCCCCCCCACTTCTGGCTGTGAGTACATGTAACTAATAAACTGCTGTCAATCTATCTGTCAAGGTTGTGTGTCATGTGTTCAGCCATCCCCCTGTCCCTAGAGTGGGAATCACTCCCTCGCCACTGGAGTGAAGAGGAGGTGATCAGAACACACTACATTCAACTTGTCTACAGTCTTAGCATGTATTAACTATATTTCCACTTTTCAACTACTTCTCCTTTATCCTGTAAACTGCACAGAGCAGGAAACATTCCTGTAATTTTCATCACTGTATCTTTGGTGTCCAGCACAGTGATACCTGGCACTTAGTAAGTACTTGAATAAATGAATTCCCAGGGCCCTTTCTGAGTAAGGATTCCTCCAAATGTTCTCTCTTCTCAGCTGTAAAATTTTATTCTTCCATGATCTGGAATGGAATGTGGTGTGGAAGCAGAGTGTGTGGTTCACCTTTAACTTCTCCAAATGTTTCCAACCTCAGAGGTGTCTCAGGCAACCTTAAGGGAATAATGGATCCTGAAGACATAACCCACATCCCCAGTTTAGTACCAGCTCAGTTTCAGATCGATGTACTTTTGTTGATGTAAACATTGCCGAATGTTGCTGAATTTGGCAACCAACTATATTTCATACCTTCTGAGACATCTAAGTCCATTTGGCCAATAAACTTGAAAGGAATCTCTCTCTCTCTCTCTCTCTCTCTCTCTCTCTCTCTTTTGTTTGCCTAGGCTATCTTCTCCAATTCTAGTTTGTTCACTGAAAAACCTGCTACCTATAGCAATTAGAAAAAGGGTGCGTATGTGTGTGGGGGCTTCATTCAAGTGATTTTGTCATTCCTATCACTAGGCCCAAGGTACCATCCTATTCTATTTGTACTGAAGTCAGATTAATGAGCAGCCACTTAGCCATGAAGATGGAATTGTTTAGGGTAGAATTTGGTCTACACAAAATTTAGTAAACTAGCTTTTATTTCCCTTTA
Source organism: Cheirogaleus medius (assembly GCA_008086735.1). Classification (NCBI taxonomy): domain Eukaryota; kingdom Metazoa; phylum Chordata; class Mammalia; order Primates; family Cheirogaleidae; genus Cheirogaleus; species Cheirogaleus medius. The sequence goes on along the minus strand of VBSM01002608.1, from coordinate 10,136,413 downwards.
TTTTCATGAAAGTCTGAACTTGAGAATCTGAATATCTTTCAGATCATTGGGTTATACAATTTAGGGCTACACATTTTGTGCATTCCCACTTCTAAAACTTTGCTTCCATATATTACCCATTCCTTCAATTTATATCTTACCATTTAAAAAATTAAACTCACATCCGATCATCTCTGGGGATCCTTTCTTACATTTATCTTTTCGTTTCCTTTTCAGAAATCCTTAATTTGTTTTAGTTTGTTATTTTCACATGTAGTATCACTCATTGTTAATTTTATTCATTTTTGCTTCTATCAATAGAAGCCAATGACTTTGAGGGATTTTCTTTTCTTTGCAGAGTGCCTTATACAGTGCTCTGCTCATAATACGTTTTCATCAATGTTTTCTGCCTGGTTGTTTGCTAGTAGGAACCAGGTAGTTATGCCTCCTTGAAGATGAGTGTTGTTATACGAGACAAAATAACAAAACTGGTGTCAGTTTGTCTGTGGTCACACTAAACGGATTCACAAGGCATCCTGAGCTCTGTATATGGAAGCAGTAGAAACTGTGAAGAATGTTATTGCAAGGGCAATTTGGCCAGGCAGCTTCCCAGATGTTGCTAACCTGTGCTTTAACTGTCTTATATAGCTAGTGTTACCTGTGTCTCCAACTGCTACTGGGGGGAATGATTCTGTAGATATGACTAATTGTTGTCACTTGGGCCTTGCCTGCATTTATAATCTGTTCCTGTGACATCACTCAGAAGCTAGAGGGGCAATCGATTAGAAATTACACAGAGCCTGTGGTCACTGTTGTTTCAAGAAATAAGGAGCAAAGAAAAAGAGGTGCAGAAAGAACAAACCATCATTTTAACATGTCTTAGTTTCCAATAAAGCAATAGAATTTAAAGGAGTTTTCCTGCTGGTTACTCTAAGACACCTGCTTTGGAGTCCTTAGTAGGACTCTATAGGCTGATGGGCCCTAAGGCTCATTAACAGAGGCTTTGTCACTCCATTGGAGGCAGATGTAGCACAGGTGGGTGTTAGTACAGAGGTTTATATGACCAAACCCACCTCAGCAACCAGAACTAATTGGATCCCCTGGGAAGTCCCAAGAAAAGCTGTCAATCGTGAAGACTGAGATTTTTGTTTATAATGTGTAGTGATTTCTCCTCTGCTGTTCTTTTCCCACCCCTATTCAGATTGCCTCTCCTTCTTGCACAAATAAATGGCCATTCCCAATGTACAGATAATTAGAAAGTCGAGGCACACCTCACTTTAATTCCAACTTCATTTTTCTCTACTTTTCATTTTTCCCAGCCCTTCCCCTGTTCCCATGGTGAGTGTGAAACAATACCCTGTTGTGTGGGGGTGACCGTCTCTAAGGTTGACAAAGCTAGAATGCAGTGTTGAAAGATAAATGTACATTGTCAGTACATTTTAGAAGATGATTTTTGGTTTCCATAATATGACTTTAAGTCCACACTGCTAAAAACTGGAGATGATCTTGTCCCATCGCATACTTTTGTTAAAAAATTGTGTTTTGAGGTCAAATCACAGGGCGAGGAAACCCTCCTGTTTGCAGGGTATTGGGTGCAAAATAAAGAGAGGCTTTCTGTGGTCCCAGGAATCTTCTGTTAAGAAGATATTGATAATAATAGCTAACCTGTAATAAGCACTGACATGTGAGGAACTACCATGATCCCTACTTTATAGGAAGAAGCTGAAGTTCAGAGCTAACTTGCTCAAGGTCCCAGAGCAAGTGTCAATGTCAGGATTTGAACTAGGGTTTGCCTGACTTCAAAAGCCTGTACTCTTAACCACTGTGCTATGCTGCCCCTTTACTTCATATTTGTCCAAAGTCTTTTAGCTCAACTTAAAAAGATAATTTAAATTAGTTATCAGACCAGGCATTTTTTTCCAGTATTAGAGGGATGGGAACAACTTTGGTGTAGTTGCCTAATTATTCTACAATTGTGTTATTTCATGTAGTACATTTCAGGGCCATAATTCAACCCATGTTATGGCTAAATCCAGGTGATAATAAGTTTTGTGGGTGATGAGGGTAGATTAGGAAGAGTTTGGCTTGTTTATTCTCCCTGTTCTTTCTTACATTGAGGTGGAAGATTGCTGAGTAACTAGATTTTGTGTGAGGGGTAGCAGGAAGTTCCCTCAGCTAGAATTACACAGACTGAACTGTGGTTCTGTCAATTGCCTAGTTATGGGATATGATTACCACCAAGAGGTCACAGGGGGACTTCACTCCCTCTGTTCAATGTGTGATGTAGGATAAAAGATTTGGGGAGTTCAAGGAAATAACAAACTGCAGAAATGTTTTTATCTGCTTCATGCACACTTGGGGCTCAGGAAATTGGCAATTTCTTCTTTCTGATTGTACTTAATTTAAGAGGCTTTTGTTTTGAGTAGTACTTACAGGAGGATTTAAACCTGGTCAATACAAATTGATTTTTTAAAAATCATTAAAATCTTCAAGCTTTGGGCATTATCCTTAGATTATAAGTGCTAAACTCAGCCTACCCCTTTGTTTCATGGTGAGCAAAATAAATCTTGAGACCATCAGTGCTAATTAATTCAGATAAGCCAAAAGCATATATGTTCTTATTTTAAGTGAGAGAGATTTTAATGTTATGGTTGCTTTTACATTGTTTTAATTTAAAGTTAAATGGAATAGAAAGGTAATCAATGTAGTTACATGTTAAAACTCCTCTAAGCCTTCTCAGAATTATTTCTTTTTAATTGTAGATTATAAAAAGAGATGTAGGTGAAGATACATGGGAGAAAGGGAATCAATTCAAATCTTCATGGAGTCTGATTTGGAGTAGGAAAATTGGTTCTGAAAATCTAAGTTTGGAACATTAACTAAAGCTACTCCTCTCATATATAGATTGGTCAGTTATCACCATCCAAATGGTCAGGGTTGTTTCTATTTAATCAAGAAATAGGATACAAAAATGCCCATATAATCCAAATCATATTTTAGCCATAATTTTTACCTTCTCCTACTGTATCCTATGTTCAAAAAAATATAAATTTCTCTAGCAAAGAATTCAATACAATAATTTCTTTGCAGTCTTCTTTCATTTTCATGTCTCCCCATAGGGTAGACAGAGATCCCAATAAACAACAAAATGATCAAAAAGGTGAAGCAGCGAACTAGCGTGGGAAACAGAGTCTGTGGATATAGACGGGGTGGTCAGCCTCTGACTCACAAGCTGTCTTGAAAAGTTGCCAAAGACTTTGAAGTTTTATCAAGTCCATCTCTTTCCCTTTAGGCAGGACTGTTCTTATACCTTTCCCAATTTATAATAATCTATCCTGCCTTTTAATGAAATTTTCAGTATAGAGAACACAAGCTCCCTCAGGAACTCATTGTGAAGTTGGATGGTTTTCAGAGGATTCTGTTGTCTATTTTTATTTTTTCTCTTCTCCATGGGGATGATCAACTTTATATAAACAGGGCTCCATTCATGTAAAGTTCTATTTCATGACACTTGAATTGATTGACAGGTATTTAGAGAACATGACTTCTCTAGGGAGCAACAAGTCTAATCCCTTCATTGTGACTAGTTTAAGTTTTCTCTCCTCCATATTGAGGTTACAATCTTTTTTATTATAAATTCATGTTGTGTTATGGATTTATATTCACTTTGGACCTTCATATGTTTTGCCAATTCTATACATTGCTCGTGTTTCCCTGCTCTGTGCTAAAAAATCATACTGCTGGTTCTGTCAGTCACTATCCAAAATATGTGATTTTTAAAATAAAAAGTGTGACTACTGGTATCTATGATCTATAGGACATAGAACTAGCACTGAAATGACTCAGAGTCCTGGGCTGCACCCCTGTTTCTGCTGCAGCTACTGCTATGAGTTTGAGGTCTCTAAGTCTCAGCTTATCATCATCAGATGTGGGGTCAAATTACAGCAGCTTTTCCCAATGGGTTTTCCATGAGATATAACAAATAACATAAAAAATAGTCCCATTTTAAAATTGGTGGTGAGAGTGGTTGGGGTGAGAACCTAAACAGAGTTCTTTACTCAAGGACTTGAGTCTTTCACATATTAATATTTTGGATTAAAAAAATAAAGTATATTATAAATCTTCCAATCTTCAAGAGGAGTTTCCTAAAGATGTTCCATTATGGTTCATTTTTTTCTTTTTTAATGTTACTCAAATGGCACCCACTCTTCCCCAGGCTCATCTGCAAAGCAGAAGTGTTTACTTTTTCCTTGGTGCCCATCACAGAGATGTAGTAGAACTGCCAGGAGAGCTCTCCAGGCTCCTGAGCATAGATAGTAGTTTAATCCCTGGTTTCCCTTTTGCACCATGTCCTCTTTGAGGATAGGGTCCTTTTCTTATTCATCTCATGTAAAAAGGGCCTCATCCAGTTCTTGACACCTGGAATGTATTTCATAAATGTGTTACATGAGTCAAACTGTCCATAAATGGAAAGCATTGCCTTGAAAATTTTTGAGCTTCCTGTCACAGAAAATGTTATTATAGAGTGGATTTTTGAAATGAATGGAATTGGTAGTCAAGAGGATATCTAAGATCAGGAATTTATGAGTTTCTTAAGGTTATAAAGATAATATAAGAATAAAATTACTAATAGATAACCACAGGTAGGTTAGAGAAGGGCAGAGCTTAGCCTTGCAGGCAGTTCTTGTAGACTTCTTTCTTTGGTCTTAATAAATTTTCCTATTACTTGATGAATTCTTTCTGAGAATGTGGAATTATAAGTTGGAAAGGTTCATCTAGATCACCAATACGTAAGGAGAGGGCAAAACCTAATGAAAGTTACTTCATCTTCACCTTGTACAATGCCACTGTGCACTTATGAATTCAATTAACTAAATTTATGATGAGTTTATTTCTCTACTATTGCATTAATTTGTTGTATTTCTTATAAGCTTCTGGAAAGCATGAAATATGTCTCATATGCATTTATCTCTCCTTTGATACCTAGTGGTTTGTGATCATAGGAGGAAGTCCATAAATATTTGCTGAAAAAATAAAAAGATGAATATGTTGGCTCAGACATTTTTTCAATTCAGCATCTGAAGATAGAGATAGTAGAGATGATGATCTTATATTTAGTAGAAGTTAACATTTTCAAAGAAGGGAAAATAGGAAAAATATTATCTATCATTTTACTACCAAAGAATAGGCACTGATAAGACTTCAGATTATTTCTCTCTAGACACATTTTATGCAAAGAGAATTTTTAGGTATAATTGTAATCCTCTTGTATATAAAATTTTGTGTCCTGATTTTTTGCATTTGAAATTACATTATATGAAGTGTTTATAATTTGTTCTTTTGTATATAGGAAATATTTTTACAATAAAATTTTTTAAACCATAGAAGTCCCAGGTTAACATAGTTTTCACAAACAGAATTTTTAATTGTTCCTGCATGGTTTTCTTAAGCATTTATTCTTTGATTATCATATTTCTTATTAGGCTTTTCTATCATATTATTTTTATTTATTTATTTATTTTGCTGTATAAAAGGGCTGAAGTTAACATTTTTGGACATGAATATTTTTGTTTTTCCTTTTGAATATTTTCAAGACATCAATTACTTATTGCAAACTGTTTTGTACCAGTATTTGCTATTTCAAACAATATATGAACATTCCCAATTCATTGCAAACTCACCAGCATGACTTTTTTTATTTTTAAAATATTAACTGATTTTAGTGTAAAAATGCTTTCTTATTTTGTTTTTGAGGGTGCTTTTTGGTCTTATTACTGAAGTCAAATCTTTTCTCATACATTTGTTTATCATTTTTGTTCTTTTGTGAATTGTCCATTCATGTCTTTCCATTTATTTTTCTTATTGAATTGCATGAATGCTTCATGCCATAAAGCATCCTATTTCCTGCAGGTACTGTGTATTCACATACCATTGCTTTCACCAGTGCCCGAGGATAGTGTACAAAGCAGGGGAAAGTCAGCATTAGCAGGCAGCTGGACCAGGCGGTTTTGTGGACTGTTTTGTAATGCAAGGATGAGGAGAGAACTGAGTTACTAAACAGTCCCCTCTTTCTGTTTAGTATTGCAAAAGCGAGGCCTGGCCAGTGTAATATGTATGACGGGCTTCATTCTTCCTTTTGTCTGAACTATTATTAGATAGGTTCAGAAATTGCTGGTAAGTTGGGGCTCTGAGCACATTCGGTTTACACTGCATTCTGAGATATGAAGTGTTGCAACTACTCAATGCAGTTTGCTCTTCACTTGAGCAAATTGCCAACAGCTTGTATGTGACTCCTTAAGAATAATGAGAATCTAACCTCATTTTAGGAGAGGGGACAGACTGTGCCTGTACTTGGCAACTCATATCCCTCTGCAGCTGGGATTGCTTGAGACACTCCATGGAGTTGAGGGACTCGTACTGACAGAAAAATGTCCATTTTGTCTGAGGAGATGCTGAGTCTGTCAGCATCTGCTGGCAGTAATGCTTTCTCTAGCATGACTTCACTCCCCAAATCCCGGGATGTGACAAAAGTTAATGTACGAGCTTTGCAGTATACTTTAGTCCCTTGTCATTTTATCAGGGAACTAAATGCTAAATACCTTCAGACATGCCGTAAGCTAAGGGCTCCTTTTAAAACAGAACGAAAACTTAAAAAAAATACATCAAAGCATGCATGCAGGTCTTTTTTTTTTTAAATACTTACTTTATGTCTTGCCTAAAACACTCAGAAATAGTTCAGGTATTACTAATGCCACAAAAATTATCTGATAGCGAAGAAAACAAAAGCTCTTTCACCCTAATAGGAAAGGTTTTCTATAGAATAGTTAAGAATAGGTAGAAATGATTTGAGGATAGAAGAGTCTTTCACAAATACTATTTATCATGTTTTGTTTTATTTTTTCTTTCTTAGACTCTGCAATGTCTCATTATTTAGGTTATTAAATCTAAAATGTTGATTTCAAATCAAAAGTGTAGTTTATTATATCTCAAACAAGCAGTACAATTAATCAGAGTATGTGCCTAAACTATCAACACAGTGTTGCCATCTTCATGGTAGCTTGTTTATGCCAGCAGCAAAGAAGCCTGGAGAGCCAGTGGAGATAAAATCACAAAAGGCATTTTCCACAGCTTGTTAAGATTTGAATATTTTTCCTTGCAAGAAGTGATCCAAAGCCTAGAAGAAATCGTAGTCAGTTCTTGCAAGAAGATTGGCTGGTCTTATGGACCAGTCTCAGCTGCTTAATCACAAGCATCCTCATCATTTCATCCAATTGGTTGCAGTAGACATCTGCTATAATCGATTGACCAGGTTTCATGAAGCTGTAGTGAATAATACCAGCACTGGATCACCAAACAGACAACATTAGCTTTCTTTGATGAATATTTGGTTTTGGACTATGTTTCAGCACTTCATCTTTATTCAACCATTGTGCTGAATGCTTGCGATTGTCAAAAAGAATCCATTTTCATCACACATAGCAATATGATGTAGAAATGGTCACCTTCATGTTGTGACAGCAAGAAAGGCAAGCTTTGATACGGTTTCTCTTCTGACACTTGTTTAATCCATGTAGAACCCATCTATCCAGCCTTTTGTACCTTGCCAATTTGTTGCAAATGGTCCAATGTTGTTGGAATAGTAACATCAAACCTTGCTCATTCACACATAGGTTAAGATGGATTCACTTCCACTAAAGCTTTCAGCTCATCATTATGTCAAGTGTGCAGGAAACAGATAAAAACATTTCTATAGTTTGTTATTTCCTTGAACTCCCCAAATGATTTATCCTACATCACACATTGAACAGAGGGAGTGAAGTCTCCTGGTGACCTCTTGGCGGTAATCATATCTCATAATTAGGCAATTGACAGAACCACAGTTCAGTCTGTGTAATTCTACCAGAGGGAACTTTTCCCTACCCCAACACAAAATCTAGTTACTCACCAATCTTCCACTTCAGTGTAAGAAAGGTCACCCCCATGGTTCGTTTTCAAGATTAAAATCTCCAGAGCAGAATTTCTCAAACCAAAGACGTACTGTGCATTCATTAGCCACATCTTTCCCAAACACTTCGTTGATATTTCTAGCTATCTATGCTGCATTGGTTCCATGATGGAACGCGTATTAAAAAATAACATGAATTTTTGACTTATCCATGGTTTCACAAAAATGGCTTTAAAAAAATTGAAAGATAATTATAAGCCAAAATGTACATTTGAAAGAATGAGGATGTACCTTCACAATTTAAAAAAAAGTTATCAAAGTGAAATGTCAGAGATAACAACTGTCAAACTTAGTACTTAAGGAAATCAGATACTTCATATTTAATAACCTAATATAAGTGGGATTAAATCCAACTTCTTTTTGCCCATCTTTTCTGTGTGAATCTTATTTTACTTTTTTAAACAGCTTTATTGAGGAATCACATATAAAATTTGTATAATTTAAGGTGTACAATTTGATGTTTTGATATACATATACATTGTGAAATGACCACATTCCAGATAATTAATGTATCTATCACCTCTATATAGTTACCATTTGTGTGTGTTTATGTGTATGTGTGCTTCTATGTGCATTTCAGACACTATAGCATTGTTAAACAATTTTTAAATCAACTTTCTTGTTTCTACTCCAATATGTTTGCACATACATTCTTCCCAAGAAGCAAACACACTCCTGTCTCTGTCAGTGTGGGTTTTACTTCTTCATACATCTGCCTCCTCAGTTAGATCCTTCAATTCTGTGCCTCCCACAGTATGTCACCTCACATATTCAAAATATGTTGCTTTATAAATCCTCTTGATTATGTGTGTGTATTATTATTTCCTTGAGGGAAATAATCCTGTTTCCTTAGTGCTCTTCAGTGTGTTGACTAGAAAAATTTTTTATGTGCTACATACATATCTAATTAATGTAGTTATCTGGCTCTCTTTTGTTTTAAAATATTCATGAGATTCAAATTGTGAGTACATTTCCAGGTAGTTGAAGGACATATGAGTTTAGGATTATTGATTTCATATTTTAAATAAAATCACAAATTTAAGCATTTTTAGAATAAAATAGATTCTGATCATATTTTTGTCTGTCCCTTAATCTTTAAATAAGTGGTTTTTACAAAACTATCTTTTAAAGATATTTTCAAACTTCTGATTTACAACAGTATTTAACCTATAAAAGTAGTGGGCCCGCTGATGGTGATGTTTGAAATACTATCCTTGGGTGTGATGATCGTATGATTTTGGAACTCTATGTGTAGACTGAGTTCTGGCAACAGTTTAGAATAGAGAGTACTACTTTGGTCAATTGTAATAACTACAGAATTTGGTGGTGTTAACTCTGGATATTCCATGTAAATTAAACTTGGTAAAGATGCATGGAGGAACTGCTCTGATTTAACCACTAAAATTAAATTCTAAGATCTCAAATGCAGTACTGAAATTGTGAGCTCTTTCTTTGACAATGAATGTGTCCAGGGAGTTGATGATCTTGTTAAACATCAAGATTATAATTCAAAATGACACCACCAAAGTTAGAGAAATGTAAAAAGATTTACAATGTTTGAGGACTCACTCCTTGAGCTTAAGGTTGGAAAATATGTTGCATAGAGTATTTTCTGGCCCCAGGAATAAATCACGACCAAAACCAATGCTATTCTTGAGTAGTTGATGATGATGGTGATGATGTTGATAAAGAGCAATTAATTAATTGTGAACTTAAGTTATTTAATCCTTACAACAATATCCAAAAGTATAATTACATCCATTTATAAATGAGGAAATTGAAGTCCATAAAGAAGTGAGTTGCCCCAAGTTATGTAGCTCAAAAGCAGCAGAGTTAGTATTTGAACCCACTTCTCATTGAGTCCAAAAACCAATATATTGAGATACTAGAAAGTTTTTCAGGAAATAGAAAATGATTCATGAATAGTTATTCATGACTTAATAAGGAAAGATTCCTCATGAATTCTGAGATGCTCCAATGAGTGTTGGTAAAATTGAAATGTACGCTCTCCAATCTCAGCTAATGTGGTTGAACATTAATGTTCTTCCTCATCCTTTGATATGAAGAGATGGTCATTAAACTTGCAGAAGGGAGAAAGGGTGAATATGACACCTCTGAGCTGGGGAAATGAAGTGTAAATTGTGGCAGAAGTTCTCTTTAGAAACTGTTAAAGTCTTGCTACTACTTTTTAGTAGATTTTCTATGAGAGTGTATCTGCTAATAAATGCTCTCGTTGTATATTAATAGCAGTACTAATTGAACATTTACTGTATTCTAGGTACTACATTAGGGCTTAATGTATGCTTTCTCATTTAAGTTTTACAATGATCTCACTCATCTGCCATACTATCCTGAACATGTGTGATTTCATCCGATCTCTGAAGCTAAGCAGGGTTGGACCTGGTTAGTACTTAGGTGGCAATGACCCTACAATGTAGATATCATTCGTGTTCTGATTTCACAGATTAGAAAGCTGAGGCATAAAAAGATTAAATGACTTTTCCAAGGTCACACATCTCATTATTGGCTAAATCAGATTATGTCTAAATATCATGATGACACAGTCTATGCTATCAACAACAGCCTCCTTCTTGCACTTTATGCATTCTATATGATTTTATATGTGATTTTGCTCATGGTTTACCTAGATGATTTTGAATCTCCAATCAAGTTGTGGCTACAAGATTTTATGAAGGGACACCATGGAAACTCTGTACATTGTTATTAATTGCTATTGTTTTTGCTTTAGTGGAAGGCATATTGGACTGGGCATCAGGATAAATGAATTCTGGCAGCAGATACGCTCTAGGAATCACTTCCTTCATCTATAAAATGGAATGAGTAATGCTTCACCTACCTAAAGGAAGGGTCTGGACAAGATGGCATCTTTGACTGAATATTGTGTTTCTAATTGAGAACAATGTGTTTCTAATTGTGTTCTCTGGGGCCAGGGATGCTGGCATATGTATGAATGAGCATGATTCAGGCATCTTAAATGGGATCATGAAGGCATCATGGGAATAAATCTTCTTTTGCCTCTCAGTGTAATGTTAACATTTTTGGTTGAACCCTGGACTTCTCAGCCATCAAGTGATTATAACCCAAGAACAAAGGGATCATAACTAGTCTCCCACACAGCAATGTCCCTCCTTGGAGAATCATCAATGTCTTCATTTTAACAGTGGTACATGATCTTTTGCTTACCATCCCCAGCTAAAAATAATTTTAGGAGGGTATAGAAAGAAGAGATATATTTAAGATATGCTCTTCTAAAAATCAAGGCTGATAGATATGATGATTCTTTTCAGGAATGAGAGACATTGTTAAGGTATAATACGTTGATGGCTTTGTTGAATTAACAGTTTATCACACCACATAATTCTGTGGGTAATTTATCCTTGAATCAGGTTCCTTTTACTCTGTTCCATTATTACAGGTTAATCTGGGACATATATTTTCTGAAATATTGACAAGCCCATTTTGAATTATTATTTCAGAAGTCATGAAGACATTTAGCTTCTTTTGATTTAATACCCTTGACTTCAGTACTCAGTCCATGCATGTCAGGTGTGTGATATTGCCTGAGCATCTATAAAGATAGTGAATGATATTAAGATGGTTGTGCTCTTTCTCCTCACAATTGATTCTTTTGCTAGAATGGTAATAATAGTGTTCTCAATTAAAAACACCACTTGGGATTTTTTCTTCCTTTTTCATAGGCTAGCTCTTTACTGTAAAATTGAGATAGCCTCTCAAGTCTGAAGCACCTTCCAATTTATCAAAAAGAGACAACCGAATATTACGAAACAGACTCAGCCCTTTTAATGCACACCCATTTTAGGGCCAGCCAAAAGAAGTGACTTGTTCTGCAGGAAAACATTTCTTGGCATGTTGTTATTTTAAACATTCATAGGAGACCACAGAGTGAGAGAGAAGAGACAGCAACAACCACTAGCATGCCTGGGGGATGACTTGCTCTTTCATATTTGTGGAACCCTGTATCAAAAGAGAATACATCTAAAAATAAAATGCATTTACTTAGAACCTCTAGGGCAAGGTGCAAAGAGCCTGTGCTTTAGGAGCCCAGATTAAAAATTAAATGGTCGAAACCTGTAGAACAACTGCTATCAGCAGAACCATGGGCTCTTCCTGGTTAACTTTGTGCCATTTGACTAGTTTCAATAAATTGGCTCTGGGTACTAATGTCTTTTCACCTTTTATGTTGCTGCCATAACTCATAGTGACCCGTTTGCTGGTGAGTTGTTTCTTTGCAGTCCAGTGATTATTGGCCTTTTAAAGAATTGACTTAATCCACCAATGTGTAAATGGGACATGGTATATTCAGCATTCTAGTCAAGTCCCAAATGGTAGAAATCAAAATCCCACTGTAGTTTATGTATATTATTCCTATAGCTCTTCCCTGAAATGTGTCACGGGATAGAAAACAGTCTAGGTGTGGTATAAACACTATTTTAAACATATAGACAGAGAGGATCCATGCAGAGGAGAAAGCAAGCCAAAGAGATTCAGTAGACCACTTTTTTCTGGTTGGTTCTTGCTCTCTTAGATTTTGCTTTGATTCTCCACCCTTTCCATAGGAGTAAAATCTTAAAACTAAAAGTTTGAATGCTGCAGCATCCTTCATTTCTGTGTCTCCTTTTCAGTCCATACCCCTGCCATTTCCACTACCGTGTTTTCAAATATCTTCCAACTCTCCCCAAAGACTAAATGACCCTTGTTTGCCATGCATTTGAAAGGCTCTCAGCTTTTAGTAGAACTTCAGCTATTTTGAAACATCTTTAGAAAGAATCTATCTAAATGAGCTGGAGTGACTCTGTAGCTGAAGTTTGACTAAAAAAGTTTAAAAGTGTGCTATGGAATTGTAAGTATTGATTGTGCCAATTGGAGTGGAATTTTTTAGAAAAGAAACTATTTTATTCATACATAAGAAATATATATTTCTTTGTTTAAAAAGTATGTTAATGTCATATCTCCAGCTCCCCAATATATTTTTAGCTTTGATATCCATCTAATTTAGATACAGTCATATGTTGCTTACCAATGGAGATACATTCTGAGAAATGTGTTTTTGGACAATTTTGTCACTGTGTGAACATCATAGAGTGGACTTACACAAACCTAGATTCTGTAACCTACTATACACCTAGGCTATATGGTATTGCCTGTAGCTCCTATGCTACAAACCTGTATAGCATGGTACTATACAGAATACTATAGGTAATTGCAACACAATGACAAGTATTTATGTGCCTAAGCATATCTAGACATAGAAAAGGTCTGGTAAAAATACAGTATAAAAGATTAAAAAATTGGACACTTATATAGCGCACTTATCATGGAATGGAGCTTGCATGACTGGAAGTTGATCTGGGTGAGTAAGTGAGTGAATGAATGATGAGTGAATGTAGAGGCCTAGGACATTACTACACACTATTATAGACTTTATAAACACTGTACACTTAGAGTACACTAAATTTATTAAAAATATTTTTCTTTCTTTAATAATAAATTAACCTTAGTTTTCTGTAAATTTTTACTTTATAAACTTTTTAATTTTTAAAAACTTTCTGGCTCTTTTGTAATAACATTTAACTTAAAATGCAAACACATTGTACAGCTGTCCAAAAATATTTTTGTGTAGCTGTATATCCTTTCTATAAGCTTTTTTCTATTTTTAAATTAATTTTTTTTTTACTTTTTAAACGTTTTTTGTTAAAAACTAAGAGACAGACGCACACCTTAGCCTAGGTCTACACAGGGTCTGGATCATCAATATCACCGTCTTCCACCTTCACATTTTGTCCTACTGGAAGGTCTTCAGGGACAATAACATGCATGGAGCTGCCACACCTTCTGGAATACCTCCTGAAGGACCTACCTGAGGTTGTTTTACAGTTAATTTCTTTTTAATAAGTAGAAGGAGTACATTCTAAAATAATGATAAAAAGTATAGTACAGTATAGTAAATATATAAACCAGTAACCTAGTATTTGGAGAAAGGAGTGATAATTTATAAGCAAAAAAATATCTGTGTTGTAAAGAACTCTTTGAATGTTGACTCCAGTTTCAGTAGAATAAATTTGTCTGATGGTAGCCTCCATGTCTACAAAACAGATTTGCAATTCTTGGGGTCAGAGTATATGTAGAAGCACTGTGAAAAACCTTGAAATTTCAACAGAAGAGGATTTTCAACAATAAAATTCAAGGAAAGGTCATATTAGTGAACTTTTTGGTAGTCATCTTAAATTTCTTTTACATTATCTGGCATCATAAATGCTTTTAATGGAAGATTGAATTAGGGGTATAATTTTTAGCCTTCATAGACTTAACATCACTTCAGCTCTAGCTTAATTTTCAGGAATATTGAGATGTGGTTTTTGTTTTATTTACAAGTACAGGAGAATCAAAGGTGATGAATACATTTTGATTTCTGTTTTCTCATTCCATTTTATAGTACAAATGAATTATTTTTCAGAGGTATACCTACTTGTATCTTTGCAAAATGCCTTTTCGGAAAATAGTTTTGAATATTCATTTAAATCCTGTTTCTTGTGACCCTATGTAGATTTCGTGCTGTTGAAACTAAAGTGGGTAAGTTCTTATAGCTGAGCAGTAATTTTAGTGACATTTTAATGTCATGTCCTCTCCTTTGCAGCCTGTTTGCATATTGCATGCAAGCTACACGTCAGGATTTTTTCAAACATAAGATATGTTGGTAAATGATTTTGACACAACTTGTCCTATTGGACCAGTTAACTATATTTTATAAACATTTTACATTTTACTCTTAAATGACCTATTGCACTGAGAGACAGAAAACTGAGTTTCTGTCACGTCCTGGTATCATGGTGTTGACCTTGTAGAGCTAGTTACTTTGACCTAAATGTTTGATATTAATAGAATACACCTATTCCTGTGCGGGAATGAGAGGGAAATGGGGTCAGAAGTTGCAGAGGTTGCATTCACATGCCATTAAGCTGTGGTCGGCTTCTCCCTAAAGGGTTGTAACTCCCTTAGACAACTTCCTCTTTGGGCAGTTGCAAAGTGTAGATACTTCTGAGGAAGGGGTCCAGCTGCAGGGATAGGGTTAAGAGTTTTCTTTCTGAGAGGAACTACCCTGGCAGTGGGCCACGAATGTCCCTTTCCTGCTGTGACTCAGGAACAGCCCACCTGTCAGTAACCGTCTTTGGCAAGAGACAGAAGGAAACTCTGGTGGCTTTTGGAGCCACAAGCTCTGTTTTCGGTGGTGGTCTTTGCTCAGTGAATGTCAGCTGCTCCTTGATCAGGTATGCTGCTATTAACCTGACCGTGATTGAAAACAAAAGTCGTGATGCAGAAGGGTAAGGCTGTGGACATGCAAACCTAGATTTGGGGGCAGGGTGCTGAATTAGAAGATTTAGAAGTCCTCTGTTGGAATCAGATGCAGGCAGGCAAGATGATTTTGACACCAGAATCAACCGAGGTCAGGAAATGGGCTTGAAAATGTATTTGTTTGGGAATAAGACATTGATGAGACAAATATGCTTAAAAAAAGAAAGATTAGAAAGGTCATGAATGAATTGTGAGTATCTGGCCTCACATTAGTTCCTTTGCTACCACCTAAGTCTAAGTTACCATGGTCTCACCCCTGGGTGAAAGCAATAGCCTCCTACCTCAGCTCCTATGTCCATCCTGCCATCTGGAGGCGGGCTTCCACACCATTGAAAATACAAGTTAGATTTTGCCACTCATCTGCCCAAACTTGCCAAGAGCTTCCCATCTCACTGGGAGTGAGATAAGGACACCTTGCCATAGCTGACATGACATTCCAGGGTCCAGCCCTTATCTTGCACCACTCTTATTCTCACTCACTCGTTCAGGTCCCTCTGCTTTCCTTGCTGTTCCCTCCTCAGAGCCTTTCCACCTTCATTTCTCTCTGATTAGAATGGTCTTTCTCCAAATATCCATATTACTCACTTTCTCACTTCATTCTCGTCTCTGTTCAAATGGCACTTTGGAAGAGAGGCATTTGTGGCTGTGCTATCTAAAATAGCACACTCACATGCGCCCGTCACTTTCTAGTCACTTACCCTGCCTTCTTCTGCATAGCACTTGTTACCGCCTGTCATATTCTATTAAGTTGAATGATATGAAATTGCCTTTTGGTGGGTTAGGAACAACTGAATATTGGCCATTTCATTTGCTTCAACCTAAAATATATTTATTAATTAGTTTATTATTTTTATGCCTTCCCCTACACTAGGTTTGAAACTGTGTGAGTCCAGGGCTTTGTCTTATTTTTAGCAATATCTCCAATGTTTAGAGTATAGCAAGCACTTAGAAAAGTGGTATTGAACTAATGGAAAGGAAGAAGTAAAGCCAGTATAATTTGTTGACAGTAAACAGAGAAAATTTATATGAAAAGTGATGTGTGTGTGTGTGTGTGTGTGTGTGTATGTGTGTGATCTAGAAGAGATTCTAGAAAAAGTTGATTGGAAGGGCTTCTGAGAGAGTTTAGAAAATTGAAGGATTTATTTGTATCCATGTGAAGTTCTATGTAAAGTTTCTAACTGAAGCTCTGGGCTATGTATGCACCTTAATTATATTTTTTTCTATATGGTTTCCTGAAACTGAGACTAAGGGATAAAACATGCTTTGGATAATATAATTTTGAACTGAAAAGTTTCACAATTAGTAAGTTACAAGGATTCAGCTCACCAATTGTGATATAAATTGATTTTTACTAGAGAAAAGAGGTATTTTTTTACTTCTAGTTCTAGAAACATGACTAATAATCTTTATACTATCCCTGCTACAAACACTTAGAAATATTAGATAAAGTAAGACACTGCTTCCATGTATATTTGATCTTGAAAGGAAATAAAGCTATCACCATGGGTCAGAAATAAAGATAGAATTGAAGACCTCGAGAACAGCTGTAGCTGTCCTTGGGAGAGTGTTATTGGTCTCACTAACCAAAGGCTTGACTTTTAACAATCATGTGGAGACATGGATTGGAAAATTGAGACTCTGTGGGTTGGAACAGAGATCTTCAGCACAAAATTGTGACTGCTGAGTAGAAGGGACTAAAAAAAAAAAATCCATCATCAGCACAGAAGGGACAAGGGAGCTATGTCTTAGAAAATATCTCCTACAAAGACATATGCTATGAATTTGCACCCCGTTTGGGTTTGGGATTTGAATTTGTGCAGTATGGGAAAA
Source organism: Cheirogaleus medius (assembly GCA_008086735.1). Classification (NCBI taxonomy): domain Eukaryota; kingdom Metazoa; phylum Chordata; class Mammalia; order Primates; family Cheirogaleidae; genus Cheirogaleus; species Cheirogaleus medius. The sequence continues at coordinate 10,119,207 of VBSM01002608.1, read as the reverse complement.
TCACAACTTAAGAAATTCATCCAAAAGAGCCCAGGTCACTGATACCTTTGAAGCACCTGGCAGAATTAGTTGCAAACTTCTTAGGAGAGAGACACTATCAAACCAAGCTCCACAAAATTCCTACAGATAAGTACCTTCTAAGGATTAACTTGCAACCTCAAATTATAAAACATTATATAAAAAATTCCCATGTATGAGTTAGCAAACACAACAAATATCAGGATTAGAATCCAAGACCTTCAAATGATGGAACTGTCATATAGAAACTGTAAAATAAGGATATTGAAAATGATCAAGACATAAATTAATTATAAATATAAGAAAAAAATAAGGTTTTCCATAAAGGAACAGAAATTCTAAAAGTGAAAAATAAAGTAATAGCAATAAATAAATATACTAAGTGGAAAGAATACAATAAATGGTGTTAGGAGATAGAATTATTCACATGGGAGAATAAACATAATAGTACCCCTTCCTCACAACATACCAAATTAAATCTCAGGTGGAATATAGGTATAAAAATGAAAAGAAAAGTAAAGAATTTATATTTTTAGAAGAAAATTGATGGATGATCTTTATAGCCACTGGGTAAGGAAGGATTTCTTAAGACATTAAGACACAAACCACAAAGAAAAATTATGATAGACTAATTATATTAAAACAAAAACTTCTGTGTAGCAAAAGACACTAACAATATTAAAACAGATAAGCTTCAGACTAGAAGATATTTATAATGTATACAATCAACAAAAATCAGTATATGCTTTATATGAAGGAGTCTTAAAAATAAATATTTCAAAAATTCAACCTAAAGTATGAACAAACAGTTTACAGAAGAGGAAATAAGGATGTCTTATAAATACATAAATACTTGCTCTACCTCACTAGTAATCAAATAAATCCAAATTAAACAAAGAAAATTTAATTTCATACCCATCATTTAGATAAAAATTAAAATGTGAAAGTATAAAATATTGGCAAGGATGTAGAATAAATTGGTATAAACAATTGAGAAAGCAGTTTGACATTATACAGTAAAGTTAAAAATGTGCATATCCTGAAGGAAGAATTCCACTTCTAGGCATATATTCTAAAAACATGTTTGTATGTGTTTGCCAGGTGACATGCACAAGGATTTTAAATTTTTGGCATTATGTTTTAATAATTATTTGTAATAATATAGAAAAATTATGTCTTTCTACCAATAGAAGAAAGTACAAATAAAAGTGGCGCGTGTGTGTGTGTGTGTGTGTGTGTGTATTATTTGTATAAATTTAAGGGGTACACTTGCGGTTCTGTTCCATGGCTATATTGCATAGTGTTCATGAAGTCTTGGCTTTCAGTGTAACCATCACTTGAATAATATACATTGTACCCATTAAGTAAGCTCCATTCCTCCCCCCACCTCCCCCACTTTCCAAGTCTCCAGTGTCTATTATTCCACATTCTATGTTCATGTGTATATATTATTTAGCTCCCAATTTTAAGTGAGAACATGCAGTATTTGACTTTCTATAAAAGTGGTATATCCAGACAGTAGACTACAGTAAAGCAGATAAAATACATAAACTCCATGAGATTCATTAACATGAAAATTTCAACAACATAAATTTAAGCAAGAACAAAACAAAAACATCTTGCAGAAGGATTAATATGAAATTATATCATTTATAGAAAGTTTTAGAATATGCAAAATATTTTACATTTTTAAAGAATATATTCATAGAGAGTAAAAGAATGAAAAGAGAGTGGAAATTCTAAACACCAATTTTAGGGTATTTTTGTGAAGGGAGTTAGGGAAGGAGGAAAATGGGATCAGGGAGGGAGGGGTGTGCTGGGACTTCAAATCTACCTGAATTGTTTGGTTTTTCCCCATGTTTTTATTTGATAACAGACATTCATGGGAAATTACAAAGTTAATACAGAGATGTCCTATGTACGTTTCACCCAGTTTCCCCAATGATTACACCTTGTGTACCTATAGCCCAATATCAAAGCCAGGAGTTTGACATTGGTCCAATGTGTGTACATAGCTCTGTATCACTTTTGTTACATATGTAGATTCAATCAAGATTCAGAACAGTCCATCATTACAAAGATTTCTCTTGTCCTATGTTTTTATAGTCACAACCACTTCCCTTCCCTAACATTCCTAACCCCTAGTAACCAGCTAATATGCTCCCCGTCTCTAGAAAATTTTATCATTTTGAGAATGTTATATAAATGGAACCATATAGTATATCACTTTTTGAAATTAGTTTTTTTTTTTACTCAGCATAATATCCTTGGTCCTTGAGATCCTCCAAGATGCTCTATGTATCAATAATTCCTTCCTTTTCATTGCTGAGTACTGTTCCTTGGTATGAATGTAACACAGTTTTCTAACCATTCACCTGTTGAGGGACATTTTAGTCTTTTCAATTTTGGCTACTATAATATGTAGTATAATACATGGTATGCATATAGGTTTTTGTGCAGAAATGTATTTTTATTTCTCTGGGTTAAATGCTCCAGAGTGAATTACTGGGTCAGATGGTAAGTGCATATTTACTTTTAAAGAAAATTTCTAAACTATTTTGCAGTGTGGCTATAACATTTTATGTTCATTTAACCATGTATGAGAGGTCAGTTTCTCTGCATCCTTGCAATCATTTGGTATTGTCACTATTTTTTGTTTTAGCTGTTCTAATAAGTGTGTAGTGATATCTTACCATAGTCTTATTTTGCATTTCTCTAATGGACAGTGTCCCAGTTTTCTACTGATGCTGTAACAAATGACCATAAACTTAGTGGCATGAAACAAGACAAATTTATTATATTACAGTTCTATAGGTCAGAAATCTAACTCTGGTTTCACTGGGCTGAGATCAAAGTGTTGGCAGGGTAGATCAATTTCCTTGTCTTTTCCAGGTCCTAGGCTCTGCCCATATTCTTTCACTCAGGGCTCTCTTCCTCTATCTTCAAATCCAGCAACTGTGGGTTGAGTCCTTCTCATATCATATCATTCCAATGTCTTCTGTATTGATCTACTACTTTGAAGGGCCTTTGTGATAGAACTGGGCCCAACTCGATGATCAAGAATAATTGTGCTATTTTAAGGTCAGCTGATTGTCACCCCTAATTCCATCTGCAACCTTGTAGTAATATTTTGTTTTTTATATTTTTCTGTTGCATTGAAAATTTTTATATTGAAATATTTTCTAATAAATCACATCAAAAAGAGAAATTTTCCTGAAAATGTTGAGAGAGTGGGTGATGATGTGGTGGGATGGGAATCACAGTGGATTAGAGGACAATGCCTTTCGTCAAGATCACTTCCCTCTCTGGGCATCCACATTATTTTCTGTGGTTCAAGAGGGCTGGACTAGATAGATGGCCCCTAGAGCCCTTCGCCATGCTGATGCTCGGAGAGTGTGTGAAGACTACTCATCACTGAGGGTAAGAGATGAGAAGAGGGATCCAGGCTGTCATTCTGATTTAAAGTCTAAAGAAGAGAGATTGCTTATATCCCCAGGGGGAGCCTGCACAAGTAACTAGAGCTTCATGAAGGGAGGGGGAAGACTTCTGTTTCAAAGTACTTTGGGAGGTTTCCTTATACCTGTAAATAATTGTAATAATACAGAAAATATCATTAGAACATCTTATGAAAGCCTCACACACTTCTGGATTTCATAATGGGATCACTATATGATGTTTCTTGAGATCTGCTTTAAAATTTACAAACAAGGCTGGGCGCGGTGGCTCACACCTGTAATCTTAGCACTTTGGGAGGCCAAGGCAGGAGGATTGCTTGAGGCCAGGAGTTCAAGACCAGCCTAAGCAAGAGCAAAACCCTGAGGTCTCTCCAAAAAATAGAAAAATTAACAAGGGCATTGTGGTGTGCTCCTGTAGTCTCAGCTACTTTGGGAGGCTGAGGCAGGAGGCTGAGCCCAGGAGTTTGAGGTTACAGTGAGCTATGATGATGCCACTGCACTCTAGCCAGGGCAACAGAGTGAGACCCTGTCTCAAAAAATAAAATAAAATACAATTTATAAACAATTCTGAAATATAAATGAGAAAAATACAGTGTATGAAAGTCATAGGTGTTTAGTCAGCAGAATTCCAAATTAGAATTTGACACTTTAAGAAGTACTTATATTCTTCTTAGAAATAAACACATTGTAAATTGATTATGAGAAGATATTTATTATATACATTTTAATTAATAATTTAACCATTACATTTTAAGCAGAAAAGAAAGGTTTCTGACTTTAAACCTATTATCTAGAGCACAGTTTATATTTTCTTGCTTCATCTTGCCAGAAGGAATATTTGAGGAGGGCTAGAGCAAGAAATTAGCAAAAGGAAATCAATTTTCTCTTGTCTCCTTGCTTCTTCTGGCTAGTAGCAAGATTTTTTTTATCAAAAATGTTGGCATCAAAATGAAAAAGGGTTACAAATTTCATCTATCATATGCCAACAAATTGGATAATTTAGATGAAATGGAAAAATTCCTGGAAAGACACAAACTATTAAAATTGACTCAGTAAAAAAATAAAAATTCCAAATAGACCTATAACAAGTAAAGAGATTGAATTATTAATTTAAAAATTTCCCACAAAGAAAATCTCAGGCCTAGATAGTTTCACTGATAAATTATAACAAAAATTTAAAGAACAATTAACATAAATCTTCAAACATTCTTTTCAAATAGAAATACTTTGGAACCCTCATTCATTGCTGATGGGAGTAAAACATGGTACAATCTCTCTGGAAAACAACTTGGCAGTTCTTGAAAATGTTAAACAGAGCTACTATATGACCCAGCATTTTTTAATACTCCTTGGTTTATACCTAAGAGAAATAACAACATATGTCTACACAAAAACTTTTACCTGAATGCTGATGGTATTAATAGCATTATTAATAATATGCTGAAGATAGAAATATCCCAAATGTCCATCAACTAATGAGTTGATAAACAAAATGTGATATATTTATACAGTGGAATATTACTTAGAAATACAAAGAAATAAAGTATTGGCCATGCAAAACATGGATGAACCTTGGAAATATTACACTTAGTGAAAGAAGTAAGTCACAATAGACCCCATGTTGCAAGTCACAATAGACTCCATGTTGTATGATTTCATTTATATATAGTGTTCAGAATAGACAAACCTATAGAAAGTTGATTACTGGCTGCCAAGGCCTGGGAGGTTTGAGTTAAGTGGGGAATTATTGCTAATGGATATGGGGTTGAAATGTTATAAAGTTGATTGTGGTGATGGTTGCACAACTCTGAATATACTAGAAACCATTGAATTGTACACTGAAAATCATATGTGAATGATATCTTAAGAAACCTTTTTAAACAAGTAATGTGACTATGCATGGAGAGACTGTGGTATATAGAATCTATGTAGGGATGTGGTTAAGATCATCAACTTGAGTCAGATTGCTTGAGGTCAACCTCACCAGAACAGTTACTTTGCAACTTTCTTAATTTCTCTGTGTCTCACTTTCTTCACCTGTAAGCATAATAATAGTGCCTGTGTCAATATGTTATGAATATTACATGAGTTAATATTTAAAGAGAATTTTAAGCAATATCTGGCACAACATAAGAACTATGTAAGTGTTTGATAAATAAATAAATATGGTATAGGAAGACTGCAACATTTGTTCCTTGGGAAATTATCTTTTATTCTGAGTGTTTGATCTTCTTATTCTATGTTGCTAAAATTTCCTTTTGTTAAAAAAAAAGGAAATGTTAGTTACGGTAGAGGGCAGTTATTATGTAATGCCTTTAATTTGCAGAAGGAGCAGTTGGCTCTCCTATATTGATCTCAAAGTATTTTTTAAAATATTTTTTGAAATTATACTATTCCATGAAATCCTAAATTAGGGAACTACTGGTCCAAGAATTATGTCTTTTGTTCAGTGGCCCTTCAAACCTACTGGCTTAAAAAAAATTAAAGTTTTAACATTAGAAGTTGTTATACAGACCCATAAGAATCTAATGTCATATAGGTGATAATCATCTTGGTAGTAATTATTAATTGGCTTCCTTTGGACTCCTGGAGTGTTTCCAAGTTGATTGTTTCCAAGTTGATTTAGTTGTTCTCAGGAAGTATGGCACAGAAACTGTATATTATTAAAGGGATGTCTTTGGAAAAAATAAAAGATAAAGAAATGCATTCTGGATCCTCAACTACCTGGTAAAATGCTTATCACATAATAGATGTTAATGGAAGTGAGTTGGAATGAATGACAAGAGTGGATCACAAGTGTGTGACTTCTCTGAAAGAGAGAGAGAGAGAGAGAGAGAGAAAGAGAAAGAGTATTTATGGCTTCTTCCGCTGGTCTCCTTTGAGACTATATAGCTATATTTGATATGTGTGAGTTTTCATGTTTCTGCTAACCTTATTCCTGTGAGATTTTGATTTGAAGTATTTATATGGTTGTGATTTTTCAGTTGAGCTTCAGAAATCTTCTCCTCCAAGTATTAAGGAATAATTGGAATAATTTAACACCTCCCCCACAATTCTCAGTAATGTTTTCTATTAGCAGTATGGCGGATGCTGCATTTCCATGTGTTCACTATTTTGATTTCCAATTTTTCATTAAACTTTCATGTCTCTTCTTATTCTCTGAAGACCTTTTGAATAATTACCTTTGGTCTGTCTTATTTTCTGTGCTGGCACTTTTAATTTCTTGAAAAGAAACTTAAAAATATATAAGCTCCATAGAGCAGGTCTCAGTTTATTTTTTGTATTCAATGGGCTGGATGTAAGCTTTCTTTACGCGTTGCGAGCAGTTACTACCACACTGACTGCTGTGAAAGTACTTAGTAATAATTCTGCTTCCTGGACCTTTGTGAAATAGCCTGCGTGACTCAACTTTACACACAAGTGCTTGAGAAACATCTGCAGCCTTTTTCATTGCATTATAGGATAGTGGTTCAAAGTATGGGCTCTGAAGCATAGTCGCCTCTCTCAGTGTCTCAAGAACACACCTTTGATTTAACTCCCCAAGTTTAGATTTACCAACATGTAAGGCTAAGGAATAGAACTGCAGTATTTTGGACCAACCATTAGTGCCAGGAAAATTATTGCTGATCCTGTCGGTAATCCAAGAAGAATCGACCAGGGATTTAAAACATTTAAAGTTGTAAGAAAGTAGGATTACTCCTTGGCTCAAAAGGCTTAGCATAACCTACGTGCACCCCTGTCAGCAGCTAAATTGTTGTCTTAAGAGAACAGAAACTTAATGGTAACCAGAATATTGCTTAATATCTGCTACTGTTTTAAGTATTTCCCACAGCATTTCATAGTGTCTTAATGTTACTAAACTTTATATTGCAATTGCTTAGAACTGCTTTAATTGAAGCAACTTAAATTTACATATCCTACTGAGCCACTTTGTGCGTGAAGCACTAAAATGTGGCAGTGGTTCTTTTTTATAGATTACGAAGCTAGAGACAGTTGGTTATAGATCTTATTTGTGAAGAACTAGCCTTGAACAGGGATAATGAGAATGATTAGAGGGAATTTATGAAACAATTGATGAAGGAAATCCCCCTCCCTGCATCCTATGTCACCAAACTGTGCTATCTGGGTAACTCATTTTTGGCATGCAACCACTTAAAATATTGGGCAACTGTTTCAAATATTAATGACATCTCTACAACTGAACTGTGATCTTGATTTTACACTGGTCCTCATGGTCTTATATCATGAAACTGAAGACTGAAGGATTTGGGGCCATCATTCTGAGAAGTTGTGTTTGGTAACATAACAGAGAATGGCTATATAGGACTCTTATTATCTCATTTGAATAATTTATTATGGCCCTTTGGGTGTGTATTTTTTACTTAATGCTATAATTTTTGGTTAATTTGTCTCTTTGATATGTCCCCATAGGCGTGGATTTTGTTTTACATACTGGTTGCAAGTGGTGATAATTCAACTTAGATGAATCAGATTGTTGAAATTCCAAGGGGGTAGGTCTAGATCCAAAGATATCAAAGATACCAAAGCTCTATTACACAGCTCAGTTTTTCTCTGTATTGGCATTATTCAAGCAGACTTTACTTCTATAACCTTGTGACCAACTCACATACTCTGCCTCAAGGGTTACATCTTATTGTTTCAGCAACCTCAATAGAATGTCAGCTTCTCTGTTCTCCTAATTTTAATAAAAGTCTCAGGATCAAATCTCACTGGACTGATGTAGGTCACATGACCACCATTGAACCAAACTGTAGCCAGGAGAGGTTCATGCACCACAACTGCGTGAGATGGGGAAGTGTGGCATCTCCCAAGGAAAATCGTGGAACCATTATCAGAAAATGGAAGAATGAATCTGTCCTTCTCACCTCACAAAAAATACATAGTTTGAATTTGTTCCTACTTTAGGAACTATTTTCAATTATATCTGCTTTCCTTTTCTGCATGAACATGCCCTTTCTTTCCTCTGTAACAAACTTCTACCTTTATCATCACCCAGGGCATCACTACATTCTCCATGGAAACAGGTAGGAGTAATGAGAGACCAGTGAAAACAGCAAAACTTAACCCCTGTTCCTGCCAGGACAAGGGTTTCAACTGACATCTTCCAGAGACTATGCCAAAGCCTACCCACTTCTGATGGATGATGTTGACCATTCCGTTGCTTTCTGTGTCCCACTTCACTTTGGACTGCCAAGTGATTTTAGAAAACTCCTCAGTGAAGATTTTGTAAACATAACAGAGGTTGAGACCTTTAGTTATGCCATCCTACTCATTCAGTCTAACATCTTTTTCTCCATTGACCCAAAGTTCTTCTCTTTAGCTAAACATCATTATTGTCAAAGATCAACGGATACTTTTGTAATATTGAAAGAAGGACCAACTAGAACTTTTCAAAGAGTGTAATTCAACCCGAAATAAAATAAATATGGTATAGTTGTTTTTGTCAAAATAACAATGAATTACATTGGTGGTCAGAGTCCCTCTTCTAGTGGCAGAGAAAGAGTCTAGAATGATTCGCCCGCTCAGGATATGGGTGGCTCTCAAGAAATGAAAAATACAAACCAGAATAAATTTTCACATTGGAAAAAGTATTATATTATCCCACTTTTACCCAGATTGCAGTACTCTTGTTTTTAATTCGGAACCTCTATTCTAGCAATTTTATTGACTTATTTATAAAAACAAACAAACAAAACACCATTTCAAAATGATTAACAACTCATTTGGAAATTAATAAAGTCCTCAAAAAGTTTTAAAGAGTTTTTAGATTCACATTTTAGTTTTTTACTTTAAAATCATTTTTTGTTAGATTTTGGCCTTTTACGATTTATTATTAATTAAAAACAAAATCAACAATAAGCATGAAATCTAAGTTGTAGTCTAGCACAGCCTCCCAGATGCTTGTTGCCCTGACTATTCTGATGCATTCTTTTCTTTGAAGACCTTGGGTGTTATGTCATCAGCACTATCCAAACAATTAATGAAATTGAGTGAAAATGCCCCTTCAGCAGAAATAGTTTCTTTTGGATGGAGGCTAAACTGCCATTAGAATGAAGAAGAGTTATGTAAGACCATTTTTGTCCAAAATGATTGGGCTGAATTCCAGATTTCTCTAATGAAACTTTGCTGAATAACTGCTATGCTTGCAGCTATAAAAGTATTCAAAATCAAGTGTTGATTCTTGCCACTTGATCTACTACTTTAAAACCAGAGTTCTAAAAGCTAAACCCAAGTGATTGTTCAAAGAAATTGATTGTACAGGAATTTACTTTTGATAATAGTAAGTGGGACAGAATCTAGGATGTGAGCATTTTAGTTGTTAAGACTTTTGTTAAAGGAGATTTGTCTGATAGCATGAAGTTTTTCCATTGGCCTTTGGCAAATAATACCATCATTCAGAACTCAGAAGACCATTTATAAATTAAAGATGATGATACTTGTATCTTCCTACCTTCTCTAAAATATTCTGAAAACTTCAGTTCAAGAGCTAAGTATTTTTATTTTACTCTTTAGCTGTAAAATAACTTTATTTTATCAATCTTTAAGAACTTTGCAATCAAGAAAGTTTAATGATCTGATCTCAGGAGAAAACATTGTGACTGACAAGAATAATACTTCTTTTAGGAAAAGTAGATATGTTAACTTTGTGAGAAGAATGATTTTGTGGTTTTTATTTCTGAATACAAATAACACACCATAAACTTTAAAAAACAATACTGGCTAAAGATTGATATTAAAAGACTACTGAGGTTCTGAAGTGAAGATATCTAAGTGCCAGGATGTTTATTTTTTGTGAATGGTGAGCCACGTATACTTCTGCTGTTAAATTATAATCTTATGGTGTCTCAAAATTATCAACCTTATTTTTTTTGGCTTCTTAGTCTATGCAGAAAAAAGGTAATATTGATATTTTAAATTTTTTTAGCTGTTGCATTATGTATTGCTGCATAGGAAACTACCCTAAAACTTAATGGCTTAAAACCAGTCTTACTGTTTCTCATGATTCATCAACCTAGACTGGGCTGTGCTGGGCAGTTATTTGCTGGCAGCCACTCATGGCTGTATTTAGCTGGCAGGTCAGCAATGAGCTGGGACTAGGCTCAGCTGGGATGCTGGGATGACTGGGCTTCTCTTAGTCTCTGGGCCTCTCCCTTTTCACATGGTCCTTCCATGTGGTCTTTCTAGCAACTGAATTTCTTACACAGCAGTTTTCAGAGTACCCAAGAGGGCAAAAGTAAAAGTTTCCAGGCCTCTTAATGCTACATCCAGAACTGGCATAGTCACTTTTGCAGCACTCTATTGGTTAAAGCAAGTCACAGGCCATCCCAGATTCAAGGGGAGAGGAGGACACAAGAGCATGAATACTGGGAAGTGTGGCTTATTGGGGACTACCAAAGTAAAAATATCCTGCATTAGTATTCATTAATATTTGTCAAGTCATTCAGATGACATATACTATTTCTATATTCATTATGAGAAATACCTGTTATCCATTTACTTTCTAGTCCAGTGCTCCCTGTGAGATACTGTATTAGTCTGCTTGGGCTACCATAATAAAATACCACAGACTGGGTAGCTTAAACAACATAAATTTATTTTCCCACAGTTCTGGAGGCTGTAAGACCAGGGTCAGGGTGCTGGCAGGATTAGTTTCTGGTGAGGCTTGTCTTCCTGGCTTGTAGACAGCCGTCTTCTCCCAGTGTCTTCACATGACCATTCCTCTGTATGCGTGCCCTCCTGATGTCTCTGCCTCTTTTCATAAAGACACCAGTTTTATTGGATTAGAGCTCCACCCTTATGACCTCATGTAACCTTAATTACCTCCTGAAGGCCCTGTCTCCACATGGTCACACTGAGGGTTAGGGCTTCAACATATGAACTTTGGGGGTTATACTCAGTATATATAATATTCTAACTGCTACTTATTACTTATTGTAGCTATATTACAGATGAGAAAACTGAAGTTTAGGGAGGTTAAGAAACTTGAACAGGATCACATAAGTCAAAGTAATGGAATGGGGTTTGAACTGAGTTCCATTCTGACTCATCAGCCCATGAGCTTAACTACTCTTTTATGTGGCTAGAGTAAAAATGTTGTATGTTTAGGTATTTCAGGGGGAAAAGTGATTTCTTGAATCAAGATCACTGGTCTTGTGAAAGAACATTACACATTATGAACCACACTTTATTAGCCAGACTTCCTCCCTCTCTCCCTCCCTGTTTCCTAGCATATATTTTTTCATATAGTATTCAACATATATTTATTGCATCTAGGTGCTAAGGATCCATCAGTGGACAAAACAAAGTCCTTGGCCTCGTGGAACTTACATTCGAGGTATTGTGGCAATATTTCTCACGATCCCTCTTCACACAACCCCAATTCTTTAATATTTATATTTTATGTATATCTGAAAGGGAAAGGGACCTAATATTTACAAAATATTAATGATATAGTAAGCATATTCACTTATGTTATTAAATAATTGCTGGTCTATTGTGATTGTGGCTGCCCCATTTAAATTTTTAATTCTGATTGAGGAAATACATGTTGATTTTGTGATTGATCAGGGAAACTTTGAAAGTTCAAGTGGTTAGGTGTAATGATATGTTTATGAACAATGCACATGTGTGTATGTGTACCTATGTATATGTTTATATATTTTCTCTTTCTGTGTCAAAAATTGGTGATAAGTTCAAAGACTGATTTGAAATTGTAACACAGATTGCTATCTTCAGGGTTATAGTCTTTGGTGGTGAGGTTGTAATTAATCAGTTTAAAATCTATGCGTGTGTGTGTGCGTGTGTTTAGAAACTTGAGTGAGGAAGCATGGCTTGGAATTGGGAGGTGTCAGATCGCTTTGGTGATAAAGAGTTTGGGGAAAAATGAAAAGAGAACCAAAAATCAGTACCACTCCTGAAACCATGTTCAAGTTTTAGGTAGTCTGCAGCCTTGTTTCTTTTGATTCCAGCCTTCTTTCTTCTAGCTTTTGATATCTGTGGAGGTTTTGCCTAAATATCATTTTCCTTGCAGCATAAAAACGTTGCTTAAAGTGCAACTTAAAAGAGGAGAAAGTTGTTTTCAGTTAAAAAATTAAATGCATTTCAAGATATCTTTTCTACATTTATTAATATATTATAAAACTCTGGAATCAAGGCATGTGCATTAAGGCTAACATTATTTTTGGAAGGTTGATTCCAACTGGCTCTTTTCTTTGGTTTTCTGGGGCACCATGTTTTATTTATTTGAGCAGCTGTGATTTGGGATGCATGATTCACTGTTACTTTAATATCATCACTCTAATCTCTTGAAGTGTAGTATTTTGTTTTTGTAGTTCACAACTGGGAATTAGTAAATTAACCTCAGCTGTCACCAGATGTTACATAGATATAAAGAAAGATTTCTTAACACAGTCACTTTTCATGTTAATAAAAAGCAAATAATAGTCAATACGCCAGGTTATTACTTTAGTTTCAAGAAATATTCACCTGCTTTGATTTATTAAAATTATTTTTGAGGTTTTTATTTAAATGACAAGCAAAGTTGACAGGATTCAGGCTATTTTACTTTTATATATTCTACATTTTCTTGGTTACTATTATTAAACTTGTGTTTTCTTTTTATTTTTTGGTTTTTTTTGAGATAGAGTCTCACTCTGTTGCCCTGGGTAGAGTAGAGTGGCATCATCATAGCTCACTGCAACCTCAAACTCCTGGACTCAAGCGATCCTCTTGCTTCAGCCTCCCAAGTAGCTGGGACTACAGGCGTGCACCATAACACCCGACTAATTTTTCTATTTTTAGTAGAGACAGGATCTCACTCTTGGTCAGACTTGTCTTGAACTCCTGAGCTCAAGTGATCCTCCTGCCTTGGCCTCCCAGAGTGCTAGGATTACAGGTGTGAGCCACTGCATTTATTAATAGCAGGTTTGCTATTAATAATTTTTTTTCTAACTGTGTTCACTTTTTGTATCCATAAACTGATTGGTTAAAATTCCTAGTTGGTATGCTGAAGGAGACTTTGGGCAAATATGTGTTTCAAATAGAATCTCACTCAACATGCTTTGTATAGCCCAAATTTAGTATAATAAAAATTTTAATTGATACAGTTTTGTTAGGAAGTAGTTGTAACTATAGAATTACATTTTGTTGCACGTTTAAAACAAACATTAAGGAGTCAATAGCTCTTACCAGTTATTAAGAACATGAGCTGTAGAGCTAGATTATCAAGGTCTAAATTCTGATTCTCAACATGTGAACTTTTACTAGTTGCTTAATCTCTCTGTGCCTCTGTTTCTCTAACTGTAAAATGGAAATAACATGGCATATTTCATAGAATTGTTTATTATATTTAAATAAGGTAATATATACTCTATACAGTAGTTAGCACAGTGTTAAATACCCATTAAATAAGAGGTAGCTTTTAATTACTGTTTTTATAAAGTAGAGCCCCAGAGAGTGCCTTTTTTAGAATTCAGGAAAGTGAGAAGTTGGGTTCAGTAATTCAGTTTTATCAGTGCTCCCAGACTTAATCAATTCACAGTCTCTCATAGAAGGAATTGAACAAATGAACTCACAAATGACTAATTTAAAGTCTACTTCCCACTGAGTGACAGAGTCTAATTCCTCTCTCCTTGAATGTGAGTTGGTCTAGTGGCTTGCTTGACTAATAGAATGCAACAGAACTGAGCATCTATGACTTCTAAAGCTAGATAACAGGAAGTTTTACAGCTTTCACTTGAATCTCTTATTTTTTCATTTCAGAGTATTATGGGAGTAAAAACACATTGGCTACATAAATTGTCTTTGCACTGCCTGACTCAGAGCTACAAGAGTGCCCATTCTCCAGACAGTGCACACTGTATCCATTAGGTGTGAATTTACCCATCCTCTCCTCCACCCTCCCACCTGCCTGACACCCTATGAATGCCACTTTCCATATTTGCACATAAGTGTCGATCAATTAGTACCAATTTAATGGTGAGTACATGTGGTGCTCGTTTTTCCATTCTTGTGATACTTCACTTAGAAGATTTGTCTCCAGCTCCATCCAGGATATATAATACGTAGTTCACCATTTTTTATGGCTGAGTAGTACTCCATGGTATACATATACCACATTTCATTAATCCATTCATGTATTGATGGGCACTTGGGTTGATTCTACATTTTTGTCATTCAGATGACATATACTATTTCTATATTCATTATGAGAAATACCTGTTAACAAAGATTATCTGATCCTTTCAATAGACACAGAAAAAGCATTCCACAAAATTCAGCACCATTTTATGATAAGAATGCTTAACAAAATAGGCATAGACACGACTTACCTCAAAATGACAAGAGACATATACAACAAACCCACAGCCAACATCATACTAAACAGGGAAAAGTTGAAAAGATTCCTGCTTAGAACTGGAACCAGACAAGGTTGTCCTCTATCACCATTTCTATTCAACATAGTGCTGGAATTCCTAGCCAGGGCAATCCAGAGAAGGAAATCAAGGGTATGTGAATTGGGGGCAGAATAGGTTAAACTATTGCTCTTTGCTGATGATATAATCTTGTATCCGGGAAACCCCATAGACTCCTGGAATTAATAACTGAATTCAGCAAAGTCTCAGGTTATAAAATCGATGTACACAAATCAGTAGCATTTATATATGCCAACAATAGTCAAAGTGAGAACCAAATCAAAGACTCAATACCTTTCACAATAGCAACAAAGAAAATAAAATACCTAGGAATATATTTAAATAAGGAGGTAAAAGACCTTCACAGGGAGAAGTATGAAACACTGAGGAAGGAAATAGCAGATGATGTAAACAGATGGAAAACCGTGCCATGCTCATAGATAGGCAGAATCATAGTTGTTAAAATGTCTATAGTATCCAAAGTGATTTACAGATTCAATGCAAGCCATATTAAAATACCAATATCATTTTTCTCAGATTTAGAAAAAATAATTCTACACTTCGTATGGAACCAAGGAAAACTCCATAACAAAACAACCAAAACAACCTTAAGCAAAAAGAAAAAATTGGAAGGCATCACTTTACCAGACTTCAAGCTATCCTACAAGGCTATAGTAACCAAAATAGCATGGTATTAGCACAAGAACAGACATAGACCAATGGAACAGGACTGAGAACCCAGATATAAAACCATCCTCATATAGCCATCTGATCTTTGACAAAGCAGACAAAAACATACACTGGGGAAAATAATCCCTGTTCAATAAATGGTGCTGGAGAAATTGGATAGCCATGTATAGAAGACTGAAACAGGATCTGCACCTCTCACCTCTCACAAAAATCAACTCATGATGGATAATAGACTTAAACCTAAGGCATGAAACCATAAGAATTCTACAAGAAAATGTTGGAGAAACTCTTATAGCCATTGGCCTAGGCGAAGAATTTATGACAAAGAGCCTGAAAGCAATCATTGCAACAACAAAAATTAATAAATGGGACCTGATTAAATTAAAAAGCTTCTGCACAGCCAAGGAAACTATCATTAGAGCAAATAGACAACCTATAGACTGGAAGAAAATATTTGCATACTATACATCTGATATAGGGCTGATAACTAGAATCTATATAGTACTCAGGAAAATCAGAAAGAAAAATCAAGAAACCACATTAAAAAGTGGGCAAAGTGCTTGAACAGAAACCTTTTAAAAGAAGATAGACTAATCGTGAAAAAATGCTCAACATCTCCAATCATCACTTAGATGCTCCCCCACAGGGAAGCCAGCTGTCACATAAGAAATCTGACCATGCTGCTGGAGAGCCTACCTGGGGAGGTTCTGAAACTGCCTAGAGAAGAGAGGGAGGGGTTGGCTCAGCTAAGCCCAGGCTTCCATCCATCCCCACCAAGACAACACGTATTTGAATGAAGCCATATTGGGCTTCCAAACCAGTCCAGCCACCAGTGAAACACCACCATGTGACCCACGGGGAGTAGAATATTCACACAGCCCAGTCTTTGAAAATCTGACCCACAAGTCATGAACATTATAAAATATTTATTGTTATAAGTCATTCATTGTTGGATGGTTTGCTTCCCCACATTAGATGACTAGGACCCACATATTCATATGCCCTTAGAGCCTTGGAGGAGTGCTGAAGTAGGTAGAGAGAATTGTGTAACCTCAACCTGAAGAATCCTTTTGGTCAGAGGGGAGTTCACAGGCTGACTACCCAGGGAACACTTGGGAACAATGCTGTTGATTGTTTTTTGTGATTATGCATTCCCTACCTTCAAAAGTTGTCAGGGGAACCTCTTTTCCTAAGTTTTGACAGAAAAACTCATTCATTTGCTCACCTGTAGTGGACATTAGCATGGACATATGTTGACAGAGAAGCAAACATAGTACAACACTATGATCTTGCCAGCCACCCGCCTCCTCTGTAAGTCTTAGATACTCCTGTGCAGAGAGAAGAGGGAGCCTTGATTTTACTGTGAAAATCCTCAGATAGTGGAGGAACCTATGATCTGAATGAAGAATACCTTGAACTAAGTTGGTTATTTGCCACTAGGAAAATGGAAATTAAGATAGGAATTAAGTATAGGAATCAAAAAATGTAAACAGTTTTTTTTTTTACCACAATTGAGTTTGTAGCTTGTGAAATCAGTATCTTCCATGTTAATTAAATATGTGAAATATGACTGGTAAGCCAATTAGAATATGCCCATTATCTGATTAACTCATCTCTTCATGGGTCCATTTATTCTTTTGTTGTGATCAAAACCCTTTTGTCTGCTCCAGTACATACTTTTGCTTGGAAGCTGAATTAGTCATCAGACTCTTTGGTCATCACAGTGTTTGCACAATGGTAAGAGGAGAAGCTCTGTCATGCTGGGAGTGCTAAACCTAATGAACCGCCTCTGCCCTACAGTAGAGCACACCTCTTCAGTGATTAGAAGTCTTGTGCTATCCCCCACCCCCATTCAGTATTGTTCCCTTCTGTACATACTAAATAAATTATAGCTCCCTGGTTACCATTTATTTCCTTCTAATGTGACCGCTCTACCAGTAATGACAAGATTAATCTATAGATATGTTTACACTGTTAATTAGGTTACATTCAAGGCTTGTTTTGGCTTTGTAACATAATGTCTTTTAAGGCTATCTCCTCAGATATCATATTTCATTTATTATGTGTTGATTTTACTAATTTAACTCAGAGTCCTGGGTACGTCACTGTTGCCTCTAGGTATTGCTTAAGAGGGTCACTCTATTGCCATCCTACCACACAAAACTTTTAGTGCAATGCCAAGTGCACTGAACAAGAAAAGTCCCAGCAAATAAGAAAGGGGAAGTATTTACATAATTTCCCCTAGGAACTGAAAGGAAGGGAAACTTTTAACATCTCATTATAAATTTCTTCCCTCAGTAATTGAGTTATAGATTGTATTGTGCAATTTACAATTCCTATGTTTAAAAGAGCTCAGGATTACCTCTATTCATAAGTTTTGACAGGAAAAACCTGTTCATTTGCTCATTAATTTATTCATCAAGCATTTATTAATGCCTATTAGTACCAAGCTCCAAGGTAGATACAGTTTTATGAAGGGCATGTAAAAAGTACATAAACTGCATAAATGCATGAAAAGTTTAACATCATTAGTCATCAGTGAGATGTAAATTAAAACCCAAATGAGATACAAATACACACCTACTAAAATGAAAAAGACAGATGATGCCATGTATTGATAAAGATATGGAGCAATTGTAATTCTGGGAGTGTAAAAATGGCACAACCAACTTGGAAAACTTTCGGTGTCCCTCAAAAAGTTGAATATGCATCTATCCTCTCACCTTGAAATTATAATTCCAGATTGTGTTAGTTATCTACATAACAAATTACCACAATTTAATGGCTTAAAACAACAATAAACGCATATTATCTCATATAGTTTCTGGGGGATCAGGAATTCAGGAGTGGGCTTAGCTAGGTAGTTTGGCCTCAGGATCTCTTGTAAGGTTCAGTTAATATTAATATGTTGGTCAGGTCTGCCGTCACGCAAAATGTTGAGCAGGGCTGCAGGCTCTGTTTCCAAGGTGGCTCACTCACGTGACTGGTAAATTAAGAATGGCAGTTGCCCAGAGACCTCACTTCCTGCCATGTGGATCCCACATATTGTTGCCTGAGTATCCTCCTAGAAGCTGATGTGCCTGATAGTGAATAATTCAAGAGAGAATAAGGTGGCAGCTTTTATGACCTGGTCTAAAAAGTTGTACTCCATAATTCTGTATAATATCCTATTCATTACATAGATCAGCTCTATTTGGTGTATGGTGTACGTGTGTGGGGAGAGAAGGGTGTGACTTAGCAAGAGTGAGGAGACAAGGAAGCAAAGATAATTGGATGCTGTTTTGGAGTCTGTCCACCATGTAGGTACTTATACCAGGGACATTTTAAAAAGTTCCCAAAAGCCCTATACAAGAATGTCCATAGCAGCTTTATTTATAATAGCCAAACTGGAAACAGCCCAGATGTTCATGGGACTCTGGATAAACCAACTATAGTATATTTACACAGTGGCTATAACAGAGCAATAAATAAAAAGGAAATAACTTCTCACAAATGCAAAACTATTCATAAATTTCAAAAACATTACTCTGAGTGAAAGAAGAGAAAGTACATATTTGTATTATCACATTTATATGCAATTCTAGAATAGGCAAAACTCACCTAAGGTGATACAAATCAGTGTTGCTTCTCACAGGGGTGAGAGGTAGATTGACTGGGAATGGGTACAAGGAAACTTTCTGGTACCATAGAAATGTTCTGTCAAATTTGCCAAAATCAATTCAACAGTACATTTATGTTCTGAAAATATCACTGTACATAAATTATACCTTGGCAAGAATACAAGGTATAATTATAATTTAAGGAACACAAGAGAGAGACAAATAAACAATATGTTATAGTTGATAAGAGAGAAAGTAATACATGGGGGAAATACTAAATATTAAAGGCAAAAATTAAAGTGTTTTTTTCAATAAGTCAAAACAATAATTTTTTTTTTTTTTGAGACAGAGTCTCACACTATTCCCCAGGTTGGAATGCAGTGATGTCATCATAGCTCACTGCAAACTCAAACTCCTGGGCTCAAGTGATCCTCCTGCCTCAGCCTGCTGAGTAGCTGGGGACTACATATAATTTTAATAATACCTTATTTTTTGTATTTATAATCTAATCATTTGGAATAATTGTTGATTTATTTCATTTTGATTTATTTTCCAATCTTTTTTCTTTTTTCATTTCAAAACATTAATGGGGTACAAAAGTTTTTGTTATGTGGATACTTAAGTGGATACTATAGTACTGAAGTCAGGGCTTTCAGTTTGCCTGCCACCAGGACAGTGTTCATTGTACCTAATAGGTAAGTTTTTATTCCTCACCCCCTTCCCAACATCTCCCCTTCTTAGTTTCCAATGTCCTTTACATCTTTTTGTGCTGGTATGCACTCATCATTTAGCTTCCACTTTTTAGTGAGAACATGTGGCATTTGTCTTTCCATTCTTGAGATACTTCACTTAGGATAATGGTCTTCAGTTCATTCCACGTTGCTGCAAATGACATTATTTTGTTCTTTTTTATGGCTGAGTAGTACTTCATGGTATACATACACCACATTTCTTTTATCCACTCATGTGGACACTTAGGTTTATCCCATATATTTTCTATTGTGAATTGTGCTGCAATAAACATTCATGTGAAGTTGTCTTGATAAAATAATTTATTTTTCTTTGCATAGATACTCAGCAGTGGGATTGCTAGATTGAATGATAGGTCTACTTTTAGCTCTCTGAGTAGTCTCCATACTGTTTCCCATAGAGGTTGTACTAATTTGCAGTCCCACCAACACTGTATAGGCATACATTTTTCTCTGCATCCATGTCAGCATCTGGTATTTCTTGACTTTTTATTATAAAAATGGCCATTCCAACAGGGGTAAGATGGTATCTAATTGTGGTTTCAATTTACATTTCCCTGATGATGAGTGATATTGAACATTTTTTCATATGTCTGTTGGCCATTTGTCCATCTTCTTTTGAAAAAATTCTGGTTCCTATCTTTTGCCCACTTTTTGATGTGGTTATTTGTTTTTTTCTTGTTGTTTGTTTGAATTCTTTGTAGATTCTGAAAATCAGTTCTTTGTCAGATCTATACTTTGCAAATACTTTCTCTTATTCTGTAGGTTGCCTATTTACTCTGTTGATTAGTTCCTTTGCTGTGCAGAAGCTTTTTAATTTAATTAAGTCCTATTTATTTGTTTTTGTTGCTTCTGTATTTGCTTTTGGGGTCTTAGTCATAAATTCTTTGCCCAGGCCTATGTCTAGAAGAGTTTTTTCTATGTTTTCTTCTAGAATTTTTATGTTATCATGCTATACATTTAAGATTTAATCCATCTTGAATTAATTTTTATATATGGGAAGAGATATTGATCATATTTCATTCTTCTGATGTGGCTACCCATTTTCTCCATCACCATTTATTGAATAGGACATTCTTTCCCCAATGTATGTTTTTGTCTTCTTTGTTGAAGATCAATTGGTCATAGCTATATGGATTTATTGGTTATCAATTCTGTTTCATTGATCTGTCTCTATTTTTATAGCGGTACCATGGTATATTGGTTATTATAACCTTGTAGTATAATTTGAAGTCAGGTAATGTGATGCCTCCAGATTTGTTCTTTTTCCTTAAGATTGCTTTGGCTATTTTGGCTCTTTTTTAGTCCAAATAAAGTGTAGGATAATTTTTTTTAGATCTGCGAAATTAGATGTTGGTATTTTGATGGGAAATGCATTGTATCTATAAATCACTTTGGGCAGAATGGACATTATAACGATGTTAATGCTACCAATCCACAAGTATGGGATGTTTTCCCATTTTGTTGTGTCATCTACTATTTCTTCCATGAGTGTATTGTAGTTCTCCCTGTAGAGATCTTTAACTTCCCTGGTTAAATATACTCCTAAATATTTTATTTTCTTCTAAGCTGTTGTAAATGTTATTGAATCCTTGATTTGACACTCAGCTTCTCTATTATTAGTACGCAGAAATGCTACTCATTTATTTACATTAATTTTGTAATTTGTGACTTTGCTGAATTAATTTATTAATTCTAGGAGTCTTTTTGGTGAGTCTTTAGGGTTTTATAGATAAAGAATTATATTATTGGCAGACAGGGATAGTTTGACCTCCTCTTTCCTGATTTGGATGCCCTTTATTTCTTTCTCTTACCTGATTGCTCTAGCCAGCGTGTGGACTTCTGCATGGTGTGCGGTCTGTGAGGGTATAGACCTTGGTGTGGCATGCAGGGCTGAGGGGCTGCTGGTGGGTGCATGGGGCTATAGGGCTGTGGCCTGCTGACTGACACACAAAACCAGGAGGCGTGGCCCACCGTACAGTATGTGGATCTGTGGGGGCATGTTCTACCACACAGCCAAGGGGCTGGGGGGCAGGGCCAACAGCAGGGTGCATGGGTCTGTGGGGGTGTGGTCCTTGGTGGGAGGGTACACAGGGTGGGGGGCTTGTTCCTTTAGTTAGCACATAGGTCTGTAGGGGCATGGCCACCAGTTGCCATGCAGGTCTATAGGGGTGTGGACCTTGGTGCCTTGTGTGTGGGGCTGGGGGGTCTGGGCTGCTGGATGGTTGGGACTCTCTCCTCACACAGGTCCTATTGGGGTTGCTACCATTGGACCTTGTAAATGGCTCTGGTCTGTTGAAATTCCCTGGTGGATGTGGTACTTGGCTCTAGTCATGAGTATATGAGAGCATCTGCTCTCCCTTTTTCCTCCAGACCAAAGAGGCAATGAGAGGGCAGTTGCAACAAAGCTGATCCCTGTGTAGACCAGGTGCTCTGGACCTGAGATCTCAGAGTGGTGTCAGCTATGGCATCCCAGAAACAGAGGCTGGGGGGACCCTGCTGAGCCTGCTCTCCAGTGAAACTTTACTACACAGTCCTCCAAGCAGTTCCCTAATCCTTATGGAGGCTGGAGGTGGTGGTGAGGAGTCTCTCATAGCTTGAGTCACAGTGTCTGCACAGGGACCTGGGGCTCTCTCCTTTATATCACTTCCTCATGTGTAGGTGTCTCCCCCAGGTACCTTCTGATCTTTGCTAGTGCATTTCCCTGTTTCTGTCTCCTTTATTCTGAATATCTTCCATCAGTTCTCTGATGATTTACAATGCTCTCTCCAAGAGGGTCCATCTATAGGTGGGCATCTACTTGCAACTTTTAATGCTCTCTTTGAGAACCGTGTGCGCAGGCTGTTTCTAGTCTGCTGTCTTTGCTTCCTACCCCCAATTCTTTTTTCATGCATTTTTAAGAAAAACAAATGAGAATGTTTGGTATTTGAGATTTTGTAAACTGATTGTGTGTGTGTGTGCATGTGTGTGTATGGTTGGCCTTACAGTGTAAACAGTTCCCTAGATTATTAAAAATTCTTTTAAAGCATTATTTTCATTGTTATACTCCGTTGTAGGACTACTGATAGTTTATGTAACTGTTCTGTTATTGATGGACATTTAGGTTATTTCTCATTACTTAAGTAATGCCATGGAATTGTACATGAAGGGATTTTCTTTACAGTGTTGAGAATTATTTCCTTGGGGCAGGGTTTCAGAAATGTTCTAGATCAAAACATATGATTCATATTCTCATTTTGCTTTCTGTAGGGTTTAAATTATTGTATACATCTATCAGTAGTGTACAGAAGGACTTATTTCACTATACTTTGGTTAGGTGCTAAGCATAATGAAAACTTTGTTCATGTGTTTATTGACTATTGTAATTGATAAAAATGGTTGAATTGAGCCTGAAAGAAAGTAACTAGCATTTCAAATGTCAATTGTATTTGAAAAGGCAAAGATGGGGAAGGTGATTTCTGCAGTGTTCAAGGCATGGCAAAAAAAGCCATGCAATGTCAAACTCACGGAATTGCAAGTAGTTTAGCATAAAATCTTAGAGCAGTAGTTCTCAATCTTGGCTGCACAGTAGAACCACCAGAGGAAGAATTTAAAAGTCTCCAATGTGTAGGCCTTACTAGACCAATAAAATCAGAGTACGTGGGTGTAGAACTCTGGCATCAGTAATTTTTAAAACTCTCTAGGTGGTTTCAATGTGTAAGCAAAATTGAAAACCACTGGTGTAGAGTGAGCGGAATGGGGTAGAATGTAATTAGAGATGAAACTGAAAAGTTGAAGACCCTGTATAGCGAGACAGAATGCTCTGGGACAAAGGCAATTTAGCAAATGATGTTAGGTTTGTGTTCCTCCCTTATCACCTTGGAGTCCTTTACCTTTTTCATGCAATTGTGTATTAATAATAATACTCCCAACCAACAGTTAGCACCTGTATCTCCTTGTGGAAAGGCTGCACAAGCACTCGCTCCCCCCCAACCCCCCAACTCTGGAGATCTGGGAATTTTTGCTCCACACTCTCAAGGTCCAGCCTTAAGCACTGATTGATGATGATGGGATCTAAATCATCCATCTTCCTCTCCCCTAATCAGGACAATTCTGAAGTGTGATCTGTACTAGTACTACTCAAAGTAGCCAATATACAAACTTTTCCTTACTATCCAAGACAAGATGAGCTGTGCTAAATGTAAATCTACCCACTGCTTCCATCACAAAAAAATAGTTCTATGAAAAAAAAGATCAGCTGAGATAAATAGTGGGCCTAGTGACTTAGCTGCAAGCACCTTATCTCATCATGGACCAGTAACACACAGTTCACAGACCACAGAGATCTGCAAACCACACTTTGGGTGGTGCTGACTTACACTGTCTCCAGAGTGCCTACAGCAGTGAGCAGTGAGTCACTCTCTGTGGATGAGCTTTGCCATTGCACTCTTGCCTGGCCGCCTTTCTTTCCCTCTTCTATTTCCCGTGCCTTGTTTTACTCTGGGGACTCTTTGTTATAAATTACCTCCACATGACTCTTTGTATCAGTGTTTCTAGGGAACCCGACTGAGATAGGCAAGGAGTATTACATTGGAGGGCAAAACATGTACTTAGGAAGGTAATTCCAATCCTTCCTGAGAATGATATAAAAAAATGAATAAATGTAGGTAGGAAGGAAGACTGAAGACTATCACAATATCCTGTCAGCCAGGGAACTCAGGAGTCATCCTTCTCTATTCCTCATATTTTAAAAATGTCTTTTTCTTGCCATTTACAGGACTCCTGCTTTAGTTTAGATTCCCATAAGTTTTGAGGTTTAGAATCACTGGTCTGCATTTCAGGATGTAAACTCAAGGACCATGCCACTGTTTCAATGGAGATGGACTAGAAATGGTAGGTTCCTCACAGTCTGTAAACTAAAATTCCCTTTGTGAAATATGTGTTTTTTCCTCTAGACTTTATAGCTCACAGATGGATTGTAAATTACATTTTTAAGAAAACTTAGGTGTACCCCAAATGTCTGACTTGGGGCAAGTAATGAAAGCTCTCAATTTTCTCACTTCTTAAATGAGGAAGATGAACTAAATTATTTCTAAGGTCTCTTTAGGTTATAAAATATTATGTTCAACAATAGCTACAAGATTACATCAGTGAAAGAAGCATAAAACAGATTATTCTAGTAGCAGTTGTCACTTCTCAAAACAAATAAACAAAAATCATATATTTATTATCAGAACAATCCTCCAGAAAGCTAACCTTTGCCCATTTTTCTTAACGATATGTTTACTGCTTTTAACTTTGCTTTGGAAATGGGAAACCATCTAATTGGGTTGATAAGGTCAGCATGCAGGAGTTTTGGAAAGAGATTGGATAATATTTGTGAGTGTGCGTATTTGCCTAGACATGCTTTTTGTCATGTTTATTGTACTTTAATGATTAGCTAGAAATAATAAGGCTGCTGTATATGCTATTTTATTAATGCTCTGTCATTTATGTGTTTTTCTAAAGTAATTTGAAAATACAGAGAAAATATAATTATTCGAGGGTGCTTTTGGAAGAGGTGGATATGTTTATAAAATTAAATAGTAATTTAATAATACAGTACTTTTCAAGATAGAATTCACCAGTATAGATAGTTCATAGAGAGGTTTTGTGAGGCTGAACGAGATGTTTTATTTTCTGTAATATTCAAGGAGCATGTAATTCAGCTTGGTGTGATTTTGTGGATCCAGAAAGGTGATTTAACAATGTGTAAATCATTCCTGCTCATCAGTTTGTCATCTCTGTCCCCAAACACAACTCTGAAATACTTAAATATTTTTTAGACTCTTGTGTTGCCAAGATTATCTAGGCAGAAATGTGAACTTCATAGTTGTGTCACACAGATAACTCCATTTGAAATGATCTCAATTTCATTCCCTTCTGGGCTTTTAGGATTCTGAGTCCTCAAGGATAATCTTTAAAATGATAAAATGTAGAGAATTAGAACACGTTTATGTTATTTTCTTAATTCTTTTTTTTCTTAAATGAGGTATAATACACAGACAGGAAAGTATATAAATCTTAAGTGTGCTACTTAATGAATTTTTATATATGTATACACTGGTGTAACCTCCACTTGAACCAAGATATAAAGCAAGATAAAAAAAAAAACTCTCTCATCCCTATCCAGTTAATTTCTCTCCATTGAGAGCTTACCAGCATTCTATCACCATAGCTTGATTTTGCCTGTTCTTGTATTTCATAGAAATGGGATCATAGAGCCATATATTTCTGGCTTCTTTTATTCAATATTGTGTTGGTGAGATTCCTCTATAGTCTTGTCTATGATAAATAATAGTTTGTTCCCTTTTTACTTTGGTTTAATATTCTACTATATAGATAAATCATTCTGTTCTTGATGGATATTTATTTTATTTTCATTTTTTACTCATTATAAATGTCTACTGTGATTTTTGATGAACACATCTATTCATTCCTTTTTTTAGCAGATATAGCTGGAATTAAGATTGATGGGTTACAAGGTGGACATAATTTAGCTTTAGTAAATGCTGCTAAAGGGTTTTCCAAAGTGGCAGCACTTCACTTCACTCCTACCAGTGATGTATGAGAGCCCTAGTCCCTCTGCATTAGTGCCAGCATATGATAGTATTTTTCATTTTAGTCAATCTGGTGAATGTGTGGTAGTATCTCATAGTCATTTTAATTTTTATTTTCCTGATGAATAATGATGTTTTGGCCCTTTTTATGTACTTATTGGCCTTTTGGAAACCTGTTATATGAAATACTATTCAAATCTTTTAGCCATTTTCTCTTCATTTGTTGTTTTTTTGTTATTGATTTGTTCTTTATATATTCTGATAAATATGTGAAAAATATATATAAAATTAACAATTATCTTTTAGTCTGTGGCTTGCTTTTTCTTTATTAATGATTTCTTTTGATTAACAGAAGTTCTTAATTTTAATGAAGTCCAATTTACCATTATGTTCTTTTATGGTTCATGCTTTTGTGTTTTGTTATAACATGATTTGAAAATCCAGCAGGACATAATGCGTTTAATTTGACAGATGCTAGGCTTCAGTTTTTCCTCAGTTTCTTTTTAATTTTGGTAACATTTCCATACATCAAGTTTGCCCTCTGGACCATTTTTAAGTGCACAATTCAGTGTTATTAAATACATTCATAATACTGTGCAGCCATCATCACCCATCTCCTCCACAACTCTTTTTATTTTATAAAACTGATATTCTATATCCATTAAACAATAAATCCCTATTCCTCCCTATCCCCAGGGACTGGCAACCCCCAGTTTACTTTCTGTCTCTCGGATTTCAACTACTCCATGCACATAATATAAGTGGAATGTATAATATTTGTCTTCTGTAACTGACTTACTTCACTTAGTATAAAATCTTCAACAGTGTTGTAGAATATGTCAGAATTTCCTTCCTTTTTAAGGTGGGATAATATTCTGTTTTATGTATATACCACACTGTGACTTAATTTGTAGCCTACTATGTTTGTCTATTCTAAAAAGTGTCCCATGTGCCATCAGAAGAATGTGTGTGCTATTGTTGTTGAATAGAGTATTCTATATATATCTGTTGGACCTAATAGGTTTATTATATTAAGTCTTCTACTTCTGTACTTATCTTCTGTCTGATTGTTCTACCTATTATTGAGAGTTAGGTATTGAAGTGTACTCTTATATTTCTACCTTCAATTCTGTCGGTTTGTGCTTCATATTTTTGTGGTCTGTTATTAGGTGCATAAATGTTTTAAGTTGTTATATCTTCTTGCTGTATTGAAACTTTTATTAATATGTAATAGCTTTCTTTTCTCTTGTAAACTTTTTTGATTTAAAGTCTATTTTTTTCTGATATTAGTATAGCCACCCCACTCTCTTTTGGTTACTATTGGCATGGAATATCTTTTTCCATCCTTTAATTTTCAGCTTATCCATCTGATCTAAAGTTAAGTCTCTTGTAGACAGCATACAGTTGGATCCTGTTTTTCTAAAATCTATTCTGCCAGTCTGTCTTTGATTGGAGAGTTTAATCCACTTATATTTAAAATAATTATTGATAAGAATAAATTAATTCTGTCATTTTTCTATTTGTTTTCTATATGTCTTATACCTTTTTGTCCTTTATTTCCTGCATTACTGTCTTCCTTTGTGTGTGGGTTTTTTTTTTT
>VBSM01002608.1:10055961-10089153 GCA_008086735.1 Cheirogaleus medius | reverse complement strand
TCACCATCAAATTGGTACTGACCGATTAAAACTATGGTGCTCAAATGGTGATAGTACTCACCAGGGAGTCGGGGAGGTGGGGAGACCCACATCCTTGGGATATGGCTAGCATTGTGTAGGGGGGAAGGGAATACCTCTAACCCTTCTTAGGGAGAGGCAAACAAATACAATGTAACCAAAATGTCAAAAAAAACCCCCAAACCAAAAAACTTTTATCGGGTGGTGGGCAGGTTGAGGGGGCGAGGGGAAGAGTTTATACTTACATAATGGGTGTGACGCGCACCACCAGGGGGTTGGACATGTTTGAGGCTCTAGCACGGCGGCTGGGGGGAGGAGGATTGGCAGGAGCAATATATGTAACCCTAACAATATCTGTACCCCCATAATATAATGAAATAAAAGAAAAAAAAAGAAAATAAAAGAGGGTCATGACAGGTCTAAACAAAAGTAAAATAGGAGATACAGTTCCAGACCCTTATTTGGAAGTGATTTTCTTTGGTTTTTAAGGTATATCTCTTCTTTATAAACATCAGAATAAAGCTCTATCTGATTTTCTCCTACTGGTTCCAGGGAGATGCTCCTGATGGTAAAATATGCGGCCCTGAATCTCTCAAATCATTATCCCCAAAATATATTGTTTCAGTAATTCAATGTGAAGCCTCTTTCCTTTTCTAAGTTTTTCCAACATGGGTGTAGGATTCTTATGGCTATAACAATGGCATTTAGATAATTGATAAATGTGACATGGTTGCTTTGAATCGTTGCTGCTTGGAGTATTAACTCTATAGCCATAAGCACTTCTTCAGGAACTCATTCTTTCTTCAATTCTTACTTCCATCAGTAAAACATTTATCTTGGGATCTGTGATTTTCAAACTTTAATATCTATAAGAATCACCTGGAGGGCTGGTTAAGATACAGATTGCTAGGTCCAAGCTCCCAGAGTTTGTGATTCCATAGGTCTGGGATGGAGCCCCTAAATTTGCATTTCTAACAAGTTCCTAGTGGTGCTACTGTTGCTTGTCCCTGGATCACACTTTAAGAACTAGATAAAAGATACATTCCCCAAAATTTGGGCATAAATAAGACCCCTTTCCTGTCCTGTTTTTCATTATATTTCAACTCACTGAGGAAACTTAACAATTTAAAGGAACTGTATTTTAATTGGAAAATAAAGAGCCCTTATTATAAAAATAAAAATAATTGCTCCTCAATTAACTTTTGCAATTCTGATTTGCTTCAGAGTCAGGGTGAAGGGTAGATCCATAAATCAAATTAATGGATTGGAGGACCCGCAACTTGTAGAAGGAAAGAAAATATACTCATAAATAATAGGTTTTTGTTTGTTTGTTTGTTTTTTAACACACAAGGATAGTTTTCTATCCCACTGCAAGTAACCTTAACCTCTGCTCTCCAGTTCCTTATCTGTTCAGCCTAATTGGATTGTCTGGTTTGCTTGTTTGTTTTTCTTTTCTTTGCTTGCTCTTCTTATGCATGTATACCAGGAATCAGATGTCTCTAAACAGCATCTCCAACTGAGATTAAAAGGGCTAATGTTAAATTCTGCCAGTTCCAGACTTGGTCACCAGATGAGTCATAGAAATTGCTACAAAAGATTGAATCACACTGTTCTCTTTCCATCAATCATGATCACGGAATTGCAGTTAGCTTATCTCAGAAATTAAAATCTGGGAGCAAGAATTTTGTTTGTAGCAATGTTGGATCATTGACACACAAGAGATCATCCTGAGAGTGGAATGGGGAAAAAGATACAGATTCCACAATAATAGCTGCATCAGATGATGGTTTTGTTCTCTTTGTGTATTTTAGATGATGAAAGTGCAAGTATTGACTGGCCCTGAAGACATCTGGGGCACAGAGATTTCACTTTAGAAGCTTTCTTTCTTCCTTGAAGACTTTGAGGTTTAAATGTCTTCTTTTAGTCCAACTCCTATTTGGAATATGATATTTTATCCCTGCTAAGTAAACATTAAGGATCAATAAGGCCTGCTGTCTTCTCTTCAGTTTCTGAAGGACCATGCACCTTGGTTAAAATACTTATCCATATATATCACTATTTCATACTTTTCAGTTTGCCTTTTCTCCCTAACAAGTAAGGCTAATTCTTCTTCAAGTACTAAAATGAATTGTATTTTTAAATTGATGTCTTGTAGTTGTACTAAATTCACTTTTATTAATTTTATTAGCAGTTCCCTTTCTATAACACTCTATTCCCAGATAACAAATATGGGATACCATCATTTATTTAATAAATCAGGATTAGAAAAAGATTTATAAGTTATATAAGTACATAAAATAGAAAGCATATAACAGAGGATACCAGAAGAGAAAGATGGCCAAAGTAGCCTTCTTCTTTCCATGTATTTGAGGAAGGTAATGGAAAGGCAGCCTAGGTTATGGGGAAGAATTCAGGTTGTGTGGATTTGAAGGCACAGTGGAAGATTCCTTGGCTGTAGATATCTTAGAGTGGTGTGTGGTGCTGAAGAGCCAGCCTGCCTGCCTGCCTGCCTTCTTTCCTTCCTTCCTTCCTTCCTTCCTTCCTTCCTTCTCTCTTTCTCTCTTTCTTTTTCTCTTTCTTTCTCTCTCTGTTGCCTGGACTAGAGTGCCATGGCATCAACCTAGCTCACAGCAACCTCAAAATCCTGGGTTCAAGTGATCCTACTGCCTCAGCCTCCCGAGTAGCTGGGACTACAGGCATGGACCACCATGCCCAGCTAATTTTATTTTGTACATATATTTTTAGTTGGTCAATTAATTTATTTCTATTTTTAGTAGAGATGGGGTCTCGCGTTTACTTAGGCTGGTTTTGAACTCCTGACCTTGAGTGATTCGCCCACCTCGGTCTCCCAGAGTGCTAGAATTACAGACATGAGCCACTGCGCCCAGCCCGAGCTTTCTTGAAGCTATGTAAGAAGTGGTACTAATAAAGTTTTCATGTGTACGTACTGTCCTTTCAAAGCAGAAATGTTTCTGGTGTTATCATTTATCCCAGGAAATGGAACTGAAGGGAAGTTAAATCTCTACAACATTTCATAAATTGAAGGAGGGTTTAATCTCCATTCTGTTCATTTAAGTATCATGTACTATGATAGGCTCAGGGGAAACCAAGAAAAATTCACTTCCCATGACCTCAGTAATTTCAATTATAGTGGAAGGATAAACATTAAAACAAAAATTATGAAGATGTATAGTATAAAAGTATTCAGTATAAAGTCCCGTGGTGCCTACACCTAATATCTCTGGAGGAGTCTGAGAAGGCTGCATAGATGTTTACAAGGCAATCGAGAGGAAGATGGGGGTCTAGGAAAAGAGAGGAACATGTGCCAATGCCAAAGACATTAAGGAGGACTGGCTTGTCATTGTATGAAAGTGTAGAAGAAAGTGGCACGAGTCAAAGCTAGCCTGGGAAATAGTGGCTCCATAATGGATTTTAAAAAGAATTTTTTGTTTTATCTTGTTGTCAATGAGAGGGAGGAGAAAATTATGAAGAAATTGGGTTGCAAACACTACTTCTAGCTTTATAGAAGAACTGCAAAAGGATTGGGAGCACTGGAGAGGTAGGCTTCCAGAAATGAACCCCAGAAGAAGACTGTTCAACTGACCTCAAGAGGAGGGTCCCAGAAGACTACCAGTGGATGTTTGTAGTTGAAGAATGTACAGTGTGACTGAAAATCCTGGGAACAAGAGGCTTCCACCGACATGGCTGCTATGGCCCTGCAGATACCATGGTGTCAGTGACTCCACACAGGGACACTGCTGCCCCAAACCCGTTTCCACAGTCCTGTTTGCCAATGGTGATGACCGAAGCAGTAGGAAAATAGCTCCTGCTTCACTTCTGTTTGCCAAATATCTCAGTGGACATCAGATTGGTGGAACCTATTATGTATTCAGAACCCTCATTGCAAGGTAGACTGAGAATTGTAGTTTTCACCTTTCCAGGCTCTATAGTACAGGTGGGCTCTCTGAAGGAGGGTGGAATCCCTGTTGAGGATCAGCTCATCATGTCTACTAGACATAAAATGAATGAGATTGGACAAGGAAATATGCAGAGAGGAGAAGCAGCTGAGAACAGGAACATGTGGATTCAAGGGACAACTGGGGAGACAGGGAGGGAATGGTCACAGGGTTAAGGGAAGAACTAGGAGAGCGTGGCATTATGGCAACCAAGGAAAGGAGAAAAGTTTAGGAAGAAGGAAGTAGATAACAGTGTGAAAATGCTGTAGTGCATCATTTTTTGTAGCATGAGATGTTTTCAGTAACAAAAATTGTGTTTACCTCTAGTATTGCACAAGACTTCTCTTATAGAACACCAACTTAAAGTAATTTAAGCAAAAAATGAATTTGTTGACCCACATAACATCAGATGCTTAATTGGGGTAATCTGGCTAAGGCTTTCTCTCTCTCTGCTTCTTTTGCTTTGCTTGCCTGCCCTCTGCATTGGCATCGTTGTCAGGCAGGCAAATTCCATGAAGCTAGGAAAAAATGGCCTTTGGAAACCAGCCCTACATCTTGTTTACAGCTTAGACTCCCAAAGAGACCCTTTCTCTCTTCCAGTATTTCCACATCAAATCTTAGAGAAAAGATTGATTGGTCTGTCTTGGGTCATGTACCTTTCACTGCAGCAATCGCTTGCAGGTGGTAGGTATAGGGTGCTCTGATTGGTTAGACCCAAGTCCCATGCCCATCCCTGCTGGGGGGAGGGAACATCTTCAGCCAAAACGTGTAAAGGATTTTCCATGGGAATCACAGAAAGTTAGGATTTTTGTATCCAGAAAAGAGAGAAGAGGTGCCAGGCAGGCAATTTACCAGAGTCTCTGGCAGTTCCACATGAGAGTAATTATATATTTAGAATGTGTTACTCGAAAAAAAAAATGTGTGTGTGTGTGTGTATAAAATGTGTGTGTATATATATGACGAAGAGCCATTATGAATTTAGTGACACTTAAAATGAATATTTTTATTCATGTAACAGCTTTTATATACATTTAAAGAATTATATATATAATGATATCTTCCTTCTGCAAGTAGTGCTTGGGGAGCTCATAGATTTATGAGCCTCTTTCAATCACTCTGAAGCTTCCAAAACACAAACAAATTTCAAACCTTGAAATTAAGTTGATCATGACTCCAAGGGTAGCCTATGCACAATTTCAGGTGCTATTAAATAAAGAAATGCTCAGGAAGTGTTTCAAGGCATTTTCATTTAGTGCGTAGAGTGCTAGTAAATACTATACCATCCAGGTGGGTGATGTTACTACCACCCAAGTAACTAATCTAAAACCTAGAACAAAATGATCATGCAGATAAGGGTACAGGTAGGGATGTACATACAGTTAATAAATATGTTTTTTAAAAATTTTTCTAATTCCATTCTGTTTTTCACCTTTTAGTATGTATCTGATGCATAGTCCACAAATCTGGAAATATGGAATGAGAAAATGATGTTTCATATATGTGGATATATATATTTGTTTTTCAAGGTTTCTAAAGGAGGTAGATTTCTTTTGAAATCTCAGAGACCTTAGAGATCTTTGGAAGCTTAGAGACCTGTACTGGAGAAAATGGGCTCTGGACCCATCTTCAGTCGCTTGTGAAGAAGGGTGGTTCCGTACATTAGTCCTCCTATCTGCAGAACTGAGGTTGCCTGACTTGTTTTCTTCCTGCCTCCTAGGCACTGGTCAGAGTCCACACAAACTGCTTCTACCTCCACAGTAGAGAAATAGCATCTATGAGCTATTGCTGGGTGATCTCTGAGTGCAGAGAAATGCATTAGGTGCAGTATTTCCAGAATGATGGTTTTGTTGTTGCTCTGCGTGAGCATCTCTGTGCTGGGAGGGCACCCCTATTATTTCAGCAGAGTGAGATTCTATGTTATATAAGTACATAAAGTAGAAAATATATTGCAGAGGATAATAGAAGAGAAAGATTATCAAAGTAGCCTTCTCCTTTTTATGTATTTGAGGAAGGTAATGGAAAGGCAGACTGGGTTTATGTTGGACCCTAATAATGGCCCCACCATAGTAAAACCCAGCAATGGACAGACCCCTGCCGCCGGCCGTGGCCACCACTTCTTGGCTTGGGCCATTTGCAGTGGCCTGGCCTCCCAGCTGTGGTGAGCATCGTCCACTGTGATAGAAGCACAGCTGTTAGAAATAGAAGCACTAAAGTGAAACTGTTCTTGCTCACTGAGGCTGCCCTGTAATCCCTCTGACATTCTAACCCCCCAGAGACACCTGTGCAGTAATCTTCTAGTTTTTCTGTAAAAGAAGGAAAAACAAAGGAAACCCTATAAAAATGATATTGTACCATGAAGTATCTGCAGTGAGATTTGGAAAGAGGTTTTTAAACAGTCAACTTGATTTTTCAGGCATCAAAGAGCTTCCAGGTTTATTTATTTATTTATTTATTTTTGAGTGGAGGGATGTCTCTTTTAACCTCAGAGATATTTTTATTTAGTTTTTGGAAAAACCTTTTATCTTTTGCTAAATCATTAGAAGAGTTGGTCCAGAATAATTCACTTCCTGATGGAATCTAGTTTTATTTTTGCTGTTTTAATAATCTAATGCATTTGTTATGTATTTTGTTACTTTGCTGTTTCAAAAGATTAATTTTATAATTTTATGAGGCTGTGTTTTTCTTTTTTTAAAAATGAGGTTTAAACATTTTTGTTTTTTAATAAAAGAGACATCTCTTTTTAGAGGTAAATCAAAGCTTGAGGGTTTACATATAATTTTTTCAATTCCTAGTTTCTCTTTGCCAGCTTTTTCAGATGTTTAAAAACACTGAAAATTACTAAAGTTTGTCACAATTAACAATTTTGCTAAAACTCAGTGTTTTTATTTTGCATTAGTATTAGATTTTGTACATTTGTTAGGTAGTTCAGGAAACTGGCAGTATTATTTTTTTTCCCCCCAACTTAGAAGCTACTTTGACATTTGTGGATTCTACGTTAATATAGGCCTTAATGTTTGTGTTTGCAATTCACATCGAGGGAAATACGACATTGAGCTGCAGTGCATTTTCTTTTGTTTTAAGTGTATTTTACTTTATAGATGCAGAAGTACAAAGGTAATTACTTACAAAAAAGTAATTTACTTACTTAGCAAGGTTTCTGGTGGTAACTTTTATTAAATTCTCAACTTAAGATAATTGTTGCAGAGTAGTTCCCAACTTAAAGCAAACAGTTCATTAAGTTCAAGATAATTAAAAAACACAACCAGTTCATACCTGCCTTTGTGATCTCTCTCTTCCCTTCCCTATAGCTCTCTGTATCATCTGCCATTATAAATGTAGTAACCTGTAAACATATCTGAAGAGACGAATTCTATGTCCAAACTAGGAAAAAAAAATCCCGTACTAGAATGATGTTGGAAAAATTGCCATAAGGTAATGGTGACATATTACCATCCTGTGACATTATCATTTCCTGGTTCCTCTTCTATTTTATTTAGTGCCATGCAACCCCTGGGTTGAAATGTTGACAAAATTCTAGTGTTTTTGCTTTTGTTTTTAAGATGAATGCCAAAATTGCCAACAAGAAGCTTTTCCAAAATCCCCATCGTTATCTAGAGAAAAACAATGCCATAGCAATGTCTTTAATGTTTCAACAGCATAATTATCTTTGATTGTCTCTGGGAACTGGAAAGCTATGTATCATAGGGAATTTCCTGATTAATTACTTAAAGTAAAAGGGTTCTAGAGCGCAACAGGGAATAAGCCAGGCGACCAGGTCACTAACACTAAGAAAAATACTTTCCTTAGGGGAAGCAGGCTTTCTTAGGGTTTGCTGGCAGTGTTATCTGGCTCTAGATGGAGGTTTCCAGCACAGATTTCTCTTCCAGGTCAGTGAAAATAAGAGTCCAGGCAGCCTGGCTTAAAATCAGTGGATGGAAAGGCAAGGAGCTCAGAAATTTGGTTTTAATTTATAAATTCTGAGCTGCTTTTTCCTTCACCTTTTCATGCTCATCATTGGCTGCCCAACTCAAGTGAGGAAGATTCCCTGCAGATACCATCTGTCCTTGCTGTCACCTCCTGCCCCTTCTGGCATCTCTTGCTCTGTTGGCAACTTCTGCATGCTGGACAGTGTCCTGTAAGGTCTGGGATAGTGTCTCTCAAAGGATAGCCTGGTACTGCTGCTTGCCTGTAGACTGCACTTTGATGCATTAATGATATTTAATGCTACAATGGTTATATTTTTACTTTATTATACTTCTCATTGTTGCTGTATGTAAGAATACAATGGGAGAGGGGATCCTGACGCTAGGTGCCAGAGGCAGCCATTTAAAATATGGCAGCACTGGGGGAACCATACCTGGCTGTTGCCAGGTTGGAGCTTGGTGCCATTTTCAGCTTCTTTCATGACACCTGTGCCCTCTAAGAGCCAGCCATTGCCCTGCTATTCCCTTCTGCTCTTTCTAGAGATTTGCTGTAGCTATACCTTACAACACCCTAACTGCACAGTTCAACCTGCTACGCACCCTGTGACCTCTCTGAA
Source organism: Cheirogaleus medius (assembly GCA_008086735.1). Taxonomy (NCBI): domain Eukaryota; kingdom Metazoa; phylum Chordata; class Mammalia; order Primates; family Cheirogaleidae; genus Cheirogaleus; species Cheirogaleus medius. Next base: position 10,080,639 of record VBSM01002608.1, on the reverse strand, counting down.
CTCTACTCTTCTCTCCCCGGCTCACTTGGCCTCAGCTGTGCTTCAGACACACCAGGGCACTTTCAGGGATCACTCCTATGCCTCCTTCAGGCTCTTACTAAAATGTTTTCTTTTCACCTACTTACTAGTCTCTGCCCTGTTTCAGTGTCTTCCTGTCTATTTCCTTCTGTGCTGTTCCTTTTGGGCATGAATGCCATTCCCTTTCTTTTTCTAAGGTCCACCTGCAAGCTACACACTTCGTTTTTCATGTCCCTTGCCTACAACAACAACCTTTCCCATTTTTCTTTTCTTAATTACTTTTGAACTTATTAGCTGTACCACACAATTTATTAAGACTTAATTATAGACTGTAGTGTTCTATAATTGTTTCTAGTGTCAACCTTGCTCTCTAAACAAGATTGTAAGTGTTAAAGAGATTTATGTCATACTTTTTTTTCTCTCCCTACAATATTTTCCAAGGTAGATGTTGTATGGTTAGGAGATGCTCATAAAATATTTGGCTTTTCATTCTGTATATTTATCAAGACCTGCTAGAAGCTATGACATCATTTTAGTAGAGAGAGTAAAATGTGGTTTATCTAGCGGCAATTTTCTCTAATCAGATATCAACTCTGTGCATCTTGTGTGCAGACATATTTTCAGAAAGTCATGGGAAGATTTTGCTTCAATTTCATTTTCTCTGAAATTTGAATACCAGCTTCCACATTGTGAAATGTTTGTATAAATATTTTTGAGACCTTTGGGTAAAAAGTGTAGTATAGGTATAAAGTATTCCTCTTCAAAAAGCAAAATGAAAATGCAAATATTTAGAAATTTCAGTACAAGTACAGGAGACTTTGGATGTATGGAGAAGCCAAAGAATTTATTGTTCCATTTCTAGGGCGCTAGAGAAGGCTGGGAAAACTGTCCTTTGAAGTCTCAGAATATTTTTTCTATTTAGCCCTGTGCTACTGAAAATACTTTGCTGTTTCCTTGAGGAAGATCCCTGTAGCATTAGAGGTAATCTGGATGGATTTGAACTTCTGAGGCAATGTTCAGCACTTATTAACATGAGGTGGCAAAAGCTAGGAATGATCTGTAGTTGATTCCAAATCAGGGGTCATATTGCAAATCCTTCTTTTTTGGCAAGATGAGTCTGTCAAAGTGCCAGTGAAGGTGTTTTGAAAGAAAGAAAAGAAGCTGAAAAGGGTCAGAATGCAGAAGTCATCAGCATTGTCTCAAGAAACACTGGGAAGCAATTTATTTGTATGAATCATACCATGTTTCGAGATAACCTCACTTAATGACATGAATTGAATATTGTGTAGTTTGTCCAGTTTTTAAAATGAAGTGCATTTATTATTCCCACCTTGTATTGTCTTTTCAGGAAGATTTTTAGGGTGCTCTGAAGATTGGAGGGGGGTCCACGCTCTCTTCCTTTAGAAGCATTGTCTTTAGTGTCCCTCTGACTGCCAGCTTTAGCTCAGTGGATAATGAGCAGGTCAGGCTAGGTGCATTTTCATATTTTGTCATGCCAGAATCTGAAAACAGAATCTGCTTCAAGGGGAGGGGCATGTGCCACTGGTAGAGACAAGAGGACATTTTGCCAGTTTGCAAGCAGAACACAGTGTACTGAGAGGAGGGTGACACGTGGTAGGTGGCACAGCCAAGCAAGCTGTCACTGTTAAAGGTCCTGCAAAAGCTCACAGGTGGCAGCCCCAGGCTGGCAGAGCACAGCAAGACAGAGCCTGACAGTGGGCAGTCTGTGGCACCTCAGGCAGCAGGGCATGCAGCTGACCTCAAGAAGGCCTGGTTTCTGGCAGAGACCCAGCGTCTGAGCTGGAGATCAGAACTGCAGTCTTATAGAGCTGTTGCGGAGAAACTTGAGAGATGAGGAAGGCAGGGGAATAAGACAAAGACCAGCTGTTGAAAACAGAGCACAAAGTGGCTACAAGATTTCCTGGATAGAGCTGGAACCCATACTACTAAGTGAAGTATCCCAAGAATGGAAAAACAAGCTCCACATATACTCACCAGCAAACTGGTATTAACAGAGCAGCACCTAAGTGGACACATAGGAACTACATTTATGGGGTATTGGGCGGGTGGGGGGGGGGCGGGTATATACATACATAATGAGTGAGACATGCACCGTCTGAGGGATGGTCACGCTTGAAGCTCAGAATTGTGGGGGGAGGGGGGTAAGGGCATTATTTGAAACCCCAAAATTTGTACCCCCATAATTTGCTGAAATAAAAAAAAAAAAGAAAATAAAAAAAAGAAGCACCACAAATAATAATAATAAAGATAGCTAACACTTTTTGGTGCTTACTATATGTAAAAAAAAAATAGTCCCACGAACTTCATACATCTTAAGTCTATCAATCCTTACAAGTTATGAGGTTGGTACTGGTATCATTCCTGTAAGTTTCCTTATAGGGGAGGAAACTGAGTCACAGTAAGGTTGAATAGCATTGCAGAGCCACACATCTAATCAGAAGTAGAATAGGCATTTCAACCCAGGATTTTAAAAGTTCAAAAGTCTGGTTCAAAAGTGTGTGTGCGTAACCTCCAAGCTACCCTACCTCCAATTGCTAAATAGTGACACAAAATCAGGTGAGTCTTTATAACCTATTGGAAAGGGCAAAACCTTTAAACTAGAGAGATAGGGCTTTGAACCTCACCACTTGTTACTTGTAACATTTTCGGAAAATCATTTAATTTATATTAGGCTTGATTTCATCATCTGTAGAATGAGAGAGATGCCACCATCTACCCCCACAGATTTTGACGAACTAAGTGAAATAATAGAAAGAAGCTAATAATGCTGTCTGACAAGAAGCTGCCACTCAACAAGTTTCTGTTTTCTTTCATTCTCTAAATGCCCATTAATACAGGGCTCTTTCAATTCTTCTTGATTGAGAATAGGATTATTCCTGGGCACAGGGCTGAGCCGATCTTGGAATGATTAAGGAAGTAGAGAGAGGTGAGATGGCCCCTGGGAGTTTCCTGCCTGCTTACCCTTAAACAATATGGTCTCTCTCTTCTTTTATAATGTACAGAAAAATGTGCTGGCAAGTGCTTTTTTATATGGTTGAATCAGTCAAAGATTCAATGATTGCATCTTAAAGATGTAAACTAATGTACACTTCGGGAATTAGAAAATTTAAAAAAAATTAAATTGGAAAATTAAAAAAATTTTGCATCTTTATTTTTTGTCTTTTTATTTTTAATCATTACAGGTACATAATTGTATATATTTATAGGGTACATGTGATGTTTTGATACATGCATACAATGTGTAATAATCAAATTAGGGTAATTGGGGTATCAATCTCCTCAAGAATTTATCATTTCTTTGTTTTAGGAACATTCTAATTTCATTCTTTTACTTATTTTAAAGTATACCATAACATATTATTGACTATTTTTATAAACATTTCAATCATCTATTGCTGTTAAGATTTCTTTACTAACTTTGTTAGTATCCAGGAGAACTAATCGAAATATTCTAAGTTTGAATTTCTGTAATTATTCTTGAATTTCAAAGCCCACCTTATATTTCACAGCAGCTGGGACATATATCTTAACAACCTGAGGTCTCCTATTCCAATCAAGTCACAGATGGCCTGTGCTATCCATCTTTCATATGACAAGCATCCACCCAATCCTGACTCAGGAATTCCATCATTATTCTTTCTTCTTACAACTTTGTTGGATCTTTAGGTGAAAACTACATTTAAAGCTATAACTATACATAGGTCTTTTGTATTTAAAAAACTTTTGTGACACAAATAGCACGTGTTCACTGTAGCAAAGTTATATTAATCAAGCATGGAAACAATAGGAGAAAAACCACCAGTGATTCCAGAGCTAAACACTATTAAATTTTGATGTATATCCTTCTAGATTATTTTATATGCATATAAAATAAGCATATTTTATATGCATATTTAGGCATATTACAGAAATGGGATCATTTTCTACATGTGGTTTTATAACCTGTGCTTTTCACTCAGCTGCTTATTATAAACATCTTTATGTATACATCTATATTATCATCTGTAATAACCTCATAATATTCCATTGCATTTTAATAGCAATATTATTAATAATTTAGATAATTCTCTATTGGATATTTAATTTGTTCACATTATTTTTACTACTATGAACAATGCTTGGACTATCATCTTTGCACATCCATCTGTGTATCCTTTTGTCATGCTGATTCAAAAGGCATGCATGTTTATCAGGCTTTTGATATATTTGCCAAATACCTGTCTAGAAATATTGTACTGATTATATTCCCACTGGCAATAAATGAGTGCTCCAACATTGGATGTTATTTTTTCTTTTAATGTATCATCTGATAGGCAAAATAGGGCATCTATTTTATCTTTTATTTATTTGCTTACTACTGAGGTGGATTTTTCCGTATATTAATTTAAATTTTTAATTTGTCCATTTTTTGTGAATTTTCCTGTTCATGACTTTTGTCTTTCTTTCTACTGGGATATATTTATTTTTCTTACTGATTTTTAAGAGAAACATGTTGTAACTCTTTATCTATAAAAGATGTAGAATTTTCCCAGTTTTTATTGTCTATTTAAAATTTTTTTGATACATAGAGGTTTTCATTTTAATATTAATTAAATAATTTTAGTCTTAGTTTATGCAATTAGGAAAGTGTCTGGCACAAATAGTGCTTAGAAAGACACTCCTCATCTTTAGAGAAAAGAAATATTCACACACATTGTCTTTGAGTACTCATGGCTTCATTTTTCACTTTAAATCTTGAATTCACCCTGGGGAATTCATTCTGGTATGATATGAAGGTAGGTCTTAGATTTTTTTTGGCCCCAAATAATTATCAAGTTGTCCTAATACAATGATTAGTTATCCTATGCAATATAAGCTGATAAAAAAATTTTTGTCAAATTCGATTTTTTATCGAATATCAAATTCTTACATATAATTGTATCTCTTTGATGTTTCAGTTCAGTTTCTACTGGATTCTCTTCTGGTTCTTGTTCCAATTATTTTAATTATTACATAAATTACCCCTCCATTTTTATTATCTTCCAGAAATTTTCTGGATATCCTTACACGTTTATTTATGTAATGTCTTAAAATACACAAGCAGGGGGAGTTGATGGAAAGTGCACTTGGGGGGTATAGCAAAGTTTAGAGAAAGTGCTGATGTTTTTGTAGCTGGGTGTGGGGGACATTGGGCTCACAATCCTATTTATTCTGCCTCTGTGTATGTGTGAAAGTGCCTATAAAAAACCTTCAGTACAAATATATGGATAAATAATTCAGGTTGGAACTGGATGTGATTATAACTGTACATGCTTTCCTCTTCAGAAACATGTTCTTTCTCTTTATTTCTCCTTTTATGTACTTCAATAAGGTTTTATAATTCATTTTTTTATATGGCCCCTCTACTTTTTTAAACAAACAAGCAAAACAAAAACCAAGAAATCTTCATGCCTACTTTTTTAGGGCTGTGTGTGTTGGGGGGGCGGTTTACATTTCCAATTATAGGTATGTGGGAAAACATTGATTTGTAGTTGACCACAACTTATTTTTAATTTCTTTTTTTTTTTTACTTTATTTTTGGGGGTCTATCAAGTAGAGGGTTCTGTGATCTTCACTTAATGGTAGACTTGCCTTATCATTTCCTATATTTATGACTCACTTTTATTGGATGTATCAGTAAACTCTTTGAACACATTGTAAACTGAGGGTGTTTACAGTGGGTGTCCTTCTGCTGGTCTTGACTTTAATGAGAATGTCTTTCATTGATCATCACTAAACAAGATTGCCTATTGGAGGAGGGTATGTCTTGTAATCCTGTTTTATCAAATCTTAAAAATCAGGATTCAATGTTAAGTTTTTTCACATACTTTTTAGACATTCATAGAGGGGATTGTGCATTTCTCTTTTCCCTTGATTTATTAATGTAATGAATTATATCATTAGATTTCTTACTATTAAACTCTTCTCATATTCCAGAGTGTGAGGACTCATGAATGGTCTGGATCCTGTGGATCCAGAAATTCCCTAAATTGATGGCACTGCTCCATGAATTTCCTCTTGTTATATTTGTTTTGTTGCTTCAAAGTTAATTTTGGAGCAAGGAGAGTGAAATAAATGGATTGAAATTTCTATCTTATATTGGAAGTTTGGTACATTTATATTGACTGTCATCTGGAATAGGGTCAAAATGTCCTCCCTAAAATTCAGATATGGAAACAATATAGCTTTTCTTATTTCCCATAGCTAATTTTCTAGCTCTAGAGCCACAGTTCCCATTGATGAGGGAGGAAAAAAAAAAACAATGCTTTAATTCTTTTAAGGATTAGAGTGGTTTCTTTGGGGTAAATATTCAATTAATTCAAAGTTTAGCTGTATAACGGAACAGTTTTTCTCCTTTTCATTGACTTCTGGTCCCTTCCCTACAAAACAGAATGGCCTCTGGGTGCAGGAGGAAATTTACATATCCTGGGCTTAAACTTACTAGCCATGTAATAATCTTGTGCTGGTTATTTAACCCCTTTCTTTGCCTCCATTTCTTTATCTGCAAATTGGATATCAAAATAGTAGCTATTTTATAGAATTTTGTGGGAACTGCGCTAATTAACATATTTTAAGTGATTAGAACATTTCCTGGCACATAGTAAATGTCCAGTAAATGTTTGTAATTATAATAATAAAATTATTATTGTTCTCATAGTGTTGGGAGTGAAAGGGACTTTGGTTCATGTGCCATTTTCCAATTGGGTGCTGTTGGAATGATTTGGAGTCTATTCCTCCTGCCTCCACTTTTGAAGAGTCTGAAGCTGGTTTAATAATACTTTTTTGTTCTGTTCTCTTGGCATAAGCAAAGAACAGGAATTGCTTTTATGGAACTCAGACCTATTTGTCTTTGCTAACTAGGCTGGAACCCAACTCTTGGTGGAGCTATGGGGTCTCTTTCTCTAATAATATTATAGAATAGGATGGTCAATAACAATATCTTTGGTATAGTATGGTATGACATCATCTTCATAATGGCAGGGTTTACATGATTGGAAACGTAAAGACATTTTTCACCCCAAGTTTCTTTCCTTTGGCTACTTCAATTTCAGACATTTAATTTAGTTTTATTTTTCAACTTACGTGCTTTAGCTTATATGAATATTACTTCTTTGTGAATTAAAGTGATTTTAAAAAATAGAACTCCAGTTTCTCAAGTGTCATTGTCCTTTGAAAAATTGAGCTAATAAGCCCTTCAGTGATTAAAAAAAAAAAAGTAGCCAGATCCTTAGAAAAGAAACGTCTATTTTCCATTTTGACTAAGAAACTCATCTATTAGCAAAATAATCTTTACGGGCTTTTGCTGTTGTGCAGTCCCACATCTATCCCTCATCACCATTATGAATGAAGAGGGAACGAAATCTAATTTCAGGTGCCAGATGGGTACCACACAAATGGTAGTGATTCAGCACAGGCTCCAATTAGAGCGACCACGCTCTGAACAGCTATTTGGATAATCATGGGGACCGTGGTGGATGGAGGTGAGTTCTCTTCTGTGTGTCAGGTCCTCCACTTGTTGTCTCTCTACACTCAGAGCCTTTTAAATTTGCTGAGAAACTTGGTAGCTGCCTGCTGCTAGCAGCTGAGCGTGGGTGTTACAATTAGTTCCTTGCTGGAAAAGTGATAGGGTTCAGTTTGATGCTTATTCGATGAGTCCTTGAAGAAGGAAGCATCAGCATAAAAAGGATTTCAAACCTCTGGATGTAAGGTTTGAAATGTTCATTTGGCCTTACTGATGGCTTGTGGAAAAGCTTAGACTTAGACACAGAAATGAAACATTAAATCTTGTTCCACACTTACGTGTCCCTAGAATTAGGAAAGGCTCCTCTCATTTTGTGGCAGTGTGATGGCAGAAGAACAATTCTGGGAAGGGTGCATTTTTAACAAAATAGTTTTGCAGCATTAGTAAAATCTGAGTTTCCTAAAAAAAACCCAATGTTTGCTTACTCTAAGTCGAGAAAGGTTAAACCATAATTCAAGGCTCTTACCTATACCACCAATAGGTTATACAATAAATGTTGAGGTCCCCTGTCCTCCAATTTGAAAGAGTAATTATAACTGTAATTGTCCTTGATTCTTTGAGCTCCTTGAGGCCCTTGGTGTTAAAGATGCTTCAGAGGATATCATAAGACGAAGCTAACGTTTCAGGAGCACCTTCTTTGATCTGGGGACAGTGCCTCGTAGCTTAGTGTATGCTGACATATAGGTTCATCATTTAGTCTGTGCAGTAGCCCTGTAGTGTGAGTTTGAAGATCTATATTTATATTGACCATGAAATTGACATTCAAAAGGGTTAAGTAATTCCTCTTGGCCACAAAATTAGGAGATGGCCAAAACAGAATTTGAATCCAGTTATGACTGATTCTAAAACTCACAATATTCCACTAATTAATTTTTCTTTCCCCTTCATCTCCAAATCAATATCTCTCATGTAAATTGCCCTTCTTTATGGGTTATCTTAAAGTTCTTTATTTTGAAGGGGAATGGTATAATCTCTTCATGAAAATGAAAGCAGTTTAAAAAAAAGGTACTTTACTGAAGGGGCTCACTTGGTTTTATCTACCACGTGTACAGTGAATATGAAAGAAAAAGAGTATATTGAAAATGACTCTTTCATGGCAGAAAAGCATTATAATTTATGACTTACTAGATCTTGATTTTGTTGCTTGTTAACCTTTAATGCCCATAATAAACTGGTAAAATAATGAAACTCTTGGGAAAAAAAATCCAAATTTTTTGTCTAACTTCTTTTCTGCTGTCATTTTTTTCTTAATACTTAAAAACTGCTTTTTACCCTTGATTAAAAATTTGCTCCAGACTAAGAGGCATGTACAGTTTTCAATCTGTGGGTGTTAATGACACCACCACAGTGGGCTCATTCTCTTTTGCAAGGATGCTAATGAGTTGTTGCTTCCTAAGAGGCAGAGGATTAATAGGTTTGGGCTTCTACTCCTAGTTTTTTGGTTTTTTGGTTGTGTTACTTTCCTTGTTTATGTTTCTTTTAATTAACATTGAATTTCTTCATTTATGCCTTGCTTTTTTTTTGTTTGTATAGTCTGTAGGCAATGACTCCTTGGGTAGCAATTGTTAATCAGGGAGAAATGATAGCTTGAGGGTACTTTCTGAGTTACTTGGTGCTAGGATAAAAGTTGTTTTACTGAAGCCTCATTAGAACAACTTTTATGTGCCTGCCTTAAGTAAAAGCTGTATGATGTTTTATCAACTCTTTTTGTCTCTTTTATCTTTACCTTAACTCTGGTTTATTTTCTTCAAATTCTCTTTGTGTCCCAAATAATCTAAACCAATAGTATTTTTAGGTCTTAAAATATAATTCAGTCATAATTTTTCTTAAGGAGTCTGTTCACAATGTAGATTTTTCAGGAAAATATAAAAATTAGGATTCATTGCTGATTGATAAATAGAAGCAACTAAAGAACAAAGGGGTATGTTAGTAAAAAAAGGAACTTCTGAAAAGATAATTATTTAGAGATGATAATTTTGCTTCTGTAGTTCAGATTGAGAAAGCTATACATAATAGAGTATAGGATCTATGACATAAATTCTCTTAATTTCTCTCTCTCTCTCTCTCTCTCTTTCTCTTTCTCTCCCTCTCCCTCCCTCTTTCCTTGTCTCCCTCCCTCTCAGCTATCTCTATCTGTCTGTCTGTCTTTCTATTTACTAGTGCTTTTCTGGTTTTAGCTAGAGAGGCAGAACGGTTCATAATTTAGAACTGAGCTGATTTCACAATGGAAAGTAAAGATTATAATTTGTAGACTATAGTCTGTGTGTGCATTCCAAAACCTTCAATCAAATGCCACTCTAACATTTCTCAAATTTAAAAGTATTCAAATGACAAACTTTAATATGATATGGGACAGAAAAATGTTGAAAAAGAGAAAAGCCTCAATGCCTCAATGAATTTCACCTTTCTTTGTGGGTAGTGAGCAGCTTGGACCAGAGAGTCTATGGGGATCGTCTTATTATCATTTTGTTTTCCCTCATGGTGACTCAGGGATTTTTATCCCAAGGCTGTCAATGGGTTTGTTATAACTTAGCTGGTGATGACACATCCCAGAAGCTCTTTCCATATTGGGCCTCAGGCCAGCAGACTACACACTGAGTTGTCCTATGATTCACAGGACAAAACTGCTCTAGACACCTCCCACCGCCCAGGCTGGAAGGGCACCATGATGAGGCAGTGGGAGGGAGTATGGCTAGGAAAGTTGTTGAAAGGAATCTTTTGTTGTAACTTTCTTCTCTGCAGCAGGAAGCTAAAACCAAAGCAAGATATTATCAAGCAACAGACCCTGCATTTGTGAGAGATGAATTGAAAGCACCCTGGCCTTTCATTTAGGGTGAAAAGTTGTGTTTTAGTGAGCTGAAATTATTTCAGGTGGGGGCGAAAGGCCATAAAGCATGGAATCCTGGAAGGGAAAGTAATTGATTTACTGCTAAATGACTCAGCTGTACCATTTTGAAATACTGGTCAAGGTGAGTGTTGAAAGAGTGGGTACTCTGGCATTTACACACCCTTGGGAGTGAAGAACTGGGCTACTTTGGGAGGCAAACGATCTACTTTTATTTTCTAAAATGTCAATTATTCTATAATAAATTTGTACTGACGTCAAAGTGGCTTGTGTTCTCTTATGTAAGTGTGACCGCCTGCACATTATTCATTCAAGGAGCATTTACAGCACCCTGTCTGGGTGTGGAGTTCTGCAGCCACCTCTTCAATATCGATGAAGGTCTGACCAAATGCACAAAAGAGATGAAAGGAACTGTCAATCTCTACTTTCATGTTCCTTTCCCTCTACTTGGGGAAAAACATCAGTATATGCAATGACATTTGAATAACTTAAAGTGAAGCGTTCACAAGAGCAGAATAACTCAGAACGGGCTTTGAAGCCATTAGGTGTATGAATCACTTACTGCCTCCTCGGGGGTCCCACACCAGCTATTCTGAGCTTCTGTCAGAGCACTTAGTGCATTGTGTTATTTGGCTTTCTCTCCCACTAGACTTCCAGCTCCTCGTGGGGAGAGATTTTTATCATATTTATCTCTGCATCCCTGGACTCCAGGCATAGTTCATTGCATACCACAACTGCCTAGTAAATGTCTGGTGAATGAAGTAGTAAGAAGGATTGCTGTTATCATTTTTGGGGAAGAGAAGGGAATGGGATGATGGTTTTATACGATCATAAACTACAAAGTACAAATATTTGATTCTTTTCATTCTAGAGACAAAGTGTGCTTTCCTTCTCATAATTCTAGTCAAGGGAAACAGTTCCATTCAGCAGAATTCAGTAAACATTTACTGAGCATATTTTATGTTGTGATTGCATATATAAATATGAAATCTTTTCCAATTTCAAGGAACTTAGAGTCCTGGGTGGAGGCAGCAGTGACACACAGGGAAACAGATCATTTTGATATAATTTGGCAAATACATACTGATGGAGGCATTCAGGAGGCATTATGGAATGAGAGAAAAGGGACGTAGGCTCAGGCTGGCAGAGGGGGTGGGCTAGGATGTTGAGAGAATCAGGAAACTCTTCTAAGAGGAGATATCACCTGAGTTAAATCTTGAAGCAGGAGTAGCCAAGTAAAGGAAGAAGGGTGTGGATATGGGGAAGAGGAAGAGGGAAAAGTCAAGACCAAGGACATGGAGGTGAGAACTAAAGAAATGAAAACTAGTAGATTATCAAGGAATATAATGTAGAACAGAGGTTCCCAATTGCCAATCAACAGTGTGGTGCTCTGCATGCTTGGTGGTTATTGTCTGGGGAATTGATCCAAAGTAGATTCCTGGCTACCTCTCCTGGAAGTTCTGACTCAGTGGAGAGTCAGCAATCTGCATTTTATAGCATTCCCTAGCTAATTTTGTTATACAGTTATGTTTAGGAAGCACCGATAATGAGTGAGAGCGATGGTATCACCACATTTTAGAGGTGAACGAGAGAAGACAACCCCATGAAGTAGAAAGAAGTCAAGCAATCAAATCAGGCACCAGCAGAGAGTGATATCACAGAAGACAGAGGAGAGAGAGCTTCTGGAAGGAACAATGTTGTAGCACAGAGTTCTAGACAGAGAATTTGTGAAGAGTTTGTTAGATTTGGTGACATGGAGGGCTAGGATATTTAGAAAAAGAAGTTTAAATGTAGAAGGAATGAAACTAGGTTGCATTGGGTTGAGGGGTAGAATGTGGGAATAAAGAAGTGAAGAAAGCTAATAGACAATTCTCTCAACTTGATTGTGAAGAGGAAGACAGTGATATCTGGAAGAGAGAGAACATAGGGTTATAAGGATGATTTTCTTTTTACAAGGAGAGAGACTCTCAAGAGAATATTTAGAGCTTAAGGGGAGAGAACAAGTTAAAGTGAGGGCAGATAGGGGAAGGGAAGATAAGAGAAGGTAGAAGACACAACTCCACATGGGAAGGGAAACACCTCAGCTTCTCAGCCAAGAGGAAAGGAGGTCAGGGGGAGTGAGCTCAGGTGAGGAAGGATGCTGGAGCACAATTTTTGATGAAATTTTCAGGGAGACATTAAGAGGCTCAAACAGTTGAAAGGGCACAAAGCTTGCTGAAGCTAAGCCTAGGTAAAGAGCCCTGTTAATATATTATTTTCTGAATATTTCCATTGCAAATTGTGTCAGAATTTTCCTGTCATTTTCGTTTTTTCCAACTTATAGTAATATGAAAATATAGAGCTCCTGTTGGTCCTATAAAACCCAAATTTCGTACTTACGGATTCATTTCTTTATTTGCATTTGTCTGTTTTCCATGCATTTTGCATTTCCAGAAACTAGCACAGCAGGGAGATGTCAGTAATTGATTGATTTTCTAGGTGAAGTGGAACCCAAAGATTTTCTTTTTATAAGCACTGTTGCTATGTCCAAAACAAAAGGGGAACTCAATTGACACCCAAATGGAGGATAGAAATAGCAGAGTCAGGGAGAGAGAAGTTAACGTTGGCCATTTCCTTCCTAACTAAGCCTTTTTCCCAGTCTGTAGAGACAAAGCCTGACACTAGGTGTGAAATAGCAAACTTGAACACTAAAAACAAACAAATGAAGGAGCAAGAAAACTAACAACCCACCTCACCATAATCAATCATATAAACAAAAGCCAACACTTCTGTTTATTCTCTGAAGTATTAATAGGACGAGATGGAGAAAATTTGAGAAGCCAAGAAATGTAGAAACAAGATGCAGTACCTAAATACAACTACTAATATTTTATTAAATTTCTTTTGAGTCTTTTCTGTGTGCATAACTTAATTATATAGGAGCATACTACATATACAACTTTAATCCTGCTTTTTTCATTTAACAGTATAACATAAGCATTTTCTTATGTAATTAAAATATGTTGTGAAATATATTTTTAACTGTATACTATATCATGAAGTTTCTCATATTTTGCTACTCCCTTACTATTGGACATCTAACTTGGTCCCACATTTTCATTATTGTAAGTAACACTGCTCAGAATACTTTTGCATACAAAGCACTTTCCATATTTCAGGTTACTTCCTGAATTATTATATAAAAGTATATAACACCATTAAAGCTTTTGGTACTTATTATTGAATTTCTTTCCAAAACCTTATGTCATTTTGAAAGCTGATCAGCAATATATGAAATTCATATTTAATTATATATACACCATTATCAAATATTTTAAAAGAACAAAACTGTGCTAATTTGTAGGTGAGACAAACAGAAACTTTGAGATTCTAATTTTCATTGATAGTAAGATTAAATATTTTCCACATTTTGCTATAATTTTATGTATAACTTTGTAAAATTTCTACTTATTACTTAAAATGCTCTTGTTTTCTTATGTATTTATACCTCTAATTTTTAATATATTTTAATAAGTGGTTACTAAGTGTACAACATTATGTTAAAGACTATGGACATGGCAAAAGAATGATAATGAATTGCTCTTAGCCTTAAGGAATTTGTATTTTATAATCATACAGCTTGCAATATGGAAGAGGCCTTACAGTGTACCTTATTCAACCCTCAGTCAAAGAAGCAAATATTAAAGCCATAAAACAGTCAAAACATGTTGGATAGTAGATGATTTTGTGGTACTGTATATATATATATATATATATATCTTTTGTTGTTGGAATTCAGACAAAGTAGAAACCTATTTGACTTAGAGCAGCAGGGGAAGTTGTTATTAGAAGGAAGGACTTTCACTGGACATTGAAGAATAGAAAGAGTTCAGAAAAATGAAGACAAGAACAATCTAAGAGCATGAATTTAGGGCTAGAAGGTAGAAATGAACCTGTCACAGGTGTTGGAGAGATTGGACCAGCCTAACTAGAGTGGAGAGAGAGTGTTGGGGACTAGAGTGTGAGATAAAGTCAGACTAAACATGTAAATCACAGATCACCTGACTCTGAGTTGAAACACATCACTCTAGCACCTGTGAGGCACCTGAGGAGGTCACTGGGGGGTCCCTACTGAACACAAGCTGCAGCCTGATTGTACAGGATCATGCTTGTGGTTGCAAGTAGATTGCACCGACTTTGGCAAGAACCATGTTTTTAAATTCTGCTGGGCAAACTACAAAGTACATCTGGGTTGACTTATGAAGCTAGTTGTAGGAAAACCCATGTGCAGGTCAATATCATCAGCTGGACAGAGCACTGGGCATGAGTTACAGGGGCCTCAATCTAATTACTCTGTTGTGCCAGGCAGCTCTATGATCTTAAGCAGATTATTTATGTTCCCTATACCTTAATTACCTCATTTTTACCCTTAGCCCTTTCTAGATCTCAGATTCTGTAGCCTCTAGAAGAAGCTCAGATAAGGGACAGCCTGCACAGGACACCTGGAGAAAAGAGAAGAGGATATAAATACCAGGAAACTTCTATTGTCATCTTTAGATCTAGACTAAGGAGTTCTTTCTCTTAATTCACAATTTTAGGAGGTATGAAGAGCTATCAGTCACTTTCTTTCTTTGTTCCTGCCACAGATTTAGCAGAAGGCCAACAGAAGCAAATGCCCAAGTTAGCTACCTCAAGTGTGTGGAGGGCAAATTAGTGGTCATTTAAGAGCCTAAGGCAATGATTCAAACTGTCCCATAAAAATGTGTTTTTCTCTCCTTTTATGATTCTTTTCTATTAAGTTATTGAATATTTAGTTCTTGCATTGCCTCCTCCTGATTTCTTGCCTGCAGATACTTTGCTGGGTAAACCTTGATAAATTGAGCCTATTTTTACTGTATTTCTAAGGTGTTGGCTTTTATAGTGATCAAAGTTCCCTTTTTATATGTGTCGCATGTACATCTTTTTTTTTATTTTTAATTTTTTCTTAGAGACAGGATCTCTGTGTTACGCAGGCTGGAGTGCAGTGACACGATCATAGCTCACAGCATCCTCAAACTCCTGGACAAAAGAGATCCTCCTGCCTCAGCCTCTCAACTAGCTGGCACTACCACAACTAGCTCTCAACTAGCTGCCACCACGCCCAGTTAACTTTTAAATTTTTTTTGTAGAGATGGGGTGTGACTAGATTGCGCAGGCTGGTCTCAAACTCCTGGATTCAAGTGATCTTCCCAAAGTGCTGGGATAATAGACGTGAGCTACCACACATGGCCTTATTCTTCATTTAGATTAGAATCTAATCAAGGGAAGAGACTGCTAATTTTGCTTTCACTTTGATGTCTATTTCATACAGCCCTAGAAAAATCTATCATTTGATGAATTGGAGGTGACACTATGTTGGAGACATATGTAATCGGTTACCCTTTGATCATCCATAGGCAACTGCACCCAAATATTCTTTCCCCCTGAATCAAGAAAGTTTGGTGTTTATCCAAGAGCTTAGTATAGTGCCTGGAACATATGAGGTGCTCAATAAACTTTTTAAAAATGAATACATCTGAGTGACTTTATAATTCAGCAGTTACTACATAGACTTACTGTGCAGAAATAAAAAAAATATTAGTTCCCAAAGAGCGGAAGTATAGAACATTCTTCTGAAAAATATAAAACATTTCTTATCCAATTGAGCCTTTCTAATATTTGTAGATAATTAGAAGCCTTTTTCACTTTTATGTTTAAGGGTGTCATTATGTACTGGTGCATTTGCTGTTTCAGTGAATAGAATTATATTTGCAGGGAACTTAAAAGTTTCCAGAAAACTTCCTGTGATCTTATCTAATTAATCCCCACAAGCCTATGAGGTGGGCTGTGGAGATAGTGTTATCTCCACTTAGCAGAGAAGCAAGCAAGTGGTGGAGGGGAAAACAGAAGGGACTTTCTAATACCATGTAGCTTGTGCATATGACAGAGGAAAGTAGAACTTATTTCTTCTGATGACCAGTTTAGGACTTTTTCTACTGTATAAATCCTTAATCTCTAGGAAACAACCTGCCTTAACTCTCTTATCCTTGCATCAAAGCAGCAAAAGTTATACAGAAGTGCCAGCTTAGATTCTGTCTCTGAATATTTCAGCACCCTCTATCTTACCCACCGCCTCTCTTCACTTTTATTAATATTTCTAAAGTGCTCTCCCTGCAGCAGCTGACTCTTCCTTCTTCCCAATTAACTTGTATGTGGAAACTCCTGCAGCAATGAAATTGCACATGCGAGTGTCCTTTCGCTTGGCTTTCTTTTTAGCGCACCTGGAGGGAGAAAGCTTTTCTGCTGTTTCATTGCATTATCTTTGCTGAGGGAAGAACTTCTAGGTAGTTATCTTAATAGAGTAAGATAACTTAATATCTTAATAGAGTAAGATCCTGAGAGTAAATCTTTTTATCAAACCTTCTTTGGTTTAGGTACAGCTTTGGTATTTGCAGAGTTTACCACTTGTTGATAATTACAATGCATTGGTTCATTCCACCAGCCGCAAAGCAGTGTGGCAGAATAGACAAAAACATGGATGTTACAGGCAGACAAATCACGTTGGAATCCTTGTTCTGCTATTTCCTGGGCGATTTACTTCACTTCTTGAAGCTGATTTCCTCTTTTGTGCAGTGGGCATAATAAATTAATAATATCTACCTCACAGGGTTATTAGAAGGATTAAAGATAAATGGTAGATATTTTTCTTAGGATGAATGAGGTGACAGACAAATGCAATCCTCTCCATAGACTGCAGAGCACATTTGTGTGGCATATCTTCCATTTCCCATCCATTTCCACTCTTCTCCCTGCCCTACCGTAGGAGGCTTTTTGCCCTGGAAGGCTGACCAGTGAGATGCACATCATTCTCCTTTGCCCTCCAGCTTAGTTGCATTTGGCCAGTGGGGAGTCCTGGCAGGAGATCAGAGTGAGGGAGGAAGATGAGATTGTGTGTATCTCATCGCCTTCCTTTCAAAGTCACCTGAGGCTAACTGTGTCCCAGAGAACAACCTCCCTTTTCAAGGCAGCCCACTCTGCATGACTCTCTCCTCTTAGGTATTGGCAACCTCTACTTGTCCTTTTGGGTCTAGTGGGGTAAAAATTCCACCATTGCTATTATAGCACCAGGTACTGTACCATACTTTGTGGATTCCTCTACCCTGCCCACATCTTCTTAGTCTTTTTATTTAATCCTCCTTAAGTGATCCGAATATGAGTATGCTGTCTGTTTATTCCTGGGACCCTAGCTGATACATTATTCATGCTACTTAGTAGAAAGTGTATTTGCCTAAGTATGTTTTATTTGATGGAGTTTAGCACTTTTAGGAGAAAAAATAAGAATAGTTGTTACTTGCCATTTGATACTAAGAGAAGAAAAAGGTAGTAATGATGAAAGACATGATGGATGTTGTGAGTCAAGCATTTCCTGTGTGCCAAGTATTTTCCTAGATACTACTTTATGTACATTACCTCAATTAGGCTCAAAACACACATGTGTATTATTATTTCCCTTTTGCAGATCTCAAAAAAGCTCAGAGGTCAATTAAGTTACCTAAAGCTACACAGAATACCAATAGAGAGCTGAAATTCTAACCAATGCCTGTTTGGTTCCAAGGTCCATAATCTTTTAGGGAGGCCAGACTAACTCCTGGGTATACAGGCTGGGGAAGGCCATCCCATTAACAGTCAGTTTTCAATTAAATCCATTTGTCTATTCAAATTTCTATAGGTTCTAAATTCCTATGGGAGAGTATCTCTTAATGGTGCCCTTTAAATGATTTCAAGGCATATTTGTTGAAAACCTGACTAATTCAGCAAACTTTATTAGGTCAAATCCATTATTTGTCTGATTTGACTGATTTGTTACCATTGAGTCAGTAGCCAACGAGGGGCAACTATTCCATGGTTATTCCTAAAGCTATTTTTTACATACCAAATGAATAATTAAATATTTTGAATGAGCTTTTCTTTGATAATGTGTAAGCTTCCTATAGCAGTTATCTAGGGAATTTTTTCTCCTTAAGTATAGTGTATTTAGTTCACAGTTTATATTATTTCTGTCCATTTCTTAAATTAAATGAGTGACATAATTCCATATTTTCTAAGACCTATAAAATGCTCAGCATTATAACTAATCTGTAAAAGTGACTGAATTTCTGGAGGTATACCAGCTGACCACTTTCCATTTGTGAATCAGTTCCTCTCTCCAAATGCTACTCCCTTAAAAAACAAAGCAAACAATCCGTACACACTCAAAGAAACTGTATTTATCCCAGCAACTCACATTTGATTGTGCATTTGTCTTTACCCTTCAGGCAAACATTTTCATCGACCTTGGAAGAAGGCTTTGTCTTTCGGTTCCGTCTGGGTCCCCAAGTTGTTTCTCGAGACATTCTTAGTGATAATAAACTTCATTTCTCTGTTTCTAGCTCCACCTCACTGTTGTGGGACCTCTGGCCTCCCTAAAACTATCTTCCTTTTTTTATTTTTAGAAATCTTGAGAGGCTGATTCACATATATCCCAAAAAAGTCTTTTAGGCCTTGAGAAAATGCCATTGCAGATTGCTGGAGAGTTTGGTGAAGGTCCCTCTCCACTGGTGTAGGGCCCTGGGTTCTCCTGCTACTGGTGGCTGGCCTCTTTTACTGGGCCAGCCGTCAGCTGATGCTGTGTTCCCTGCGGGCTTTACCACTTTTGTATGTTTTTTTCCAAAAGTGTATATAGTTATTTTGTTTTATTTATTTTTGAAATGTATAATTCAGAGTACTTTGTACTTTGATATTTTTCAATCATTTTAGCAAACCAGCTCCTTTAAACCTTGATCACTGTTACTCTTGTCTCTAAACTTCAGACACAAGTTTTTTGAGAAGCTTAGAACAAACCCAAATGATAGAACTACATGTTGTTGTTAGCATCCGCCTATACCTACAATGTCAGAGTTTTTTGTGTTTTGGTTAAGCTTGTTTGCCTAATCCCCTTCCCCTGTTGGTAAGTTCTTTTTCAAAAGGCATTTCAGCCCACATGCAAATATATCTTATGAATATGCAAGTGATGTCCAGATGTGGCAGAATATCAGAAATGAGCACAACACATATAGCTATTTGATTTGTTCTTTCCTCAAAACTCAAAACAGAGAATCCTTTCTAGTGTCTAGTAGAAAGTGAAAGTTAGGTAATAAGGTTATTGATATCATTTAAGTAGCAATTACCCTGGAATAGTCTGTGAAATGACTGTGATTGCTTAACTAGGTAAACTGTTTCCCTTCCACTTCTCTCAAGCATCCCTTACAACCTCTTTGAACTAAAAGTAGGAAAGCTCACTAAATTTACTTAAAAGTCACTGGATTGGCTTCAGTGTACTGTAGATTATTACTCATGAAACCAGAGGCCAAGGTGCAGTGCTCAGAGGACTCTTCCCTTCAGATGCAGATATGATTCCCCCAGTGGTAAAGCTACCTTAATGGTTCCTTAGTGAAAAATTGAGGGGTCCATAGTGAGAATCAACATATACACAATTCAGTTGCATCATTTCATACATGTAACTTTAGGTTATGGCTACCATACCTATTTTTTTTTTCAGCCAGTAAAAATGTAGACTTGAATATTTAATGGAAGACAGATGGCGCTTGAAATCTCTAACCTACATTTAACAAAAGTTGTTTTGGAAATGTTGCTTGTGTGTACTTTTTTTGCTTTAAACACAGTGCCATTTTAGCCTGTTCTAGTGAATTATTTAAGAATTACTGTCCTAGTCTAAGACAGCATTTCAAAGAGCACGTGTTAATCATATACTTGATTAAACATTTCCTTTCCTTTCTTTTCAGCATTCCAGTTGGCTTTTGAGTGGATAATTGTTGCAGTGACAGCATTGACGTTGGAAGCAACCAGTGCCCGTTTGAATTACATAAAACGCCACGATGAAAAGAAATACCTGTGATTTGCTTTCCCGGAGCAAAAGTGTAAGTACCTTGTGTTTTCCTTTCTTTTCTAAAAATGTGTACGTATAACTTTTCACTGTTTACTTTGGATTTTAATACTGTGGCATCATGATTAGGCTTGTGAGAAACGTTTGGTTGACTTTCAGTTCTCTGGCTGTACGCAGCTTGTTAACAAATGAAGACTTGTCTCTGCGGCCTGGTTGGCATTTGATGAGAGTTCTCTTTCGGCCAGTTTACATGCTTTATCATTCCTTCATACAAGCCTACTGGCATGGCATTAAACACCCTGATTTTTTAATACATACAGAAAATATCTGATTAAAAGATGAAATTGGACACATTTATGCCTTGAATATGAAATTTTCTGGGCAAATCCAAAAACATAAATTGAACTTATGTCATTAGGTACTTTAACTGGTCACATTCTGAAAGTTCATCCCTTCCACGAGCTTTCTACCCTGGCATATGTCTATAATCTCCCCTTTAATCTTCCTTTTAAATATTTTTAAGTGAGCATCCTCAGGGCCCTGATGAAGCCGCCTTTCCAATTACCTAGTATTCTTAAGGTACCAAATTCATGAAAATTTTTAGATTTCGATTAACTTATGAAAGAATACATAATCAAATGGAGCAACTCAAAGGAAGCTACAAAAGGCAAGGATGAAAGCAGACTGTTAATTTCCATCAGGCAAGCTCTGAAAACAAGTCCCTTTGTTCATTTACCCAAAGGGGAAAAGGCATCCAAACAGATGTAGTTGTGACGTAGGAACATTCATTTGAAGGCATCAAAAAAAACCACAAATGCAAACACATTTCTCTACTATGGGAATGCTTTGTGTTACAACCAGTGATTCTATTGTGATGACCCAAGGCCATTTTCGTTCTTTCTATAGAGTTACCATCCAGCTTTTAAGGGTGGGACATGAATAAGTAGGGAGGAAAGTATAGAATGCCCCAATGAGGTTTCTTAAAAAATGAGGATATACTGAGAGGTATGCCCATACTTGGATTGAGTACTGTGTTTAATAACCAATCAAATAAATTCAACAAACTCTGAGGAAATGTTCAAATTCATTTGTTTTACTGGTTGATGTTTGGCTGTGGAGATAATTTCGTAAAATAAAGGGCCCTGGCTTTTAGCCTGGAATTCCTTTTATCACCTTACAAAGTTGCTCATTGTCATAGGAAGTGACCTGCATACAAATCACCAAAATGCAAATACATTTTTCTGTTACTGAGTTTTCTTATTATAAATTACATATAAAAACAATTATATAATGTCTCTTTCTTTTACTGAATTTCTGAGACATGCAATATGAGAAAAAATGTGTAAAGGCAAAAGGGAGAATATTTTGGATAATTAAAAATATATCATTAAACATTCTCCTGTTCTTGGAGGAAAACCTTTAAAAGCAAATGATTAACCGAGAGGTGACTTTAAGGAACTGCACGTACTTCATGATGCTGGAGATTTCGTATTTGCATTTGTTTAATGCAATATTTTTCATCTAGGTGGAGAGGCTCAAGCTTCCAGATTAAGAGAACCTGAGTTGCTTACATTTGTCCAAATGTAAACATTACAGCTCTCATTTCATTGCTTCCTAGCTTCTTGAAAATCCAATGGCATAAAGAAAGTGCTTCCACTTAATTAAATGACTCTGAACAGGAGTTACTGTTTATCAGAAAAAAAAGAGCCAGATTTTTTGCCTAGTTAGAAGTTGTCACTTTAAGTCTTCAAAAATTTATTTTGCACAGGTCTAAGCATGCCACCCCCTACCACTTAAGTCTTTGCCAATAACAGAATCCAAATTGTACAGTTAGAAGTAGATGTTTCCTGTTCTTGATGAAGAAAATTTAAAGAATTAATTTGATTTAGAATCTGAGAATGTTTGTCTTTGGCATTATGACATTTGAAAATTCAAAGGGAATATTCTAAATGTTAAAATAGTTTCTGTTCCTCCCTACATGCCTCTCTGTGTGTCTTGTATCTGTCATTGTGAAAATTTAAGTCATACAAAGAAGTAGGAGAAAAAGACCATCTTTATTTTTTCTATTTTTTTAAAATGTTTAATTATTATGGATACATAACAGTTGCATATCTTTATAGCATGCATGTGATGTTTTGATACAAGCATATATTGCAAATTAATCATATCAGAGTAATTGGGGTATCTGTCACCTCAAGCATTTATCATTTCCTTGTGTTAGAATCATTCCAATTCCACTCTTTTAGTTATTTCAAAGTATACCCTAACTTATTGTTGATTATAATCACTTTGTGGTGCTATGAAATGTTGTTCATTCTATCAAACTATATTTTCGCACCCATTAAAAATCCCCACTTTATCCCCCCTCCCCGCTACCCTTCTCAGCAACCATCATTATACTCTGAAAAAGAGCATCTTTAAACAATTACCTTATTTAATGAGTTCTCCTTGGGAGAACTGTTCTCCTTGGGAGAACTCCTTGGGAGAACTCCAGTGTAGCTTGCAAGATCATTTAGCCAATCTCCATCTCATGTAAAAGATTCAGACATGAGATGGATGGTTGAAATAGGTGAGAGTTCTGTTTCCTACCATTTGCAAGTTTCTGTGATTCTAGGTCATGTTGTACTCATTCATAAATTGAATTGAAGACCAAATAAATATAAAATAAAGGCCTTAGGGCAAAGGGGAGTGTATTAGTCAGCTTGGGCTACCATAGACTAGGTGGCTTAAACAGAAATTTACTTTATCACAGTTCTGGAAGGCAGGGAGTCCAAGATCAAGGCACCAGCCAATTCAGTGCCTGCGAAGGACTGGTTTCTGGCTTGCTGATGGCTTGCAGGCAACCACCTTCTCACTGGGTCCTCATATGGCAGAAAGAGAGAGCAAACTCTCTGATACCTCTTCTTATAAGGTCACCAATCCCATCATGAGGACCCTACCTTCATGACCTCATCTAACCCTAACTACCTCCCAAAGGCCCCACCTCCAAATACTGTCACATTGGCAATTAGGGCTTCAACATATGAATTTTGGAAGGGACACAAACAGTCCATAACAGAGTCTGATATTCTTAAGGGATGATTTTATTAAGTCCCTTTGATATTTAAGCCCAAAAGATGGTAGCCAGTAATCTAGAATCTGCATATTCTCTCAATTAGATGACACTGAAAATGATCTGGTTAACATCTTTCTGTTCATTTCACATTTTCCAGATTTTATGTTAAGGGAACTCTTAATGATGATTTTTGAGGCTCTAATCATCTCTTCATAGACATAGGGGCTAACTTTAATTTTACTCAACATTATTTTCTTCTTCCTTCACTATTCTTAGTTTGCTTATCTTATGTTGTTTGTTCTTAACATTCAATCCAATGACACAAATCTCTAAAGTACCTTGTCCTATCTATGGACTTACCAGGTGAGCCAACTTTTTAGAGGTTTGTAAGTTTCAGTCCTATCTGAGCCACCCTCATTCCCTCTACAAATGCCCACTGTCCCAATTCTTTTTGGCTCGTCAGGGGAGAGAAGGAAAGGTACAGACAAGAGGACAGAATGTAAAAATTTCTATAGTAATAGTATATTTTAAAAATTGGGGCTACTTAAAATTTTTTTAAGTAACTTTCCTTACAATGTCTCTGTTGTTATTTTCTAAACTCATGAATTTTGATAAATCTTCTCATCTGGAGAATGAATTGGATACATTTTAATTCTTCTTTAATAATTCTCTTGTATATTGAATTCTAAAGTATTTTTTTAATTTCAGCATATTATGGGGGTACAAATATTGAATTATAAAGTATTTTGTAGTCTTTTACATTAAATTCCCAGTTTCCCAGTACACTGAATCATTTTCTTCCTATCAGTTTGGAGAGATTCAAGATACTGTCTACTCAATTGAATTTGTTATTTTCTTGATGAAATTGCCCTCTATTTGACATAGAATTCTTTTGGATGTTCTACATTTGGATAAATTTGTCACTCACCAGATGTCTTTAATTGATGTTCCCTGTTCTTTTTTGATAGAATTGTTATTTAGTGTTTATTCAAAACTGGAAGCAAGTCCTGGCTGTTTGAAGGGCACAGGGTATCTGGCAAATTCTTTGCATATTAAATTTAAAGCCCACCTAAATAGGCTGTCAGTTTTGAATCCAGGAGCTAGGAGCCCATCAGGTGAAATATTTCCAGCAGGCTCCCTAGCATTGCTTCTTTTCACACAAGACTTATTTAATGTCCAAAGTTTGTAAACCAAATTTATCTTATTCTTTAAAAAAGTAAATGTTTGCAGTTATATCTTTACATTGCTGAGGTTTTTTTTTTTTTTTTTTTTTTTTTTTT
>VBSM01002608.1:10027314-10055861 GCA_008086735.1 Cheirogaleus medius | reverse complement strand
GCCTCCCAGAGTGCTAGGATTACAGGCGTGAGCCACCGCGCCCGGCCTCATTGCTGAGTTTTTATAAGGAATCGCTCTCCTGCTAACCCAGGGTGAGCAATTTATGCCATTTCATCTGTATTTCAGTATCTGCCTGGAGAGGGCAGACCAAGAAGGAATTTGGAAGGGATGAAATCCAGAGATAGTATTTCAGAGCTATCTGCATTTATTACCCAGTAAGATAGACTATTTTTGGTTTTATGGTTAAAATAAAAATAATGAATCACTTCCCAGGCCAGCCTCATTTTCCTACTATATCCATCACTACCTAAGCTACAAGAATGACCAAGTTGTCACAGCTTGGAATCCTGGTAAAGTTAGGCATGTAGAAACTGGATTTTTCACTTGTGTTCACTCAGAAGAGTCCAAAGATCAGAGGAGATACTTTCAAAAGCACAAAGTACAAAGCAAAACTAAAATGTTCTTGCTTGTGTCTTTATTAGCAACACACTGAAATAAGAACTTGTAGTTTTAGAGATTTCACTCTTTTGGTCATTATACCTGCCTTCCAGCTCATGCTTTTTCCTTACAAATTTCAACAAATGTTTATTGAATGGCTACTGTGTGTTAGGATCTGGGCATCCAATGTGGATAAAATACATGTCAGCTTTACCTTCCTAGAGCATATTTGACAACTAAATTTATACGTTTTATAATTTATTAAATTTTTTTCACCACCCTGTCACCCTAACCTAACTTGATCACCCAAGTCTATCCCATTTTAATCTTTAATTCTTCTTCACAGGAAGACTGAAGTCTTGTCTCTCAAATCTCTATGTACTTGCACTTCATCAAATTGTGGGTATCCTATTTGGTAGAGATATTTTGAGCTGTGAATAATGCACTGTAATTGTCAATTACACTCATTGTTGCAGAAACATAAATTATTTTAGAGTGGTTAAAAAGAATTTTTCCCAGATAATCAACAGTAATGTAAGAATAGCCAAGAGTACAAATGAATGTGAGCATAACAGGAAAGGTCTGAAAGAATCGGGACTGATCACCAACCATTTGCTTTGAAATCCATCACAAGTCACAGGACTGTTTTAGCAGCCAAAGCCAATCCTTAAATTGTCATCTTAGAAAAACCTCCACTTTTTGTGATATTGTGATGTGGTTGCTATTTCATTTTTGTACAATTTCAAGATGGAGTTGAATTTCAAATGATTATGTCCAAGAAATAATTGCATATATTGTACTTAACAGTGTAAACATCCAAGATACACAAAAATGTAGAGGATTCTTGTTGAATGGAGGATGAATGTTAAAAAATGATTCTTATGGACAGCATCTCTCTATAACAAGGTGAAATTTTGAAGAAAAGCGTAATAATTTGGTATAGTTTTCTATTAGTTGTATTTTGCTTCAGAAAAAATGTTTACTCATAAAGTCTTATTTTTAACTAAAGCCTATTCTCTATTGTAAGAATTTGGTTAACTATTATTTTTTTACTATTGTGATGGCCACGCATAAGCAAGTGTTTTGAAGGCTAAAAAAATGACTTCAATTAAAACTATCAATGTATTTACATTGCTTCCCATGATCAGTGCTTTCAACGGCAGCACAGGAATAGTCCCTCAGGTCCTGAGTTATAATCCTAGCTTTGTGTTTATGTATCTATGTCTTGTAGAGGAGATGGGGGTAACAGAACCATAAATAATTAGATTCATTATTACATGCTTTCAATATTTAGTATGATTGTTTCAAAGGTAAAATGAAAACTTCACATTGGATACCCAGTATTGAAAGCACAATTCAAAGTAAAAGCAAATGAACAAAAACCCCAACCAAATATAAGACAATAAAAAAAGTTATACAATATTCAATTGTATTATAAGCTTCTATACCAAATTGTTTAGTGTTAAAGATTTTTTAAATGAAATGGAGCCATTAATAAACATATTAACAACAATAAAACAGCCTTACTTTTATTAAAAATTAAAAAGCTTTTTGTTATTAAAAAAAAGTCAGTTCGCAAGCTTCTATAAATTGTGTAAACTGAAAGCCATGATGCCAAGTCCAAGAATGGTTGATCATTATATAGTTAGAGCCACCCTGACTTTTCCGGTTCTTTCTATCACCTAGGTTGTCTCATATGCCACATACATGGAGGTTGGGGTACAGCCACGTTTATAGAACACAAACTGGGAATAAGAGATTTAGCTTATAATTTTTGTGATCATATTTCCCCCCCCCCATCATTTCAATTGTGTCAGTCTAGACTTCTGTTTTGGCAATATTGCTTTTGTGTTAAGAATTTGGCTGTGCTTATAGCCCTCAACATCCCAAATTTAATGTGGTCAACAGTATTTATTAAGCTCTTGCCAACTATCTGACAATACTCTAACAGTTATATCCCATGGGGCTGCGCACGAAATGGTATCCCAGAGGTTCAGAGAGTTAACACACCACCAGTTTGCCTCTAGGTGGGGATTTATGCTTTGCAGATAATCTGGCTTACTAAACATTAAAAACCAAATGTATTAAAACTACCGAAAACAAATGAAAACACCACAGTGCCACAACAAAAACAACCTTTTCTATGAACTCATTTAAAACAAGAAACAATAAGCTTTAAAGGTCCTCCTCTCTGCTTATTGCATGTACTTAAAAATATTAAATGTCTAACTTTTATTTTTCTATTATAGAAGAGGCCATTACATAACATTAGCATGAATTTACCAGTGGACTTCCATTTCAACATAATATGAATAATACCAAGAGAGACCTAGACTTTGCTCTGAAACAATAGCCTCTGAAGGGATATTAAAAGATAAGAGATTTGAGAAAAAATCTGTATATACATATGTACTGGGAATCTCCAGTATATGTGTATATAAGGATGGAAAAAATAAAAGATTCCAATTGTTTTTGTCTTTGCAATTGCTCATGCAGTGATTCAGAACATGTATTGCCTCACCCAAAGTAAACGAAATAATTGGCAGAGTAGTCAAAGAAGACAATATCCTTGAATGGGTAGTGTTGTCTATTCAGAAAGCATTTGTATATTTTTATTTCTTGAAGCAATGCTGAAAACCTCCTAAAACAATAAGGGAGAATCAAAAATGACAACAAAAACCTTGAATCAGATATCGACAAAAGTGACTTAGAATAGATGAAAGTTAAAACCTTCTGACAGGATTTTCTAACATCAGGACAGAGTTTTTTGAGGAAGTTATGAAATGACTTTGTAGTAGGATCTTTCCAAGATCTGATCAAGTCTTTATGGTTCTTTAAATCTGTATTGTTGTCAATATCATACGATGAATTATAAAACACTTGAATATTTTAGTTTATAATTTTGAACTTCTCACTATTTATAAATGTGTGTATAATATGCTTGCATATAGATATAAAATAGGAAGATTGCCAATATGTTAATTGACATCTGAAACTAAATTTGAAGACTTTTATTGGGGTAATACACATCATTCATTAAATTGTCCTGTGCCTTAATTTCACCAGTTCTTACCTATATGTGACCTTGAGTGAATTATCTTGTTGGTCTCTATGTTATTCGTGTGTAAAATGAAGGGAGCCTCCTCTGAATAGGAAGTTTTCCTCCAACTGTAAGACTATGACTATGTATTTCCAAGAGTCTGTATTTCTCAGAACAGGCTCAATAACAATTTTTTACATTACAACACTTGCAGTCAAAGTACAGATTCTCCTTAATCTTAACAAATGACTATCCTTTCCGCCCAAAGAATAAACAGGATCCTGATTAATGAATTGAACTCACTGAATCTCTGCCAACTATGCAAAATCACTGCCTCTGTTTATTGGACATTTGTTGCCTCTAGGAATGGGTGGAATTGAAAATATCCTTATTTTACTGGGATATAGAAGAATTAATTATGTAAAATTTTTGCTGCTTTAAACACTAATCCTCTAACTTTACCCCTACATGTTGCTGATGAGCATTGTAATATTTTTTATTTATTTATTTATTTATTTATTTTTTGTTTTGTTTTCTTTTTTTTTAATTTTTTTTATTATTATTTATTTTAGCATTGTAATATTTTAAGTAGCTTTACTTTGAAGGAATCTGAATCCTTTCGCTTCATATTCTAATGACAGCAGCTTTGACCAGCTCTCTGCTGATAACCACCATTTTGACCTCTGCAGTTCACCTGTGGTCACATCAAGCCTTCCCTGCATTGATGCAGAGACCTCTGAACTGTTATGTCAAGTGGACAGTGTGGTTCCTTCCTCACTTCCCTGAATTATAGCCAATTCCAGACTGTTACATGCAACCAATATTGACTGACCTGGACATAATGGAAGGAAACCATAATGCAGAAAGATACCTTTTAAGATCAAATATAAGACATGATCATTTCTGGCCTTACAGAACAAACCTACAACCAAGTCCTTTTTTGTAATTTACTGACCTACTCCCTGTTGTTTTCCTTATTTTCCCACACTGAAATGCCTGTTTTTCTTGTATCCTACCAGTGTCCAGGCTCTTTAGTTCAAGAGACCCAGGAGAAACCCCTCACTCCAGGTGCAAGTAAACATAATAATTTACAAAGATACAACTCTACCCACAACAAGAGTTCCTTCTATGGCTTTGTGCAGAGCAATTTAGATGGGAACATCCATATTCCAGACAAGGACCTTAACCTTGCCTTTGCCAGACCAAAGGAGCAACCTTTCTACAGAGTGGTGAAAAAAAGGAACACTTCCAGTTTCCAACTCCCAGATTTTCCCATCAAGACTTTAGAAAATACTGGGAGTAGGTTTTCAGCCAAGAACACTCCCACTTCTCTACAAATATATATATATATTTCATAGTATTACAGGTGTAAAAACACTTTGGTTACAGAAATTGCCTTTGCACAGCCCGGATCAGAGCTATAAGTGTGCCCATCCCCCACGCAGCACACCCACGTCTTCTGCACCCTTCCTTTTGACCCTCATCCAGTCAATTTTTGTCTGTTTGTTTTTTCTCTTTCATCTAAAACTTCTTCTTACAGAGATGCTTTGGCTGGTGGTGTCTCTGGTCTACCATCTTGCTCCACCCCCACACTACAAATATTTAAAAGCATGGAATTATCAATGAATCCAATCACAATTCTCACCAAACCCTTATCATTTTTATTACTTCCAGCAGATAACCTCAACTTCTTAATTTTAATATTGAGAAATTCCAGAGTGAATTATCTAGCTTCTGGTTTAAGATAAAAAATGCGGAGGGCTGCAAAGAGTGTCTTTCCCACCTTTATCATAAGGAAAAAGCTATTTTTTCCTCCAAACTGCATATTTGTGCCTTTTAAAACATCCATCAGGAAATTGAGTTTGTAGGATAACAAATCTGTGAAGAGACAGGCACCTGCAGTAAGGATGATGCCATCATTTATTTTCCTCTGGCAGATACCACCAGATGTCATATAACCATTAAGAAGATTCAGCTAAAATTTTTAATGAATTGCTAAAGGCCAAGTGTGGGCTAGCATGGACATGTGGACACACTGGAGATTGTAGATATAGGGGTCCATCTTATGGTAGGCTTTTCTTTCCCAAATCCAACCAGACATTCACAGGGAAGACTGGATTAGCAGCAGCCACTTTCTTCCCATCTCTGCAGTGGAATAAAGGAGTTAACTGGCAAAGAGAACAACAACAACTGTGTCTTAGGAAACTGGGGGAAACCCATTATTAGTTGGGTAGGGAGGAAGAATGTGTGCTGTGTATTTCTGAGTCCTTCTCATCCCAGTTTGACTTCCCATTTCATCCATGCCTGGGGATCATCTTATGTTTCCTTCCCAAATTGGGTCTCATTAAGATATACCACAGTAGTGACAAGAAGTAAAATTATGTAAAAGTATGTATTGTATTTGGAAGCTGCTGACATTTGCTATATTATCTATTTCTGTGGCACTCTTATTTTTTCCTATTAGCAGTACACTAAGTGTTGTTTTGAATTTCAATTTTTTTCATACTTGCTTTTGATTAGAATGTAAACTAGCTCTAAAAGTCTAAATTCACAATGGAGAAGCTGATTTTGTATGTGTCTGTGTGGAATTTATATTGTAGCCATCATTCTTAATTCATTGTTTTTTAAAGAATAATGGTAACAAAGGCTGATTATGTATATATGATTTTGAATATAAGCTGATGAGATGAACTGTTAGATTATTATACCAGATGTCAAATGGAATTAAGGTCTAATGTATGCTAATGTGACTGCTGTTAATAATTTATAACTGCAAAATGCATTTAAGTTTCAACATACTATATAGTATTTTCTTGTTTTTTTCCTTACAAAAACTGTAGAAAAGGCAATGATTTTTATCTTCGTTTTATAAAGTCTCAAAATAAGCCTCGGGCAGATTAGTCAAGTTTACACAGCTAGTAATGGAGAAGCCTAGTTATACTTCAGGCCTTCTGATTCCAAATTCCTTACTTCGGTGACTACATAGTCAAGCCTGACAGATGTAAATGAAAGTATCACTCACATGCTAATGTATCCATTATACCGTGTGCTTAGTCAAGATAAATGGTAACATATTTATGGCCAAGTATCTGTATTTATAGCTATATTTGCAGTCGGATAACTATGTTATATTGTAAACTCCAGATGTTCTTCTATTCTATAGTGTGACAGAAAATGGCATTTTTGTTTAGAAAGACATTTTTTAATTGTGAATGGAGGCCCCACAGGCTTGTTGGGAACAAGGGTTAAATCACAATGAAGATAAACTCTTTTGCATCATGAAGTATTATGATTTTTTTAACTTGCTCCCTAGCTGTTGGAGAGAGAGATAATTTGAGGAGGGGAGGTGCTCTGGAGGACCCTAGGAAGTGAATAGGTGTGAGAAAGCCTCTGCAAGGATAGAGCCATGTGGCAGCAGGCGGGGTTGGGAGGAGAGACTATCAGTTTCCTTGCAGCTGAGATGGCCTGGTTAAAGCTTCTTTAGGAGCAGTGAGGTTTGGTGACCAGTTTTAAACATTTTGTATCTTTGTTCTGTTTGTTTTTCCTTTTTCTCAACCTTTTCTTTAAACTTTCTGCAATTCCAACAGTCTTATAACAATTTTGCCTCAGAGTATGAAGGGAAGGGCTCTGTTCTTACTTGAGACAAAGCAGGGAAGAAAGTGTCAGGGAGCAGGGAGGGAGCAATGATGGCTGTAGAAGTGGAACAAGTGTTCAGAGGGAGCTGTGACAAAAAACTAGGTATGTGAAAGTACCTCTCTTTCTCTTAGGTATGCCCAGAAATACTGAGAAGGGCTCTAAATGTCCCACAGTTATTTGAGAAGAGGAATTTGTTTATTTGCCCACAGAGGCCTGAATATTTGGGGCTTTCAAGTAATTTGTGTATGTGTATGTGTGTGTATATGTATGTGCATATACTGGCATAAAACTTTGCTATTTCAAGTTATCTTATAAAATAATTTTGTGATGCAATATTTTGTGATCAAAATTTATTGAGTGCCTATGAAGTACCAACACTTTTTACCTATTCACTTATTCTATTTAATTCTCACAACTATTCTATAACACTAATAATTCATATAACTATTCTATGGTATTATTATCCCTATTTGAAGGATGAACAAACTGAGGAACACAAAGAACCTGATACTTATGCCTAGAATACCTAAGACATACATATTTGAAATAATAAGCATAGAGTATAAGAAAAAGCCCAAACATTTTATGTAGATATTAATAATAAAACCAAATAGTCAAGATATTTTAAAACCTTAAAGTTACTATATGCATATATTTTGATCAAAAGTGAATTTTAGATTTCCTGTCTGGATGTGGGTATGGAACATATTATTCAATTTCTTTCTTATACCTTCAAAGAGATTGTAAGAAGATACCTATGCAAATAGCAAGTTCTCCAAGATAATTGGCCATACAGGCCTTATGACCTTTAGAACATGTTTTCCCAAATGTTTCATTTCTAATTAGAGAATGATCATTCAGAGTTCAGTGGATTTAACTGGTAAGATAGGTTTTCATCCTTTTTGGAAAAGAGATTTAGAAAGCACATATGAATTTCAGAATAGTAAGAGCTTTTTTTAATTCAATCTTTCCTTGTATGTGTTAACCCTTCCTTTTACCCCAGATTGGCACAATTTTCTTTTTAAGTTTTATGTTTTGTTTAGTTTGAGCTTTCATTATTTCCATGACCAATTTTCACTTTGTCTCTATCTTTTACTTCAGTAGACCATGACAGTGTAATTCTTAAAATTCACAACAGCCTTCATCAATGTTCTCTTTCTATAAAGGATACATATTTTGCACAAGATAATTTCAGGAATCAATTATTTCTACCCAGAAATATGTTTTTTTGTCCCTCTCTAAAAACGATTATACTTTCCTTGTATAGTTCATCACCTTGTATTTTCAAAAGACCAATGAAGTTTGATTTGTGTGTATTACTTTTGCTTAGCCTCGCTATCTAGCTGATGTATGCTTCGACAAATGACAGTGTATCCATTCCATCTTTAATATGTGGAGTATTATTTGATACTAGTTCTATAGTTTAACTTCTGAAGGTAAGATGATTTTGAAGTATCTACAAAATAGTTTATTTCAACAATCATGACTCTGAAATGTGTTATTAGGTACATATTTTGATCCCCAAACTTGAAAATATTTCCATGGTTAGATTATTATATTTTCTATCTGACAGCTTTCAGGCTTTCGGTTTTCACTTAAGCTTTCCTAGATTTTTCTCCATTTTAAAATTAAACTACTGGATGTTTTATCATTTCCATCATCAATACTGGAAACTAAAGAGTCAGAGATAAATGTATTCTCAGAATTGCATCAATACTTTACTGTAATTTAGTAAGATGTTCTCTTCTGTTGTTTCATCTATTATGTTGTTATAGACCATTTATGTTATCATCTGTGTTTCTGTGGTTTTCCTGTGGCATTGTAATTCCCTTATCAAGTGATCTTTTTTTGTGCTTCAGGGGCCTCATTATAATAATTACTATGCAAAAAATTTGTATGGTGTTTTTCAGTTTACAAAGTGACTTTTCACAAACATTCCCATATTTGAGACTCATAACAACCTTGTACATTAGGCTGTGTTATCATCTTTTTGTGCAGATAAGAAAACGCTTTAATGAAGTAATAAAGAATTTTAACGGCAGACTTTTACATTCTAACCCTAGGATCTCTTCACTCTCTCTCTCTCCCTCTTTTCCTCTTTGTTCCCTTTTATTCTCTTTCCTTGAAACTATGTAGACCAGTGTTCAAAAGTCAGCCTATCAGTTACTAGCCACTACTTCACTAAGCTGAGCCTTATTTTATTCCTCCAAAATAATGTAGATAATAACAACTACATCATAGGATTGTTATGAAAACTAAAAGAGATAAGGCACGTTAAAGTGTCTAACATCACCTTCCCACCCATAGTAGTTGCATAATGTGCTAGGTTTCCTTTTTCCTTACTGTTACCTAAATTTTCTTTCTTCTGAAATTAAAAAAAAACTATGACTTTTAACCCAGATTAGACTCTGAAAATATCATGGTCAGTGAAATTTGTAAGGTAAAAAAGTAGCAGAAAAGAAAGAAAAAAAGCAGAGATAGAGTGAGAACCATGAGCAATTTTCTGTGAAACTAATATGAAATAAGTTTTTTAGGTTTTTATGTAGATAGTGTAAACTAAAAATAATTTTCAGGTTCACAAAAAATTAAAGTAAAATTATGCTAAAATCAAAATGAAGGGACGTTAATAGAATAGCCTACTTTATTCTTGTTACTGTATTCTCTCACTGAATTTAGAATCAGTCTTGCAGTAATAAAGGGGAACAGAGGTATAAGTGGGATTCCAAAATAGTTTATTTGGGCTTGTAATGTTTGTATGTTTATATCTCACTCAACATGAGTATGCCTTATCTAAGGGGGACTTAATGCAAACAATGTATAATTGTTAACTGAATGTGGATTAAAAGTAATTCAAAGAAGATGAAGTTAGAAAACTCTCTCATTTCTTCATCTCTTGCTTTTACTTTAGCTTTTCCCTTTTTCCATTCTGTAGTAGCAATCAATTCTATCAAATATATTTGGTAACTAACCCCAGCAAAGAATTCTTTGTGTTGTTTGTGAGGGAAGATATTGGATTAGGATGGTAATTAAGTATTTCAGTTGAAAAAGTTGAGCTAATTCATTTAATGTATTCTGGAAACTCCTAAATATTGTATAAATTTATGAAAAGTGAAGTAATAATAAACACTAGAGGCATATCTTCTGTATTATAAAAGATGTAATTGATCTTTTTCTTTATAGCTTCCTCATTTTTGTATTCTGCTTAGCAAGGCTTTTTTATTTCAAGATTATGGATAATTTTACCCATGTTTTCTAACATTCTTATGGTTTTTCTTTTTCTTACTCAAGCTTGACAAATTCATTTCCTTTCATATGTATTCAATGCTGAAAGAATAGCTATTTGAAATAATTTTTGAAGATCAGTAATCCTCCACACTGAACTGTTTTATTCATATTCTGATAGATTATCTTAGAGAAGAGAAAAAGAAGGTTATTCAATCGTAATAACAAGTACAACAACAAAATCTACAGGGGTGTACTGAGAAACAGTTGCATTCTTTCCTTCCTTTTTCTTCTTTTTTAATCATCATGTTGCAGAAGGTATAGCCATACTACTAAATAAGTTCTAACACATACCTATACATATACAGTTGGCCTTTCATATTGTGGATTCCACTTCTGTGGATTCAATAAAGTGCAGATTGAAAATATTTGAAAAAAGTGTCTGTACTGAACATGTGCAGACTTTTTTCTTGTCATTATTATTTGTCATTGTCAAATAATACAGTATAACAACTACTTACATAATATTTTACATTGTATTAGATAGTATAAGTAATCTAGAGATGATTTCAAGTATATGGGAGGATGTACATAGATTATTTGCAAATACTGTGCCATTTTATATGAGACATGAGCATCCATAGACTTTGGTATCCATGGAAACTTCTGAAACTGATCCCCCATTGATACTGAGGGATGGCTGTATACATATATATGGCCATGCAGCCTGCTTACTCAGGAGGAGGTTCATAGAAGAAGGGGTGGCTTGAGGAAATGCATAATGTCTTATGAGGGAAAGTGAAGCCTAAGAGGGAATGGTTGGCTAGAAAAGAGGCAATAAATTCTTTTTAGTGAGGGTTGGAAAACATAGGAATGATCGAGTTGGAAAAACTGAGTCATCAAACTCATCCTCCTAAAATTACCATGGCAAGTGGAAAATCTGCTAACATTCTTCTTCACAAGATTTTGCTTTTGCTTTTAAATTTGATAAATCTTGGTTAGTTCTTCTGAGTTTTCAGTTGTTCCTTGGTTTTGTTCACACTTTACTTCAGTCACTGCCAGCCGACCTTGATGTAGCCAGGGCAGTTTACAATCTGAAACAGAGAACATCTGTGTCCCAGGGCTTTGGACCTGATTTCACAACCTTCTGGGATACGAATGCTGTGAATCATCCAGTGACTCCTTTAAGTGGGTTGCAACCCAGAGTTCTCTTAAATAGCTTATGGATTCTGGCCCGGAAGAAGGAGTAAAATGGTAGAGTAGGACTCTCCAGTGTTTATCCCCCCCACAGAAACATCAGTTTAGAAAACTATCCAACATAGAAATACCTTCATAAGAGCAAAGGAAACCAAATGAGAGATCACATTACCTGGTTATATCATAAAAATAATAAAAGATGCATTAAAGAGGGTAGCAAGGATAGTTTTACATTACTCACATCATCCATTCCCAACTCCAGGCAGCACAGTGTGGAGAGGTGCCATCCAATTGAGGTAAAGAGAAGAAAGTGAACATAGGACTTTATGTTGGACCCTAACAATGGTCCCGCCATAGTAAAACCCAGCAACAGGTAGACACCCCCCACATACACACACAGCCCCTGAATTCCGGTCAGCAACTATGGATTCAGCCTCCAGATCTGCTTTGGCACCAGGAAGGAACGTGTAGCCCCTGAGAGGCAGACTCAATCTGCAGCCCACATCACTGCCAGTTGACTATAGTGGCCTTTGTCTTTGGAAAAACCTCAGTGGCAGGCAGGCTCCATTAGCCATTGGCTTTTGGTGTGCCCAGCACTGCAGCAGCCTCAGCAGCCATGAAATTTCAGCTCTTCATCATCTGACCAGTGGCAGTCCCAGGCTAAGGGTCCCCCCTGTTGCTGTAGTGGCCAAAGTAGTCATGGGTATAGGGACCATGGCAGTAGGTCTGTCCAGAACTCTGGGCAGGCTTACTGTTGGAGGGCATTCCTAGACAAAGCCAGTCTGCAAATATTGTAGTAAGTATTTCTTTAAATGCACAGACATTGGTACACATTCTCAAGGATAAAAATAATTAGGGAAACATGATAATACCAAATGGATAGAATAATGTATCAGTGACTCACCCAAAAAGATGGAGATGTCTTAATTCCTGACAAAGAATTCAAAATAAATGTTCTAAGGAAGCTCAGTGAATTTCAAGAAAAGATAAACAATTAAAAAATAAAGAAAACATTAAATGACCAGAATGAGAAATGTAGCAGAAAGATTGATATAATAATAATAATAATAAAAAGACAAATCCTGGAGCTGAAAAATGTGATGAACAAAATGAAAAATAAAATAGAGGGCATCAATGGTAGGATTGATCAAGCAGAAGGAAGAATCTGTGAACTTAGGTTATTTGAAAATATACAGTCAGTTGAGAAAAAATGAAAATGAATGAAGAAATTATATAATATTCATGGGGCAGTATCAAATGAGCAAATATTTGAGTTATTGGTGCTCAAGAAAAAAAAGAGAAAAACAAAGGGATAGAAGCTTTATTTAAAGAAATAATATCAGAAATCTTTCCAAACCTGGAGAAATATATGAATAATCAGGAAGGTAAAAGATTCCAATTAGATTCAGTCCAAATAAGACTACCCAAGATATATTATAATCAAACTGTGGAAGATCAAAGGTAAAGAGAGGGTCCTAAAAGCAGGAAGAAAAATGAAGCAAATAACATACAAAGAAGTTTAAATATGCCTATCAGCATACTTCTCTGTAGAAACCTTACAGACCAGGATATATTCAAAGTGCTGAAGGAGAAAAAAAGAACTGCCAACCAAGAATATAATACATAGAAAATCTGTCCTTCAGAAACGAAGAAGAAATAAATGTTTCCCAGAAAAACAAAAGCTGAGGGAGTTCATCACAGCCAGACATGTCTTACAAGAAATGCTTAAGAGAGTTCTTCAAGTGAAGTAATAGGGTGCTAATGAGCAACACAAAAATATCTGGAAATATAAAACTCACTGGTAAAAGTAAGACAGTCAAAAATATAGAATACTCTAATACTGTAATGGTAGTGTGTAAATCACTTATATCTTTAGTATGAAGGTTAAAAGATAAAACTAATAGAAATAATAATAACTACAATACTTTGTTGAGGCATGCAATATAAAAAAGATATAAATTGTGACATAAAAATTCAAAGCCTATTGAGGGAAATGGAGTAAAAATTTAGAGTATTTTCTTCTGTGATCCAAGTTAAGTTGCTATCAGTTTAATATAATCTGTTATAACTATAAAATATATTTCATAAGCCTCATGGTAACCACAAAGCAAAAACCTATAATAAATATGCAACATATAAAAAGCATGGAATCAAAATATGCTGTTAGAGAAAAACATGTAACCACAAAGAAAGACTGTGAGAGAGGAAGAAAGAAAGAAGAATCTATAAAACAACTAGAAGACAATTAACATAGTAAGTTCTTACCTGTAAATAATTACCATGAATATACATGGATTAAATTCTGTAATCAAAAGTCACAGAGTGGCTGAGTTGATAAAAAAGACAATACAAAAAAACAAGAGCCAACTATATGCTGCCTATATGAGACTCAATTCACCTGTAAGGACATACGTGGACTGAAAGTGAAGACATGGGAAAATATATTTCATGCAACTGGAAACCAAAAGAGAGCAGGACTAGCTATACTTACGGGCTCATGAGGGTAGAAAAGCTGTCCAGCAGTCAGGAGCCTGTTGACTTCCAGAGGTGTGAAGGAATGAGAAAAAAAAAAAAACAGCTCCACAACATTGCTCTGGGCAATGATTTTTTTTTTTAGGTATGATATCAGAAGCACAGGCAACAAAAGCAAAAATAGACAAATGGGATTGCATCAAACTAAAAGGCACGGCAAAGGAAACAATCAATAGAGTGAAGAGACAACCTACAGAATGGGGGAAAATATTTGCAAACTATACATCTGATAAAAGGTTTATGTCCAAAATATATAAGGAACGTAACAACTCAATTACAAGAAAACAAATAGCCCAATTAAGAAATGTGCAAAAGATTTAAATAGACATTTCTCAAAAAAGACATACAAATGGCCAACAGGTTACGAAAAATGCTCAGCATCACTAATCATCAGGGAAATGCAAATCAAAACCACAATGAGGCATCACCTCACACCTGTTAGAATGGATATTATCATTCTAACAACTATTAGATAATAAGTGTCTACAAGGATGTGGAGAAAGGGGAACCCTCATACTTTGTTGGTGGGAATGTATATTAGTACAGCCATTATGGAAAATAATATGCAGGTTCCTCAAACAATTTAAAACAGAGCTACCATATGATCCAGCAATTCTACTACTGGGTATACATGCAGAGAAAATGAAAACTGTATATTTAAGAGATACCTGCAGTCCATGTTTATTACAGCACTGTTCACAATAGCTAAGATATGGAACTAATTTAAGTGTCCATCAATGGATGAATGAATAAAGAAAATGTGGTGTATATATATATGTATATACACACACACAATAAAATAGTATTCAGCAAAAAAAGAGAAAAAAACAGAAATATAAAGAAGGAAATCCTGTTATTTGCAACACAGTGGATTAACCTGGAGGACCTTATGTTAAGTGAAATAAGCCAGGCACAAAGACAAATACTGCATGATCTTGCTCATATGTAGAATCTTAAAAAAAACCCATTTATCTCATAGAAATAGAGTATAGAACAGTGGTTACCAGAGACTGGGAAGCTTTGGTGGGTAGGGGGAGGTTGGGCAGATGTTGGTCAAAGGATACAAAATTACAGTTAGACAGGAAAAATAAGTTCAAGAGATCTGTTGTTGAGCATGGTAACAATAGTTAATGTTGATACATTGTATTCTTGAGAAATGCTAGGAGAGTGGGTGTTGTGTTCTCACCACAAAATGCTAACTATGTGAGGTAATGCATATGTTAATTAGCTAGATTTAATCATTCCACAGTGTATATATACTTTACAGCATTGTGTTGTATGTGATAAATACATATGATTGTTTTCTCTCAATTAAAAATAAAAACAAACTTATGTCCTCCTAAAAACATTTTTTTTAGGCAGTCCAGCATGATCTAAGTGAGCCAAAATTTCTATCACATTTTCCTTGACTGTAAGGTACATGTTGGCAACATCATTCTGTGAGCATGGTTTCATTATTTTACATTTAGCATTTTACTATCTCTATAATCAATGTATTTACATTTAAGGAGTGACACAGATACCGTGTTTCCCCGAAAATAAGACCTACCCATAAAATAAGCCCTAGCAGGATTTCTAAGCATTTGCACAATATAAGCCCTACCCCAAAAATAAGACTCAGTGATGGGCGTGGCTACGCAGAGTATCTGCACAACCCATGCATTTTGTCATGGAGCGATAAAGAAGATGAGCAGCCCTTCTCATCTGCCCTATTGTGACAGCTACTATCCCAGAGGTGACCGGAAAGGTGCGGGCAGCCCCCACCAACAAGGTCGGCTCCCCTTGTCAGGTCCGGGCCATCCTGTGCGTGCTGCAAGCTGAGGCTTTGAGGGGAAAATAACACATCCCCTGAAAGTAAACCCTAGGGTGTCTTCTTGAGGAAAAATAAATATAAGACCCTGTCTTATTTTCGGAGAAACATGGTAGTCAGCCACATATTTTTCCAAACTGATATTTTTTTGTTTCTATACCATTTATTGAATAATTTATCTTTTTTATGCAAGTGGAAGTTTTTGATTGCTTAAATAGCATGGAAGGAAAAAAAAGAAAATAATTAACTTTCAGATTTTACTAGGATTTGGGTTTTTACCATTTAAGGTAGATTCCACTCTACCTTCAGGAAAATTTTATTTTAAATCCAGGTTTAAGTGTTAAATAGTGCCTCTGGATAGTTTCTCTGTTACTTGAATATTGTTTTGAATATTTTGCATCCCTAGTTTTATACTTTGATGTTTAGTATTATTATTTATAATTTAGGAATACATTTATCATTAATCTCTGTCAATCCATTGTTTGATTCAACATCATTTAAGAGTTTGGAAAGAATTATTTTTATTAAATGATGATTTTCCTTAAAAACAAAGTATTACACAAGAGGATTAATATGACAAACTGGAGACTACATGGCTATTTGGAAACTAAGGGGTATTAAAGACAGCTTTATAACATTTCAAGGTTAATATATTCAAATGATACATTTATTCCCAGAAATGAGTTCTCAACCAATAGATCAGGCTCAATCAGATGGTCGCTACTAGATTGCTTCCCTCTCCAATGTCCCCTCCTTCTTTGAAGTATGTCCAGATTTCCAGCAAGGCAGTGGGGATGCCCTGAGGCCAGCAGGCCAGTCCTCTCCTCTTTGTTTCTATTTAATATCAGTATTTGCTTCCCAAATATTTCCTCTCTCCTGCTTACCTCAAGGCTTAGGGGAAGTGGGTGAGAAACAGTGCTCTCTTATATTAAAGGCTGGAGAAAAATAAGCTTACAGTTTTGGCAGCTAACGGCATACCTGAGAGAGGTCTCAATATGGGCAAGTAGTTTCCAGAGCAGTGCTGCGGCTGAGGCTTGTGTGGCCTTTCAGTGATGAGCACAATTATTATAATCACCAGAAGAGAACAGATAGAGTATAATATGGGATCACCCAGTTCTTTGTTCATTTGCCTTAGTTGTGTATAGCATCAGACCCACTAGGGCCACTGTGCTTGGGTAAATGTAAAGCCACATTTTCTATTAGCAAAGACTTCCAGAAGTGGCTGCTCCAGAAACCAGGTTGCTCAGAGAAGTGAATGGTATGTAGGTAGGCCTGCCCAATGAGAAAATGTATAGAAATGGGCTCAGGAAATTTCTCAAGAGGTAAAGATATAGAGTAAAAAATAGGGAAAAACAGAAAGATAGAAATGGAAGAAATGAAGAAAGAATGATAATGATGAGAAAGAGGAAAAGGAAACACACATAATGTTTTATAATAACTGATTCAAACAATTTATGGAACAACGTAACTAGGCCAGGATTTAGCCCAGGCTTTCAATGAAAAAGAGATACTTAAGCCTGTATACCTCTTTTTCCTTCATTCAAAATGACCTTGAATTTTGGTTTGGTAGGTTTTGGTGCAGCTGTTATTTGATAATAACATATTGTGCTTTTCAAGTTACTTAGATTGTTTTAAAAACAGATAACTTAAAACCATCTGTTTGTGTTTCTGTGTAATTTGTTCTCAGGACAGAAACTAGGAACAAAACACTTAAAATCCTGCTAATGAAAGCTCTCATTAATTTAAAGAGTTCTACAAACTCAGTCTGTGGTACCAGGTAAAAAGAGTGCCAAGTGCTGGGCTTTCTGGGATAAAGGAAAATTAATTTCTTCCTTATGCCTTTGTGGCTGGGTGGTATCTTTTCTAGCCTATTGGCAGTAAGTCTCATATTTTAATGTGCATTAGAATCATTAGGAACAATTGATTAAAATACATATTCTTGAAATTTACTCCAAGAGACTTTGATTCAGTATTTCTGGGAAAAGGCCCAGGAATTGCCACATTTAAACAAGCTGCCCAGATGATTCTGATGTAGGTGGCCTGAGGACCACACTTTGACTAACACAACCTTTTAGAATTGGGAGGTAAATTTGGGACAGGAGTTCTGTAGCTAAACTGTAGCTAAACCAAGAATAAAAGAAACACTCAAAAACCCTGAACAATCCATATGCTATAACAACAATGCAAACAGCTCAAAGCAAAGCAAAACCCAAAAAAGAGTGTTACGTAGGGTCTTAGAGATATAATGGAATCTGGTCAAACTCAGCTGCTGAGACACAAAGAGGCTAATTCTAAGTTGACAGAGAGAGGAATATGGACAACATTTCAAAGAGACATGATTAATTTCTGTTATTGACACCAAACCCTGAGCTCTGGAAAACATTAGCAATTTACTAATCTTCTTTA
The DNA here is from genome assembly GCA_008086735.1 of Cheirogaleus medius. Lineage (NCBI taxonomy): Eukaryota > Metazoa > Chordata > Mammalia > Primates > Cheirogaleidae > Cheirogaleus > Cheirogaleus medius. The sequence continues at coordinate 10,037,580 of VBSM01002608.1, read as the reverse complement.
GATGGGGCATGCTGGGCAAATCTATTTTGCTACAGTCCCTTTTGTAATGATGTACTTAATTTCGTGTGTCCTAACTCAAGGTTCTAACTTTAAAATCAAAATGCCTTTCCTCACTTGTTTCACCCTAACTTATTAAAGGACACAATATAACTTTTCAATTGTTAAGAGTAGAGAACTGGAAGAATTTATCAGAAAATGGTGATAGGTACAGATACTTAGTGGTGGTAGATCCAGCAGTCTGGAGAATAAGTCTCTTTCTCGAGGACAAGGATTCTGCCACTAAAGATGTATATGATTTATAGAGAATCATATTACCTCATTGTACCTCAGTCTCCTCCTCTGTAAAATCGGGGCAGTAGAAAGTGGCTGATTTCTGTCGCCCTCACTAATGCTAAGTAGAATGAGAATGTGCTAAGTCTTTCATCTGTTATCTCAGTAAACTTCACCACAACCCTTTATCTATGATGACAAAAGGTTGTGATTAGAAACAAATTAAAAAGAAAAGAGATTTAACAGTGCCTGGATTCATGCCGCTAGCAAGCTTGCAAGTGGCAGCACTGAATTCTAATGCATATTCTTTTCACTAGCTAGAGTTGGATTATGGGCTCTCTGCTTTATGTCTGATTACTTTGTCCTGGTCTGTCCGTTGCCAATTGATTTGGAGGGGAGTTTAAGACTGTGAAGGGGAGAGGAAAATATCCATGTTTCAATCATAATGCTATACATTTGCACAGATATGAAAAATTGTTGTGTTTCTTCAACTCTGGGACCAAGAAAATGGCTGTTATTCATACCTCTTGCCATTAGGTGGGGCAGTTGAAGAGTGGGAAAGTCGTATTTTTCAAGTGAAGTGATTCATACTCAACATATGAAAGTAAGTGGTAAAATATAAGCTCCTTTTACAGTGTGCAAACTCATAGTGACCAGATTATTAGTTTCTTTTTTTAATCGCCTGGGTGAGAAAGAAAGGACACATAGGTGGTAATGCTAATATAATGTAATATTGCAGTTTGTGATATTAATATAAAATTCCCAAAGTGGATTCTGAATCAACTTACATACTATACTTTCTCAGAAGGATAATTAAAGTATATGAGGTTGGAGGAACAAAATAACACGTTTATGGAACACCAGAAAGTGGAAAGGAGCCATGACAGTCATTGCCACCCTCTTCGCAGTGGCTATTGATTTCCTTTAGCATTCAGGGTACTCAACTGTTTTCTTCTCTTTTCTTTTAGAAAAGTCTATGTCAATTAACTTACCTGACATCTTAATGGATAATTCATTAAGAAAATCTTTTGTGCCAAGCACATCATAATGAATTTTGATTGCTAATATTACCTGGGCTCTGCTTTGAAATGTTTTTATTGACTTACTTATAGATTTAAGACGTTTTCATAGAACTTAAAAAATGAATCTGGAAAATTTTAAATCAGTCTTTTAAAAGATAGTGACTTAAAACTTTCATTTGTCAATGTCCACAGTTAGGTCACAGAGTAAGAATTGTGGAGAGGAAGACAGGAAAACCAGGGGAAAGGTGAGGGGAGAAGTATTTCTGGTAACTTGTGTTGCATCTCTCATAGAACCATGATAGTGAAGGTAGTGAGGAAACAGTAGATTTGGAAATTTACATTGCATATCAAAAGGATTTTTTATGAGATGAAGCAAGGAGATTGATAGTTTAGAAATGAAAGATTAATGAGGAAATCAACTCAATACTTCAATGAATGAATGATATTTTCCCCCCTAGTTTGGCCCAGCTTGTTTTCTCACTTTTTCTATATATTTTGTTAGTATTTTTGTGTGAAATAGTTAAAAATCCCTGTAACTCATAGAATTCTACATTCGATTAATTCCAGATTATCAGAAAATATACATGAGATTTTCAGAGGACTGCAAAACAGAGGAATGACTAAATTTAGTATACAATTGACCCTGAACAACATGGGGGTTAGGAGTGTCAACACCCATACAGCTGAAAATCTGTGTATTACTTTTGACTCCCCCCAAACTTAACTGCTGTTAGTCTACTGTTGACCAGAAGCCTTACCGATAACATGAACAGTTGATTAACACATATCGTGTATGTTATATGTATTATATACTGTATTCTTACAATAAAATAAGCTAGAGAAAAGAAAATGTTATTAAGAAAATTATAAGAGAAAATATATTTAGTATTCATTAAATGGAAGTAGATTATCATAAAAGCCTTCATTCTCATTGTCTTTAAATTGAATAGGCTGAGGAGGAGAGGAAAAGGAGGGATTGGTCTTGCTGTCTCAGGGATAGCAGAGGCAGAAGAAAATCCGCACATAAATGGACTCATGCAGTTCAAACTTGTGTTGTTCGGGGTCAACTATAAATCCCTAACATTCAAATGATGCTTGTTTGTACAAAAAAATCTGGGAGCAGACTGGATTTGTACACTGCTATAGTTTTAAATGGCAGCCAACACCACAACCAAATTCTCCTAACATCTCATTCTTTGATTCCCAAGAAGTCAATGCAAGAGGAAGATAAGAATCAATTTAGGCTGCTTAGCCCAGCTGAGCAATATATGATGATGATGATGAAGTTAACAATGAAAACACTGAAATATTTATTGAATATAGTCATGCACCACATGATAAGAATTCAGTCAATGGCAGACTTCATATACCAAGTTGTTCCCATAGGATTATAATGGAGCTGAAAAATTCCTAGTGACATTGTACTGTCGCAAAGTCATAGCACAACACATTATTCATGTGTTTGTGGTGATGCTGGTGTAAATAAACCTGTACTGCCAGTCTTATAAATGGATGGCATATACAATTATGTACAGTACTACATAATACTTGATAATGATAATAAGTGACTATGTTACTGATTTAGCTATTTACCATACTATACTTTTTACCATTATTTTAGAGTCTACTTCTACTTACAAAAATAAGTTAACTGTAAGACAGCCTCAGACAGGTCCTTTGAGAGGTAGAAGGACAATGAAGAGGACATTGTTATCTTAAGAGATAACAGCTCTGTGCATGTTGTGGCCTCAAAGACCTTCCAATGGGACGAGATGTGGAGGTGGAAGACAGTGATATTGATGATCTTTACCCTCTGTAGGCCTAGGCTAATGTATGTGTTTATGTATTAGTTTTTAACAAAAAAGTTTAAAAAGTTAAAAAAAAACTAGAAAAAAGCTTATAGAATAAGGATATGAGGAAAGAGAATATTTTTGTACAGCTGCACAGTGTGTTCTAAGCTGTATTATTACAAAAGAGCCAAAAAATTAAAAGAAATTGAAAAGTTTACAAAGTTAAGAAGTTCATTAAGTTAAAATTAATTTATTATTGAAAAAAGACAAAATTTTAAAATGAATTTAGTATAGCCTAAGTATACAGTGTTTATAAAGTCTGCATGCAGTATTGTAATGTCCGAGGTCTTCACATTCACTCACCACCCACTCGTTGACTTACCCACAGCAACTTCAAGTCTTGCAATCTCCATTCATAGTAAGTGTTCTCTACAGATGTATTATATTTTATCTTTTACTGTATTTTTACTGTACCTTTTTCTTTGTATGTGTGTGTGTGTGTTTTATTTCAGCATATTATTACAAATGTTTAGGTTATGTATGTTGCCCTTGTTCCCCCTCCCCCCAGTCAGAACTTTAAGCGTGTCCATCCCCCAGACAGTGCACATCGCGCTCATTATGTATGTATATATACCCATCCCCTCCTCCCCCCTCCTATCTGCCCAACGCCCAATAAATGTTGTTCCTATATGTGCACTTAGGTGTTGATCAATGAAACCAATTTACTAGTGAGTACATATGGTGCTCATTTTTCCATTTTTGGGATACTTCACTTAGTAGAATGGGTTCCAGCTCTATCCAGGAAAATACAAGAAGTGACAAAATACTGTACCTTTTTCTATGTTTGTACATATAAATATTTACTATTGTGTTACAATTGCCTACAGTATTCAGAACAATACCATGTTGTACATGTGTGTAGCCTAGGAATGATGGGCTATACCATATAGTATATGCATAGTGTATAGCAGGCTGTACCATCTGGGTTTGTGTAAGTACACTCTGTGATGTTCGCACCACTACATGATCAGTTAGTGATACATTTCTCAGTATGTATCTCCATTGTTAAGGGACACATGACTGCACTTAATATGTACTGGGCACCAAGCTGAGCATGTAATTAACTTATGTAATCCTCACAAAAACCTTATGAGTTTGGTACTACAAATTAGCACTATTTTTTTTTCCATATGAGAAAGGGCATACAGTATTTGAGCATAAGCATATCATCAATACTAATGCAAAAAAAAAGATTGAAAAGAAAAACAACAAAATAATGGTGGTCAATTTTGTTTTTGTATTTGAATGATATCACATTTTTATTTATTGGAAAAAGCTAACTGTATTGAGATCAGTGATGTACGTTCAGATGACCCATAGTTAAAATCATCATCCTTTGTGAGAAGAAAGGAAGTAAAATCTAGGAAATTTATGAAGTTAGTTTTTGTTTGCCGAATACTGTAAATGTTGACTCTATTTTTTGGGTCACAGTTTAAGAGAGAGAACTTCTTTAAATGAATTGACTGAGGAAATTAACAGAATATTCGGAAATAATTCTTCTTAAGTGTTATTTAATATTTCATTAGAGAGGGGTCTTCCTTAACCACCTGTTTAAAATGGCAATCTCTTCATTCTCTAGCTATTCACTTTCTTCATTTTCCCCTTGTAGTACTTATCACTACCTGACATATTTCATGGTAGTTTGTTTAGAGACTGTTTCTCCCCTAGCTTCATAAGTGCAGGGAATTTCTCTGCTTTGTTCGCTGATAATTTTCTTGTACTTAGAATACTGCCTGGTACTTAGTAGATTTTCAATGAATATTTGGATAAATGAATGTATAAATGAAATAAGAAAATTCGTGTGGCTAATAAGTAAAATTGAAAAACATTTTGCTTTGCTAAAAACCAAAGACATTAAAAGCGAGTAAAATCAATTGGCATTTTTATCTATTAACAATGAGTGAAACATAGACAAAAAGAAGTAAATATATGTTTCTTTAAAAATGTTTTTAAAATATATTTTAATTCTGTGAATATATTTAGGAAAACCAAATCCAAAATTGAAAAATAGCTTCTGTTGACCAAAAGTCTTTACTTTAACACTAGTTATTATAGTGAAAGAAGTTTTAAAAAATACTAAATGCATAAGGCAAGAAAATAGTTAAGTAAATTGTGATGCATCCCTTTCATGATATATTATATAAACATTGGAAGTTAGGTTTGCTAAGAGTTTTTTAAATGTGGAACAATGCTAATGACATGAATTTAAATTAATTTTTTAAAAGCATGAAAATTTAAATATATTATTTTAAAAGCATACATAAAAATGGTTAGAAATTATGCCAAAATATTAACAGAGACAGGACAGGTAAGATTATGGATGATTTTGTTTTATACTTCTCTATACTTGTAATTTTCAGGTTTTCCAGATTGAAAACTTGATTGATAATAAGAAAAAATAATTTTAAAATATTTTAAACTGATTTTGTGTTAGACTAGTGATGATCTAGAACTGATTATGTTTTATCCTGTGGACTTATGGCTTTACTTGAAGAAATTAATATAGTATAGTATTGCTTTTATTATCTAGGAATGTGCATGTAACTTAAGAACTTACAAGTAAAATTTAATTTTAGCATGTCACTGGGACTTCTGAGGGAGTGCTATAGGCGTAAGAAAACCTAAACTCTAAGGAATAGTAGCACATCCTTTCAGTCATCAAAGATGTTTTCAATCTTGGATTCTAGTCATTGAAAATACATTTGTTATTTGGATTTAATAGCCAAATATATATTCTCCTTCCTTAGGACTAGTGAAATGGTCATTGAGTAAGTTTGGGCAGAGACTAGTGAAGGGTATTTAAATTTGATAGAGAAGCTAAGCAGAAAGGTCTGAGATATCTGGGTTTAAGGCAGGAGAACCTCCAGGAAGTCATAGGAGCAACAGTTACTATGATTCTGTGTATGCCTAGCACAGATTCCAGACTGAAAGTTCTTCCTGGCCTCTTTCCCTAGTGGCTTTGAAGACCGTATCCTCCTTCTTGGATTGTTAGACAAATTTCCACTTCTGGCTTTGCTCCAGAAACCCTGATACCTAAATTGACTAGCTTGATCACACAATCTTCTTCTTCTTTCATGATCTGTGTCATTGATCAGAGACCGTGAAACAGCCAGAACACTAGGGCAGCAGGCCAAAGCACAACATTTAATAACAAGACTTTCCTATAATTTGGTCCATTTAATTCAAATCTGTATGAACTATTGGATTTGGTTCAAGAAACTGCATTAATTCTTGGGCTGGTTTTCAGACCTTTAGAAGCCTCTGAAATTGTTTGAGCTAGGGTTTTCAGATGAGGGCAAGATGCAATGAGAAAATTCATTCTACTTGAACCTCTGCATTTATAATGAACTATTCTATAATTTATTGTGTCAAGGGTTATAAATCATTTCCACACAGCTTAGCACAGTGTCTGGCATGTAGTAGATGCTTGATAAATATTTGTCAAGTGAATTCCAAATACTTCATTTTTTTTGTTGTTAATCCATTCATGTAATGGAGACATATTGTCTCATCCAGATGATTTAAGAATACAAAACTAGGCCAGGCACAGTGGCTCATGCCTGTAATCATAGCACTCTGGGAGGCCAAAGCAGGAGGATTGCTTGAGGCCAGGAGCTTAAGACCAGCCTAAATAAGAGCAAGACCCCATCTCTACAAAAAAGAAGAAAACTTAGCCAGGTGTGGTGGTGCATACCTGTAGTCTAGCTACTTGGAAGGCTGAGGCAAGAGGATCACTGGAGCCCAGGAGTTTGAGGTTACTGTGAACTAGGCTGACGTCACTGCACTCTAGCTGGGGTTACAGAGTAAGACTTTGTATCGAAAAAGAAAACAACTAAAAAAGCACCTCACTCCAGACTTAAATCCAGAATATATAAAAATCTATTAGAAAATCAGTAAGAATGAGACCCACATCCCAATAGGAAAACTAGCAAAAGTCTTAAAGAGGCACTTTACAAATGAGGATATCCAAATGATTAATAAACATATGAAAAGGGACTCAGTGTAATCATCTAGGAAAACCAAAACCACAATTCAATACCACTAATACCACTACACACCCACAAGAATTGCTAAAATGAAAAAAACAGACAATATCCAGTGTTGGCAAGAATGTATAGAAACCCGAACCGTCAATTACTTCCTGTGAGAGTGTGTATTAGTAATTGGCTTTAAAAAACCGTTTGGCAGTGTCTACTAAAGCTAAGCAAATGCATAGCCTATGACCCAGCAGTTCAACTTCTAGATACATATCTAACAGAATGGCACGCAAATTTTCATGAAAGACTATACAAGAATGTTCATGGCAACACTATTTGTAATAGACAAAAGCTAGAAAGTACCCAATCGCCCATCAAAAACAGAACCAATGAATAAATTGTAATATATTCACATAACTGTAATACTAATCAGCCATTAAAATGAAAAATATTAATGATTCTCTCAAGCATAAGTTTGCCAGGCACAAAAGAATTCATACTATATGATTCCATCTATATAGAGTATAAAAATAGGCAAAAGTATTGTATTGGTATTAGAAATCAGGATAGTGGATACCCTTATTGACTGGGAGAGCTAGTGCCTAAAAGAGGACACACAGGGGACTTCTTGGATGCTGATAATAGGCTGTTTTTTGACCTGGGGGCTGTTGATATGGTGTATTCTTTTTAAAAATGTATTAAGGTATACACTTACATGTACTTTTGTATGTATATTATTGTTTAGTAAAAAGTTAATAGAATGTTCTCATTCTTTTCAATTAACTTACCTGTTCCTAGTATTAAACTTACCATGTAATGCATATAAATGCAACTTCACAATATCTCCTGATATGATCTCATGATGCCATGGGAAGCATTCTGTAAGTTGCCTTTCACTCTGTATGTTATTTCCTTTTCTTTGCAGATGCATTTTAGTTTGATGTAGTCCCACTTGTCTACTTTTGCTTCTGTTGCTTGTGCTTTTGATGTCATATCAAAGAAATAATTGTCATAACTAACTAGGAAAAAAAAGAGAAGACTCAAATAAATAAAATTATAAACAGAGGAGATGTTAATATTACAACTGATGCCACAGAACTAAAAGGGTTCACAAGAGACTATTATGAACAATTATACACCAACAAATTGGATAATCTAGAAGAAATGGATAAATTCCTAGAAACATACAACCTCCCAATACTGAATCATGAATAAATAGAAAACTTAACAGACCAATGACAAATACGGGCATTGAAATCAGTAATCAAAAACCTCCCAAAAAAGAAATGCCCAGGATCAGGTGGCTTCTTTGGTGAAGTCTACCAAACATTTAAAGAAGAATTAACACAAATACTTAAACTCTTCCAAAAAACTGAGGGGAGGAAACACTTCAAAATTCAATTAATAAGGGCAACATTACCCTAGTACTAAAGCCAGAAAAAGACAATCAAAAAAGAAAATGACAGGCCAATATCCCTGATGAATATATAAAAACCCTCAATGAAACACCAGCAAACTGAATCCAATAACACATTAAAAGGGTAATACATCATGATCAAGTTGATTTATTGCAGGGGTGCTAGGATGGTTCAACACACTCAAATCAATTAATGTGATATACCATATTAGCAGAATGAAGTATTACAAATCACATGATTATCTCAATAGATATAGATGAAGTATTTGACAAAATTCAACACATTTTCATGACAATAATTCTTAACACACTAGGTATAGGAAGAAGTTACTTCACTACAGTAAAGTCCATATTTGACAAGTTCACAGCTAACATCAGACTCAATGCTTAAAAAACTGAAAGCTTTTCCTGTAAGGTCTGGAAGAAGGCAAGGATGCCCATTTTTACTTCTGCTCAACATAGTAATGGAAATCCTAGCCAAAAGAATTAGGCAAGAAAAAAAATGCATCAAATCAGAAAAGAAGAAATAAAATTATCTTTGTATGAAGATGACATGATCTTATATGCAGAAAATCATCCTAAGGATTCTACAAAAAAACCCTGTCAAAACTAATAAGCAAATTCAATAAAATTACAGGATAAAAAACTAACCTATAAAAATCAACTATGTTTATATATACTAACAAAGAGCTATCTGAAAAGGAAATTTAAAAAAATACTATCCATGATAGCATCAAAAGAATAAAATATGTAGGAAGAAACTTAACCAAGAAGATGAAAGACTCCTACACTGAAAAGTACAAATCATTAATGAAAGAAATTAAAGCTAGAAATAAATGGGAAGACTTCCTGTATTTGTGGATTGGAAGACTTAATATTATTAAAATGTCCATGCTACCCAAAATGATTCATAGATGCAAGAAAACCCCTATCAAAATCCCAATGGCATTTTTTACAGAAATAGAAAAAGACAATTCTAAAATCCATATGGAACCAAAAAAGACTGTAAATAGTGAAAGCAATCTTGAGAAAGAACAATAAAGCTGAAAGCATCATATTAATGCTTTCTGATTTCAAAACATATTACAAAGCTACAACAATTTGAACAGTTTGACATTGTACTGTCATAAAAACAGACATATAGCCCAATGGAAGAGAATAAAAAGCCTAGAAATAAACCCACACATATATGGTCAACTGATCTTTGACAAGGATGCCAAGAATACACAACGGGGAATGGGTGATGCTGGGAAAACTGAATATCCACATGCAAAAGAATGACGTTGGACCTTTGTCTTTTGCCTTACACAAAAATCAACTAAAAATGCATTAAAGATTTACCATAATACCTAGAAGTATAAAACTACTAGAAGAAACTGAAACCTTAGGGGAAAAGTTCATGACATTGGCCTTAGCATTAAGTCTTAAGTCCTCTGCCTGAAACATTTATAATGGCTTGAAATGCAGAAGAATAGAGATGTTTTAACATAACTGGGAGCAAAAGTGGAAATGTTACTTCCCAGAGAGATTTTTGAAGTTTTTTTTTTTTTTTGTCTCTGTGTTTAATTATTTGCTGAGTCTCCTTGATCACATTAATATGGGAATTTGAACAAGATCTTTGTACTTGGTTAGAGGGAATAAAGAAAGAGAATTATCAAATAATTAGGGTGAGTCACCACACAATCCAGCTTGTGAATAGTTGACAATTGATCTACAGTATAAACCCACTA
>VBSM01002608.1:10000797-10014832 GCA_008086735.1 Cheirogaleus medius | reverse complement strand
AAAAAAAAAAAAAAAGCCCTCATGGCACAATTTCACTATCCTGAACACAATTTTATTTCATTCATTAAAAATAACATTGCAAATGTAGATACCAACCTTAAAATGAAGACCAATAATTGAAATCAACCACTTGTAGCAGTTATATACTAGCATTTTTGTGTTTTTTTCCCATTTATACTGATATTAATTACTGTGGTTTTAATCTTGGCCACAGAGGACACATAGCATGGTTTAGTGAAGTTACGTTCACATTTGTAGGGACTTCAGAAATGTCATCTTTTAGGACACACACACATACTTTAGTGAGAAAGTGAGTTCATAGTTCAAAGAACAGTATAATCAATTATTTAAACTTCTATGTATGTCTTTGCCTGAATGTTACAAGCAGGAAAATGATTCTTTAGAATAACTCTAGACATTTCCAGGTTCAAAAAAAGAGAAAAATAAAGACCATGGAAACCATACTTATGGAATTACAGGGCTATTAGCAAGCTAGATGTGGTAGAAAGTCCTGGCAAATAGTTCAGTGAAATTGTGTAGATAAGAGATTGATTGAACAAACATGCTCCAAAGCATTGGTGTGCCACAACGTTCTTCCCTTGGCTATGTTCCACTCCATATTTTAAAGAGGATTTTGCATTAAAACAAAGGTAATGATAATCAACTTTGTGGAAAATATTCCAAGTTGAAAGGAAGGCCATGGTTCAAAAATAACATGATAGGCCAGAAGTAACAAAGCAGAATCTAAGGAAACTAAATGTAAGTTCTGATTTAGGGGTTAAAAAAAATCAATAGCACAAGTACAGCAAGACATGATTGTGTGGGCAGTTCTCATCAAAATGAATAGTTAATTGCAAGTGCTATATCAACTGACAGTGTTTAAAAATCTGCTAAATTGAGTCTTTCTGTGAGAGAAAGAGAGTCAACATCAATTGAAATATTGCTCAGACAAGAAAGTTAGCAGTAGTTCATTGTGCTCTAGCAATTGTCAGATCACCTGTGGAGTATCCTGCTCATTGACAAATTAGAGCAATTTCCCAGTGTGTTCTGCAGAGAAGTAGCTCATAGAACATTAATGGTTATTATGTGGTCAAAAAGCTTAGAAAGGATGGGTTAGGCAAATTCAACAGATGTCTCTTGGGAAGTACTTCTCAGAGCCTTTAATGTACCCATATTCATTGCACCTGTAGAAGACAGGAGGCCATTAGGGAGGCCTGGAGTCCCACCCCAGTGTTCTGAAATGATTTACATTGGTCTATATTTACTTACATTCTATCTGCATCTCCTGACATTTGTTCTAGGTCTATGGTTCTCCCATTATCACCTCTCTCTATCTTGACTATTTCTTGCTACAATAGCTCCTCACTTCTTTCCTCGAACAGAGAGGTGCTCTATTTCTTAAAAATCATTTTATCTTTGCTTCTCCCTCCAGCTACCTATTCTCTTTCTCCTTCCTCTTACTGCTTCTGGCATTTGATGATTTTCTCCTTTACTTTCCCCCCAGTTTTTGAGCAAAAAACTACCTTTTATCATAGATCATGTTGCAGGTGAGTATTCTATGGGAAGTGCCTGGGGGCATGCTCAATTAGGGATGAAAAAAAGATAAAGAAATGGGAACTATAAGAAAATAGATAAAAGATATTTAGGAAGATCTCTTGGAATGAAGCTATAAATAGATTAGAGAGTATGAGGATTTGGAATAACTTGAGGATCTAAATTGATGCTCAATATGTCTTCTTCTGAGTGGCCTATTGATTCTGACATAGGAGTCAGAGAAAAGTTAATGCAATCTTCACGTATTTCACTCTGCAGAAAATAATCTCTACATAATCATAGTAACAAAACCCTGTTTATAGCTTTCATTTTGACAATTTATCCAGATCAGAGTTTAAATGTTTTCAAACTTGGCAATATTGAAGCACCAACCTGGGACCTCTAGGCACAGGAAAGTCTCTTAGCTCTTTGAAATATAAATTTCAAGGTGATGGTTCTTGTCCCATACTACCTAGCCAAACCACTGCGTCATCTTTCACCAATACTCTTTCCCAATTCTAGTAGCCCCAAGATAAGTAACCTGGTCTAGAAGCTCACTGAATGTTCAATAACAGAGCAAGTCATCACTCACTACTTTTTGCAAACTCCACAAACTTGTGCCCAACAGAGTCTCTTGGCATCCTCTCTCTGCCTTTGTGCACTAGAACCAGTTAAACCCATGGGAAAGCAAACTAAATCATACTCCCTCTTTACATTCACAGCACTTTCTTAGAAGGCTGGTCCTTCTTATCTCTCATTCACAAAGGCTATCAAGGAAGTGTGTCCTCTCCTGCCCATGGAGGAAAATCAGGAATCTCACGTAAAGAATTCTGCCCTCTTTGAACTTGCCTGTGAAATTTCAATAGCTTTGTTCTTACCAAGGTACTGTTCTAATCTAAGCTTGCCAATATTTTGTAATCTCTGCAGTAGGAACACATCTCAGTCAGCAGTGCTCATCATCCTGTTATGTGCAGTTTATGTGCTGTCTTAGTCCATTTGGACTGCTGTAACAAAACACCAAAGACTGAGTAGTTTATAAACAACAAAAATTATTTCTTCACAGTTTTGGAAGCTGGGAAATCCAAGATAAAGGCACCAGCAGATTTAGTGTCTGATGAGAGCCTGCTTTCTGGTTTGATGAGGCCTTCTAGCTATGTCCTGACATGGCAGAAGGAGAAAAATTGGCTCTCTGGGGCCTCTTTCATAAGGACACTAATCTTGTTCATGAAGGCTCCTCCCTCATGATCTAAAGACTTTCCAAAGACCTGACCTGACCTAATATCATCACAGTGATTATTAGATTTCAACCTATGAGATTTTGGAGGAACACAGACATTCAGACCAAAGCAAGATCAAAAAAGAATATTGCATTATTTTGCTTTAGATGCCTTTTTTTTCTAGCCACATTTTGATTGTATATATGTCACAAGAAAAAGTCAGGAAACCCAAGATCTTATATTTACATTAGAGTTTTTGTAGAACAACATTGATTAATACCTGCAGTAAATACAAAAACTCTATGAGCAACAACCAAATATTTCTGTTCATCACACTTGAAAACTCTTGACTTCTAGTCTTTTGTATTTTATAATTTTTTTTGTTTTGTTTTTTTGAGAGTGACATGGCGGCAGTCCCAGTTTCGTAGAAATGTAAACTGTGCATTCACTTGGGTCCCACATTTAGCTGGGCTCGTAAATTATGTAGCTGGTCCTACATGAAAGAGAGCTAAAAATTAAATTACAATAATCAAATTACTGATCAGATGGTGAAATTAAGCCTGAAAAATGTTGAGAACCCAGAGAATGTCTCAATTGCATTAGTAATACTTTCCTGCATTCAATGTTTCTTTTTCCTGTCTGTTCTCCACCTGTAGAACTTTTCAGGTTCCACCACCATTCCATTTTTGGCCCTTTCTTTCCCTCTCCAAAGACTTAAAGAAGAAGTTATGATTATGCATATGCAATATTCATACCAGATTTTCTATAAAGATTCCCTAGCATCTTTGCCAAGTTGTCATATGAGCACTTGCATGTTGTTACATATAAACACATATTTTAAATAAATTTTAGTGCTGTTCTAAGTGAAAAGTACATATTTTAAAAATCTGGAGCTTCTCTTTTAATTTGAGAGAACTACATTTTGCTTAATTACTATTTACATAACTCTAACACAATATTGATGGCAAAATTAGAGTTTGCCTTTTGATTAACTGTCAATAAAAGAAATAAAATGGAAGTTTGTTTTCCTTCTCTGATAAAAGTGATAAAAGTATAGTTTAACTATAATTTACTTCAATTAATTATACTGTTTTCCAGGAAAAAAACAAAAACACTTTAAATAATTCCGACCCATTCAGACTTAAGGAAATGCTTGGTAGCAAATTAACTGCCTTTTGGCTTTGAACATTCTGTCCATATCCTTGAAATATGGTTCACTAGTGAATCAATGAGAGACGAGAGATGATCATGGGCTGTGGAATAAATGCTGCCCATCTGAGTTACTTCCAAAGTAGCCAGCTCCAGTGTATCAGAATAATTAATACTAACTGCTGTCACAGATAAAACCCCAAATTCCACTGACTTAAACAGCTAGGTTTATCTCTAATTCACACAAAGTAGGTTGATGTTTGTGGTTGGCCTTCTGCCTTCTACCTGGTCATTCAGACACCTGGGTTTCTTTCTACACACCTATGGCTTCATTTTCCTCTCAAGCTTCAGACTGCTCTCCTCTCAGTAGGTGAATGGGGAAGCCACAGACGTTTTCTTTGAGCAAGCCCAGAAGTGGCATATGTTGCTTCTACTCACTTTACATTTACATGTCCATGAATGGGAAATGTAGTCTAGCTATGGGCCTAGGAAAGAAGGAATAATAAATTTTGCTAATTCTTTTCTTAAGGTCAGATGACATTGTACCATATCCGAATCAATTTCTTTCCATAATCCTTAAAACAAATGTGTTACATCCACATTATAATTATAACATGTGCCTGTTTCTTTTGGACAATACTATTCAGTGGACTTCTTGACTCATATAACACAAGGTCATTTTTATTGACTCAGGGTTATAGTGTCAGGTAAGTGATTCCAGTCTCAGAAGCTTGATGTGCATTATTCCAGATCTTTTCCAACTTCCAAGTAAGAAGTGAAACCATACTCAGTCTTACCAGTTGCACAGTCTCTCCCTCCCACCATGTCCTCGCAGTACCTCGTCCTTGGCTCCAGTTATACAACTATCTCCTGGTTTTCCTCTTCCATCTCTGGCTTTTTCACGTCTCCTTTTAACTTCAACTTGAGTGCTTCAAGCTTGGTTCATTTTTTTATTGCCTTACTCTATTCTTTCCATGACTGTAATTCCAATTATCACTTTTATACCAAAGTCTCACTAATTTGTATATTCAGCCCATATTTGTCCTCTGTGGTGTAGACCTGTATATCCTACTGCTTTTTCAGTATCTTCCATTGAGTGTTTCTCAGGCACTTTAGATCCAAAATATCCAAAATTGAAATCCTATTCTTCCCTTGCTGCCTGCTCATCATGACCTGATTTTTCTCCTGTGGACCTTATAACTATAAATATCAATAGTTATCCAATTCTTCACCTTCATCCCCCTCCCTTAACTGCTATAAACAATTCTATCACTAAGGCCTGTTGATCCTACCTTCCAGTTATATGCTGTATCCATCCCTCTCTCGCCATCTTTCCCAGGGCCAGCCTGTCTAAGCTGGCATTACCTCTTTCTTGAACCACAGTAATAGCTGCCTTGATCCATTTCCTGGCATCTGCTTTTGCTTCCCACCCAATCTGTTCTCCATATTGCAGTCAGAGTCATCTTTTTGAAACACAAATCTAACCTGATCACTCACCACATACTCTTACCTGAAAACCTGTTAATGGTTTCCCACTGTCCTTCACACCATTAACATCTCCTTAGTGTGGTCTTCCAGGTGCTCTATAATCAGAATCACACCCTGTCTCCAGCCTCCTTTCTGCCTTATCCTGGAATATCCTCTGCCTGCTTCACTCTCTGAGCTCCATGCACACTGGCTTTCCACTCAGTGCCTCAGGGCATTTGCTTATGCTCTTCTTTCTGCCAGAAACACTTGCTCCCACTTTTCTCTCACCTTTACCTAGTGAACCCCTCCTCAGTCTTCCCATCTGTGAAAATTCACTTCACTTTGGAAGCCTTCCCTGAACTACTATATTAGGTCAAGGACTCCCTGCTATATGCTATCATGACACTATATATTAGCTTCACTATACTTACCAGATGTTTTAATCATAGATATGTGATTAAATGGTTACTGTCTCTTTTATTCATTGAAAAATGTTTGTTTGCTCATAATTGCTTCAGCAGTGCCTAGAATAATGCCTTGGTACACAATTGTATACAATAAGCACCTTTGTTTTCAACAACTCCTTGTTTTTGAATTTTAAGCCCTACCCTAACACCTAGGACAGAGAGAGTCTAAATACATATTTACATAATTGAAGTGGTTGTTAATGGCTAGTGTTTAAATATATTCATTTCAAAGACATACTTCACAAAATTCCCTGTTGGCCTAATTAAAAATGCAAGTGGGCCTGAAATATCTAGATGATTTGGCAGATGCAATTCACTATTTGAGTCAAATGTTGAAAATATATTACAATTTAGGCCATCCTTGAAGCTTTGTTACCCTAGATGCCCAATCTTCTGAAGCTGATGGAGGTGAAATCATAAACAAAGGCTCTTTTAACTCAAAAGAACCATGTCCCCAATTGTGTCTCTTTCTCAAACTGTTTTTTCTCTTAAGTTAGGATCTCCTTTGAGATATTAAAGGGTCCTTTTAACTCAAAATAGCAAAAATCACAGCCCTTATTTTCTCATTTAGGAGGATAGTCTTTGACATTCACTTCTTAGCTCTTACCTTTGCCCTAAATAAAATTCTGTTTCTCATTTGGGTATTGGAAGGGAGCCAGGATAAGAGGAATATTTGAAGTAGATAAACTAGATGATTCATTAAGTCAAAAAACAAATTTTGATTCCCATTATATGTCCCAAACTCTTCTAGGTACTGGGAATATGTCAGTGAACGAAGTTTCTACCCTCACAGAGCTTACATTCTGAAAGATAGGTAATCAACAGAATCTATCTATCAAATTGAATCATCCTTGTTGACATTTATTATGTATATAAACAGTTGACACTTAATGTGGGTTTTAACTGTACAGGTCCACTTATATGTGGATTTTCTTCTGCCTCTACCACTTCCAAGACGGCAAGACCAACCTCTCCTCTTCCTTCTCCTCTGTGTACTCAATGTGAAGATAACAAGGATGAAGACCTTTATGATGATCCACTTTTACTGAATAAATAGCAAATATATTTTTCTTATGATTTTCTTAATAACATTTTCTTTTCTCTAGCTTACTTTATTGTAGTATATAATCCACTTAACATATAAAATATGTGTTAATTGATTGTTTATGTTATTGGCAAGGCTTCTAGTCAACAGTAGGCTATTAGTAGTTAAGTTTCTGGGGAGTCAAAAGTTATATGGGGATTTCTGACCACATGGGGAGTCAATACCCCAAATGTGTGTGTGTGTGTGTATATACACATATATTTATATACACACACATGTATAATCTATAACATGTATACTTTATAAAGAACTCTGAGAAGGCAGGCAAAGCTAGAGTAAAGAGAGAAAAGGGAGGAGTTATAGGAGATCAGGTCAGAGAGATCATAACCACAAAGGGCTGAATAGACTGTAGGGGACTTGGCTTTTACCATGAGTGAGATGGAAGACTGTTGGAAAATTCTATCCAGAGGAATGACACAATCTATATTTAATATTGAGATCAGAGTATTCACTGTTGAGAACAGGCAATAGCAGTGAAAATGCAAAGAAAATCAGTTAGGATGTATCTTAGGTTCCATAGAGGCAGAGCCTGAGACAGAGATTATTGTACAAGGGGTTTATTAAGGAAACACTCTCAGGAGAAACCTACAAAGAAGTAAGAGCAGTAGGATAAGACACAGGGAGAAACTAAAATGTAGTTACACATAAAGCACAGACTCAGCCTGATTCCAGGGGAAACTCTGGAGTCTGAATGATACTACAGAGAAAGGGGTTAGGCTTTTGTATCTCTGTATTAGTAGATCACTGGCTATTGGCCAACTTGAGGGAGGTGATTATAATCTTGAAAGCAGCTCTGGGAAAGACTTCCCTTTGGTCTTCCAAAGTCAATTCTCCGGGGCTGCAGCTAAGAGCTATTTATCAGTCAATACAATTTCTGGAAGATGGGTGCACCTGCCCAACAAAGGGAATCTGTGCAGGGCACCAGTAGCATTTACTGCAGAAGTCAAGTGCAGTATTCCAGGCAGGAATGATGATGACTTGGACCTGGGTGGTAGCTGTGTTTATAGTGAGGAAGATAAGATCTGGATATATTTCAAATGTAGGTTTGACAAGATATTCTACTTGATTGATATCAGTTGTGAGAAAAAGGGAAGTGAAAGATGACTATATGAATCCTAGTCTGAGAAGCTGAACAAATAAAGTTGCTATTTACTGAGATGGAAACGGGGAGATCAGGATTTCCCCGTTAAATTTGGTATATGAATTCAGATTTATAGTGGAGAGGTTGAGTAGGCAGTTGGTTATACCAGTCTGGAGTTCAGGTCTGGTTTACAAATCTAATTTAGGTACTGACGATTTTAAAGCTGAGAGGAGTTACTGTAGATAAAGAATAGAAGCCAATCTAATGTTTTGAGGTTAGAAATATTAAAAATAAATAGAAGGCTTGAGAAGGAGCAGCTGGTGAGGCAGGAAGACAATCCACAGGGAGGGGAGTATTGGAAGTCAATGAAGGTACTGTTTCAAAAAGGAATGAGTGATTAATTGCTGAATGCTGATGATTACTTGAGTAAATGAGAACTGAGAATTGAATGGATTTAGCACTGGAGAGGCCTTGGATGACCTTGACAAGAGCTGTTTCAGTGGAGTACGGAGGACAAAAAAATTGTTGGAATGGATTCAAGAATGAATGGGAGAGCAGGAAATGAAGAACATGAGTTTGGACAACTCTTTTGAAGAGTTTTGTTCTAAGGAATTTAGGCAGAGAAATGAGATATGATAATTGAGGCCTTAACTGGATATATTACAACAGGTTATGTTGATGGGAAGAATCCAAGGAAGAGGAAGAAATTAGTGATGGAGGGGAGAGAGTGATAACTAGCACAATATTCTTGAGCAGGCAAAAAGAGATGAGATCAGGCACATCAGTGGAGGGCTTGGTAAGTGTGGTGGAGGATGCGGAGATAAATTATTTTCTATTTTGCTTTTTCTTTTTCCCAAAGAAATAGGGATCAGGTTATCAACCTGAGAGTAGGGCAGAAGCTGTTTAAAGTTTGAAGAGAGTTGTAAAATAATCATTATGGGTAGGAGTGTGAGTGAACTAGGAAAATGTAGTAATATTTTGGACAGCTCTGAGAGCTGAAAGGTTGTAAGAAACAATAATCTCAGGAAGTCCTGCATACTTAGAAAGCTGAGGTTGAAGGAAGCATTATATTATAAACAATCACAAAGAGCATGGGAAAAATAGATACCAAATTGGCCGTACTAAAAGTGTTAAACAAAAATAATTGTAGAAAATCAAACTAAAAAGATATTACACGTATTTTATAATGTTTTTAAAAGAGATTGGGGCCAATCAGACTCAATAATTTCATGAATAATTCAGTGCAATGTTCAAATTTTGATAAACATACTGCACCACCATAGGAATTTGAGAATGTGAAAATGTGACTATTTATATTGGGATATTAAATTATAATATTTTAGTTTTACCTTTTAGTTATTAAAGTGAGAGATATCAATATAGTTTTTCATTGTGGGCTCATTGTTTAATATATTTGGAATGTTGTAGGGCTTTTCCTCAGCCAAATTTTATTTTGTAGTCAAATTCAAATGCTGATAGAGTGGCTTCAGAGTAGAATCAGAAAGATTACATGAGACTGGAAATCAGATTTTTTTCTGCCATTAAGTATATTTATCCAAGAAATATCTGGAAAAATCCTCATGTGCTTAAAATCCGTTCTTTCTTTTCCATAGTCACTGCATATCAAAAGGACTTTGACATTGAGTTGGAAATACTTCCTCTCAAATTAATATTTGTTGAGCATTTTCCTACCTTTCTCAGGCTTTTAAAATGCATCTTATTCTTCCTCTCCCCACATTAGATGAAAGTCATTGCTAAACAACCCAACCAGTGCTGCGGGGTAGGAAGGTGGGGGAGTACAGATTTCACTAGGCAAGAATGCAGGGACACAATACCTGTTCAGGGCTGCAGCACTCTCTTGGGAACTGGACAGTTTTATGGACTAAACCAGAACTCAAAGACCCAGCTGCGCACCTGACACAAGACTATCCATGTGAGTAGAGAGTCCTGCAGGGTGGTTCTTCATGCTTTTACCCCAGGGGAAGTGTGACTCTGGAGAATACCTGCTTAGGAAGCATGTGAGTCTGGTGGTATAGGTTACCCACTATCCACAACTCCCCTTGTTTCTGAGAAGCTACTCTAGTACTGCTAACACCTTTGTGCAGTGTATGTGACTCCCAGACCCTGCCTCCTTGCAGATAGACCTCCTCACTTTGAGTGCAAGGCCAGCATCCTCCATAGGTACCTGACATTTGTAGAAACTGACTCCTACCCGAGTTACTCAGACTCATCACATCTCCTGTTAGTGCATCTATGCTCTTAGAGCAGTTTTGTTTTAATACTTGTCTTGAAAACATAAATTTGTTCTAATGTGATGATATATTAGGGAAGAACTTGATGAACAGCTAAAAAAAACCCCAAGAGTGTAAATAATTTTAATGGCTCTACATATCACCCCTGGTATGTATAACAATGCTATTCTCTGTAAGAAGGTTAAGATTTTCTGTGCTTGTGGATTTTTCTTTTGGACCCAGAAATAATGCTTGGTTACTATTAATGAAATGCCAAGTGCTCTAAACAAGATAGCCACTAAACTCTGCATCTGCCTCAAGGTCTGTTTTCAGCTTCTGTCCCAAAGTTTCTCATATTCTCTATCTTTCCTTTTCTCAGGGTGAGCTCATATAAATCTGTGACTTCAAATTCCATTTATATATTGATGACACCCAAATCTCTCTTTGTATGACCAAAGACCAGTTTTTTTCTGAGTCACAGATTTTGATTTACATCTGAATATACTCTAAATATTTCAAACTTCTTAAATATAAAATTAAGCTTAACATTTCTCCTATGTATTTATACATAATGCATGTGTGTTCATGTGTGTGTATGTGTATCACATATATTTATTATGTGTGCTAGGTGCTGTGCTGTATGCTTTATCTATATTAACTCATTAATTTCCCAAACAACCTTATGAGGTAACTCCTCTTATTATGCCCATATTATAAATTAAGAAACTAAGGCAAAGAGATTAAATAACTTAAGGTCAATGAAAAAGCCAAGATTTGAATCCAGACAATCTAGCTCCAGAGGTCAACTTTTTCTCAAACTCCATGCAATTCAACAAGGCAAAAGCCTGTAAAGATTATTTCAATTCTTTATTTGAATCTCAACTTCAGCAAGCACATTCGCTGGTGGAAAGCTATGCAGGCTTTGGTTACAGAGGAAGCATGTTCTCAGAAGGCTTGCATTTTATTTAAAGTTACATATTGGTTTTTGTGAGTTCCTGAATCTTACAAAACTTTCTTGATGTTCAGTCAAATTGGAAACTATTATATGAATGGTGTCCATCATAGTTTTCATATGAACACCAACCAAAGCCTAGGAATCGCAGACAAAACACATGAGCATTGGTGCATGTCATCAAGTAACTGATGATAAGCCTGGAATGGTAGAGGAGAATCAGATTGTGGAATACTTTAAATGACAGACATTTAAGGGCTTTCATCCTACTGCTGGGAACAATGAAAATTTTTTGCACTGGGAGAATGCCATGAGCTTCAGACCATGTTTTAGGAAGAATCATTTGGCTTTGTGCAGGCACTTTCTGAATACTAGGGCATGTATGTACCTCAAATGCTCTCCCCTCAAAGATCTAATAGTCTGGTGCTGTGCTTCTCCAATTTTAGTGTATATCAGAATCTTCTGGGAAACTTGTTATAATATTCTGAGAGAGCTTCTAACCAGGACCTCATCTCCTGAGCTTTCATTTCAGTAGAAATGGGTTTAAAATGTAGGAAACTGCATGTTAATAAAAACCACACTTGAAGATTATGATGCAAGTGGTTTAAGAAACACTAATCTAGTGGCTATGGAATTGATACAAGTGTCAGGTAAAAATGGCCTGAAGTAGGATGGTGGGAAAGTAAGAGGTGGAATTTCAATTCAAAATGATTCTTTGAGCCCATATATTTTACTCTTTCCCTCCCAGGTTCTCTCTTAATACACACACACACACACACACACACACACACACACACTGTCTGCATCTACCCTGAAAAACAGAAAAGGATTTCCATCCATCAAAAACTATGAAGAATATCTGCCATGTATAGTGCATGGAGGACCAGGTTAACAAAAGCAACCATCAGCTGGGGATCCTAATCATACATGGAAAAGCCTTCGAGGGAAGGGAGTGCATGGGACTCCTAGGAAGAACCTCACCAAACCCTCAAGTGTTAAGAAAAGGAACTGGAACAAGGGCAGGCAGCCTGGCAGGCAGCATAAGTAAATCTCAACCTTAACAAACTCTTAAGGAGCCAGAGGTCTCCTAGGGATGTGTGTTGACGAGTCTATTGCAATGACAGTTCAAGATAGGACTGCTTAAAGTAAGAAAAGAGAATTGGTGACAGAAACTTGTTTGAGTAATGCCCACTTTTAAGAAATAGGGAAGAGACAGTAGGCAGAGCTGGTAGGAAACATGACATCTATCCAGTGGCCTAGAAACAAAAACATGGGTGGTTTTCAGGAAAATGTGGTTAAATTGCCACAAGATATAGAGAAGTCAAACAACATGAAGATTGAACATAAATCAATTGTTTGGCAATTCGGTGTCCATGGTTGCCTTTGTGAGAGATTTCCAGCAGAGTGGTGTGAACAGAGATCCGATTAGGGGAGGGGCTTTGAAGAAATGACTAAGGGATGAAGAAAAGAAGTCATGAAAGGTTCACCAGTCTCTCTTTGACTCTGTCTCTCTTTTGTGTTTGGTAGGGAATGGGAGGGAAAGAGGGTTGGTAGCTGAAACAGTAATCACAGTGTGGATATTTGTATGGACCAGAGGCCCCTTTCTTCACATCTGGGGAGAAAAGGGAAGGAGCCAGAGAGGAGAATAAGGAATGATTCAAGATGGTGGGGAGCAAGGTGATGATTGATAATGGGTCATGTGTCATGGAATCAGGGTCTCTTTGGGATTAATGTAAATAAAATTCCAGGGCAATAGGTAAAACATTACATTCAGATTTTATTTAATTTAATCCTCTAAAAAAGGAATATAAAGATAATAAAGTAATAGTTGTGTATTTATAGTTTGTAGTTGAATATGGACTGATTTATACAATGTTGGCATTGTGTTCTTTGAGATAGTAGGGTGAAGATAAGAAAGTAGAAACCTTAGTGAAAGATTGAAGTTACAGGGAATGTGTTTGGTAGACTTTACAAGCAAGTAGTAATTTGGAATATATCCAATATCTAAAGTTACTGAAAGAAAAACAAAGAGCCAGTAGGCCTTGTAGAAGAGAGTGAGTTGGTAACTCCTAAAGGCTAAAAGGACAAAAAAAGATCAGCCAATATTACTGTTCTTACCATACTCATTCCTTTAGAAAAAATGTTATTAATAGTTACCCTTAAATAATTTGATATTAAGACACAATATTAATTTAAAAAGAGAATGTAAAATTATATCAATGCTATAATTATAATTATTTAAAATTACACATATGGATAAGAGTTCAAAGGGAATATAGTTGTTTTGTTAGGACTATGCAATTTTGAGTAATGTTATTTTATTTTTCTCCCATAGCTATAATAATTTTTAAAAAAGTATTAAAGTATTTAAAGTATACATGATATTAGTTCACACTTGTAGAAGGTAAGATGTTTTATTCAGGCCTCATAGTCCCACATTTTTTGAGTAGTTTGCAAAGGGATTAACAAAAATGTTGTGTGCTTTATACCATTGTGTACAGGTGGCCATACTCATTAATATGATCAACGCAAACTGTTGTTCAGTCAATTATAATATATTAAGTTATTTTAAGTTATTTTTGCATTCCAGATGTCATTTCCTGTGAGCAATGAGTTTGCAATTTCCCAAATGTAAGAATTTAATTTTTTCCTGCTGTAATTTCTGATATTTTTAAGATCTTTGATTTTTCTTTCATTTAGCAGTACAAGTCAACCTTTCTCATAAACAAATATCTCATTAACCCAATTATTTTTCCATAAATAATTAACCCAATTATATACTATTACCGTGTTTCCCCGAAAATAAGACAGGGTCTTATATTTATTTTTCCTC
>VBSM01002608.1:9968792-10000697 GCA_008086735.1 Cheirogaleus medius | reverse complement strand
CTGCTAGGGCTTATTTTATGGGTAGGTCTTATTTTCAGGGAAACACGGTAGTTACTGCATTATTAGCTATACATAAAGCTGACAGAATTAAAAATATGTTTTCACCACTTCTCCCTATCCAAGACAGCACATTGGTCAAATTCCTATATGAGTGGCTTTAGAAAAGTTGGGAGATTTTCAAAGGAGTATGTTGTACTGGTGGCACTGTGTGGCATTGGGGAGTGCCCATAGGTATAAAAGTATTCATGCTTTTGGAAGCTCAAAATTAAGTGTAATTTTTATAAGCCCCTGCTATTGCTATGGAATGCTGGGTTTCAACTTTTTGTCTGTGGACAAAAGTTCACATACATAACACCATCTGGGTTGGTCTCTGCTGCACGTGGCTGCTGCACATACAAGAGAGATGGTGGGTTAGGTGCCATTATGAGCCATTCCTCAAGCTCTTCCTGTAATCCGTCATTTGCCCTCCCACGGACCTGTATGATGACACTCTGGCGGGGAACCATGCTATGTATTAATGGAAGACCTGTTGTACAGATGGGTTAAAGATATACACACGAAGAATTGTGGCAGGTGCCATTTCTGTAGTTTTGTGCCTGATCCATAAATATGTTGTTCACTATAAAATATAGCTTCCTATTTGAATATTCTATACTGAATTGTGAGTATAAGAGTTGAGCAAAGAATAACGATATCTGGGCTATTCCTCTCTCTGCATTAACATCACTTTAGCAGTATACTGATCAATAATTCACTTATTTCTCCTAAGAAGAAACATGTCACTTTATGAACATACTGAATACTATATTGATGTTGTTATTAATAGAATACAATGGAATTGCATATATCTAGTCCCCCTATTTCAGATCTCAAGTGATTAAAGAGCTTCAATCTGGAAATATGAAGATAAAATACACAAAGGGTCAAGTGTTTGAATTCCAGGTCTGTCACTAACTGGCTGTTTGATTTGGCTATTTAATTTAAGCTGTATAAGCCCAGACTCCTCATTGAAAAATAGAGGTGCTACATATATCATGGGGTTATTTTGTAAGTTATACAAGACAATGAATGTAAAATTCTTTGCCGTGTCTGGTACATAGCAGGTGTTCAAAAATGTTAGCATTTAAGGAATCATTATCTTCATTACTTGGTATCTCCAATCACTTTCTTATGTAGTCAATTATAATTAAATGTAATGAATCATTTGTTCATGAATGACACCTTTGAGGACGGTTCTGTGTCAGGTTTACTTAGAGACCTCACAACAAGGAAGGAAGGTGGTGGCAACTATTACTGTGGTGGTGATTCCAAACACGGCCATGACTTGTAACCACCCCAGCACTGCCTATGAAATGGCTGTATTCAAGGATGGCTACTTTCAGATGAAGAGCTAAGAAATTATTTTTTATGCTAACATGTGGACCTCATTTTGTCAGTACACTGGGAAAGTTTCTTTAAAATATCTCTTGTCTGTGTGGACTTCTAGTATTAGGCAATATGATCTGCCATTTCAATCTTGTAAATAACCTTTGCTTTTTCCTATAAAATGGCTTTTTAGGAACTATTTTGAGGCATGCTAAGTATTATCTATCTATTCATTCATTTATCTTGTATCTATCTAATGATATATATATATATATATACATATATATAGGGTTTATTCACTTATATACAAATATATGTACCTATACACATATATACATATACCACCTTTATCAGTCATAAATATGGATTAAGAAAGGATAACTATATTGCATTACTTATTGTTTCTAATCCAATGTGACATTCTATGTTATTTCACTAGGATTTAACAAGCAAATTGATGACAGATGAAAGTTCCTTTGCAGCCTGGTGAGATTTTTATCTTCATGTAAAGCAAAGTGTTTAGGGATACTATCAGGGATAAGCTTGTGGAATTAATCATTTATTAATATTTTTTCTTCAATATATCCCATTTACCACTGGGAGCCAGATTCAATAATTATGTTCTTTGGTTTGTACTAAGCATAATGTCTTGACCTCCAGCTCTGAAACAATGTGTTTCCTGAGATTGTATTTTGGGAAGTTCTGCAGGGCCAAGCAAACTGAGCATGTCTTTGTTCTGCATCTGACTAATCTGAATTATATAGTCTTATCTGTTAACAAATTAAAAGGTATATAATAACAAATTACAAATCAGAGTTTTTCAATACTTTGTATTTTCTAAGCACCAACACTGATGTTTTCTTG
This sequence comes from Cheirogaleus medius, assembly GCA_008086735.1. Classification (NCBI taxonomy): domain Eukaryota; kingdom Metazoa; phylum Chordata; class Mammalia; order Primates; family Cheirogaleidae; genus Cheirogaleus; species Cheirogaleus medius. The sequence goes on along the minus strand of VBSM01002608.1, from coordinate 9,998,468 downwards.
CATTTAAAACATGATTGCCATACCACATCACTTATATTTAAAAAACTAAGTTGCCATCTTATAAAAATAATACATAGCTGTCATTTATAAGCAATATCAATCAGTTAATACCTACTGTGAGTGTCTATTGTGCACTAAATCTATGACATACTGCCAGTTACTATGAGAATGTGAGAGTCAGCAAATCATGTGGAGCATCGAGTGTGTTATTCTCATGGATTACCTATTTTTTACATCATAGCTTCAGTTGTATAATTCTTTCCAACAGACTTTTATCAGTTACCTTCCACATGTGATGCACTGTTGATAGGTACTGGGGAGAAAGGGCAGAGTCTAATTGCTTCCACATTCCAGTAAATATTTCCACCATCTTGCAGAACATATTTGGACAGCCAGGTGTATCCTTGGAGCTTATCTATATGGAGGTACTATTGTTGCTCTGAGGGTTCACCAGTGGATAGGGCAGTTGTAGGTGGCCACTAGAGGTTATAAGGTCAAGGGAGGATTTTGTTGTTGTTACTGTTTAATATTTTATGTTTAAATGTTTATGCAAAAGAGCCCAACTTAGAAGGAGAGTTTGAAGATGTAAGAGAGAGAAGAGCTGATTGTTATTGCAACGTCTCTGGGTAGGCAAAAGTGAATGGGACCCAGAGTATAGATTTAGGGCCTGGCCTTGTATTAGGAGAATGATAACTCTTTCATTGTCATGAGGGAACATAAGAGACTCAGAAAGTCTGTGACCATGTATGGCACCAAGGGAACTAGACATATATGGTGAACAATTACTGTAGGATAAAGGGAGGCATGTCAGGAAATGTCCAGCTCCCAGACTTCCATCCCTAGGTGAGATACTGCCTGATTCCTTAATATAGAGCAGCATAAAGACTCTAAAATTATGAAAATATAAGAGGTAGGGCCAAATAGGAGAAGGTATTTTTAAATGATTCCTGAGGGCAAAGCCTGTCTTATGTTAACCTTTGTGATCTTTGTTGCATGCATCTCAATCTTGCACATTGTTGGTGCCAAATAAGTTTATGGTATTTATTGTGTTCAAACAGGTTATAGATTCTTAAGTTTCTTATAGTTTCTTTACGAGAGAGGTGATGGGATGGAAGGGAGAATAATGCAAACTTGACTCTTCTGCTTAGGTGGCCCTTGTTTTAAATAAGTGATACACAGTTACATTATTTAATGTATAATTTGGCAGCAGCAGCTGGATGGTTGGAGCATATAATTTATATTATTATAGAGGGTTACAAGCACATGATTGGACCTTTTCCCACAATAATTCAAAGTAAGTCCATGAGAAGTCCTCTTCAAATGAAGTTGACCTATGTCTCATCTCCCTGGTGTGAATGCTCAATCCTCACCTGAAAGTAATTTGTAGATGACTCAGGGCAAATAGAAGCAGGACCTTTATGAATCTGCTCTCTCATGAATATTTTGGATATAGGCACAAAATAAGATAAAATCAAAGTTACCATCCTCCACTTTCTTGCATGAAAGATGCCAAATCCATTGTCCTCTGTGTTCTTCACCTGTACCTTGTAAACATAAACATAGTCAGGGACTAAGAGTTCTCAGTGGACTCATACTCTGCAGAGGGTGCAAATGCCCCTCCTGAGGGTGTGGTCCTGAGGAGAGAACCTATTTAAATGGTCTTATGACAAGACCAAAGTAATCTTTTTTACTTCCTTTTAGCTATGTATTTAGTGTTAAGTTTGCCTTAAAGTATAGTTTTCAAAATAATTAGATCACAGATATGCTATTTTGACTACGTAGAACACCCAATAGATACAAAGACTTACTCAAGCTGTGACTGAAAGTTCACACGGAATCAAGGTGACCAAACAACACAATACTAAACCAGAAGTGAGTCATGTTGTTTATCCTATTTTTTTCATAAATTTCGCTAAACACAACCTCACAGAGTTCAAAATAGTACTGATTATTCACTCCAGGGAAGAGACGTCAAAAATAAAAAGAGCAATGTATGCTATTGGTTATAATGTCTGAAGTTGAGCATAAAAGCATTTATTTTTATTGGTGAATAATTAATGTTTCAGAATGGAAATAGACATACTCTTTGGATCATCAGGTTTTCTGTTCAGTAACATTAATCAGTATTTTTATAAAATATACAGAAATATAATGGCAGCCCTCCTTTTCCATTAGCCAGGTTCCCTGGAGTCAGCTGGATTGATCAAAGGCTTTACTATGTTTGTTTGGACGCCCCTTGTAAAGCATGAAGAAACTACCTGTAAGATCAGGGATTTCCTGTAAGTTAGATTTTTTTTTAAAAGTCATATGATCAATGGAGAAATTAAAACCCTAAAATGAGATAAGAATATTTTGTAATCAAGTAAGTTAAATTTAATTACCATTAGAGTTTAAATCATGAATTAAATCTAGGTTTTTTTGGCAAAGAAAAAAATCTCTATGAAAGGATAAAATCGTCTGGAAGTAAAGTAATTATTTATCATTCCCCTCATATCAGGTGAGAAAAACTTAATAATTTTATTAATTTTAGATTTTATTATATTTAACATTACCATTTTCATTTACTTTATCACAAAGTATATTTTTCTTTATTATACATCTTTATAGAGAACCTAGTAACATTCCTGTGTGACAGGTAGATTAATTTTAGCTATGTCAGTCTGGAAAAATGAATGCTACTTTAAGATATGAGTGAAATCTATAAAATGCATACTGTGTTTCTTATGCTAATAAGTTAAATGGGTGTGTGTGTCTCTAGAACATTTGATCCGAATAGGACATTGAAGTAAAGCACATTCCTATAGTGATGATTAATAAATACTTATCTTTAAAATTGTGTAATTTCCCAGGAATAATTTCAAATACAAGAATTGCTAATAAGCAAGATGTTTAACAAATGCACATTAATTTTGTTTTCTGGGTGAATGCCCAACCAAATTTCTTGGAGATCACTGTGTTCCATGTGTATAATATCATTAATATTATTGTTAGCATTTAAAAATAACCAAAAATATCCTGGTCAGGAGATTTTTGTTTCTTGTATTTTTAATTGACATAATACTTATATATATTTATGGGGTACAGAGTGATATTTCAGTATGTATATATAATGTGCAATGATCAAATCAGGATAATTAGCATATCTATCACCTCAAACATTTATCATTACTTTGTGTTGTGAATGTTCAAAATTCTTTCATCTAGCTTTTTGAAAAATACAATAAGTTATACTTAACCATATTCACCGTACAGAACTGCAAGACATGAGAACTCATTCTTCCTATCTAGCTATAATTTTGTATCCATTAATCCTGTGGTCTCCAACCCATGGGCCATGGACTGGTACTGGTCTGTGGACTGTTAGGAACTGGGCTGCACAGCAGGAGGTGAGTGTAAGGTGAGTGAACTAAGCTTTATCTGTATTTACAGCAATTCCTCATTACTTGCATCACCACCTGAGCTCCACATTCTGTCAGATCAGGGGTGGCATTAGATTCTCATAGGAGCACGAACCCTACTGTAAACTGCGAATACAAGGGGTCTAGGTTGTGCACTTCTTATGAGCATCTAATTCCTGATGATCTGAGCTAGAGCTGAGGTGGTGATGCTAGCACTGGGAAGCGGCTGCAAATACACATTATCATTAGCAGAGAGATTCGTTAATTATTTCATTATATATTGCAATGTAATAATGTAAAGTGCACTACAGTAAATGTAGTGCACTTGAATCATCTCAAAACCATTTCCTCTGACCCTAGTCCGTGGAAAAATTGTCTTCCATGAAACCAGCCCCTAGTGCCAAAAAGGTTGGGGACTGCTGCGTTAAGCAACCTCTTCTGCCCTCTCCTCCCTCTACCTTTCTTAGCCTCTAATACTGACAATCCTACTTATTTCCATGAGTTCACAATTATTTTTTATTTACCACATATGAGTGAAAATGTGGTATATATCTTTCTGTTCCTGACCTATTTTGCTTAACATAGTGTCTTCCAGGTTCATCCATGTTGCTGCAAATAAAAGGATTTTATTCTTTTTTGTGGCCAAACAGTATTCCATTGTGTATATTTACCACATTTTCTTATTTGTCTGTTGATGGATATTTAGGTTGATTCCTATTATGAATAGTGCTGCAGGTCTCCCTTTGATATACTGATTTCTTTTCTTTGCAATAATAATTTATATTCCCTCTACAAATATATAAGAGTTTCCTTTTTTCCTTATCCTCATCAGCATTTGTTATTTTTCTTTTTGGTAATAACCATTCTAACTGGGGTGACATGATATCTCATTGTGGTTTTCATTTGTGTTTCCCTAATGATTAGTGATCCTGATCATGTTTTAAAGATACCTGATGGCCATTATACGTCTTCTTTTGAGAAATGTTTATTCAGATTCTTTGCCACTTTTTAGTTGAATTCTTTGTTTTTTTTTTTTGTTTTTTTTTTTACTGTTGAATTGTTTGAGTTCCTTGTATATTCTAGATATTAGTTCTTTGTTAGATGAATAGTTTGCAAATATTTTCTTTCTCCCATTCTACTGTTAACATGTTCTTTATTCCTGTTTAATAAATCCCATTCTTCTACCAAGTGCTAGTAATATATGACTGGAATCCTAATATAGGAATGGCTCCCATCCTACCCTAAAATAGTTTAGCCCTGGATATCCTTCTTCCCATTTTCGTCTTCTTTTCTTCTTACACTGACTTATGGTTGTGAATGAGCTCAGAAGTTTGATATTCCTACTCAGTTCATGTCCACCTAAAAGCAAAGAAGAGCTCGTCATCATCACTTGTTTTGAGTCTGAATCCCCAACAGGAAGAATAACTCCAGGGACTCTGACTTAGACTGGCGTGTCTGTTCTGTCATGCAGTTAGTCAGCGATACTGACTGTATTCATTCTTTGGGCAAGTGTTCTTCTAGGAGCTGCAGTAGTAATGGTACCTCTCCGTAGGAGCTCATAAATAAATGGGACTCAGTACAAAGATGCTCCAAAAATTTTCTACACCACAAACACTTTTACTTCCTGGTGGGTGATATTTGTTTTCCATTCTTTTTAATTTCTTCTGTAGTAAAATTGCAAGTAGATTGCAAATAGAAAAGAAACCAAAGATGGAATTAAGGCGAGGCAGCTTCGTTTTCCTGGCAGGACTATAGAACAGAGATATTCAGCTGGCTCTTTGCAATGAATGTCCTTCTGGTTGGTCATGGCCTTCATTCTCTTTAGTTTGTGACCAAGCATATTGATTATTAAAATATATTGAATATGACCCCATGGTTGTAGCTATTCCTGTTTTTAATAATCCTTAGAGCAGAAGAAAGCCTTCTATCTGTTTTCTGTTTCAACTTTCTAGACCATCATCTCTATCTTTTCTTTTTTATTATTATTTTTTTGATAGGTTTCTATCTGCCCTCTGTCAATGTCTGAATATGATGACTCTTGATAAACTGGTTTCATAGCTACTTCAGTCCTAGAATCTTAAGGTTCCTTCAGAAGGTGATGGTCATGTTCAAATGTAATCCTATAAATTCATTTAAAGCACTGTTGGTATCATAAAAGTGTTAAGTTTTATCATGTAGCTTTGTTTACCTACCCACCCAAATTCTCTCCTCTTTCCTCTGTCCCTTCTCTCCCCAATTACATTGCCAACACTGGGTAGCTGGTGGGCTGTTTGAAGGATTTATTCCTCACAGTTCAAAAGAGCTAGTTTATATCCAGATGTCTGGTGATTTACTTTGCTGGTAAATTAAAACCCATCTAGGGTAGAGAGCTTGGCCAGATTATTTATAGTATATTATGATTCTAAAAATCTATTTTTAGATCAGGTTTAGAAGACAAATGAGAAGTACATACATCAGAATTGTAAAAGCTCCAAACTCAATTGAAATTTCCCGATTTTCTTGGGCTGACTGATGTATATTTTAAAGAACTATTTACTTTTATGATTTGCCAAGACCCAGACAGAAAGCAGCTCTCGGTGTTCGTGGGATCAGAAAAGAATACTAATAAATGTTAGTCATCGATAGTAAATTAAAAATATAATAATAAAGGAAAATTAAACTGCTGTGTGTTTGGGTGTTTGCTCTATTACCATAAATTCACAATCTCATCTTCTGTTCTCTGAAAAGGAGTGGGTGTGGCAGGAAGCATTTGTAAAATTCCATTAGCATTTTTAGAGACAATTACTCCACTAAATGATTCAGGATTCAGCTTCTAGCTTCTATGGTTCAATTTAGGCATGTGAAACATTTTATTCTGAGACAGAGTGTACATGTAATATAGAATTCTTAGGACTGAAAAATTTGTTGCCATCTAGCCCAAATCCTCTTATTTTTTAGGTTGGGGAATGCTAATGATTGGCCCAAAGTCTCATATCTATTAGTGAGGAAGGAGTGGAAATTCACCAGTCCACCTTTCCACTGGAGATTGAAATACCTCAGAGACATAGTATACAAACATGTATAAATTACCCAAAATACTATGTTGGACTAGAGCACAATGCTTTGCCATTGGTAGGTAAATAAATGAATATAAGATGTTGTGCTCCTAAACACAGAATTGGCAGCAAGAGTGTCTACATTATAAAAATTTTATTTTTCTTTTCACTTTATTTTTTACTAAGACTATTTGAAAATGGATAAATGCAGAGATGTAACCAGGTGTTGAGTCAGGTTTTGAATTTTGGATCTGTGTTCACTCTATTTCTATAGCAAGGTTACCTTCCTGTTTCTTTGCCCAGTATTTATACATACCAGATTCTATTACACTAGAGATTATTAGGGCTCCATCCAATGAAGATGCCCTGACTTCTGCCTTTATGATGGGCCACACAAGTAACCATAAGAAATTATGCCACACTGTTTTCAACCCCACAATGCAAGACTTCATTTAGACCTAACACAGCAGTGCCAATGATCCAGATATCCTAGGAACATGTTCACTTGGTACATGTTTGGGGTCTGTGCCAACCTCCAAATCACAAAAAGCTGTTAATTCAAATCACCTTTTGCAAAATACATTTTGAAATCCTCTTACAGAGTGGCATATTTTAGACAACTAGAAAGTTAACTTGCATTGCGTTTTTGAGGTCTCAGCTTTGACTTAGAAAAGGCTCATGCCGTAGTGTGTATGTGTGAACATGTTTCCTAAGAGGTGATATATGCCCATAGTGTCCCTCTGCAGGGCTGGTGATAAATTATGAAACCATTTAGTGCACAAACTCGTATCACCTACTTTCAGTAGAATCAATAATGTAGTTGCAATTTAGGTTTTCTCTTGTCCAAAAGAATGCAAGATTAAAGAACCCTGAGAAGAGTAGTTAGTTCCTGAAGGCAGGAATAGGAGTCTTGGATATTGTTCTGTTGTTTCTCAAGTAGTATCAAGCATGTGTCTGACTCATTAGTTCTATTTTATATTATGAAGGGAGTGTGGATGAGGGAAGGAAAAGCCAGTGCAAATATTATAGACCTACTTAAGAGTTTGTGGCAAAATCCTCTTAAATAATTGATAAGGATAGTTAATGTAACCAAGTAGTTTCAGGCTAAAAGCAGCAGGGCTTGCCTGCCTCCTCCTGCTCCTCCTCCTCCTCCTCCTTCCTTCTTCTTCCACTTCCTCTTCCACCTCTTACTCCTCTTTCTTCTCTCTCCTCTTTCTTTGTCTTTCTCCCCCTTCCCTCCCTCCCTCCCTCTCTCCCTCTCTTCTCTCTTTCCTTCTTTCCTTCCTTCCTAAATTAATATTTTTTTCAGAGTAGGTAAAATAGTTATATTACTTAAAAAGTGTACGTTTATAAGAAGGTAAAGCAGGGAAGTCTCTCTCCCATCTCTTCCTCCTTCACCCTGTCCCCCATCTATGAGGAATCTGTCTACTAGCACTCTGTTGATTCCCTACAATGTTTCTGTACATAGTACCTGTTCTACATTATACACACACAAATACAATTTCTTCCCTTCCATTTTTACAAAATTTCTTTCTTTCTGACTGTCCTGCTTTCAGCTTTATTTTTTCCGATTAATAATATATACTAAAGGTTTTTCCATATAAGTACAGAAAGCGTGTCCTTTTTTTAACATCTGCATAGTGTTCCATATATCCAGTATATGTGGATATACCATGATTTATTTAAAGAATTCCTTATCTTTGGGTTATTTCTAGTATTTGGGTTATTTCTAGTATTGTTTTTTTGTGATAAATTATTTTACAATGAATAACTAGTGTCATTTCATGTGATACAAAGTATCTGTGGGATAGAGTCCCAGAACTGGTAATTGTTTCTGTCGATTTGTAAATATTTCCAGATTCCCCTTCATAGTGGTTATATCATTTTATAATCCTACAACAAAATTTTGAAAGTCCACATTTTTCCATATCCTTTCAAAAAATGTCAAACTTTTGGATTTTTGTGAGAAATGATATACCGTTTTTCTCTTTCAGTTTCTTCTTATACAGGAATCTGAGTATCTTTTCATTAAGTTTAATGATTTTCTTTTTCAGTAAAATATATTCCTTTGCTCATTTTTTGTTGGGTATTTGGTCTTATTGATTTCTATCAAATCATTACAAAGTAGAAAGATTAGTATTTTATTTATTATCTGAGTTGCAAATATTTTCATTCTTCCCTTTATGTTTATCCTTTGCCTTCACTTATGGTTAGCTTTTGCCATGTAAAAGTTTTTGATTTTTATGTAGTTCAGTATATCAATATATTCTATATTCCATATATTCAATAATAGCTGGAAACTTCCCAAGTCTTGGGAGGAATATGGACATCTAGATTAATAAAGCTTAAAGACCGCAGGTAAGATCAACACAGAGAACATTTTTCCAAAACACATTAAAATCAAATTGCCAAAAGACAAAGCAAGAATTTTGAAAGCAGAAAGAGAAAAGCTACTCATTATATGCAAGGACACCCACAAAAGCTGTACGCAGATAGATTTCTCAGCAGAACCCTCGCTGACCAGGAAGGAATGGAATGATGTATTCAAGTGCTAAGAAAGAAAGCGGCCAAATAAGAATGCTATACTTGGCAAAGCCATTCTTCAGAAATGAGGGAGACATGAAGACATTCCCAGAAAAACAAAAGCTGGGAGTTCATAACCACTAGGCCTGCCTTACAAGAAACACTAAAGGGAGCTCCTCAAGTCGAAACAAAAGAACCCAAACTAACCTCATGAAAACGTATGAAAGCCCACAGCTAACAATGTGCTCCATGGTTAAAAGCTTTTCATTTCAGATCAGGAAGAAGACCAGGGGGCCCATTCTCATCACTTGTATTCAACATAGTACAAGCAGTGCAAGCCAGAGCCATTAGGAAAGCAATAGAAATAAAAAGCATCCAAATTGGAACAGAAGAAGTTAAATTATTAATATCTCTATTTGTAGAAGGCATGATCATATATATAGAAAATCCTAAAGACTATCAAAAAATTATTAGAACTAATAAACAAATTCAATAAAGTTGCCAGATGCAAAATCAATACACAAAGATGCAAAATCAATACACAAAAACCAGTTATATTTGTATATATTAAGAACAAACTATTTGGAAAAGAAATTAAGAAAATAATCCCATTCATAATAGCATCAAAAAGAATAAAATACATAGAAATAAATGTAACCAAGGAGGAGGTGAAAGATCTGTACACTGAAGACTATAAAACATTGATGAAAGAAATTGAAAAGAACTACCATCTGATCTAGAGATCTCATTACTGGGCATCTACCCAAAGGACAAAAAGACATTCTACAAAAAAGACATCTGCACTAAAATGTTTATACCAGCTATTCACAACTGCAAAGATGTAGAAACAACCCAAGTGCCCATCAATACATGAGTGGATTAATAAAATGTGGCATATGTATACCATGGAGTTCTACTCAGCCACAAAAAGCAATGGTGATCTAGCACCTCTTGTCTTATCCTGGATAGAGCTGGAGCCCATACTACTAAGTGAAGTATCACAAGATTGGAAAAACAAGCACCACATGTACTCACCATCAAATTGGTATTAACTGATTAACACTTATGTGTCCATATAGTAGTAACATTCATTGGGTGTCGGGCAGATGGGAGCTGGGGGAGGGGATAGGTATATACACACCTAATGGGTGTGGTACACACCATCTGGGGGATGGATATGATTGTAGCTCTGACTTGAGTGGGGCAAAGGCAATATATGGAACCTAAACCTTTGTACCCCCATAATATGCTGAAATAAAAAAAAATGGAAAAATATCTTATGTTCATGAATTGGAAGATCAATATTGTTAAAACGTCTGTACTATCCCAAATGATCTACAGATTCTATGTAATCCTGTCAAAATTCCAACTGCATGTTTTTATAGAAATATAAAGGAATCCTAAAACTCCTATGGAACCACCAATAGGCAAAACAACTATGAATAATAAGAACCAGGTAAAGGCATCACACTTCCTGATTACAAAGTATATTACTAAGATATAGTGATGAAAATAGTATAGCACTGGCATGAAAACAGACACATAGACAAATTTACCAGGATAGAGAACCCAAAAATATACCTACACATATATAGTCAACTAACTTTTGATAAATGTGCCAAGAATACACAAAAGGAAAATAGTCTCTTCAATAAAATGTGGTATATGTATACCATGGAGTACTATTTGGCTTTAAGAAACAATGGTGATATAGCACCTCTTGTATACTCCTGGATACAGCTGGAACCCATTCTACTAAGTGAAGTATCTCAAGAATGGAAAAACAAGCACCACATGTACTCACCAGCAAATTGGTATTAACAGATCAACACCTAAGTGGACATGTAGGAATAACATTTGTCGGGTGTTGGGTGGGTGGGAGGGGGGAGGAGGGGATGGGTATATACAATCATAATGAGTAAGATGTGCAACGTATGGGGTATGGTCATGCTTGAGGCTCTGCCTCGAGGGGGGAGGGGCGTGGGCAATATACATAACCGTAATATTTGTACCCCCATAATATGTTGAAATAAAAAAATAAATAAATAAATAAATAAATAAATAAATAAATAAGTGGTGTTGGGAAAACTGGCTATCCACATATAACAGAATCAAATTGGACCCTTATCTATACCACATACAAAAACTAACTTAAAATGCGTTAATGACAATTGTAAGAAATGAAACTGTAAAGCTCCTAGAAGAAAACATGGGGAAAGTGTTCCTTAACTTTGGTCTTGGCAATGATTTATTGGATAAAATGCCACAGAGCCAAAATTTAACAAGTGGGACCACATAAAGCTAAAAAGCTTCTGTATAGCAAAGGAAACAATCAACAAAATGAAAAAGCAACCAACAGAATGTGAGACAATATTTGCAACCCATGTATCTGATAAGGGGTTAGTCTTCAAAATCTATAAGGAACTATTATAACTCAGTAGTTTTTACTAATGACCTAATTAAAAAATGGACTAAGGACTTAAATAGACATGGGGAAATGTTTTTCAAAAGATACAAACTTTCAGTTTAAGTTATAAGATGAATAAGTTCTGGGATCTAATGTACAGCATGGTGATTATAGTTATTTATAGTTTATGCTTGAAATTTTGCTAATTTGCTAAAAGAGTAGATATTAAGTGTTCTCAGCATACACACACACACAAAATGGTAATTACGTGAGGTGATGGATGTGTTAAGTAGCTTGATTGTGGTTATCATTTCACAATTTATATGTATATCAAATCATCATGTTTTATACCTTAAATATATACAAATTTTATTTTTTGATTATACTATAATAAAGCTTGAAAAAAGCCTTGGTGTATTTTTAAATGAGGTGTGCTTTAATAAGGATGGTAGTTGAGACGATTTTAGGGGTGCATTTTTCCCTTTTAAATTTTAACATTTAATATTCTACTGTATTTGAGAAAAAATATAAATAGTATATCCAAACCATCATTTCAAGCAAATTATTGCTTAGAGCAAAGCTTAAGTAGGTATTTATGTTTAAAACCCTTGAGTTACTTTAAGCATAGGTGATGATATTAAGGAATTATTAAATTTTTATGTGATAAAATTTTGTTTATATTACAAAATAAATAAAAAGCTCATCTTTACACCACTAATTAGAGATGCCCCCTTTATTATATACTATATTTCAGTATATGCTTATTTTCTAATTAAATGTTTATTTTCTTTCGTCTATCTCTTCAGGCAGTAGAATCACACTGTTTTCTTTGTTGAATCTTTAAAATATGTGTTAATATTGTATTTCTGATCTCCTCATATTGCTCTTCTTTTACAGAGCTTTCCTGCATATTTTTGCTTATTAGTCCATAAATACTTTTGAATTAACATTTCAGGTTTCTAAAAAAAATACTATCGCTGTATTTATTACAAATTCAGGTTATGCTTTCTCTTGGTGATGTTGGTGCATTTTTCTGGTTTGCTTTCTTCATCTGTAGAGGTGTTTCGCTGTTCTTTTCATTTCCTTTTGTAATGATGGTATCTTATATGGATGTGATGATTTTGTATTTAAAAATAAGACATGTTAGAATGAGTCAGATATTCCGACACAAATAATTTGAAGAGGATACTGTAAAGAAGACATGGGAAGTGCTAGATAGCTTTCCCAATTTCTCAGCTTAAGGGTTCCCTTTTCCCTGCTACACAGGCTTTGTGCAGCCAGGTTTTCTTAGGCCCTCAGCATCAGGACCCCTGGCAGTCCTACCATGCCTAGAACACTCACGGTCCACACCCACCCAGCGTTTCATGCAGGTTGGCTATTTGGAATATTTGGGCTTGGCCCATATTTAGAGATAATTTGGTAGTTGGGTTCTTTCTCTCTTTTTGTTTTGATAAAGATGTACATAGAAAGAGAGACTGAGTGTGTGTGTGTGTGTGTGTGTGTGTGCTCGCACATGTGTGTGTTGTTTGGAGGAAAGAGTGGTTGGAACTTAGCAGTGCTTCCTTAGTGACATCAAATGCTGAGAGGTAAAAAGGAGAAAGAGAAAGATTCTCAATTCTCATTCTACTCCTGCCATCTCTTTTGCCAAGGTAAGCCCTGTGTCTCTCCTATACTAAACAGAGGTTCTCATATTTAAGGTCTGCAGCAACCTATGGCTTCTATGATTCTATGTTTCAGTTCTATAACCTATTACTTCGTTAGTTCTGTTACCTTCTTCTCGCAAAATTTACCTCTGTCAAAAGCAAAGAAGAATTGACCTGTTAGTGACATAATGTCATATTTTTCTACTGTAGTGTAAATAAATAGCCCCGGGTGAAAAAATCAGGTCTGATTTTCTTCCCGAATGGGCAATTGACATTCTACTCAGCTTTCAATTAATTATTTAAAGACTTATTAAGCTCCCTTGTCTTTTATTTGCAGTTTTTTATATATCATAGTTGTACATGTGATATTTTGATACAGGTATGCAATGTATAGTGATGAAATCAGGGTAATTGGGATATTCGTCACCTCAAACATTTTTCTTTGTGTTGGGGACATTACATTTCTTCTCTTCTAGATATTTTGAAATATTGCAATAAATTATTGTTAACTATAATTTACCAATTGTACTATCTAATACTAGAACTTATGCCTTCTATCTAATTGTATTTTTCTACCTTTTAACCAACCTCTAGGTGGTGTGTTGACAGTTTCACTAACAGTTTGCCTGAGGCAAAGCATAAGTATAAGTCAGTCTTAAATCATTGTGTCTGACTGTGACCTATGGTAAAAATTTAATTGAAAAGAAGTTCAGTTTAGCTGAGGGTAACAGACATTCACTGGGAACTAGGTGCTAGAAATAGATTTAAAGCTAAATATGAAACAGTTCCTAGAGATTACTTACTAAAGTAAGTGAGGTAAGTGATCTCAATTTACATCTAGTGAGATTGCAATTGTTGACTAAGAGAGTTTTCTAGTTGCTTTTTATCCCCTTTAGCCTACATAAGCAGGTATATATCTAGTTTCCTTCTGGGTATCAGGGCTCTGTAAACTTTAGAGGAGAGACCTTTTCTGCTTTGTCTATTACTGAATTCCCTAATGTCCATCACAACGCCTGATAACACACACACATGCACACACATACACACATAATATATATTGAATGAATAAATAAATACATTAATAGACAGGAGAGTTGTTACTAACTTATCTCTAACATCACTTTATTGTTTTAATACTATTGCATTTTATATATATTTGGGAGCAAGTAATATATTGATCTTAAATTATAGATGAATTTACCATGTCAGCTCAGATACTCAAATAGAAAATATCCTACATCAAAATGGTAAGACTGAATTGATTCACATAATTAAGTCATAACCTGAAGACTATAGAATCTAATAACCTTTTTTTGAGAGTAAGTTCCGATAAACAGTTCACAATTTCTTTTTACTTAGGTTGTGTATGTTTTATGTGTAGTTTTCAAATGTGAATGAAATTGGGATTAGAGAGAGAGAGCTTCATACTTTAGTCCACTATTTGCTCTTTATTTGTCCTTCAGCAAAAGACTTCATCATTCCAAGCCTCTGCTTTCTCATTTGTAAAGAAAGATAAAACTACCTCATAGCATTCAATGAAACCGTACCTAGCACACAGCTGACATGAAGCAGTCACTTCCTTACTTCTCCTTCACTTGTGTTCACTCTCTGCCCTGTTCAGGACTCTACTCTGGCTATAGTTTTCAGGATAAGAATATGACTAGATCACATTCATTTTTAACCTAACACATCACTTGCTATTCAGTGGAAATGAATGTCAACAAGAATTCCTGCTTCTAAAGCTCTGAAAGCACATTGTCTATCCAAGACCCAGGTGACTGGCACAATAAAAGCCTTGCTAAATTAAAAAATGCCCATTTTAATGGTGTTTTCTCAGGCATTAACTGATACTCTGAAATGAAAGAAGAGCGTTGGTAAGGAGACTTCGGTATGAGATAAAAGAACTAGATATTTCCTTATAAACTAATGGGCTGGAAGCCATGTAATTAAATACCATAAAAGCTCAGCATTCCATTATTTCCCAAGTAAACATCACAATTTCCTCAATCATTAGCTTTCAGGGTTTCTGCCTTGACCGGCATATTTCTGGATTCATTAAAACTATACATTAGCGTTCAGTGCTAAAAGTAAACTTCCTTCTAGATAGTTCTGTGTGCATGTGCTGTAAAATATGTCCAAATGAATATGCAACATGAGAAGGACCATAATTTAAAGTTGGCTTCTTTTATCCTATGCATTCTTGTTTATTGTTAATACACAGTAAACTTGAGTCATAGAGCAAACAATTCATCTTTATAAAATTTGAAGCTTTGCTTTTTCTTTTTAAAAGAAAATAATTTATTCAGAGCTCCCATCTGTGAAGAACTAGATTAAATAATAATTTTTAAAAGCTCTATTATGTAGGCTTTTGTTTTCTTGCTTCATGCCGAGTGTTTTCATAAATGCTAGACTTCCCATTGTTAATTTTGCTTTCCGTGAATGTGAATACAAATGAAGAGTGGTCATACAAAAATTGGAGCAAAATAAAGTAACTATAGAGCTGCCATAATAAAGTACGACAAACTAAATGGCTTAACCAACAGAAATTTATTGACTCGGTTCTGGAGTCTAGAAGTGTGAAATCTAGATGTTGGCAGGTTTGGTTCCTTCAGAGAGATCCAAGGGAAAGAGCTGGTACAGGCTTCTGTGCTTGGCTTGTAGATAGACAACTTCTCTCTCTTCACATCATCTTCCATCTATGCCTGTTCAAATACCCTTCACTTAAAAAAAATAAGCTTATTAGTCACATTGGATTAGGACTCACGTTACTGAATTCCTTTTAATGTTATTGCTTCCATGAAGACCCTATCTCCAAATAAGGTCACATTCTAAGGTCCTGGGAGTTAGGATTTCAACATAGGAATTTTGTGGAGATATAATTCAACTCATAAAAGTAACTATTTAAATAGCAGTATTTTTTCATCTTTCAATTTGGAGTCCCTCTACAATGCTAAACAATGCTATCTTAACATATGCTATTTAGAAAATCTAAAAAAGATTTTTACATTTTTTATTAATATTCAGGTTACCTTCAACTTTGTTTTTGATGTTTTACAAATTGCCCCATAAGTGACTGCTTTTAATCACTTACTCTTTACCACTGACATCATTTTCCATGGATTCAGCGATGTACACTTTGAGACTGAGGAAAAATGGAAACTTAGCCTTGTTAAAGTCGTATAGTTATTTAATAGTACATGGCAGAGCTGATATTTGACTCTGTGCGATTGACTCTAAAGTTAACAATATATGCATGGTCAATGATATTTTAAAATGCTCAGTTACTGTTTTTTTATTAATAATAAAGATACTGATTTTCCTTATTATAAATGTAGCAGGTATTCACTGAAGAAAATTTAGGAAAAATACTTAAAAATTAAAGAGATTAATATTAAAGTTACTCATAATTTCATCATCTAGAGATAACCCTTGGTATATTATGTTACAGAAAGCATGCCTAAAGATATTTATACTTCAATGTATGTATTTATATCTGTAGAACTATGTATGTAATTTCACAAATCACCAAAAATTCTTTGCAAGAAGTTTTCAGATAATTTTCTCAATTAAAAATCATCCTTAATCTTAGTGAAGAATCATTTTTAATTATTTAAAATAAGAATTATTTTCATTTTTTCATTCTTCTGGAAAGAGAATGGCACAAACGTGTAAAGTCACCCCTGGAATTTAATTTTATTTCTTACTTTCTACTCCTGAGTCCTAAGAGATGAGTGGTTCAAGACAGAGTGAGGCCAGGGCAACAGCAAACATTTTGTCTTTGCGTCACTGTTTGGTTCATCTCTGAAGCCTGACTTCTACCCAGGCATGGAGATACTTGGATAAGTAGCACTTTCTATCCTCTCACACTGGTATAAAAGCTGATATATTTCTTGAGAGAAGAGCCTCAAAAAAAAAAAAAATCTGGAGGAGACACAAGGGGAAAGCAGAGATAGTCTTTTTTTTTTATTTGGCCCCTCTTTGGTCACTTTCTTGAATATGAGAAGAGCTCAGAAAAGCATGGTGTCCATGGCAACCATATACAGACATTACAGAATTTAGAGAACCCACTGAATCCTTTCAGAGGATAAGCAGGGGACCTAAATCATGTCAGATGTATAACACCCAGCATAAAACTAAGGGAAGACTCTGTACTTGGTGCATCGTTTTCGTTTGATGGCAATGTCATTTCAAGCCATCTCCAGAGAGGTTCCACATCTGCCTCTCCATTTCATGTCTTTATATTAATAATATGTGATTTACACACTTACCCCCACAACACATTCGATCTATCAGATATTTAACCACTTGTAATCTGTTGGTTTTAGGTTTGACTCTGAAAACATTGATTGGTGTGGTGTGGTAAGAATGGAATCAGTCCTAATGACAAGCTTGCATCAGGCAGTCTTGCGTTGCAAGTCGTGTCTGGGCTCACCTGGACAAGGTCCAGGAATGCTCCCTTAATGGGCTGAGTTATTCACAATGTCCCCAGAGTCAAGAGTGGCTCAGGCCTATGAATCTTGCTCCAGGGCATTGTAGTTTGGCCTACATATTATCTATCTGTCACATTTTGATTTGCATTTCCTAATCATTAATGATGTTGGGCATTTTTTCATATACCTCTTGGTCATTTGTATGTCTTCTTTCATGAAATGTCTATTCAGATCCTTTGCCCAATTTTAAATAAGATTATTTGTTTTTTTGCTATTGAGTTCTTTGGGTTCCTTATACATTCTGCTTATTAATCCCTTGTCTGATTGAAAGTTCCAAATATTTTCTCCCAATTCTGTAGTTGTCTCTTCACTCTTTTAATTGTTTCTTTTGCATTATAGAAGCTTTTTATAATAGCTTGATATAATCCCACCTGTCCATTTTTACTTTTGTTGCCTGTTCTTGAGGTCTTATCCAAAAAGTCTTTGTCCAGACCAAGGTCCTGACACATTTCCTGAATATTTTCTTCTAGTAGTTTCATAGTTTGAAGTCTTACATTTAAGTCTTTAATTTATTTCGATTTGAGTTTTATATATGGTGAGAAATTGAGGTCTAGTTTAATTCTTCTGCATATGGATATCCAGCTTTCCAAGCACCTTTTGTTGATGAGACTGTTTCTCAATATATGTTCTTGGCACCTTTGTTGAATATAAGTTCATTATAGATGTGTGAATTTATTTCTGGGTTCTCTGTTCTGTTCCATTGGTCTATGTGTCTATTTTAATGCCAGTACCATGCTATTTTGGTTACTATACGTTTGTAATTTTTTTTCCTTCTTCTTTTTCTTTTTTGGCTCAGGATTGCTTTAGCTATTCTGGCTCTTTTGTAGTTTCATACATATTTTAGAATTATTTTTTCTATTTCTGTGAAGAATGTCATTAGTATTTTGATCAGGATTGCATTGCATTTGTAGACAGATTTGGGTAGTTTGGCTATTTTAAAAGTATTAATTCTTCTAATCCATAATCATGGAATAGCCTTCCTTTTGTTGTGCCCTCTTCAATTGCTTTCATCAGTGTCCTGTGATTTTTATTGTAGAGATCTTTCACTTCTTTGATTAAATATATCCCTAGATGTTTTATTTATTTATTTTTAGCTATTGGAAATGGATTTCTTGCTTTCTTTTTCAGATTGCTGATATTGTATAGAAATGCTACTAATTTTTGTATGTTGATGTTTTATATTGCAACTGTACTGAATTCATTTATTAGTTCTAACAGTATTTTGTCAAAGTTTTTAGGTATTTCTAAATATAGCATCCTGTCATCTGTGAACAAGGCTAATTTGACTTATTCCTTTCCAATTTGGATGCCTTTTCTATCTTTCTGTTGCCTAACTGCTGTGGGTGGGACTTCCAGCATTATGTTCAATAACAGTAGTGAAAGTGCACATCCTTATCTTGTTCTGCATCTCAGAGGAAAGGCTTTCAATTTTTCCCCACTCAAAATGATGTTAGCTGTGGGTTTGTACATTTTGATTCCATGCTATTTATCTTTAGTGTTTCTATTACAGATTTTTGCTTGTGGTTACCACAAGGCTTACCAGGAACATCATCTAACAGGTTATTTTAAACTGATAATGGCTCAACTTTGATGGCAAAGAAAAGTAAAAAAACAAAACAAACAAAAAAAAAAACCTCTCTATTTTAAGACCACCACCCACATTCTGACTTATTGGTGTTTTAATTTACATCTTTTTATTTTGCCTGTCTCTTAACCAATTCTTGTAGTTATTTTTTATTTTAATAATATTGCCCTGGAACTATATTGCTGTCCTACAGTTGTTTCCCAGTCTAGGGGAAATTTAAGCAGGCACCAAAACTTAATATTGACCTTTTAGTTGTTTCTTGGCCAGGGGAAGGCTCTGCATGAGCCCCTGAGATTTGTGAAAGATCCAGCCAGAGATTTAGGCCTTCCTTTGGATTGTGTCCATGCAGCACTATGGCATTGGCTAGTCCTTCAACATGGTACCCCCACTGATTGAAGCACAGAGTAGCCGCCTAGATCCACATGCCAGTCACTTACATCATTGTCTTGCTCTTTGTCCTTATTTCACCCTAGGTGGTTTAGCCCTCCAGGCATTCCCAGTGGTTCCCATGTAATGGAACCACAGTGGGCTTCCTACAAAGATTCTCAGACTGCTGGGGGAGGTCAAAATCCCTCCATGCTCTCTTGAGTTGTCAATCATGTGTTTGCATTTAGGCAGCAGATGAAATCATTGCAAATCATTTACTTTATAACCAGTTGTCCTCTTATATTACCTTAAAATCTACTTTTCATATCATTGTGATGAATTTTCTATTGTTAATGGAAAATTCCTTTCAAAGCTAAAGTGTTTAAGTGCTATGCGGCTTAATAACTCTCTTTACCAAATGGGAAAAAGTATGCACTGCTTCATAAAATGTATTCATGGATTTATTTAGTCATTAGAAAGGCTAGAATACTGTTTCTTAAATGTGAAAAAGTCTGTAGATTAAGGAGCCATAATATTGAAAAGTTCTTTGTTTCTAAAGTGCCTTGGATATCAATTAACAAATCAGTTAATAATCAAAGCAATGGTTTATTATTTGATTTTATAACAGAAAGCCTAAATATTCTTTGAAAAATAAAGTTTTCACATATTCTATCTTATTGGAAAAGTATTAATATTTTAAAAGCTCTCTCTTATTGTTTCACCTAGAATATTTAAGACTTTCTTAATATAAATCATCAAAATATGTATTTATTCTACTTGACATTTAACGAGATTGAATCACAAATTTTTTTAGTATCAGAATAAATGTGTGGAATATCTAAACTGCAGAATATTTTCACTGAGTATAATAGGTGGATCTTATGCCCTTTTATCACTAAGCAATTCAAAAGCAATTGAAACCATGTTAGAGCATGTGCTTTTGAAAATGATCATAGATAGCTGTAAAGTCTATTGTGTTAATATTGGCAATCTCTCCCTTCTATCCAGAATTTTGTATCTTAGTCACTAGTAATTGCATTATTTACAGACCCCTCTTTTACATAGACATGGCTTTTAGCATAACCCTCTAAATTAACCAGAACTCTTTTAGTTTCACATAACAGAAACCCAACTCAAAATAACTTAAGCAATTTAAATAATAATAACAGTAATGATGACAATTTATTAGTTCTCTTAGCTGAAATGATATTTGGAGACTTATAAATAAAAGGAATAACTATAGAGCCAGGTCATCAGAGACTCATTTCATCATGAACAGGACTTTTCTTTCTCCATCAGTCTCTTACCTCTTCTTGGCTCCATTTACACATAGGTTCTCTCTACCTGGAAAGAAAGATGGCAAGATAACCTCCCATGGAAGAGAATTTCTTTCCCCCATCATCAATACATCAAAATAGAGAATAATTCTGCTTGATTTATTGCTTAGATTATATATTTAAGCTTTAGATACATTACTGCTAAGAGGAAAATGAGTTAATGTGACTGTCTATGCACAGAGGTTAGAAAGTTAGGAATAGAATCATATGGAATGATTGTGTCGTGATTTCCCAAAGGACAGGAGGCTATGCAGTCAAAATACCTGGCTACACACCTTAAGGCTGTATTCCTTTTCCCTTATCCCTTGCCCCAAATTACCCAGAATCACTCTTCTCAAGCCCCCCTCACTTCTCATTTCTTGCATTTTCCCTGAAAAATTAACCTGTGAGTAATTGTTTCAGCTTTCTTCCCTTAAAAATACAGAGCAAAGTCAACTATTTCATTATACTCCTAATGTCAACAGACTAAAGAAAGCACCTAGCGTTCTTTCACTCCTTCTATATAGATTATTACTCTTAGGAAAAATTAAAGAGACAAAATCAAGGGTTATATTCAAAATATTTTATCATACCTAAATAAGGCATTGGCACTAAACAGTCAGAACTGGTGTTGGTTTATGTGTGGGCATTGCATCCTAGAGTCTCCTGTTGTATTGACCAGGCCTTGATTTCCTAGTTGCTGGATCATGGCATGGCCTGAGGTATGCTGGGTGATGGAGCAGATTAATAGTTGAGGATTCAGGAGAGTTCAAAGTAGTAATTATTTTTCCACCAGGACAGAGACTATTTTAATATTTTGGTAGTAGTATATAACTGCTGACTATCCGATCTGAGTCACTATATAGGTGTGTAGGATTAACAGTTACTTGATAGACTTAATCGTGTGTAATGACTTTAAAAGAGTTAAGTGTTTGAAACATTGCTCAACGATGATTTTTTAGAAAATAGTTGTTCTGTAGCTTGCTTGTTTTATTTTTCTTTCCTCACATGCACTTCATATGGGTCACTGAATCCCTTAAAATTGTATGCAAATTTTGGAGGGTAAATGGTGTATGTGTTTCCTTTTCTAGAAAGAACATCACTTTTACAAGGATCTTAAATAGGCCCAGTTCATATACACACACATTAAGATATTAAGAATCACTGTCATAAAATGTGATGTTTCTGATTTCTGTAAATGAGAGATCAAGCTTATATAAGAGTGGTATAAATAATTAGGTTACAATTTAAACAGAAACGGGATCATACATAGTGCATCCCTATGGTATCCCACTGAAAGTTTCTCTCTAATGCCTAAAACAGCATTTCTATGCCTACTATTGCAGCCATATTATTCATCACGTGAGGGATTTATTTTGTGTACATTCAGCTTAGCCTATTACCAATTCTGGTTCACATGAACTCATGGGTAAAATCTACAAATGTTCTCTTATTATTCCTCATGAATTTTTACACAAAGCGATAAAGTATGGAACAGTGCTCAATATCAAAAATAACTGGGCCTAAGGCCTGTCTACTTCTTTTATAGAACCTAAGCCAGAAATGGCTCCGTTTGCAATTTATAAGAAAACTGGCCTAGACTTTAGAAAGAGTATCTAATAAGCCAAAAGGTCAAAAGCCAAATGGGATCAAAAGCTGTCTCTTTGACAGATGATGAAGTCTAACCTTTGGCTCCAGCCAGGCCAGAACATATCCTTAGAGTTACTAAATATAAACAGTTGGCAAGGAACAAGCCTATTATTAAGACTGATACTTAAACAGTTTCAGGGGAACTTCCTTAAACAGTTCTATGTGTACTTTGTTTATCTTGAAACTTTTTAGGAATAGTTACACAATGTGAAAGAGTATTCCTAAGGCCCAGGCAGTAAGTGAGTAAGGGCTATACAAATTGATGCCAATGGCCCTATTTTGAAAACAAAGTAAAACTGCTCTGGTGTTACCTTTGTTATGAAGATCTAGGGCATTATTTTCCATAGTTTTTGCATTCTTGCTTGCTTATTACATTTGATGACTAAACTCAGGTTTTCCCATATAAAGTTATTTGAAAGTTTGTTTTGAAAGAATATGAAATTTTGTAGTTTTACATTATGTTATGAAAATAATGACTGGCTTCTTCTGCTTTTCCCTTCTGAATGTTTCTTCTCCAGCCTAGCTTATTTTTTTCTTATTGCTTGTTTTTCTTTGTATTTGCTACTTAGTATGTCTTGTCAAATGTGGCAGTAATCCCACATATGGTATCTAATACAATCTGTTGGTATGAGGTGAGAGAGAAATTTCATTCTGAAGCTACTCTAGGTGAAACTATAAAAGGTCCTGGGTTCATTTATTTATTCAGCAAATGTATAATGTGTAATTTCAAGTTAGGCATCGTGTATATTCATAGCAGTAAACAAAATGGACTTGGTCGCTTCTCTTAGGGCATTTAAAGTTAAATGGAAGGGACCGACATGAATTAATCAGGTGAACAAATTAGCCATATGATTGCAAATGAACATGAGAGCTATAAAAGGAACAGACCAGAGAGCTTTGAAAAAGAGTAATAGAAAGAGTTACCTCAGGTGGAGGGAGGAGAGGTATTATAGCAAGCTACTTTGAGAAGAAAATATTTTAGCTATGATCTGAGGAATGAGAAGCTGTCAGGCAAGGTGGGAGAAAGAAAATTTAAGTAGAAGGAGCAGTATGACTAAAGGTCAACTGAGGAACTGATGGAAGGCTAGTAAGGCAAGAATGAGTGGGAGAAAAAATGTCATGAAAGAAAGAACAAGAGGGCAGCGTGGCAGCGCTAGTGCTGATCCCCAGGTATGTGACGTTCTGCCTCCTTCCAGACACCAGGTAGGATTGCACTTCCTGGCTCCCTCCTGTTAGGTGAGGCCATGCTACTAGATCTTACCAGTGAGTTGTGAGCACAAGTGATGCATGTGAATTTCTGGCCAATTCCTGAAAATAAGCCTAGTAATGGATTAGATCACTTTTACACAAGAGTAGCCATCAGCAAAACAAAGAAGAAAAGTGGTGTTGGGTACTACATAAGGGGAACCAGAGTGTCTTAGTTCCAGTTGCTATAACAAAATACCATAGACTGGGTGGCTTAAAAAAATACATATTTATCTTGCAGTTCTGGAGTCTGGGAAGTCCAAAATCAAGGCGCTGATAGATTCAGTGTCTCATGAGGGTCCTCTTCCTGGTTTGCAGTTGACAATCTTTCCCTTGTATCCTCACTTGATGGAGAACAGAGAGAGGAGGGAAACTCTCTGGTTTCTTCTTATAATGGCATTAATCCTACATATGAGGACTCCATACTCATGACCTATTTACCTTCAAAAGGCCCTACCCCCAATAGGATTTCAACATAAGAATTTTAGGGGCACATGAACATTTTCTCCATAATAGAGAGGGTTAGGAAGATGAGAGGAGAGTTCTCTTTCAGAGGCTGAATTGGAAGATAAAACCATTTTGTATAATATCACAATAGGTTCTGCTACAGTGAGGGGTGGAGAGTGGATGGGGAGAACCCTGCCTTCTTGAGAAGAAGGAAGAAAGAGATGTGCAGTAGTGCCTATGACTCTGATGAATTTACTTTTCTCAGACTTTAATTGACCCATAGAAATAAAGAATCTGAGAAGACTTTTATTAGTCACTTTCCTGTGCACTGAGGGATTGTCTGGAGGGGCCCAAGGCCAGTGATGTACACTGTTTGTCAGCCCTGCCTGCCCAAAACTTAAGAACCTGTGACCTGTCAAGAAGGCAGGTGGCCCCATCTTTCAATACATGTTAGACTCCACCTGGTGGAGAGCTGTGTCTAAGCCCTAGTAGGATGTGATATTGAACCTTCTCCCATTAATGTCTTTGGGAGATTTTATACTTTGTAAACCCTTACTAATGTAAGACCAGGGACATTACATTGAGCTGTGGTCTTCAAACCACATATGTGTACCTTGGCATTACAAAGGGTTACTTGATCATAGGTAATTTTAAGATCATCATTTTCATTAACATTTGCATTAACATGTGCTCCCTTTCCTAAAACAGCTCTGCTGGAGAACAAACCCAGATGGAGTTACAAATTCTCCTTTCTCAGCTGCCCTTTTCATAATTGTCCTTCTCCTACTTTACAAGAGAAACACTCATCTCTTCCCCACCTCTAATTTCATGTGTAGTCTAAAAATTTTCTGGTAGAAATCAAAGGGAGAATTTGAAATAATGTCTTGGTGGTAGTATTAATAAAGTGAATGTAACTCACATGACTGAGTAAATATTTTGTATGTAAGAAGAGTGGTTACCAATTCTTTGTTTTTAACAAAACTGAAGATTGACTGACTTCAAGTATAGAGCCAATAGATAGTTGAGAATAATTTTTGTTATTACATGACTGGTTTTTTTTGCATGTATCAAGATTTCAAGAAATTTAATGATGTTGCTATAACAGAACTCTTTCCATTTCCATATGCTTATTCATATGTAGTACTTACTATAAAACTAAAATATAGAAAAAGAATTTATGCCAAACTTTGTCTCATTCCAGTAATGAGACATATTAACACATAAATAAATGAGCAGTTTGAGAAATTCAAGACCATTCATCTCATTTAGAGATGAATTTCCAATAAAATTTTGGTTTTTATGATGAGCAGTTATTAAAACTTAAAAGATGTATTGAATTATGTACTAAACTAAATTATAATGATAACCACTCAGAAGAAAAATTTTAATACTTAAAGCATATGATAACAGCATATTTTTAAAAAATGTAACAAATTTCTATGCTTTTAGATTGCAGAGAAGTATGGCAGGGCTATAAAATGCTTTCAAGGTTAAAGTATATTACAAGTTTGATAACATTTTATGAGAAAATGGAATGGAAATACAAGTTTAAGAGGTAATGTTGCCAACATTGAATTTTTAGCTGTTAAGGAAGATTTCATTTATGTTTCTTTAAATGGATAATGAGGAATACCAAATTGCCGTGACATTTAGGTTTCATTAGATACATTTTTAGAAAATGATTTAACAATTTTACTTTAGTGTATTAATTTTACAGTAGGATAATTGACCCCTTGCAAATATTTAGACCCATGATAAAAAGAAAGTTAAGATATTGACTTAAAAATATGTGAGGGAATAGTTTACAAAAATTATTTTAGATATTATAAAATCAAAAACTCAAAGATGACTGGCTTTGAAGGTTTTTTCCAGATATGACCTCCTATTCTAAAAATCCTCCTAGATTACTGTCAATTATAGCTATCATTTACCCAAGTTTGATCATTAGGTATGCATAAGATCCATAAGCATGACATGTAAGTATGACATCCATAAGCATGATTTGTAAGACTTGGGTTTGATAGCATGACATGTCAGCAGGCAGCAATAATCCATAGAGAATTATAGCCTTGAGGAGACTTATTAACCTGTAGTCTTTGAATTTCCTGGGGTTAACATTTTGAAGAGATGTAGTTGGAAAAGCTAATGTGGGTATCAAGGGGTGTGCCTGCTGGAAAGTGTTGGGGACAAGGGGCTTCTGACTTTCCTGGTCAGAGTAAAGACCAGCTAGCCTGTGGACAAGCTCACTGGAAACATTAAGGAATAGTAGAGGAGGAGAACATACTCAATTTAAAAATAAGAAATGGAGAAGAGCAGATTAGGAGGGGATGGGATTTATATTTTTTAAGTTGAAAAAAAGGTAAGAGCAGAAAGGGGAGAAAGAGAAATAAAACAATTAAAACCTCAACAAAGAGAAAGGTGAACAGGTAAAATTAATGGTAAGGTGAAATGTATTAAATGTCAAACAATAGGTGAAGAGGAACAAATGGGACCAAAGTTTAGAAATAAAATTAGAACAGACAAAATGCTTAAGTCAAAGAGTAGAATTATATAATAAAAATAAACATGTGAAGGAAATTAAATTAACAATTATGAAATTTAGAACTAAAGAATATTAAAAAAATAAAAATAAAACTTACAAATAATAAATACCAAGACTTAGAAGTGAAAAATTGATAGGAGGAAATGGATGATGAACAAGAGTTCAGAAGAACATGGTGCTTAATACTGAGTGGGCAGAGAGCAATGTGGCCCCCTTCTCTCTCTTCCTTCCTTCTCTTAATACAAACAGCGGAGGCAAGGAAGGAAGTAGCTAAGCTTGGCCCCAAACAAGCAGCTACCCTGTATTTTAACACTATGTTGGAAAGGCTATTGGAGTGGAATATTCCTACCTAGATAAAGCGGGCACTTTTTATCTAGTCAGCACTTGACAGGCCTATGTGGGAGAGACTGGAATGGTAAGACTTTGTTTGCATCACCTTCCAAGATGCACCTCTATTATGAGGCTGCATTTGCCCAGGGTAGGGTTGTCTCTGAAAGCCAATAGAGAAAAGAGTGTTGTAGAGTTTAAGAACGGCTTTATCCAGAGCAGAGCCCTGCTGCCCTATTCCCTATCTCCAAATAGAAACCAGTCTGTGTCCTCAGCCTTAACAGAAGAAGGGTCCTCTTATACTACTCTGTCCATTCAGCACAGCACTGCAGTGAATGAGAATCTGAATCCTAGGCTAGTCCAAGAACCAGAGTGTCCTGAAAGTTAATACCACCAAGCAAGGGAAAGGAAGGCCTCAAAGGAAGATTTGGGAGTATATGGGGAAATACAAGGGGCAGTTGGTTGAATAGGTCTGATGGCATATTTATGAGTCTCAACATTTTTTTGAAAGAGCCAGCTTTTCTTCTAGTGGCACTGCTTCCCAAAGCACAGAGTTCCCCCTCATTTCCCCAGACCATATCCACTCTGGGTGTAGGAATTATTTTGTACCTTGAGCCCTGCAGATGCTAGTATATTACAAGCTGCTGGGATCATTGCTGGTCTTACTATGGTCTCTTGTCCGAGAGGTTCACAAGTGATGAATAAATTTTAGCTAAAGCATGGATGTGCATATGAAATAACCTGAAAGCTTGGATCATTTGCTTCAAAAGTTGACCCTGTATCAAGAAATTTGATGCCATGGCCCTTTAGTGAGTATTTCTTAAATGCAATACCTGGCAGTCATTTGTCAGATTTCTTCTATGCCTTTTCTCAGAGGAACCTATCTTGTAAGCATCATGCCAGTTAGTATGTTTTTCTGGTAATCTCTTTTTCCTGGGAAGATCATTTTGCATTAAGACATATATTTCTGGAAGTAGAGAAATGTCTGATTAAACTAAACATTTATATGGAAGTTAAAATATGAATGTGTGCCTTTTTAGTATTATAACATGTCAGACCTTTTCCTAAAAGTATCAGGCAAAAGTATCTGACGTGGATAAGAAAACAGTTTCTTCTAACAATGAAGAAAAAGAAAAAGAATCCTATTACGTTAGTATTACTATACTATTACTATACTTCACAGAGATCTTTTAAAAATCCTGGTATGATAAACATGAAGAGCAAACATTAATGTATATTTTAAAATTTTACTGTGTGAATATGAATGTTATCAGACCTCACAAAGCCTATGAATACGAACAAGGTCACATTAACACCACTGTCCTAATTTAGTGTGCCTTACCTCCCC
This sequence comes from Cheirogaleus medius, assembly GCA_008086735.1. Lineage (NCBI taxonomy): Eukaryota > Metazoa > Chordata > Mammalia > Primates > Cheirogaleidae > Cheirogaleus > Cheirogaleus medius. The sequence goes on along the minus strand of VBSM01002608.1, from coordinate 9,970,146 downwards.
ATCTGCATGGCTGCAGACCCCAGTCTCATCCAATCTCTCCCTGTCTCCCATTCCTGTCAAAATATCCTCTCATTATTTGTGAGAGTCCCAGATGTTTTGTGTGTGCTGAGGACAATTGCGCCCTTGTCAACCCTTATCCTCATCCCTCTAGTTGCTGCCTTGCAGGAGAAGGATGTCCTGTCAGTCAGGGCCATGCCCAGGTGAAGCCTGATGACTCTGACTGCCAGTGATGCACTTGTGCTCTCTGATACTGATACATGTGAGGTGGTGAAGGAACTGGCTTTTTCCAACTCCATACTGTATTTTGTCACCTAGACCTAAAGCAGAATTGTTTTTACTTATAGGCTTTTTGTTTGTTTGTTTTTGGACATAGTTACTTCATATTCTTACTATAACCCCTCTTTCCATTTGGGCTAAAAACCAAATCATCCTGCTAAAGGAGGAGTTAAGGAAGGTGGAAAACACTGACATTCCCCACACCCGCACTGTATTAGTCACCTTGGGTCTCCATACAAAATTTCATAGACTGGGTGGCTTAAACAAAACAAATTTATTTTATCACAGTTCTGGAGGCCCATAGTCTGACGTTAGAGTGGCAGCATGTTTGAGTTCTGATGTGGACTCTCTTGCAGGTTGTAGGTGGCCACTTTCTCATTGTGTTTTTACATGGTGGAGTGAGAAGGCTCTACCTTCAAGTATAGTCATATTGGGAGTTTCACTTCCATCATATGAATTTAGGGAGGGGACATAATTCAGTCCATAGCATCTACTATTCACTTATCTGTCTTATTTCCTTCCTCTTAACACAGAAAATCCCAAGTATAAAACTCCTTCTTAGCTTATCATCCAAAATATTAGTAAAAGTGGCCATGCACATCAACTCAGGCAAAAGGAACATGACAGGTGCTATGATCACAAACAGACAGATTCCACATTCCATTTTGGGTACAATTAGGACAACTATGTATATAATAGGTATCATATCTTCTTTCTGGAATTCTGATATTTTCTTACATGCATCAGGAATCATACTTCTAACCAACTCTGTGATAGATTTCTCTACTGCTTATAGGGGAAGGCTATGTGATTAGAATTAATCCCATTGCTGTATCCTGGAATTGTGGAAAGAACACAAATTTGGGCACCAATAAGTCCTAATTCTGAATACTAACTGAATTATTTAATATCTACCAGACCTTGGTAAGCTATTTAACCTCTCCAACACTAACTCTCATTCTTTGGCAAAAAGAGAATTAATGAAGACTATCTCACAGAAATTTTGTTTTTTTAAAATTTTAAATTTTTTTTTTTTAATTTCAGCATATTATGGGGGTACAAATGTTAAGGTTACGTA
>VBSM01002608.1:9949444-9968692 GCA_008086735.1 Cheirogaleus medius | reverse complement strand
TGTATGTAACCCTAACAATATTTATACCCCCATTATATGATGAAATAAAAAAAAGAAAATTAGAGATAATAATGTACACCCAGGATTATGCCTGGAACATAGGTTAGTGACTTGATATATGATGCATAGAGGATGACAGTGATGATGTTGATAATGATCATGATGAAGGTATCTGCTTAATTTAAGGGGTGCTATGAAGTAATCAAAATTATCTTTTTATTCACTGGAAGAACTTACAGCATTTTTAGGAGGAGGAGTTTGGGAAAATTATACTACTAAATTTAATAGGCAGTGAGATGCTGAAATTTTCAAAATGTTCGGAATTTGGGGTATATTAAGACATAGTTAGAATAGTGTAATGTCAGGAACATAGTGGAATAGGAAGCCCTGGGCCCTTTTCCCCATCACAAACGCATCAGTTTAGCAATAATTCATGGGCAAATTCCCTTTGTGAGAAATTAGAAAGTAAATGAAAGGCTTCTGCTCCCTAGAAGAACATGAAATCAGATTCAACAAAGCCAGTGGGAAGATTTGGGATACCCTTTTACTGGAGACCCTGCCCTGGTGCTGTGCCTGATGATCAGAAAGAGTCTCCCTTCTTGTAGCCTCTACCAGAGCAAGGAAGGAGTTGATTCATGTGTCTAGCTACCTAACTTTTCCAAGGGGGCTCCCCAGAGGACTATATTCTGTCTTTCCAGTCTTGGAGTTCTGATGGGTATGGCACAGCATAGCTTCCCAGGGAGAAAAGATACAGTTGTTTGGGATGGAAGATGCTGTTGAGTTTTCTCATTGCTCAGCACAGATCAAGTGGATTAAAAATCCCAGCTCTCAGCTTCCCCCTAAGGAGAGAAAGAGTTAATCTGTGTGGCTGGTGCCCCAAACTTTTCCAGAGCTGCCCCCTAAAACTCAAATCTATCTTACTACTCTTGGAACTTTGACAAGTCTCCACAGTCTAGTCACATGTAAGAGAATGTAGACAGCAACTTAGGCTGGTAGATGCTATAGCTTCCCCACCAGGCTCAACAGAGAATGAAAAGACAAAAAATACAGCTTCCTGAATCTTTAGGGGGAAGAAAAGAATTGGTAGAGGTCACCAGAATCTCTAGCCACTCTAATTGGTGATGGGTCTCTCCTGTACAAGACTAGTGCATGAAGAGATGGTGCCTTTTTTACTAGTGCACAGATGCCAGCACAGAGAATCAAAGGAAATGAATAACTAGGTGAAAATGTTCCAAACAAAAGATCAAGGTAAATCTCCAGAAACTGACCCTAATGAAATGGAGTTATATGATTTACCTGACAGAAATTAAAAATAGCCCTCATAAGATGCTCACTAAGGTCAAGAGAACAATGTATGAACAAAGTGAGAATTTCAACAAAGAGATATAAATATTAAAAAGTTCCAAACAGAAATCATAGAGTTGAAGAACACAATAACTAAATTAACTGAAAAATTCATTAGAGGGGTTCAACTGCTGGTGAGACCAAGCAGAAAAAAAGGTCAGTGAACTCAAAGACAGGTAACTGGAAATAATTTGGTCAAAGTAGCAAAAATGGAAAAAGAATGAAGAAAGCTTATGGTATTCTCTTATAGAAATAGAAAAAAAACCCTCTAAAATTCACATGGAACCACAAGACTATGAATAGCCAAATCAATCTTGAAGATAACAAAACTAAAGACATCATACTTCCTGGTTTCTAAATATATTACAAAACTACAGTGATCAAAACAGTATGTTACTGGCATAGAAACAGACATATAGACCAATGGAACAGAAGGGAACCCAGAAATAAATCTAGGCATACATGGTTGTCTTAGTCCATTTGGGCTGCTATAACAAAATACCATAAACTAGGCAGCTTATAAACAGTAGAAATTTATTTCTCACAGTTCTGGAGGCTTGGAGGTCCCAGATCAAGGCGCAGTTGGTGGGTGCCTGTTTCCTCATAGACAATGCTTTTTTGCAGGGTCCTCACATGGTAGAGCATGTGGCATCTCACTGGGGTAGTTTTTATAAGGGCACCGATACCATTCATGAGTTCTCTGCCTTCATTACCTAATTATCTCCCAAAGTCCCCACATTTTAATACAGATTTGGGGAATTAAGATTCAGCATATGCATTCAGTACATAGCAATGGTCAACTGATGTTTCAGAAGGGTGCCAATAATACACAGTGAAGATTGGATAGTCTCTTCATCAAATGGTGTTGGGAAAACTGAATATTCATATGTGAAAGAATGAAATTGCACACTTATCTTACACAAAAATCAACTTAAACTGCATCAAAGATTGGTCTTGGCAATGGTCTCATGGATCTGACACCAAAAACACAGGCAACAAAAACAAAAGTAACAATTGGGACTACATTAAAAAACTTCTGTACAACAAAGGAGAAAGTCAATGCAGTGAGAGGGACACCTATAAAATAGGGGAAATATTTGCAAGCCATCTATAATATCTCATAAGGGGTTAGTTTCCAAAATATATAAGGAACTCTTTCAAGTTATTAGTAAAAAAACCCTAATAATGTAATTTAAAAATGTACTTGAAGAGACTTTTTTTTCCAAAGAAGACATACAAATGGCTGACAGGTATATTAATAAATGTTCAATGTCACTAATTATCAGGGAAATGTGAATCAATACCATAATGAAATATTACTTCATACCTACTATATTAGGATTGCTACTATCAAGAAGGCAAAATAACATATGTTGGAGAGGATGTAGAGAGATTGGAACCCTTGCACACTGCCGGTGGGAATTCCAACCCTTGCATACAGCTGCTGTGGAAAACAATATGGAGGGTCCTCAAAGCAATTAAAAATAGAACTATTATATGATCCAGCAATCCCACTTTTGGGTATTTATTCAAAAGAATTGAAATCAAAATATAAAAATGTGAACATTAGCACCCCTGTGTTCATTGCAGCATGATTCATAATAGCCAAGATGTAGAAACAACCTAAGTGTCCATTGACAGATGTATCGTTAAGAAAATGTGGTATTTACATGCAATGGATTATTCAGCCTTAAAAAGGAGGGAAATCCTGCCATATGCAACAATATGGATAAACCTTGAAGACATTATGCTAAGTGAAATAAGTAAGTATCATCAAACGTCAGAGGAGAAAATTTAGTTACATCAAGAAAGGGCAGAAAATGTCCTTTTATTGCTCTTGTGTTTGAAATTTCTTTCCTTTTTATTATTTTAATGTCCATGATCATTGAAGAAGCAGAAATTTCAAAGAAGGAGAGCAGTTTCTCTGGAAAATTATAGATGGTGATGGATGATGACATAGTTGTGTGACAGTAAAATGCTGTGTTGAGTATTGAGTTTCCCACTAGATTATAGAAAGAACATAAGGTACATGCTACAAAATGAGACCAAGAATTGATAATGATATGATTAGTTGAATTAGATAATTCTAGGCCCTAAATTGAATATTTCATTTAATTTTCTAGATCAACAGTCTACATTGTTGCAATGGACTGAGTTGGTTGTAAAAACGACCATCTTATCAAGCGATTGTTCAAAAATATCTCCATGTACTAACTAGAACTACCAAGCAAGACTATATTGTATGTAGGGAAATACAACTTATTGGTAACAAGTCTAAGAGCATATAAACTACTCACACAATTAATCCTCATAAGATATATTATTAGAATATGCACATAAAACATAAATTTTATACATAAATTAAAGAATAGTTCATACCTCCCCCCAAACATACTTACATCATATTTACAGTAGCCTAGCAACTTAGAAATCTGGATTAAACATAGATTCTATTTATATACCTAATTTCTTAATAGCAGAATAAGGAGCTAAAGAGCTTCTTGGAATAAAGAAACTTATACTCAAAACCTGCTTTTCTGAACCCTTTTGAGTTGAGCAAAAAAGGAAACCCAAAAGACCCAGGAATAATAATGCAATGTCTATTGAAGGTTTGTTAGGAATGATTCACTAGTGTACTTGATTTTCTGTTCCACATTAGGGTATAGGCTTTGCCTAGAGGGTAAGAATTACCTGCAGTTCCTGTTCTTTTTTCAGTCAAGGAAGTGTAGGATGATGGATAAGGTGTATAGAACAACAGTCTCATCAAATGCCCTTGAAACCTCAAGCAAATAGATGACATTACATTTCATTATCTGACCCTGATATGGCATGACATTTATATCAGGAGCAGAAATGCCAATATAATTGATGGGGTTTGACATGCCCCTTAGAGGGAAGATGATGAGTTATCCATTGATGTAATCTAAGAGAAGAAGATGGGGAGATAATACAGGAGAGACTTGATTTCGCATGCAACTCGTTCAGGAGACTGGATCTTAAAGTTTTTAATGGTCTATTCCTAGCTGTTCATGTGGCCTGATGCTGATTTGTACAATCAAATCTTGAAGGTGTTTCATTGGATGATATAAAATTTCTTGAGTGGAAGATTGGAAAATAAGAAGATTGCAAAGCTAACTGCCTGTCAGTAATACTACATGGATTTTTTTTGTAATTGGAAACAGTACCAGGAGAGAGAGCTCTGATTATCAGAGTTTTGCTCTGAAGTGAGATGTAGTTATATATAGCAGCATAAACTCTGGAGCTACATACTTTGGCTTCAAGTGCTAGTTCCTCTCCTTACTAGCTATATGATCTTGAGCAAATTATTTAACTTGTATTCTCATTTTCCTCATTCATAAAATAGGCACAAAAATAAAACTTACCTTATAGCTTTATTTCAAATATGAAGTGAGTCAATATGCTTAAATTATTTAAAGCATTCTCTGATATTCAGTAAACCCTTCATAAATGTTAGCTGTCATGAATGAAAATTTTTCAAAAATTAAAATAGCTTTATTATTTTTGATCTGATTATGAAAGTGATATGTGCTTATTATTTAAAAAATTTTAGAGAAAGATACAAAGAAGAGAAAAAATTGGGGCTCAATTTACTCAAAGATAAGTATAGTGAACATTTAGGTATTATATTAATAGTTCCAGGCAGTTTTTTGTATACAAAGCACACATAACATATAAAATTGTGTCATGTGCTTATCTCATTGGGCCAATTTCCAACTGACCCCTACTCCATCAAACCTCTAAAGTAAGCATACATACTGACCTGTAACACTGTCAACACCCATTGTACTCAAAGGCAATATCTTCTATAAAGTTTTTCCTGAATACCTTACTCACTTTTCAATCCCATTATTATTCTTCTATGTGTACATTCCATGGGGCCCTTAATACATTTGCTTCTCTGTCCAACAAATATTTAGTGAATATAAATATTCCTTACTATACCAGGCACTGTTTGAGATGTGGTGTTGCAGCGGTGAACACAGACCAACAGAGTTCCTGCCTTCATGGAACATAAGTCTTTGGGAGAAGAAATGCACTAATCAAATAACCGCAGATATACATCTATAATTTAGAAAGAGTGGTAAGTTTTATAAGGAATATCACAGAGTATTTGCTCTGTAATATATTCATCTATAGGATGAATTATAATTATAGGAGCTAGAATTGCAGAGAAGGTATGTACATTATTGACTATATCATTGTAAAAACAATTAGGAAAAGGAAGGGGAGGAAATGAGGGAGAAGAGGATAGAAGGAGAGAAAAAGCTCTAAGACACTCTTTAGTCAAAGAGAGGAGAGTAAATTGTCTTCAAATAGTTTAAAAAATAATACCAAGGTCTTCAAAGTTTTCATAACCTCTTTTCTTAACCCTAGAAGGATCTTTTTCAGATATAATATCTTGTGGTTATAAAAAATTAAACAATTTTATTTTCAAGTTAGTTTTCTTCTGTTAATCTTAATTATAGTTAAATTTAATAATTTTAAATAAAATAACAGTAGTGTACAATACAAATTTTTAGAGAATATTTCATCTCTCTCTCTCTCTCTCTCTTTCTCTCTTTCTCTCTCTTTCCCCTCCCTTCATAGAGGCATCTGTGATGGAAATCAAGATTTTTCTTAATCTCTCATAGGATAGTCATTAGAGATATTGTGAATTTTCTTCTCTTCTCCAAGTTATCTCTTTAATTTGGGGTCATTTTATCTTCTTTGTGTATCTTGGGCTGTCTCTTTTAAAGCAAGCTGTCTTCAAATGCTTGGTGAGCCATGATTATCATTTTATTCAGGTTTAAAGAATGAAAAGCTGACTTGTACTTTGCTTTGAAGTGATGGGGCTGTAAATTAACAGTTGTACTGGGAGATCAGAATATGCCAGATTATGCAGGTCTTTTGTCTGAAGCAATTTTATCTATCTATCTATCTATCTATCTACCTATTTATTTAATACAATGCAGTTTTTCTTTTTAGTAAAAAAATCCTCAAATATTTCCCTGTGGCACAGAGGCCTATCTACTGGGTATCTTCTTTTCTACAGGGTTGGGTAGTAGCTACTTCTACATATAGAAACTTATAATTATACCCCTATTAACAGCTCTCCATGTCACTCCTGTACCTTTCCTGGCTTCATTGTACGTGATTTGGAATTCTAAGCCTTTCTGGTTGTGCAAGGCAATCTCTCTCTCTCTCTCTCCCCCCGCCCCTCCACTCTTCCATCTCTCTCTCTCTCCCTCTCTCATATCCCTTCTAGACAGTCTAATCTGTGGTTTCCTCTACTTTATTTCACTAGTTATCACTTCTTCATGTACTTTGTCTTCTATAAATCTGTTGAAATCTTTTGTTTTCTAATCACTCTCTTTCTTCCCCTAATACCATTAGGGTTTTGTACTTTTCCCCCCTTTAGTGACATCTGAGATTGGAGTGATAGTAAATGCATATAACCAGATAAGTTGTGGAAACAGAAACCATTCTAGGTAGTTCATGTAGGATATTATATAATACAGGTAATTGAAAGCTTATATAGCCATTCTAAGAGCTCAGAGTTAGATGATCAGACATGCTGCCACTAGAATTCAAGAAACCAGGAAGTGGAAAGATCACAGGCATCTACCACTAGTGATCTCATGTGCCTACAGCACAAAAGTAGATAATTCTCAGCAAAACTACTAGTGTTTTTCGGATTTTGTCAATTATATAATATCATGTATTCACTATCACCATATCATACAGAATGGAGAAATCATGATTTTACTGGGAAAAAAGTAGATATATATGACAATGCCAAAACAGATAGAACTTTTAATTCCATTGATGTTTCTAATTTTCTGAAGAAACTGGAAATACTGTATTTGTATGGGTTATACTTTTCCAAGAAAAAATTAGATTTTAACATATAGATTTGAGTTAATATAACTATTCAGAGTTCTAAAACAATGAATAACTATGATTTGAGATTTATTTTGCATTGTAAAAATGAACAAGGAAGATTTTGGTTTTATGGTGTTATATGGAATTTTTCTCATGGATGACAATATTGCCTTTTTCTTTTCTTTTTCTAAAATATGGGAAATAAGACATTGGCAATATAACTATCTTTTTATTGTATTTAAACAGTAAACGTGTATATTGTTATGGGGGTGTTCTAACTTTTATGATCTTTCTTTTAGCAGCTCTCACTTAGCTTCATCCCATAAAAGAGCTTCATGTAGAAATACTCCTTAGCAGCTTTTACATTTATTTCAAATTCTCTTCCCCAGGAGATGAGTAACAGTATGAATTACATTTTCTGAAGATATTACTTTCATTTATATCTTTATCAATTTGGATAGACAATTTTATAATAACAGTTCTAAGACCCAAAACAAAAAGAGTAAGATTTTGTAAAGTAATAAATAATCCTTGTGGGGATATTATTATTTAACTCTGAAGATGTTATTTCTCTCATTTTCCATTATTTTGGTTTGAAAGATTGCTTGCAGAATAACAACAATCTCTTAGCACAATATAAAGCCAGCAGATCAAATGCAAAAAAAGCCAAAGCAAAACAACAACAAAAAATCCTCCAAGAAGGCCCAGAGTTTAGTATACTATTAATTTTATTCGTTTTAATCATAGTCAGAGTTTTAGATTTTAGTGATTCCAAGAAGAAGCAAGATTAATAGTAATCAACATAGCTCAAAATGCTCAAAACTTTAGTTACATACTCAGGAGGCTTTAAAATATCACCATTTTTTAAAGTGTTCTTTAAAAAACAATTTTTCGTACCTTGCTGTTCCATAGGTTTAATTAAATTGAGGTTCAACTCTGGTGTATTTTCTTGCCATTTTCCCACACTTAAATATGGAGGATCTAAAAACCAATAAACTACAAAGCTGTAGATTTGGAGAATTTGTCTCTTTCCAGAAGAATAGTCGTACTTACACAAACATATATAATTTTAGGGGACTACAGGCTCTTGCTATATATAACAAGGGCTAAGCTCTTCTTCCTGTTAACATGATTGTGGTCAGTTGTAATGCTGTGTTCCTAACCTAGAGACAAAGATGTATAACTTCTTTCTGAATATGATATCTATTTTCTTCAAATGAAAAATGGCTTCAGTCATAAGTACCTATATCCGAGTCTCATTTCAATCGACTCTACATTAAGAAGACACTAAAGGTAGGAATCCAGTATCATATTTACATTAATCGGTTACTGATTATTTAACTCAGTATTTATAGAATGCTAGTCAAATAATACTGTACAAGTCAAATAATAACAATGATACTGTGCAAGTCAAATAATACATATTCTCTGCCCTCAAAGATCAAATAGCTAGCTAATGAGATTCCAGCATAGAAATTAAAAATAAGAGTAATATGATTTTCTAAGTATAAGATAGAGATAGTACCACAGGGCTGGTTATACCCTAGAGAGGGCTATTGAGGAGGAATGGAGGAAGTGAATGAGGAAAGGCTCAGAGAGGAGGTATGGCTGGAGCTAAGTGTTAAAATACAAGGAAGATTGATCCAGATATCACTCTTTTTTCATGACTAAATTCCACTAGCATAATTTAGGCCTGTAGGACATATGTGCTTTCAAATGACGCATTGCAGATGACCAGTAGGGCTTTATGTGAAGATAAGCATATCCTAATATTTGTATTTTGGTACTTCCCAAATTTCAAACCTACAGGTATTTGCTAGATTGGTTACTGGTCTTTATTTCCATTTTACATAGCATCTTTATTGATAGTCTTGGATTGATATAGCTTTTACTTTCATCACCTAAATGTCTCTTAGTTTCCAATTTCTTCTGTGCAGAGACTTTGGTTTTATCAGTGCAAGCTGGCATTCAATTACTTATCTAAATCATGAAAGAACTCAACACTTTTATTTGCCTCAGTGTATGATTTAAATACCAATTCTCAAACAGTTGTTTAGATGTGTGAGAAAATTCCTTTAATTTGCTTTTGATAGATATTGGAATAAGTTTCCTAGTAAGATATTAAATGTGCCATCCAAAGAAATCTTTAGGTTAAATAAACACTGATATCAAATAAATAGGTATATTTCTACCTGGAGATTGTCATAATAATATCAAATGAGAGCTTGTGTTTGTGTGTTTATGTGCACATGCTAGCTTCTATGTACAAAATGGTGATCATCAAAGGTAGCTGTCATCAAAAAGTCACAGATTATAAAAGCCTAGAGAGACACCTTATTTTAAAAATGTGGAAACGTAGAATCAGAAAGATAAGGTAGGTTGCTCAAGATTGAGTTCAGAGACCAAAACTTGGGCCTCTTAACTTCTTTTTGAAAATATTTCATTGTGCTTTCAAAGTATAGATATATGGAATCATGGAACAAGAAGATACTGAGTGACCATCGAGAGCTCATTGACAGTCCTTCCCCACCCTCAACACGCATGCTAATAAACACTGTGCTGTCTGTCTGCCTTACATTTGCAGAGAAATCCATTTAGCATACACTTATTACTGATCTTGGCTGTTCTTTTTTTGACAGATTGTCCTGCTACTGCTGCTTCTCTTCTTCCTTCATCATTCATATTATGACAGACATCTCCGCAAAGTCTCAGTAAAAATGTGTTTAGGGGTTGGCACTTCTGATTCTCAGTGCAGCCTACAAGCCTCAGCAGAAAAAGACATTTAATATTGGCCAGTGGCCTTTTATATTTAAGCTGAGATAGAAAATGCTGTGATGGGTTCATTCAAGGGAGACTCAATATCTTACAATTTTCAGGAGCAGAAGTGGGAGTGTGATTCATAGGTAAATTGCTATTTTCTTTTATGAGTTTTTTGATGTGGCCGTTACCCAAGTTTTATGCTGAGATGAGATGAAAGGCAATGAACAGTTACTGAAGGGTTTCTCATCTGCCTACAATTTCATTAGGAAAATCGTACAGCAAGGACACAGAAGTTCATGCAACTTCTTTGTTTTATTAGTATTTATATGTTGTCTTTCTTTCCTTCCTTTCCTGTCCTCACTTCTCCTTTCTTCTTTCCTCCTTGGTTTGTTAAGCCTTTTATTCCTTCCTGTTATCTCTCCTTATAAGTGATTTTGCTTCTCTCTGTTATCACCCTCTTTCCGTGATTTGTTTACTCTGTGGTATAAGTGGAAGAGTGAATTTAAAAGAACAGGCTCTGTGGTTCAGACTGCCTGGCTTTGAATCCTGTCTCTGCCATTCACTAACTGGATGACCTTGGGCCAGTCACTGAACTTCAAGCTCCAATTTTCTTATGTCTTATTGAATAAGTTTCTATCAGTTGGAGTTATTGTGGGGATGAGGTGAGATAATATGTGAAAGTACTTAGAACAAGGCACATACCTAGCTGTTTTTATAATACACAATCATGACTTTCATATATATATAAAATTTACATTAATGCTCATTCTAATTTGTACATTTTCTATAGAAGCCTTGGTCTTTACTATATAATAAGCTATAGGTATAAATTATCCATTTAATGCTAATGGAAAGGAGAATGGGCTGGGTTGTTCTAAACCAATTTTTACAATTTATTTATATTTGGTTTGAAGAAAGTCATGAGGAAATCAGCCACAGAGACATGTGCACACCTTGGAGACATTATGTACACTGACTCTTCCTTCTTGGCCTGGACTCCTATGTAAGTTTGTCATTGTTGCTGGGAGTTTGGAGCTTTTATGAGGTTTCATTTTTTGATTTTATACTATTACTTTTCTTCAGATATTTAATTAAATTTAACAGGTATTTTCAATCTATAATGCAATATTATATAACCACAATAAATCAAAATATATATGGTTTGGTCCCTGGACTCTAGGAGCTGCCCACGCCAATCTGCTGGGAAAGCTGAGGTCTTTGGAATTTGGAGCATATGGCAGTGTTTGTTGATGCTGTTGATCTTTGTGATGGCCTAAATGATTGAACAATTTTTTACTTCTCTTTAATCTTTGGTGATGACTTCACATCTATAATTATCTCTTTGTATTTGTTGAGTTACTTCTTGATGCCTATAAATATTGCAGCATTCTAGGCATTTTATGATCAGAGATAAACCTTGGAATTTCCTATGCAACATATTAGGTATTCATCCTGCTTTCTTCTCCCCATAGTTTTTGTCTGTTTGTTTGTTTCCTGCAGGTAGAAATATCCAGGTAAGAGAACAATATTTTATACAGTGCAAAATATGCTTATCCAGGAGAGAATAACTTAAAACGAAAAGACTTATGGGATCTTGATGGCTGCCTTTAGTTTATAATTCACGCATTTTCAAATGTTACCATTAAGACTGCATGGCATGTGAGAAGCATCTAACACTACCTTGGCAGAGTACAAAAGGGTTCCTAGTTGCTTTAAAGAATTAGCTATGGTCTCTTCTGTATGTGGCTTGCTCTCAGAGGATGACTAAGACATGACAAGGAGTAAGATGTTTTTTCTCTCAAGAGAAATGGAGGCTCTGGACAACAGCACCATAAGAATGCCATGTAGAACTATGTTTATATCTACAAACTTCTAAAAAAAACTCTAGCTAAACCACAGCTATGGAGCAAAATTTTCAATTTTCAACCAGCAAGATGCAGACACAATCTATATATCTAATAACCCTAGAGCTTCATTTATGGAGTGATTACTTCTCAGTCAAAGTAAAAATTCAGAGCAGTTTATGATTTAATGATTGGTATTTTTATAAGAGCTGGTAATAGGGGTTGAATTATAAAATTGAAGTAACTAATAAGACTCAGTGAGCCTTTCATGAGCTTTTATTTTAATCAGTTAAAATAATTAAAATATTCTATGTAGAATGAAAAGGGTTTTATCCTCAACACAATTATCAAAGAATTCCAGATTCGCTTAATTGTAAGAATCTTAAAGAAGAAAAGAACACATTGTTTAAAATGTTACCTCATAAAGTTTGCAGTAAATGGAAGAACAAGAATGAACATTTAGGGTATTGAGAGTTAGTGTCTATTGTTAATTATCTGACATAATACTTAGGACTGACTCAGGCAGTGAAAAGAAATAGTTCTTTATATTACAATGTAACATTAGTTTTGAATGTGCATACACCTAATATTAACTATTAATATATGTGTAATATATAATTGGTCATTTTGTTTTTAAAATATAACCTCATACCAAAAATGCCAATTTAAATGGTTACAAGCTTAAAGAGAATTTCCACAAAGTGTGCATCTCTGAGTAATAGTTGTAATAACTAAAATGGAAGCTGATTCATTTAGTTGATCAACATTATAATGAGATAAATGACATGGACTGCAGACATACTCAACTTTAATTAGGACAACGTCATTCTGTGTCCAAAGGTGGAATTTCTGTCCAACCAGTAGGCTCGTCAGCATTTACCTTTTGTTCATAAAGGAAATTGGTGAGAGAGCAGAGGCAGATAATCACAACATCCCTCTGCATTGGGGAAAAGCAAACCACAGCTCACATCCGGCTGGCAATGTGTCAGCACTCTCCTCTCTATACAACACCACCACACTTGTCCCAAAAAAGATGCACGGTTTTTGGTGGGGTTTTTGTTTTGTTTTGTTTTGTTTTGTGGTGAGCTGTCTTTCTATTAGAAAAACTCAGAAGAGAATTTTGCTTAGATCCTAATAAGATATGAAACTTGTGGCTGATGGAGACTGCCACAAATAGATAAATAAGTCATATTCTGGTACTTATGAAATTTAAAGAACTTCGCCTAAAGAAATAAAGATAATTGGGCAAACGGAAATGGGAAGTGTTTACAGTTTGATACATAGAGTGCGTGGGGCATTCAAAATCTATTTCTAAATGAATGATAAAAATATAGCACTTACAATATAATCAGAATTTATTTCAACAACAAATAGTATGTTTAGGAATGTTAAGTGGGGAAGCCTGGGCTGCCATGGTGCCATAACTGCCTCTGTTTATTTGTCACCATTCAAAAGAGAATTAAAGGAACCTCAGCACAATAGCAGAATTTCCTCATGGTGGCTATTATAATTTTGCCGCTGAGGAAGGGACATCTATGTGTTTTTGATAAGGCTAGAAAACATTTTGGAAACCAGAAATTATAAATAAATATTTCAGTGTAGATTAAAGACATGGCATTACATAGTCTCAGAGCCTCAGACATATTTGGATACTAAGAACTTTGTTGCATATGTTTTTATTTTTAATGAATATGACCAAGAAAAAAATGGAGCCATCTAATTTTTGCCAAATCTTCAAAATGATTGTGACATAAACATGTTATTTACTTTTCCTTTTGATGATATTATGTTTCCTTTTTGATACAAAATTTTGTATAATTTGATAACATGCATGAGAGTAAAAAAAGTAGTCATCTTAATCTTTTAGTGTTGTTGAAGAAATCACTTTAAAAAGTGTCAGAATAAAAGCTGGCTGCTTATGCTCCGTATTTCCGAACTAGCTTATTTCTTTAGCTAACAATATTGCACTTAAATTGGTTATATGCTTTCAGATGTGCTACATGTATCCTTTATAACACTTATTTAATTAATTTATTAATTACTTTTGGAATCATTTGTCCAATCTCTGTCTTATTTGCTTCACTAGAAACCTCCCCAAGGACAGAGAGCACTCTCCATTTTGTTTGCCTTGAATTTTTAAAACTTAACACAGTGATCAGAACATAAATATTTATAGAACCAATGACTGAAGAAAGCAATGAATAAATGAACAAATGGGCCCAAACTAAAAAAAGTAAATTATAAGTATCACTGAGAGTCAATTATAAACTAATGAAGTAATCTCTCATTTGAAACAAATTAATTAAAGACAATTTATGAACCTTAAAACTTTTTGTAATGATTTAGCACCTATAAAATGAAATAACAATGTTCATTATTTTTCTCCATTGAAATGCTATGAGAATGGCTTTAAAAATGTTTAAATGAGCTTTATAGTTCCATATTTAACATATTGATTAAATATGAATTTATAGATGTTAAACATTTTAACATATTATATCCCATGTAATATTCCCTGATTCTCCAAACTTAAATATCTTATAATGGCTTAGTCTCTCCCTATCCCTACCTACCAGAGAGTGTTAGCCATATACATTCTTGCCTTGGTTTTGTGCTGTGATGGTAAACCATATGTATATCCTATGTAAATTAATCTGGCATGCAATTAATTGAAGTGCATGTGATTCTTCTGGTCTCTGATAACGTATCACAATGGGTCTCCATCCTTGCAATCAAAGATGATGATAATGCTTATTATTAGATAAAATGTTTAGAAATAGTATGCATTTCAGATTTTATATGTATTTTATGTTTTTCCTCCTCTACTCCAAGGGTGTGAATGAACTTCTAAGACGATTCATAAACAAAGCACAGTTTAAACTGAGTAAACTGATAGACCCTGAAGTGTCCAATTTAGGGTTTATTTAGTAGATTTAATTCATTCCCACAGAGGTAGGCAACCAGGCCTGTGAGGACACAAGAGTAACTAGGCAATAAAGTGCCTCAGTCATGCCATTGGAGAGATTGTGTTTACTTTTGGTAGGAGGACAGACAACACTGACTTCAGTGTCAGGGCAAAGAGGAGACTCAGAACTTGTTAATTTTTCCCCAAAATTCTGTGAATTTTATGAATTCTCTATTGTCCTTTTATCAAGATTTTGGAGGTGAGCTTATGTGCCTACTTGGATATATTTGTGGGGATTTGCAGAGAAAGTTGAATAAATTGTTAGGTTAATGACCTGTGTAAACTTACCAACACCTTTTCACTATCTTATCAGTTATCTTTCACTTATCAGTCATTCTGTGTGAGTTATTGTGATTCACTCTGCTGATGAACTCACATCTTTTTTTCTGATACAGGAATTACCATATGTCAGGGGACTGGGTGTTGCTGAAAATAAACAAAACTTCTTCCTTATATTAATAATTACTTGAAGGCATGGATTGGCACATCCTTACACTGTTATGTGCTGTGTATCTGTACGAGAGTATATGCATGAGTTTCAGGATGTTGACATCTGCATACAGTTATATCACCTTATTTGGGATATTTTAAGCTATGTTTATCTCATAAGCTTGCTGTTGACTTTTTGTGGATGTTTTAAAATATTTTCTCAGAACACGAACAATAAGATCCATCAGGGTCAGATGGATAAATTTATTTGTGGCATATCAACCAAAAATGAATATGTTATTTCCAAGTGGTGATGCAGGATAACTGTAATATTTCTAGCCAAACTTTGTTTTGAAACCCATCAGTCAGTGTTTTACATATTTGCTGGCTGTTAAACTCTATATGTCTAAGCTAACTGTGAAGAGCATAATTAACTTATTTGTTTGTTGTGTAACTTTGAAAATCACAGTTTGAAGCTGCTGGGAATGTTACAATGGCAGTGATGGAAAAGCGGAGATTGGGATATTAAGACTTTCTCATGCCAAGATCTGAGCTTGACATTGAGTTATTGGGAGGGGCCCACCTGGTATCTCTCAGATTGCTTTGGCAATGCAATTGTTGAAAGCAAATGAGTGAGCCCTTCTGGTTATCTCCCCAAAACTAACCTGGTCATTTGATATAATGACTGGACCTTCCCTGTTTGGGAGCAGAGGTGGCCACCCTGACCTCTGCCATCGAAGAAGGGCCCACTACAATATTTTCATAAATCTAATATCTAATTTAATGTCCAGACTATCATATTGGTTTGATAATCCTTAAATATCTCTAGATTGTATTCTTATTTTAGAGTTTTGAACAAGTCTCAGCATAACCTGATGGAAAGAGAAGGAGGCCTAGAATCACACAAAGTTTGGCTCCTGGTTTTCATAGTGACTTAAACATTAACACAGGCAAATTATTTAACTTCTCTGAGCCTTACTTCATCTATGAAATAGAGACAACAATGCCTTCCTCAGAGGGTTAAACTAAGGATTCAATACAATAATGAATGTAAAATACCTAGCAGAGGGCCTGCCTCAGTATGCTACTACCAAGATTGATATTTAATCAATATATATAAGTATGCACAGTATGGCCTTGCAGGCTACTTTCCTGGAACCATGTGGAAGTCTCTCATACACAGAGGGAGGTTTATGCAGCAAAGAGGGCTTCAAGAGTATGTCTAGAGTACAATCTGATTGCTCAGTGCCCCAAGGTACAAGTTTTTAAATATTTTAAATATCACCCATAATCATTCCCATCTTGTAGAGAGGGAAAGAGCATTACAGCTACATAATGCATGTGTAGTGCTTAGTGTAATAAATAACACATAATCATGATAGATACTATCATAAGTTTTGTTATTTCCTGCAGTAGGCTGAGTAATGATTCCCATAAAATATCCGAGTCCTAATTCCCAGAATCTGTGAATATGTAATCTTAGATGGCAAAA
This sequence comes from Cheirogaleus medius, assembly GCA_008086735.1. Lineage (NCBI taxonomy): Eukaryota > Metazoa > Chordata > Mammalia > Primates > Cheirogaleidae > Cheirogaleus > Cheirogaleus medius. Next base: position 9,951,975 of record VBSM01002608.1, on the reverse strand, counting down.
GGAACTTTGTAGATGTGATTAATCTAAGGATCTTGAGATGGGGAGATTATCCTTGATTATCCAGGCAGGCCCTAGATGTAATCATAAGGGACATTATAAGTGAGGGGCAAGAATGTCAAAGGCAGAAGAATATTAAAACAGAGGTAGAAATTGGTGTGATGCCACAAGCCAAGGAATGCAATGCTGTTAGTCTCTAGAGAGCAGGAAGAGGAAAGAAATGGAATCTCCCTTGGCAACTCCAGAAGGAATCATCCCTGCTGACATCATGATTTCAGCTCTGTAAGACTAATTTAGGACTTCTGGCCTCCAAAATTCTAAATGGATAAATTTGTGGTAGTTTAAGCCACTCAGTTTGTGTTAATTTGTTACAGGAGCAATGGGAAACAAATATATTTCCTATCCATAGTCCTGTTTCTACCTAAGTCGAAGTCCTTACCATTTCCTGAATCTGTCTTTTTCTTGAATGCTTCTTACTTTGGCATGTATACTCTTCCTCTCCATTCCTCCCTACCTGCCACATCATTGACTTTCTCATATCTTCTATATTTAGCAGATTCCTACCTATCCTCTGAGAAGAAGGATTGGATCATCTAAGATATGGTTTGCTAGCAAATAAGAGTCCTTATACTCCTTTGAAACCTGTGGTCCTTTACCTATAGCTCATAAAAAGGACTCTGAGCTAACACTATATATTATTTTTATTTTATCCAAGAACTATACCTTAGAAATATTTTTATTGGAGAAAAACTGGGAGCAAACTCTTTCTGTTTCCCACATGCCTCTTGCTAAATTTCTCTCTGTTTTACTCTCACTACACTGATTATAGAAATTATATTGACAACTGTGATCTAAGATGATCCTTTGACTCATCCAAATGGTGGGAAAATGATCCCCTCTAAAAAGCCCACACTAGTTTTCAACCTTCTAATGAGCAGAAACTCTAAACCCTTAGGGTGTCATAAAGAACGAAGGACATATCTGCCCTTCAGGTGGGTGAAATTAATTAATAATGAGGTTAATAGTTAAGGTTAATGACAATTACCTGACTTTTAACAGTGAGATTATGTATGTAGCTAGTATCACTCACTCTTTTTTTCAATAAAAAAATGGATAAAAAATGGATAACATAGAATTCACTCTTTTAGAGAGCACAGTTTGAATCCCTGAAGTGTAAGAGTGATAGGAAAATGAAGGCACCTTGTTGAACCAACAACATTGACTTTTGAAGAGAGTTTTGAGTGTCTTTTCTTTGAAATTCCAAATGCAAAAGTCTTCAAAACCTGAAATGATCATTTGTGAGGTGGTTATCAGACACTGGAGATGAATTGCTGAGAATTTTTGTGTTCTGGTTCTCAGTATACAACCAAAGGTAGAATTTTGACACAAAAAGGAAATGAATGCCTCTAGTCTTTCAAGAAAAAATTGTGCTTTACCCAACAATAGCACATATGAAAAGTGAGATACTTTACCAGTGATATGTAAATCTCGATAGGTAAAACATCAGTTAAAAGTATGTTGAAGGGGGAGAGATACTGTGTGTAGACCTGGACACAGATATTAGTTTTGCTAAATGTGGAAGTGATTTATATTAATAATCATGAATGATGCTTTTAGGAGAGCCAGATGTTTGATACAGAGACATTTTATTTGGTGGTGACAACCATAGCTCGTCCACAAAGTGGTACTGTATATTATTCTCCTGATCTACCTGCAAAGACATAAAGATTTTTCAAGAATTGCGTTTCTTCAAAGTGTGAAATATGGATTTCAAAGATAAATGTAGTGTTTCTTTCTGAGGAGTTCTAAATAGTGACAAAAGTTCACAAGCTTATGCCTGTCTTTTGCTTTACATCGTTGCCTAAAAGAACTTGTGACAAGTGACAAAGGGGGAGAAATAATATTTTTTTAATGGCTGTGTGGAAAGCTCTATGTAGGTGCTTCACTTATGTTATCACACTTAATTCTCACAACTATCCAGTAAATGATCTCGCATTTTACACTGTAAGGAACCACCTTAGAGAAGTTTAGTAACTTACCTGGAAGGTGTAGGATTTGAGTGTAGGTCTGTACTATTCCAAAGCTCACAATGTGCTTTATACAACATCAAACTAACATCTCACAGGAATGAGCACCTTTCATGTTTAGAACAAATGAGTCCCTGTAAACTCTTACCCTGTTTAGTTATGGAATGGCTCAGAAAATAGAGTGTTTTCATGTCATCCAAGAGAGAAGTTTAAAAAATAGCATTGTAATTCTACAGATAAGAACACAATAGAGAAGTAGAAATTATGTGGCTGATTTTACCAAAGTAAAAAGCCTGAATTATTTAGTGTGACTATACACATTGATCAAATTAAATGGATAAATGTAGACTTACCACTGTCTAAGAAGCACTGGATTTATATTCTTTCCAATAAGTCATTAATTTTAATTGTTATTGTCTTCATCAAGGTGATTATTTTTCTTAGACACAGCCTAATTTATAATGTTTTACTATGTTTCCCTAAATTACCAAGTTCTATTTTTTTTTT
>VBSM01002608.1:9883503-9925920 GCA_008086735.1 Cheirogaleus medius | reverse complement strand
TATATATATATATATATCATGATATATATATATACACACACACACACATACCATATTTTCTTCATTCATTCATCAATGGACAGTTAGGTTGGTTCCATATCTTGGCTATTGTGAATAATACTGCAATAAACTTGATAGTATTATCCAGCCTGACAGTATCTTTGACATGCTGATTTCATTTCCTTTGAATATATACCCCAAAGTGAGATTTATGGATCATACGATAGCTCTAATTTTTAATTTTTTGTGGAAATTTCATACTGCTTCTTATAATGGAGGTACCAATTTACATTCCTACCAACAGTAGGCAAGGGTTTCTTTTTCTTCATATTCTCACCAACACTTTTCATGGGCATCCTAATAGATGTGAGAAGATATCTCATTGTGGTTTTGATGTGCATTTCCCTGGTAATTAGTGGTGTTGAGCACCTTTTCATATACCTGTTGATTATTCTTTTGTCTTCTTTGGAGAACTGTCTATTTGGGTCCCTTGCCCATTTTTTAAATTAGGTTATTGGGCTTTTTTTAATTGAGTTGTAGAAGGTCCTTGTATATTTTGAACATTAACCCCTTATCAGGTACAGTTGGCCCTCCATATCTGTGAGTTTTGCATCCACAAATTCAAATGACCACAAATCAGAAATATTTGGAAAAAATAAAAATAACAATACAACGATAAAATAATATAAATAAAAACAATACAGTATAACTATTTACGTAGTATTTATGTTATATTAGGTATTATAAGTAATCTAGAGATGGTTTAAAGTGTAAAAGAGGACGTGTGTAAATTATATGCAAATATTATACTACTTTATATAAGGAAACTGAGCAACCAAGGATTTTAGTATCTGTGAGGGTTGAAGGGAAGTCCGGAACCAATCCCTCATGGGTACTGAGGTATGACAGTATATGGTTTGCAAATATTTTCTATCAGTTCATAGATATCAAATATTTTCGTTTTGTTGATTGTTGCCTTTGCTGTGCAGAAGTTTTTTTATTTGATATAGTCCCACTTGTTTATTTTTTATTTTGTTGCCTATGCTTTTGGTGTCACATTAAAAAAAAAAAGTATTGTCAAGACCAAGACCAGTGTCAAGAATCTTTTCCCCTATGTTTTCTTCTAGGAGTTTTATAACTTCAGGTATTTAATCCAGTTTGAATTAATTTTTGTAAACGGTATAAAATAAAGTTCCAATTTTATTCTTTTGCATGTGAAAATCCATATTTTCCCAGCACCACTTATTGAAGATACTATCCTTTCCCTATTGTATATTCTTTGTACCTTTGTCAAAAATCAGTTGACCATATATGCATGAATTTATTTCTAGGATCCCTATTCTGTTCCATTATTCTAGGTGTCTGTTTTTATTCCACTACCATACTCTTTTGATTACTAGAGCTTTGTAATATAATTTTAAATCAGAAACTATGATGCCACTAGCTTTATTCTTCTTTTTCAAGATTGCTTTGGTTATTTGAGGTCTTTTCATATGAATCTTAGGTTGTTTTCTCTATTTTTGTGAAAAATGCCATTGGAATTTTGATAGGGATCACATTGAATCTGTAGATCTACTTTGGGTATATGGCCATTTTAATAATATTATATCTTCCAATCCATGAACATAGGATATAATTCCATTTTCTTGTGTGTCGTTTTCAATTTCTTTCATCAATTTCTTACAGTTTTCAGTTTAGAGTTCTTTCACCTCCATGGAGTGTATTCCTAAATATTTTATTTATTTTTCGATGTGACTGTAAATGGGATTGTTTTTCTTAATTTCTTTTCCAGATAGTTTGTTGTTAGTATATAGAAATGCAACTAGTTTTTGTACATTGATTTTGTATCTTGCAAATTTACTGAATTAGTTTATTCTAACAGCTTTTTGTTGGAGTCTTGAGGGAATTTTTATATATAAGATCATGTCATCTGCAAAAGAGAAAATTTAACTTTTTCCTTTCTTATTTGGATGAATTTTATTTTTTTCTTGTCTAATTGCTCTGGCTAGGTCTTTTATTACTGTGTTGAAGAGAAGTGACAAGGGTGGGCATCCTTGCCTTGTTTCAGATCTTAGAGGAAAATCTTTCAAGTTTTCACCATTGAGTATGATGTTAGCTGTGGGCTTGTCAAATATAGTATGTTGCTATTCATTCCTTCCATACCTAATTTGTCAAAAGTTTTGGTCATAAAATGTTGTTGAATTTTATCAAATGCTTTTTCAGCATCTATTGAGATGATTATGGATCATATAATTTTCTTCATTCTGTTAATAGGGTGTATTACATTTATTGATTTGCATATATATTGTACCATACTTGCATGTCCTTGATAAATCTCACTTGATTATGGTGAATAGTAATTTTAATATGCTCTTGAATTCAGTTTGCTAGTATTTCATTGAGGATTTTTGCATCTATGTTCATCACAGATATTGGCTTTTCTTATAGTGTCCTTGTCTGCCTTTGGTACAAGGCTAATGCTGGCCTCATAAAATGAGTTTGGAATTGTTATGCCCCCTTCACATTTTTGGGAAGAGTTTGAGAAGTATTAGAGTTAATTCTTGAAATACTTGGTAGAATTCACCCATGAAGCCACCTGGATCTGGGCTTTTCTTTGTTAGGAGGTTCTTGATTACTGATCTACTCTCCTTAATTGTTATTGGTCTGCTAAGGTTTTCTATTTCTTCATGATTCAGTCTTGGTAGGTTGTACGTTCTTAGGAATTTATCCATTTCTTCTAGGTTATATAATTTGTTGGCAAATAATTGTTCACTGTGATCTGTTATGGTCCTTTTATTTTCATTAATTTTATTTATAAACTTTCATGAATAATTTTATTTATTTGATTCCTCTCTTCTTTCTTCTTGGTTGTTCTAGCTAAAGGTTTTTCAATTTTGTTTATTTTTTTAAATCAACTTTTAATATCATTGTTTGTTCCTATTGTCTTTCTAGTCTCTATTTCATTTATTTCTATTCTAATCTTTATTTCCTTTTTTTTTTCCTGCTAACTTGGGCTTAGTTTGTTCTTTTTCTAGTCCTTGAGATGTGAAGTTAGGTTATTTATTTAAGGTCATTTTTTTAATGTGGGCACTTATTGCTATAAACTTCCCTCTTGGGATTGCTTTTGCTATATCCCATAAATTTTGGTATGTTGTGTTTCCATTTTTGTTTGTCTCAAGGTACTTTTTGATTTCCCTGTGATTTCTTCTTTGACCCATTGGTTGTTCGGGTATGGGTTGTTTAATTTCCACATATGTGTGAATTTTCCAAAATTCCTTCTGTATTGATTTTTAGTTTTCTACCATTGTGGTAAGCAAAGATACTTGAGATAATTTCAAACTTCTTAAATTTGTTAAGACTTATTATATGGGCTAACATAGGTTCTATCTAGAAGAATGTTCTGTATGTACTTGAGAAGATTATATATACTGTTGCTGTTTGATGGAAATATTCTGTATGGGTCTGTTAGGCCCATTTGGTGTATAGTGTTATCCAAGTCCACTGTTTCCTCGTTGATTTTCTGTCTGATGATCTCTTCATTGTTGAAAGTGGTGTATTGTAGTCCACTACTATTATTGTATTGCTGTTTGTTTTATCCTTCAGTTCTATTAATATTAACTTCATATATTTAGATGCTTTAGTACTAGGAGTATATATATTTACTATTGTTATATTCTCTTGATAAATTGACCTTTTTGTCATTATATGATTATATTAAATATTATTTGTCTCTTGTGACATATTTTGATTGAAAGTCTATTTTGCTTGATATAATAAGTATAGCCACCCCTGCTGTATTTTTATTACCATTTGCATGAAATATCTTTTCCCATCCCTTTACTTTCAGTCTATGTGTATCCTTAAGGCTTAAGTGAGTCTCTTACAGAAAGCACATTGTTAGATTTTTTTTTTTTTGCTTTAATTTATTCAGCCACTCTGTGTCTTTTGATTGGAGAATTATATCCTTTGACATTTAAAATAATTGTTGATATGTAAGGATTTATTTTTGTCATTTTAAAAATTGTTCTCTGATTTTTTGGTAGTTCCTGTGTTCCTTTCTTCCTTTATTACTGTCTTCCCTTGTGATTTGTTGATATTTTTCAGTGATATGCTTTGATTCCTTTTTTGTACTTTGTGAGCCTATTAGAGAGTTCTTTTGTTGTTATTGTTACCATGGGCTTTCAAAAAACATCTTATAGTTATAACACTCTATTTTAAGCTGATAACAACTTAATTCCAATTTTCTTTACCTTTTTCATAGTTTTATGCCTCCTATTTCTATTCCCCACATTGGATTACGAAGTTTTTGAAAATGAGGGAAATGTTGGCTTAAAACCATGAACTTTAATAAATCTTTAAACATGGTCTCAAAACCTGGTCTTAAAAATCTGGAAAATTCTGAGTTAGAACTCAGAGGTCTTGGAAGATAAGGTAGCTAGAAAGAGGTCTTCACATGCATTACCATGACCACAGGAGCCATTCTTAATTGTCTGAAAGAAGGGTGGAACCTGGCCTCGGTAGCCTATGAAAACCTCCTGTGGGACCAGCCTGCTGTTTTTGTCACTCTAGGCAAACTAACCTCTCTAAGGTTAATATTGTTACTCTGGGCAAACTAACCTCTCTAAGCTTCATTGTCCAAATCTATAAAATGTGCATAATAATAGTTTTTCATATAGTTTTTATGAGGATCAAGTAGCTACCTATACAGAACATATAATACAATAAATACTAGTAATAATACTAAGTAAAGGGGGATGATAGGGTGCATCTTGTATTGTTATCCTAATTTTAATAAGAATGACTATGTGTTTCACCAGCAGCCATAATTTTGAATGTAGATTTAATATGAACATTCTTATGGCCCATAGTTTGTTTACCAGTGAAATACTTTATAGTTATCTGAACTTCAAAGCCTAGCAAAAGCATAATTTCTGGCTCCCTCCACAGGGAGAGGGAATCTAGTTTTACTTTGTCTTTCCTTTCCTTCCCATAGCCCAATATTTGTTAGTTTATTCTGTATTTACACACATAGTTTATTATAAGCATATCTTCACTTAAATGATTTTAGTTTCTGCTTTCATGTTTGTAAACATTTTTGATTGGTATTGGTATTTAAATAAAATTTGAGAATGAAGGCAATAAATTCTTTGTATTTCTCTTAATGTGTGGCTTGACACCTGATTCTTCAAGTGAGAGACTTTTCAAAACACTCAAAGAGTAATAAGCCTGCTAGGTTTTAACCTACTCTTCTAGGGAAGACATTATTTTCAGCTGCTAAAAAAAATTAGCTTATTTTTTATAGCTGTGATTCTATTACTATATATCATTGTAAAGTACATAACTGTGAGAACTCATGTTTTTCCTTTAATTTTTTTTCTTCCTCTACTAAGAAAATAGAATTGATTTCATTTTTTAAGGTCACACAGAAAGGTACAATGTTATTTACAGAAGATTAATTGAATCTTAGAGTTTCCAATAGACTTTCTTGTTAATGAGAATATACAGTAGGATATTACTGAATGATAAATTTTTCTATTTCTTTTAGAAACTTTTTAGAAGTTTTGATGAGTGAGTTTTAGGAAATGGCTATGGAAAGACTTCAGTGATTTCTGTCTCTTCTAATCAGTATGAAATCATATCCTATATTTGGATTATGCTCTATGGATTTTTGAGAGCTATCTCCTATCTTTGTGTTAAGCTGAGGTGGAAATTTTTATTTTTATGTGTAATTCATTTTGCAAGAGTGCCTTTTTTCTATCAGCAGACAAATATTCATTTAAAAATGGATTGTTTTAATTAAGTGCAATGCCCCTTTCGATATTAAAAAACATTAGGTATTTTTTTTTATCTTTATTGCCTTGACTGGAGAGTTTCCTATAAGATAATTTGGATAACAATAGCATTTAATTTTAAGATAAAACATACATAATAAGCAATGAGATAAGGGGAAAAGCATTTGGCATAGGGCTTAAAGAATCTCAATGCTGTTTTTGTATTATTGCTTTAGTGTATCATTAACAATTTCATGAAAACATAAAAAAAATATAGAAAATGTCTACTGTTGGCATATATAAGATTGCAAATATAATTTTCAATTCATTATGCTAGTAACCTATTAAATTGTATTGTAGTGCTTAAAGAGTTGGTTCAGTTATCAAACATGGTCTTGTTTATACTACAAATTCTGGTATAGGAGAAATTTACTTTTACAGAGCTTAAAGTTAAAACAAACTAATTGGACAGGAAAAAAAGGAATGTAGCATTGAAAGTAATAAAAACCTATCCTTTGCTTAATCTATCTTCTTTCTGAAAACCTATCTGACTACTTAACACGCTAACCTCTGTAATGCTCTGCACAGTGCAGGCCCTCTGGAAGCACTGAGTGCCTGAAATCTTTCCTTCTTATTTTAAAAATAGGTGAAAATACTCTTGATAATGTCTGTAGATTTGAAAGAAAGTTTAAACATGAATATAGACCAAAGCAATTTGAGCAGTTGCAGTGTTGGAATTTTAATAGAAATTCCTTGTTATGTGCTTCAGCTTCATACCTAACTTATATTAATAGTTACAAATGCAACGTTATTAGTAATACCAATACCTAAGACTATTTCCCCATTTCCTGCAGTTGAAGAAATGGAGACAAGCATGTCCATTTGCTTCATTCTTTCTTTGAACAAACTTTACTTAGCATATGTTTTGTCGAAGGCACTGGCTGGTTGCCAGGGATACAAAAGTTGTTTTGGTGTGCTCCCTTCCTGATTCTTCTATGTGTTCAGGCCAAAACAAAGTGAATAAAAACATATGCAAATCATTCTGCTACAATTGGCAGGCTGAAGGCTGACTTGGGGTCATAAATAAAAAGGTAGAAGGTATTTGAATTAATTGTCTTGGTTGATATTTTCAACAAGAGTGTGTAGAGTGAAAAGAGAAATGGTTGAAGGATAGAACCTTGGAGAATGCCTAGCTTTAAGACTGTTAATGGAGGAGCTGGCAATGACACTAGACAGAAATAATTGGAGACGTAGACAGAAAACAAAAAAGAAATGCCCAGTGTGTGAGGTAATCATACATCTTTTTCTTTTTGCCTGAGGCAGTCCAAATTTTCTCCTTTCATTGATGTCACATCTGGCTAGCATCTCCTTTCAACTTGCAAAAGTATTCATCCTACCTTTGTATGCCTAAAGAACCCTAAGTCCTTTGTTACAGCTTTTATCATATATTGGTGATTATTTTTCTACCTATCTTTCTCCCCAAATGGACTGCAAGTGCTTAAGTGAAAGGCAGGGGACTAACTCAGTCTCTGCATTTCCAGCACCCAGCACAAACTTGGAAAGCAATAGGTGTGCAATAAATGCTTAATTAAAGAACTAACCAGAAAATGGTATCAAGATTAAGATAGGTTGAACTCAAAGAACAGAGATGTAATTAAGCATATAAAATAGTACTACCTGTAGCAAGGAAACCCCAAATTTTAGTGGATTACTCCAAAAGAAGATTATTTGTGCCTCTCATAGCCCAAATTAAGTGTCCCTAATTGGCAAGTGGCTCTCTTGTAAGCAGTGAGTAAGGAACCATGGCTTCTTTCATCTTATGGTTCTACCATCTTCAACACACGGAAAAGGGCTGCAGAGGGGGAAAAAATGACGGAGTACACTCATAAGGTTTTGATGTTCCAAATCTGAAAGTGGCATACATTTCCTTGGCTTATAATCCATTGGCATATAATGTAATGCTCATTGACATGTCTAAATCTATCTGCAAGGGAGTCTGGAAATGTGGCCTAGTTGTATGCACACAAAGAAACATTCTTTCCTACAGTGATAATGTATATTCATTTCTTTATAGAAATTTCTTTATAGAAATAGGGATTTCTTTATAGAAATTTCATTTTTAAATATGCATGTGAAACAAATATAAAAAACTGTAAGATTATTAGGAACCATGGAAATTTATTTAATACTAGTTATGTGTATGTCCTTGCACTAAAGACCATTAAGTGATTTGCTATCTACATTGGGAGAAAAAAAAGAACAAAGAAATCAATTAAGTACCTTGCATAGAAGCTAAAGGAAACAAAAAGGAAAATGATAATAATATTGAAAATAAATTTAATGCTCATGCATTATAAGTATCAATTACTATGAAACTGTTTACTTTAGGTAAAAGTAATTTCTCTTTCAGAGAAGTGTTTGTCCTAACAGTGAAAAGCATGACATTAAAGTTATTTGTATGTCAACTGTAAGTTGGCTAATTTTTTTTTTTTTTAGAGACGGGGTCTCGCTCTTGGTCAGGCTGGTTTCGAACTCCTGACCTTGAGCTATCCACCCGCCTCGGCCTCCCAGAGTGCTAGGATTACAGGCATGAGCCACCGCGCCCGGCCCAAGTTGGCTAATTTTTAAGGATAATTTTATTTTACTATATGTAATTTCATTCAAATATTTTATCATTTCTTTTCTTTTGATGTTGCATATCTTGAAGCTGAATAAGAAATATTTCTAAGTCCCATCAATAGCAAGGTGAATGTTGTTTCATTTTATGATGATGATGTTTATTATACTTTTTATTCAAAAATAAGACATTTTTATTATAGATAATGTAGAGGCTAATAATTAATAAAGAGGTAAAAACAGAATAGTTACCAATATCACCACCCAAGGAGAGCCATTTTAGAGAATTGGAATATATCCTCCCAGAATTTTTCAATGAATATATGTGGCTTTTTTTGATGTTATTGTTTTATAAAAATGAGATCACTCATTTATAATCTGTTCTTCCCACTGAACATTATATCATGAACATAATCACATATTCTTCTGCATTATTTTAACAGCCTCATAGTATTTCATCATATGATGTATCAAAATGTATTAAGCCAATCCTTCAGTACATCAATTAGATTATATCCAGTTATTTGTTATTATAAACAAGCTTCAGTGAACATCTTTGTGGCTGGATTTTTGCCCAACAGTCTTATTAGACTTTGTCTAAAATGCCAAAACCATTAGTTCTTAAGCTTTAGTATGTACAATAATCATACTGGGAACTTATTCAGACTCTCAAGCTCTAATAGAGATTCTGATTAGGCTGATCTGGGATAGGACCTGGGAGTCTGAATTTTAGCAAGCACCTTCTGTGATTCTTATGTAGAGGGTTTGAGCATCACATCTTGAGAAATAATGGCTTGGAGACATTAGAAATACTATCTTCTCCCTCATCTCCTTGTAAATATGCCATTTTCTAGCAATAACACAAGATGCATATTGCTCTGATAGTTCATTTTAAATTTCTTTCCAACATAAGGGCATTAACCTCCTACCTTCTATCTGAGAAAGTTTTTCTATTTATTTCTGAAGCATAATTGATGTACATTAATCTGGTATGTGAAAAAGCCACTTATACTGTTTTGAAATGGAAAATGTTAGGATATAGACATTTGCTTTATTGCTTTTATTATGAAAATAAAAATAATTATAGAAAGTTTAGGTTTAAACTGACAATATATGAGCATGAACATAAACTTTATTTTTAATAGAGGCAATTCTTTCAAAAGAAGTTACCTCTTGAGGCAGTTTTATCAAAAAGAAAATATCACAAACATTAAGCCATTCATCAGATAATCTGGGTTATATAAAGCATATTTGCAATTGCAATGCTAACACCCAGAGTGGGCAGCTAAACACTTACAAAGAGATGTTAATTTTGGCCAGCTACATTCAGTCCTACTAAAGCTTTGCTAAATTCATCCTTTGTTCTTCTTTTCTATGTTCATCCTGAAGAAAAGAATATACACACATAAGTTAGTAACTTACTTTTAAGCTATTAGCAATCCAAGAGTGTGGGTTAATTTTGCAGTTCTGTCCTTAGGTGAACTTCATAAGTATGCAGAGACTCACTTTCCCAATGTAAAAGCTAAGACTGTTACATTGTGTGTATATCTTCTCTTTTTTTAATGGATTTGCTATTTCACAGAAACATTGCTTTGCCATAGGTTGTTACAAAATCAGAATATTTCAGAACTGAAAGTGGTCATAAGGTTTATTTTGTATAACCTCTTGATTTTAATGGAGTCTCCTTGACTTTAAGGAGACTAAAGCCCAACAAGGTTAAGTGACTTTATAAGACAACATAAGTAATTAGTGGCAGAGTAGGGCCTAGAATTTCTATGACCTGATTTAATTAAAGATTATTATTAATTTCTAATGTTTATGTAGGGCTGATATGATCTCAGTTTTGTTAATTTTTTTTAAAAAATGAAAGCATGAGGTATATTGAATTATGGTCAATTAGTGTGTGTTCTATTCTTTTCTAGTACTGTGCACCCTGCCACAAACTATACTTGTTAAGGCAATACAACCTAGTGATTATTAGCTCCAGCTTTAACTTAAGAGAGATTTGGATTTGGATCCTCACTTGTAGGGTGATCAACTATCCTGGTTTGCTTGAGACTGTGAGGTTTCCCGAGACACAGGACTTCTGGGGCTAAAAATAAAAAAGTCTCAGGCAAACTAAGATGGTTTCTCACCCTACCAGCCATGTGGCTGTATGGCCAAAGCATGCTATTTTATAGATCTCTGTTTGTTTTTTTTAAATGGATGAAATGAGAAAAGTAAAAGAAGCTAACTCATAGGATTTTAGTAAAAAATAAATGAGGTGGTATATGTAAAACACAGCACCACATCATAAGGATTCAATAAATATTAGCCATTTTTTATTACTGATGCTGTTTTATAAAGCAAGTAGATTCCTCAAAGCATAAATTCTTGGAATCTAGATCTTCAGATCTAGATTTGAAATAAATAAACTGTGTTTTAAGCTTTGACCTCTTATTTACTTTTGAGGTGCCCTTCTATTTTCCTGTTTGTACATAAAATTAGACAATACAACCCAAGGTTGACTAGAGTCCACCATTGTACATCCTTTCACATTTCTGAAGATATAAATCAGGAAGAGACAAATTTTCAATTTGGAAACCAATATGGAGAATGCGCTTCAAAGGCAGCATAGTGCTATGGAAAGAAAAAGAGAACTAGCCTAGATTATAATAATAGCTGCCATTTTGTTGAGTGCGAACTTTGTGCCAGATATTGGTGCTCCAGATACTTCATATCAGGTCCAGACAGTGATCCTGAAAGGTAAACATTATTACATCAATTTTCAGATGCAGAAACAACCTCAGTGAGCCAAAGTTACTTGCCCAAAGCTAGTAGTACAAAAAGGAGTACAACAAAGATTCTAAACTAGGTCTAGGTGCTCCCAAGTCCATGCAACTTATAACCAACAAGCTAATTTGGGAAAATTTGCTTTGCCTCACTGGGCTAGTTTCTTTACCCATAAAACTCAGAAGGGAAGGAAATTATCATTTATGATTGCTTATCACATTACAGGTAATGAGCTATGCACATCATATGCATGGTCTCATTTAATATGTTAATATTAGTCCCATTTTTATAATGAAGAGACAGAAAGAAGCCTTAGAGAGGTTAAGTAGCACTAAGAACACAGTTAGTGAGGAATGAAGTGGCAACGCAAGGATTCAAAACCCCAGCACTTTATTGAAGCATGTTATAACATTCAGTGGTACTATACTTCTGAGTATATGGGTATAATAAATGTTACCACAGTAGGCTATCCAGCCACTTGGCAATAATTATTGCTCATGTAATAGTATATTTTTCTCAACTAGAATCAAAATATTAAATTTTCTACTTTATTCTATAATTGGTTTGCCTTTGCATGTGGACAACATGGATCAAATTTGCAACATCCAGCTGTGATCTAAATATAGTTTTACTTGGTACTCTTTTCAAGTATTTTTTAATCCACCTCACAGAGTCTTATAAAAATTTCCAAGAGAATATCTGAATAACATGTGACATATGAAAACATATATTACAAATATGGTATTAGGTGTCAAGAAAAAATAAGATTCATTTTATTCCTCTCTTTTCATAGGCATGTATGTGAGGGGAAAAACCATACACAGATATATAGTCGTGCACTGTGTAATGACATTCCAGTCAACTATGGACCATACATACTACAGTGGTCCCATAGATTATAATACTGTATTTTTACCGTGCATTTTCTATGTTTAGATATACAAATATATACTATTGTGTTACGATTGCCTACAGTATGCAGAACAGTAACTTGGTGTACAGGTTTATAGTCTAGGAGCAGTAGTCCATATAGCATGTAGAGTAGTTGTGTAGCAGGCTATACCATCTAGGTTTGCATAAGTACACCCTATGATGATTGCATGACGAAATCTCCTAACGACACATTTCTCAGGATGGATCCTGGAGAAATGCGTTATGTGTTATGTGTTGTTGTTACACAGCACATAACTATATATATAGCCTGACACGTACATATGCCATGATATACATTAAATGAATTTTTTGCAATTCATTTCACAGAAAATAAAAAAAAAATCCCGATTTATCCTTGATTTTATAGAATTTGTGCACAAAGCTTGTAGATTCTAAGATTACTGAAGATGTTAGTTAACTGTTATAACCAAGCAGTATCTTGTGAATGAATTTACTATTTTAAAAATAAATTTACAACGTATGGGGGTGGGTCATGCTTGAGGCTCTGCCTCGAGGGGGGAGGGGGCATGGGCAATATACGTAACCGTAATATTTGTACCCCCATAATATGCTGAAATAAAAAAAATAAAAATAAAAAAAAGATAAAAAAATAAAAAATAAATAAATTTAGATGTTGGTTATGAGTTCTCATCTTTTCACCAGATATTGTTCTGTTAATGTTGTTGCTTTCTAGTTAGCATTTTCCATGTATAAATTTTACTTAATTTCTTTAGCAGAAAAGTATAAAGCCATTATGAAATGATAAATACTGGGACTGTTGTTATTATATGTACTTTCTTGAACTTTTGCCTTAGGCCTCTGAGGAAACACTACATTCCAGTAATGAAGAGGAAGACCCTTTCCGAGGAATGGAACCCTACCTTGTACGGAGACTTTCATGCCGAAACATTCAGCTTCCCCCTCTCGCCTTCAGACAGTTGGAACAAGCTGACTTGAAAAGTGAATCAGAGAACATTCAAAGACCGACCAGCCTCCCCCTGAAGATTCTGCCTCTGATTGCTATCACTTCTGCAGACTCCAGTGGGTGAGTGTCTTCGGGTGTCATTTCCCCATTTTATGTTTTAGATGGTGATTGTTATCTGTGGCCTTTTGAGTTTTTGTGATTCGTTGCTTGATTTGAGTGGGAAGATAATGGGGTTTCTAGAGTCAAAAAAAGGATGGTTTTTCTCAGGTAACATCTCTATCTCTGCAGGAGAAGACATTTTAGTCAAATCGTTTGGACAGGAAAAGTTGAAAATGTGTTGATGAATGAATGCTAATGAGGACAATTGTACTTGGCAAATTAATATCGACCAGATGTGATTTAATAAAAAAATTCTTAACAAATGAGAACTAATGGACAAATTACCATGTTGGGATACATACCTGGAAACAAAAGGCAATGTTCATTGATGCACAATGAATTTAGAATCAAGAGTAGATTGTATTGTAATTACAATCCAAATAAATATGCAATTATATTCATGAGCCTAGTAATTTGGCCTTTGACACGTTGAGGTGTTGCTTACCAGAATACTGTTTAAGCTCCCAGTCAATATAAGGTGATTTTATTTTGCATTAGTACTTATAAAAGAATCAACCACAACTGTGTCCCATCATGGCCAGCTGCATTGTTAAGAGGCTTGGATGGAAAGGAAAGAGAGTAAAAGCCAGTGGCTCATTCACAGACAGACTCTTGAGCATTTGCTACAGCTACAAGAGCAAAACATTATGCTACAAATGTGATTCTTCCTCATTCTCTGTCAAGTGAACAGTGTCTCTAGGGAAAGTACCTTTTGGATTTTGCTAAAAGTTGTTAGGAAAGTTGTGCTCAGAGGAAATTTGTTTAGTAACTTAACTCTAAGATATTGAATTTAGCCATTTGAATTGTTACCGACCGGTCCAAGGGACCTGTGTTATTAAAAGGTACAATGAAATTACTACTAGGTAAATAGGAAGACAACAAATTCTTACCTTGAAGCAAAGGGAAGATGAAATATGTATTTGTGGTGGTTGTTGCTAAGCCACATGTTTGCCTACCAAAGAAGAATGTGTATATGTTGATCAGACTCACTAAGGCAGGTGGGAATTTAGTAGGACAACTTGACCTGTACATTTCTTGAAAAAATGTTGACCCCCTAAAACTATTTCCCCTCTCTTTGGGATCAACATTGCTGCTGTTCATCTGTGTAGAGGGCAGAATTCACAGATAACAGGTGTATCTAGGGTTCTCAAGACCATTCCTAGGTTTAACAGTTTGCTAGGAGAGCTCCCAGAACTCAGCAAATGGTAATATTCATGGCTATGATTTATTATAGCAAAAGGATTCAAAGCAAAATCAGCAAAGGGAAAGACACATAGGGCAAAATCTAGAGAAAACCAGACACAAGCTGCCAAGAGTCCCCTCTGCAAGCGGGGTAAGACAAGATGCACTTAATTCCTCCAGTAATGAGTTGTGACAACACATGTGAAATGTGTTCACCAGGGACGCTTTCTACTAGGGAAGCCTATTAAAGATTCGGTGCCCCGGAGCTTTTATTGAGGGCTGGTTACTTAAGTGCCCTCTTCCTAGGGTGCACTCAAATTCCAGCCTTCTAGAAGGAAAGTAGGTTTTAAGCATACACCACATTGTTTGCAGAAACAGTTTAGGCACCTTGAGCCACTCTTACCATTTAAAGGATGGAGGGACACCTGAAATCCAAGTCCCCAGATGCTATCTAAGGGCCAACCTTTCAAATAGACTTTTCTAAATTTAATAGACACAGGTCTGATTAACTCTTTTCTGTATACTAAGTTCATCTTAGAATCATAACCTTCCTTTCTTCACATTTGAGGAAGAAGAGATTATAATTAAAATTAAAATATACTAATTTTGGACCCTAGTATAATCGATTAACTTTGGTATCTGAAGAAGTTTGGTAGCTAACCAAGATTTCTCATTCCAAGCTGGTGTTATATCACATGGCCTTAAAAGAAAATGATGCAGTATATTTAATATATCTCGGTGTAGTTGTACAATGTGTTTAATTAAAAATCTCAGGTATAAAGCTAAGCTTATTTAATTGAATTTGAATGTATTACTAAAAACAAATAGTCTTCAAGTGCCAAGGAACTTCAAGGTTCAGAATTGTCTGTATCATAAGCTGTTGGTTTGAAATTTGTTTCTTTTCTGAAACAGAAATCTAAGAATTAAGCACAGTTGACCCTCTAACAGCACAGGTTTAAACTGTGCAGGTCTACTTATATGAGGATCGTTTTTAGCCAAACATGGATCAAAAATACAATATTTGAGGGAAGCAAAAGTTGCATGTGGGGAGGGGCTGACTTTTCCTGTGGGCTGACAGGTTCTGCTTAGCCCATCATAGGCCTTGTGTATGCACAGATTTTTGTATACATGGGGGGTCCTGGAACCAATCCCCTGAGTATAACAAGGGAAGATTGTATAAGTAATATTGTGCTTACTATTTATAAATTTACTCAATATTATGAAGGAAAATAATTCATTTTTTTTAAAAGATGAAACAAGTGTGACTTTTTTCTACCAAAAATGCAGCTAAGAGAAACAAGGGATGAGCATGGCCAATCAACAAGAAACGATGACTAAGGGTGTATTACAGGCATTCTTATTACCTTAGGAAGCAAATATAATTTTGAATATTGAAAATATTGAGGAATAGAAAATTCAGGAGTATAATTTTCTGGAATGTCTAAGCTTTTAGAGGAGAAATAGAAGGTAAAGTTAGTGGTTACATTCTGTACCCATTTCAGTTAACCAAGAAACCCAGATTCCTTCACAGCTGTTGGAAAGGGCTAAAGAGAAATTTAGAGGATTTTAGCTAGGTTGTCTACAGCCAGTTTCCTATTTAATTAAAGGTTAGTGTGCCCTCAGGTGCCACTGCCAACCTATTCTGAGACCTTAGCAATTGCAAGTCTTTGATGCTGTAGGAGACTTTTCATGCCCTTTGGATTTATTTCCATTCTCTTATAACATCATGGCTTTTTGCTCTTTCTTCTGATGTATCAGTATACCAGATACTTGCTCTGTCAAGTATCAGGCAGTGGGTCTAAAGACCTGTTTCATCCCTTTCGAGAGTCACAATATGGCCCGAAAGTAATTAGTTTCCAAAAAAGAACTTGGCCGCAAAAATAAGTTTTATGGATGACAGCTGTTTAGCTTCCTCAGAAAGTACCTGGGTGAAGAGACTGAATTCAAGGGAGCTTTTAGCTGTTAACACTTCGCATGTTTCTACTTCAAGTTTTTTCCCAAGCAAAGTAAATGTGTTCGGATGGGCACTCTTAAACAATTCCCTGCGAGTATGCCTAAGTTGTTAGGTTGTGTGTGTTGAGATTTGGCAACATTTAGAAACGTTAAATGAACACAAAACAGAATTGTTAAGATCTGGGATGCCAAGAGCCTTGAACTCATTCACCAGCTAGTTTCCCATATAGGGTAGGATCACTCAGGCTTCATGGTGTTTATTGGCCCTCTCTGAAGTAAAAGGGACAGCTAGTAATGGCTTGAAATATTATAAACTTGGCAAAGAAGTAATTTTTAATGTCATAGCTTTCCATAGTTCCCTCTTAAATAATTTTCTACCCATTTCTTCTTATAAAATCTTTCTATTAAGGTATAATTTGCATGCAGTAAAATATGCAAACCTTAAGTATACACCTTGATGATTTTTAATATTTATATACACCCATGTAATCACCACCATATTTCCTGACTTCTCACTGACAGTTTTGATTCTTCTTGGACTTCATGCAAATGGCATTATGTAGTATGTAATCTTTTTGTCTGGTTTGTGTAACTCAAAATGTTTTTGATATTTATCTATGTTGGTGTATATCTCAGCATTTAGTTCTTTTTATTGTAGTGCAGTATTCCATTAGATGAATATACCATAATTTATATATACTCTTTCATAAAGAAACATTTGAGTTATTTCTAGTTTGGGGCTATTACAAGTAAAGCTACTGTGCACATTGTTATACCAGTCTTTTTGTGAAAATATGCACTCATTTCTCTTGGGCATATTCCTTGGAGTAGCATTTCTGAGTCTTAAGTAGGCAGATGTTTATTTTCATTACTGCCCAACAATTTTCCAAAGCAGTGTACTCTTTCACCCTCCCACCAGCAATGTGTGGAAGTTATGGTTGTTGTACATCCTCACCAACACTTGGTATTTTCATTTCAGACATTCTGGTGAATGTGTAGTGGTATCTTACTGTGATTTTAATTTACATTTCCCTGATGAGTAGTGATATTATTTATATTTTAATATGTTTAATCAACATTTGGAAATCTTCTTTGTGTTATACCCATTTAGATATTTACCCAGTTTTTCTTTTATTTATTGCTTTTTAGGGATTCTTTATATATTCTAGACATGAGTCTTTTGTAGATATATGTATTATAAAGTGAATATTTTCTCTCAGACAGTAGTTTGAATTTGTACTTTCTGTTTACTTTTAATATGGTGGTAACTCTAAGAACCTCTAAAGTGTGTGTGTGTGTCAAGGGAAAATTGTTATTGGAAAATGAAGATAAGAGAGAGAATGAAGCAATGGAATTAGGTAGGAGAAAAGAAAAAGGGGTATGGCCAGATAAATGGGGAAAAACAACAAAAAGAAAATGGGTGAAGTGTGGGTAGAGAAGTAAACACAAGACAAGAAGCGGACCTGCTTGATAAGGGGAAAGCGGGTAACAATAATGACAGTTAACCTGCCGGTCAGTTTAATCTGGAGAAAAGGGCAGTTGATCCCTCGAATGCTGGATGGTGGTAGACAGGACTTCTAGGCACTAAGCGGGCAGACAAGGAAAAGCTGAGGATGAAATGACAGCACATCCGTGGTGGTTGATAGCAGGGGAGTAAGCGGTGAAGAGTGGGCGCAGGTGGTCTGAATTTGAGGCCTGCCTCACCACTTCCTAGCTATATCACCTTGGAAATTTTCTTAACCACTCTAAGTTTCTAATTTTTCAAGGCCAAAAGTAGGAATAATTGGCACGTACCTCATGGGTTTGTTATAAAAATAAAATACTTAACACTGTTTGAGACATGTTATAAATACTCAATATAAAACAACAACTACTACACTTATATTGGGAAAATATTGGAATGCATTGTGTTCATTGATGTTGATGTTTGTTTCCTAACTGGTATTGACATCAGAGATCCTCTACTAATAACTCTTGGGGTAGAGATGGATGTTCTAGCAGGTTTTAGAATCAACCAGAAATTTGTTCCAGACTGATAAACTTACAGTTATTATGGACTTGTCACATTTGTGTTAAGAAGTCTATATCTCACTTTTGACATCTGTCCACAAACATGTCCTGCTTTCAAGCAGTGTTCAATGATGTCTAGAATGAGAATGAAGGTCCTCCTTCCTTCTGCTTTGCTTCTCTTACAAACTTGCTGACTTCTAAATATCCCCTACTCACTATCCTCAAGAGGAATTAGAAACTTTTTAGCCACAACTCAAACCCTGGCTTATATGTTCCCCGGGTGACCCATGTACTCCCAGATACTCTAAGGAGGGTTTAGCACACTGGTAGGAGGTGGTGGGAACAGAGGAAGCATAAAGGAGGTAGTACTAAATCTCTCTAGTTGTGTTTCACAGCTGCATTTGCTACAGTAAAATGAGAGCCAAGGAGCAAGTTGTCCCCCTGTGATATGATGACACACCTCTGGAGAGATGCATATTCAGGGATATGGGCGGGTGGAGAATATTAGAAACACTTTCTCATCACTAGCATCCTATTACCTGTCTGAAGAAGTACACTGTGTACATTTGTATCACTATGTCCTATTAAAAAAGAAAGAAAGAAAGAAAATGAAAATAATTTAAAGGAAGTAATGGTCATTTGGGGGGATAAAATTAACTACCCAACAGAGGGGGAAGAAGTGCTTTAGTCATATAAGGATTCATTATACAAAGATCTTTCAGAAATATATTTTTTTTTTAGTTGTGTGCCATTCACAGAAGGAATAGTCCCAGATGCCAGTTAGACATTGGATTCTTTGATCAACCATTCATCATCTAGTGTTCTGGAGTACAAATGGTACTGTAGACTGAACAACAACAAAAAAGGTTATTTTCAGCATTTTGTTACAGAATCAAAATCCAGACAGAAAATAAAAGTAAGAAAAACAGAAGCCTGTTAAAACAGGCACATGTGATCTTTCAAATTAGGCCTTTTAAACTTTAGAAAATATTAACAATGGGCATTTCTTATTTGAAATATTTTGGATATAAGGATTTATGAAGCTAGAGTGTTGTATTCCATAGTGTACCCATGAAGCCTGTACTTTCATATTGGATATGTGTTCAAGTTTCAGAAGATTTATCTGATATGTTCTTATTGAACATTATTTGGAAGATCTGTAACCTACTAGGCAAAGCTTTCAAAAACTTAAAATGGGAGACATAATTGTGATTGTGAAGATTTTTTTAGAAATATAGTATTCTTGAGCTAGATGTGGTTCTAAAAATAATCACTAAAGTGAAATTGGGAAGCAATGCTTTCAAAAATCTTGAAGATATTTGCTAAGTAAAAGAAACTGGATTCTTTTGTCTTTGATTTATTTAAATACAATTTGTGGGCATAGTGTTTGTCTAAACTTCTGAAGATGCCCACAAGGCATCACAAGCCTTTTATTTATAAAGCATTTCTCTTATTTAATGAAATCTATTAAATAGCCTTATTTTTGCTTTAAAATTTGTGATTTTTCAAGATTAAAATTAGACGTTGAGAGTGATAGAGCACTTTACTATATATCTCGATAAATATCCTATTTCCAAAATCAGTAGCAATTCTTGAATCTAACCTAAAACAAACAATGAAAAAGCACTGACTTCTTCCTCATACATCATAGAATTTCTAAAGGTCCTACAGTATTAGGTTATTAAGCATGAAACATCCGATTTCCTTAGATACTAAGTTAGACAGTTGATATCTCTGATGTTTCACTTTGACACTTCTTGTTTTATTTTTATTGTAAAGGTCCATCCTCAATCTTTCAAACTCCTGGTTTGGCTTATGATTACCTTTCGAATTTTTTTAGAGCAATTTTTGTGAAACCATGGATAAGTCAAAAATTTATTTTTGAATATGAGTTCCATCATGGAACCAATGCAGTGCAGACAGCTAGAAATACCAACAAAGTGTTTGGGAAGGATATGGCTAATGAATACACAGTATGTCGATGGTTTGAGAAGTTCCATTCTGGTGATCTTAATCTTGAAAATGAGCCACATGGGCAACCTGAGACCAACGTGGATAATGATGAGCTGAAAGCTGTAGTGGAGAGGAATCCATCTCAACCTATATGTGAATTAGCAGCAAGGTATGACGTTACTATTCCAACAATATTGGATCATTTGAAACAAACTGGCAAAGTAAAGAACTGGATAGAGGGGTCCTGCATAAGTTAAACAAGCATCAGAAGAGAAATCATCTTGCAGCTTGCCTTTCTTTGCTGTCAGGACATAAAGGCGAACCATTTCTACACCATGTTGTTATGTGTGATGAAAAATGGATTTTTTCTGACAATCACAAGTGTTTGGCACAATAGTTTGATAAAGATGAAGTGCCAAAACACAGTCCAAAACCGAATATTCATCAAAAAAAGCTAATGGTGTCTGTTTGGTGGTCCATCCCTGGTATTATCCACTACAGCTTCATGAAACCTGGTCAGTTGATTACAGTGGATGTCCACTGCAACCGATTGGATAAAATAATGAGGATGCTTGTGATTAAGCAGCCAAGCTTGGTCAATAGATACAGGCCAATCCTCTTGCAAGACAATGCTCGACCACATGTCTCACATTTAATGCTGCTCAAATTACAGAGGCTGCACTTGGAAGCTCTCTGTCATCCACTGTATTCACCAGACCTTGCATCAGCTACCACTTCTTCCAGGCTTTGGACCACTTCTTGCAAAGAAAATATTCAATTCTCAACAAGCTGTGGAAAATACCTTTTGTGATTTCATTGCTACTTATTCTCTAGGCTTCTTTGCTGCTGGCATAAACACCCTACCATTAAGATGACAAAACTGTGTCGATAGTTTAGGTATGTACTTTGATTAATTTTACCGCTTTTTGTTTGAGATATAATAAACTACACTTCTGATTTTAAATCGGACATTTCATATTTAATGACCTAATAGACTTGAAAAGAGTTAGGGCCTTGCTCTGGATTAGGCTTTGGCTTAAAGGAATGTTGTGGCTGGTTTGAATCTTCTATCCAGATCACTAAAACTTTCTCCATATCAGCAATAAGGCTGTTTTGCTTTCTTATCATTTGTGTGCTCACTGGAGTAGCACTTTTAATTTCCTTCAAGAACTTTTCCTTTGCATTCACAACTTGGCTAACTGTTTGATGCAAGAGGCCTGGCTCTTAGCCTATCTCAGCTTTTGACATGCCTTCCTCACTAAGCTTAATCATTTCTAGCTTTTGATTTAAATTGAGAGATGTGCAACTCTTCTTTTCATTTGAACACTTAGAGGACATTGTAGGGTTATTAATTGGCCTAATTTTAATATTGTTGTGTCTTAAGGGACTAGGGAGACCCGAGGAGAAGGATATTAATGGGGGAACCGCTGGTTGGTGGCAATCAGAACACACACAACATTTATTAAGTTTGCCATATTATACAGGTACTGTTCATGGTGCCCCAAAACAGTGACAATAGTAACATTAAAGATCACTGATCACACATCACCACAACAAATATAATAAAAATGAAACAGTTTAAAACATTATGAGAATTACCAAAATGTGACACAGAGACACAAAGTGAGCACATGCTGTTGGAAAAAGTGACACCAATAGACTTTTTGGATACATGATTGTCACAAACCTTCAATTTGTAAAAAGCACAATATCTGTGAGGTGTAATAAAGCAAAGCACAATAAAGCAAATCACAATAAAACAAAAACACCTGTATTTATACCCATATTACAAAGTTGAGTTAAAAACAAAAGAATACATGCAAGGGATACTGGTAGATATATTTATCCCTTCAACCATATATGATTCATATATGAATCATATAGTAATGTATTCACTTTATATTCATCCAACCAATAGTGTCTCTGATTTGCTATATACAGAGATATATACTAATGACAGTAGGCTGAATAAGTCAAACAGAGTAGTCAATTAAATAAGGCACATAAGGAAAACAGGCAACTGCAATCTTGTTTGTTACATATAATATACAACTATGACTGCAGACGTATGGAGTAATATGAGATATCATAGGGAGCAAACTAACCTAGGTGTGTGAGGAACTGACACCTAAGCTGAGACCAAAAGAAGATGGTACCAGGCAGAGAGAACAGCAGGGCCAAAGTCCAGAGACAAGAATAAGCAGAGTGATTGCATCCAGATAACTAAAAATTGTTATAGTATGGCTAGACCAGTAGGTCAATTGAAAGTACAGTTGATAAAAGTTTCTGTTAACTTTTCATATAATAAATATGCGAGGTTTTGTAATATTTTCTAGTAGTGCTAAGCAGCCAAGATATAAGCACTGAGAAAGCAGTTAGATCAATCCACTATTGGCAAGTGGGTGCAACATAAGAAAAATAGGACAAGGATTTGCGAGCATTTGCAAAAGAGTGAAAAAAGTGATGAATTGTGGCAACTAAGCTGAATATGGAAATGAGTGAATATAAGAAGATACTGATTGATATAGAAAGTATTTAAAGTCTCTAGCAATTTCTATTATATCAAACAGGTTAAATTAGAATAACTGAGCAAGCTGAAAAGATAGGAGATTATATTTGGAGGACAAGAAGTTTGAACCTTAAGACATAAATGCTAAAGGTAATTTATGTTCAAGATGTAGAAGGATGCCAGGAGAGAGGGTGACTGCTGTTGAAAAGAAGTACTCAAGGAATCGAGAAATTTGAGCATGAGGTGACTCTTCCACATCGACATCAAAGTCATCCAGGGTAGAGCAGGACTCAAGATGTCCAGGTGATGTCAATGAATGAGACATGGAGACCAGGGAGACTGGCAGAAGCCAGTGATGAGGAAGTGGAGTTGATTGGCATAGATGTCAAAGGAGGGTAGAGTAATAATCAGCAAGTCAATGTGAATAACCAGCAGAGCACCTTGCCCATCTTAGGACCCAGAGAGAGAGTTGGGAACCAGAGAAGCCTCACGTGAAGGTACTACAGGAAAGTGGCATCCTCAGTGAAGAGCCAAGTTTGAAAGAAGTCAAGAGATGCGGGGCAACTCTTTGGTGGCAATCTGAGGATGAAGGGAAGTCTGTTCTCCATGGAAAAAAGGGTTCCAGATGACCTAACTGAATAATTTGGGATGAACGAGAGTGACGGTGTAGATGGAAGAGAGAAATCATAGCACAGCATGCGAATGAGAACTGAAAGAACACAGAGGAGAGGAAGAAGTTCTATCTCAGGTAGTTCTCAGAGATATGATTATAATGGTGAATTCCAAAACATTTTCAAGAATTGCTCCAGCTGTTCACTGACTGACAGGTGTTTCATTTAGGCAGGAAGAAGTTGAGCCCAGCTGGTAAGTCTTTTGGAAAAGCCATGGAGGTTGTCCTTGTCCAAATAAGTAAGTCCACAATGGCATTCTTGGGTTCTTATACTTTTAGCATCTATTGGAACAGCAGCAGTTTCTGGTGTTTGGAGACTTTTTCATCTTCCAAATACTCCGTTGTTTCCTAGATTTATTACAGGCAATGAAATATGGAGAAGGATCTGGGTTTTTTTTTTAATGTGCAGTACAATTTTCAATCAAAGTATTATTTTAAATAATTTTTATATCAAACTCTATTTATTTTGCTGGTTACAATCACAACTTAGGTATTTTGAATTAGCATTTGAGGGTGTTTTTTTTTTTTTGAGAATTTCCTTTCTTAGAAATGATTATCGAATTAAACACTACTGCTTTCTAAAATATTCCCAAGTATTATTTCTGAGATTCAAGTATTATTCCAGTTCATCATGCTGCCAATTTTAGCAGTGAAATAAATAGTGAAATTGAATTCCATGTAGACAATTCGTTATTTGTGGAAAATATGCTTTAATAAATTGGGTTACTATTGTGACCTTAGTGAAGCAACAGAAAGGTGCATGCATTTGGTTTTGTCCTTAACTTGGACGTAACATATTATTTGCAGATTTTAACTTATAGCAACCTGTAATCATGCTACTTTTTACTTAAGACTATTTCATAGAATTGTATGGTTGAGACCTGGTACTCAGAACCTTGATACAATACTTATGCAAACACATGTTTTTTATTCTGTTCTCTTCTGTGACCTTGTCAGGGTCACTTTTTTGTTTGTTTTAATTCACTCCCTCTGAAATAGTAATTGTGACTAGGATTTGGCAACTGTAGAGTGTATCATGTGTACACAATGCCTTAGTGAAGGGTATTAATTATATACCACAGAGACCCAAGCAGAGGGGGCTTCATTTGTCTTAAGAAGAAATGTGAAGGTTAATTGATTATCAGAGGGTTACTGCAACAAATACAGACAAGAACCCACATCTTTTCATTTTGGTTTATAACTTCTGGTAGGTTCTGTCCAGTATCCGCTGAAAAAACTGAAGTGAAGGATAATAACTTTATGTTTATTTAGTGTTTCTATAAAATTTCCCTGTCAAAATTTCTTTTGCAGTTAGCAAAACAGTGAATGAATGATAGTGAAAACTAACTTCATGAATCATTATACAGCCATTAAGATGATCATTATGATAACTACATGGCAACAGGGAAGTATCTAGAACCTTTTTGGGAGAAAAGCAAATTACACAAGTATGTCCAGGTTAAGGTTACAACACTGCAAAATACATTAATATAACTGGCATATGGTTAAGAACTGGAAAGCAATGTGAAATAATTTGATTTTTTGAAATAACTGAATTGTGGTTAGTTTTTTCTCTCATCTTAATTTCTATTAATGAAAATATGTGTTTGGCCATCAATAGAATTATATTAAAATCACATTCATTATTTATTTGCAATTTTATTCATCCAGATTCATCTATTGAATTTTAGTACATAACAGACACTATTTGAGGTTCTGTAAATATATTATGACAGATAAAAATAAAACGTATGATCTTTTGTTTCTTAAATGCAATCCAACAGGAATTTTTGACAACTATGGGGGAGAGGTGATACTTGGACCTTTCAGAATTCTCCAGATCATTTTGTGTAACCATTCCTCTGTTGGCAACTGACTCCCTAAAAAAGATTACCAGCAGAACCTATTGATCAAGAAGAACTATGTATTAGTTTCACTGAAATAAGGGAGAAAAACACCTTTAAACTCAGTGGTATATCAGGAAAGGGAAGTAAAGAAAGGATATCTATGGCGTTTTAGAGACAGGTTTGGGGACCTGATCTTGCTAGGTAGAAAAATGGTGAGGATCAAGCAGAATTTAGGACCTAGCAGTTTTGGATTAGTGGGGTCTTGAAGTGAAGCGAGCCTCTTTGAGCCTTGATGAGCAAACTGTTAGTCTTGATAAGTAAGCTGGTTCAGTTGGTTTATAGCCGGTTTTTCCAGGAGCCAGCATTTCCTGGAGCAAGTGCCTATGTTATCTTTGCCTAGTCTCCAGATTGTGCAGCATTAAAGCAGGCACTTAAGCTTTGACTCAAAACTCTTTGGCACTGGGACAGGAAAGCATTTCGGTTTCACTTCTTACCTTCTTTGTGAATGAGCCTGAGTTTGATGCTCATTTGGCCAACAAGGCAGGTGCTATTCCCCCTCTTTTTCTTAATGTTTGAAAGTTATATTGTCATCTCTGTTGCTTGGGAATGTAGGTGACACACAGGCCTTAGACTAGTCAGAGGGATGAGAACTCAAGGGAGATAAAGTCCTAGGGTAGACAACTGGTTCTGCTGCTTAGTATCTGACGCTTTTCTGTTTTGGAGGAATCTCAGGATAGGTAGGAGAGAGGACCCAGCCTTCCAGTAGAGAAGCTGCAGGGGACAGGTGTTCCCTGAAGTAACAGTTAGAATGAGGGGTCTGTAACTTCAGTGTGGTCAATCTGATGTTCCTAGCCAGATCTTTGAACCCTGGGCAGCTCAGTATGGCATGTGCCACTACTGAGTAGAAAGGCTAGTGGCGTGGCTGCTGACAGTGTGACCAGGAGTGGTTTGTGCCCAGCTGGTGAGCTGCAGGGTCCAGCAGGCTGATCCAGCCTCCTGGCTGCTCATTTTCTTCCCTGGATCCTGCTCAAGTCTGGTTCATCAAGCTCCCTATCCATTCTGAGTTCTATGCTACGTTTTTCTGATGAATTCCTTTTTCTCCTTATGCTAATCAGTATTGATTTCTTTGGTCGGCAACCCAGAACCCTGACATATACAGCCCTTTGTTAATCTAGAAACCAAAGGACAGGAAGTGCTCTGACTTTTCTAGAACTTTTTAATGGTAATATCAGTGGTGAAAGTTAGTGAGGAGAAACCAAAGGGAAAATTTTTTATTTTAATGCTTGCTTTTTGACATAAAAGGGTAACAAAAAGGAGGATAGCAAAGAGAAAAGTCTCTTGAGATATCCCTGGCAAAGTTTGTAAAGCTCTCAGTAAAGAGACAAGGACAGGGCTTCGTTGTAATTATTCCCTTTTGACTGTTCAAGCTGGTAGGCTTAAAATGGACTCCTAATGAGAGTGGTTTGCACTTCAATTAATTAAGTGCATAAAATTACAAACTGCATGTCTTTTCCCTCTAGAGAATATTCTTCCTCTATAAGTACTATTTTATTTTTAATTTCTCTCTTTCTCTTTCTCTCTCTCTGTTTCTCCCCTCCTACCCCCAGCTGATATTTATGTTTCTCTCTCCTTGTCTCTCTCTATATATTTTAAAAGAAGTTGGTCCTGAAGGAAGTTAACTTTGATTGCTGTTAGTCCACTGAAAAAGGCTTCTCTTTGAATATTGCAACACATCTTTGTCTAACTCTTTCTTACACTCTTTCTTTCTAGTGCTAAATTTATCAGAGTTGTTCCTGATAGAAACATTTTGAAGACAATCATAAAGAAAAAGATGAAAATCTGTCCATTATATTAAATACTTTTGTTATAGGCATCTTCCTTTAGAAGTTCTTTCTTTTTATTGTGATGTGCGTGTACTTGCATGAATGCACACGTGTGTGAAGCACTTGAGAAGTGTCAGAGACAGATCATTCCTCAAACCTTATCAGCAGAGTCAGGTCCCAGCAGAGAGGACATAGGCAGGTTACCGCAACATTCTCAGAAACCCTTGTGTGGACTCCTTTTCCTCGGGCACCTACCTTAATGTATTCTTTTTAACCTCTATTATAATTCTGTGCTTCAGAATTTGTTTTCTTTTACCATCTTTCCTCCTAATAAAACACCTATTCTTCAGGAAGTCTTTTCTAGTAAAATAGAAAGGATCTAAGAGGGCTATTCTTTGTGAAATGTGAATTATTTCAAATAACTTAGTGGTCTGTTCCAATGTTAATGGTGGAATTGTGAAGAGAAATGGATGGATACTTGGATTTTCAAATTCTTCAGAATATTAATTGTATATGCATATGCAGCAATATTTCTTGTAGCTTAGAAAAATCTGATTGGTTTAACAAAAAATTCAATTGGAATAGTTTAGAAACAGTTTCTGGCAATAGTAATGGCAATATTGAAGAAACTATGTATTACGACATGGTGCTTATATTTTTTCTTGTTGTTTTTTGTTTGTTTTATTGTTTTTTTTGGCTTCCATCCCTCCCACCCCCCATAAACACAGTATTCTTTCTCCTTTGTCTTTTATCTTCTATCTCAAACTCTTGATATTAAAGTTGAAGAATGTGTCAGACTTTATGCTAAACACTAGCTATGTATTATTGTCTTTGAGACGATAGGACAATCCTAGGGTAGGTACCATTATTTTCTTCATTTCATGGAGGAGAAAACTGAAGCTTGGAGAAGCCAAATAATTTCCCCAGTGTCCCAGAGAACCAAAATATTAACCAAGATTTGAAAGTCCTTGATCTTAACCTAGATATGCCTGAATGTCACATCTAAGTTTCACTATAATTTTCTATTCTGTCCAAATTTCCACAACTTCTAATGACAGAGGAAAGCTTTTGTTTGATTCTAATCTTCTTTATAGAATACCTGAACATTTTCTGATTTCCGCTTGAGGTTACCTCTCTCTTTCTAAAGAAGACTCTACTGACATCAATAATTAGCTGAGGGTGACATGAGCTGAACATTGTTATACCCAAGTAACCCTTACCTGGTATGAAAGAGAATGGATGACTGGGAGTCCTGGGGCATTTGAGGCCCTGAGAAAAGTCCAGATCAACTTTGCATAAACTGCCCCCTACATCTGGAGTTTAATTTATTGATTAGGATATTACATCTTCAGGGCTAAATGGTCTCTGATTTATTGTTCTGAAAAAGTTAATATGCCTTTAACAAATACAAACACTTTCTCCTAGGAATAGCTTAAACTTGGTGAAAATCTGCCTTAACAATGGTCACCTAAAGTCAGTTGGATTTCATTGTTATAAATTAGCACCATTAACTAAAACTTTTGCCCATTCAAAATAATATGTGTTGCCATATAATGCTAAGATCTGTTATTAAACTGCCACAGATGGTTGTTTTAACAATTTGAACACTATTATTTTTAGAAAATGGACTTTGTATGATGCCTTATTAGAGTCTTTTAATTGATGAGAAAAACAAAATCAGATGACACTTGCAAAAAATAAAATTGGCATCAGTTGAAACATCTGTATCATTTCTTTTATTTAAAGGACATTTTTATCCTGGAAAATGACTGACTACTTCCATTAGCCTCATATCACAACAATAAAATATAGTTGTCTTTGGATAGCTTCTAATTTGCATTTAAATTATTCCCCTGGCAGCATTTTGTAAGCATAAGCAAACAAAAGATTGCTTTGCATGACATAGGCCTATGCACCTGAGAGAGAAATATATCATCTACAAAATTAAAAATATGGGTTTTAGTAAATGTCTCTGAAGAGGAATAGTAAAGATCTGCATGGTTTTTGTTTTTGTTTTTTGTTTGTTCTTAGAGTTTATATTTCTAATAATGCTCCAGAAGAAGAAAAGTTCTAATCTACTTTCCTTGGAGGTATCATGAGATAATGATGCATATTGGGATTTGACACATATTATCACATGTGTGATCACATATCACATATGTAAAAATCATATGAAGTCTTCAAATGAGAGACTTTCTTTCACTGCTCTTTATCTTTAATGTTGGCTCTAATTGCCTTTGTGAAATAATTTTAAGTTGTAAACTAGTAGTGAACTGGAGATTGAAGTGGGGGTAACGGATGAAATCTTCACTTGGGAAGGACCAAAGAGCCTGTGAGGCAATGGATAGGATTGAACCTGGATACCTGGATGGGAAAGAGTTGTACCATTTTGTTGTCATTATTGTCTTCATGTGCTCCTGTTTAGAAAATAAGTTAAGATCCAGAAAAACTTAGACCAATGGCTGTCATACTACAGCCGGCAGGCCAAACGCTGCCTGCCACCTGTTTTATAAATGACGTTTTCTTGGAGCATGCACTACTACTGCAGAGTAGAGTTGTTGAGATGGAGATCATTTGGCCTGCAGAGTCAAAAATGTTTACTGCCTGGCCCTTTACAGAAGAAGTTTGCCAACCCTTGATTTAGACTTAGTAACTTCAGTAAGAAGTGACTGAGTGGACAACTTATCAGGATATTTAAGCGTTTAAAGTATTAAAAGACCTGCTTCCTGTGGCAGGGAGGGGGCCAAGGAGAGATGAAGCTTTTGCAGTGCTCATGTAGTCATCTTTCTCTCACCAGAGTGACTGAGCGCCCTCTCTCTGACAAGGATGATGACAGGCACTCAAGATATAGCAGTGAGCAAAAAGAGGTGTTTGTCTCTCATGGAGATAGACAAAGGAGCAAAGTAGTATACAATGTAGTCAAATATCCCAGCTCTCAGGGATGGTGCATTTTGCATGACTAGGGAGGAGCAGAGAAGGTATATCATATATCTGGAGAGGCTGGAGTTTTAGAGTGACCAGGAACAATCACACTAAGAATGTGACTTTGAATAAAGGTTTAGAGAACATGAGGGTGCTAGCCGTGCTGCCTGCCATGCTGCTAGAGTTTCTCTATAGAGGAAAGAGAAGCGATGGGCATAACTGAAGGATGACATGAAGCCAAGATTTTTTTTTTAAAGTTAGAGAATTAACAGCTTGTTTGCATGCTGAAGAGAATTATGTAGTAAAGAGGGGAAAAATTGATGTTTCAGGAAATTGCTGGGACAATGTCTTTGAGTAGATAAAAGGGAATTGATCTAGCATACAAGAGGAGGGACTAACCTTTGCATTACAGCAAGGACATTTGTCCATAATAATATAAGAGAAAGTAGAGTATACGGGCACAGATATAGGTGACTAGTTGTGGTGGTTGAAAATTGTTGTTCTTTTTTAAATGCTTTAATATTTCTTAGCATGTGCAAAGGCCCTGAGGCAAAATAAAGCATGGTATAATCAAGGAATTAAAAGAAGAAAAGTATAACAGAACTATCAACTAAGCAGCAGCATGGAGCCAGAGTAGGCTGAAGAGGTAGGACACACGGGTCAGCCAGACTAAGGATATAGCAATGGGAAATCAATGAAGAATGGAGTAAAATCAGATTTGCCTTTTTAAAAAGATCACTGTGTATACTGTTAGAGATAAGGTGAGAGAGTGAGACAGGAGTCATCATGGAGAGACCACTCAGGAAGCCATTGCTGTAATTCAGGTGGGAATGATGCCAGCACAGTCTAGAGTAGAGGTGGTGGGTAGAAGAGAAATGGTCAGATTTTGAGAAACAGTTAGAGGTAGAATAGACTTACCTCACTTATACTTGTGTGTAGAACGGATTGCCTATGTAAACAGTGAATAGAGAAGGGAGCCTGGGAGTGGATGTGGGCACTCGGGAGACAGGGTGGAGATCCTGGTTTAGAACACTGAGTGGGGAAGCTGAGCATTGGTGAAGAGGAGACTTCACAACCAGCTGGGGGTGGAGAGGCAGAGCAAGAACAATTCTATGGTGTACAAGCTATACTCTCCATCACATCAGTCTGGCTGAGGCTAAACACTGGTTACTTCTGATTTTTAAAAAATCCTAAAATTATACTGATTAATTTTACTCTAGTGAAAAATGTTGAACTTTTTATTCTCATAATGAGACCAAAGTAAAGGTCAAAATCCTAAGAGAAGACTGGGTCAGAAATTAATAGGCAGATTGATTGTCATGATGGCAGTGGCCGCTTCTAGTTGTCATGTTCTAGGCCCATCATGTAGGCCTTTCCTCTCTTGAAATTTCTCTTTTGAAGTGTATTTTTATTTCTGTATCTCTCCTAAATATGTGTAGAACACAGACTTTGTGAATAAACCTCTCTCTACATCTTGCAGATGCAAGTAGCCTGCAATGTGCTTCCATGCTGCATATTGCTAGATATTTCTGTTTATAAAAAATTATAGCCTTGCAGAGCCTATCAAAGGGATTACTATTAGATGGGGTTAAGAAATGACTACAGAAATAAAAGAATAATAGCTGGCCTCAGGAGTTCAGACCAATTAGTCTTCTAGGAGATTTGGGATCTTAGAGGTGTTTGCAAGCTGCAAACCTAATGCATGGAACAAAGTTATCTCACTCTGAATAGGTTTGGTTCTCACCTAATATTTTTTAATAATAGTCCACATTAAATCAGGCAAAAACTTTATCTAACTACTGTAGTAATGGAAAGATCAATATAAAATGCCAAATAAAAATTTTAGGCATGCATTTTCACAATAGAACTTGCTACACTTGGGGGAGACTTGTCTTTTCATTTTAAGGTTAAATTAGGATACAAAATCTGTGCTTTGGAAACCAGCCTGTTTCTGTGTTCTGTTGTTTTCCTGATTTTGGTGTGGCTTGATGCCATTGTGTTCTAGTAAAATTTCCCCTTATATAGACTGCCAGGAGAGCAGAGCTGGGAGTATGAGTGTTATGTACGTGGGCGAGTACAAACAGATGTGAGGAGAGAGTGGTTATTCAGGCATGCTTCAAACCTGAAGAACAGTTTTGGTCAAAATCTTCAAGTCCGTGGGGTGAAGTTTTGGCAGAATTAGAATGTTGTTGAAGAAAAGGATAATTAAATTTGATTCCCACCCCTCTGAGATTTTTGGCCAGGATGGAAAATGAGAGCATAACCTTTGGGTCCAGAGTGGAATATAGAAAGATCCTCCGTGGACCATTTGCTAATTAACAAAAGGAGGGTAGAGAGGAAACGTGCTTTAGCAACCTCATGAGCCAAGCCCCTTTCTCTCCTATTCCTAGGTGCTTTTGACCTCTCATTGGGAAAACTAATTTTGATTCAGTCGCTTTCAATAACAGCTCAACTTCTTGGGCTCTCCAGAGGCTGGTTACATTCATAGTCTCCTCTCATCTTCTACTATGCTTTACAGAACAGGTGCAGGTTTGTGGAGAGATGGTGGCTGAAACTTGGGCCCGAAGCTGATTCGGTTATGGCATTCTCTTTAAGAGCAAAAATAACACTTACTAACAGAATATAAACCAAGTCGATAGTGAATATTTAACATGAGAAGTTAAAAATTTAATTTGACATGTATCCCAAATATCACAAAATATTGCAAGTCATATTGTTAACTGCCCAATCTAATGCTGTAATACTGTTTCCACCACATTTTGGCTTTATATTCCCTGATTGTTTCTTTAAATGACACTGGAATTGTAATATGTTCTATGGAGAGATTAGGAAGATAATTTAAACTTTTCCCTAGGAAGGTTGATTTCTTAAAAAAATTATTAATAGTTTAGAAAATTTTGTTCACATGTTTGATGTAGTCTTAAAAAAATAGAAAATTTTGGTAATGTCATATAAATTGATAAGGCCATTATCAAGTTTTGAGAAATCTTTCATATTGTCTTTCCTATAGGAGCTGTAACATTTCAGAATATTTGGTAGGTTTTTATGTGTATATGTGGTGACTATCTTGCATACTCTTTTATTCTTTAAACAGTTTGTCTTTGAAGTCCTCGCTATAGTGTCATTACATGAGTTCTATATCATATTCATCAATGTCAGCATTTTATGTCAAATCCAGAAACAAAAATTAAATTTTTTTTCAATGTGTTAGTTGGATTCAATCCTCTTCATTAATTCACTTGTCAAGCAATCCAAGAGCCAATTCATTATATTTATTTGAAATTTATCTCTTCCTCTTAATGAATTGCCACTTTTGAGATGATTTGACAAAATTTATTATAATTTTCTGCCTGATATCTGAATAATTTCTACTGATTTAATCACTTGCTTTTATGGCATTTTTTTTATATTCAAATAGTGGTATTTGAAATTTTCTCTTAGTCCTTTATTTGTTTCTTAGTTCTTTAATAAAAAAATTGAGGATAAAAAAAAGTAGCTTCCATATATGTTCAAATCAGGAATCAGTAATTTCTCACTTGTCCTATTTATTTATTTTGAGACAGAATCTCACTCTGTTGGCTGGGCTATAGTGCTGTGGCCTCAGCCTAGCTCATAGCAACTTCAAACCCCTGAGTTCAAGTTATCCTCCTTCCTCAGGCTTCTAAGGATCTGGGACTATAAGTGCTCACCACCACGCCTGGCTAATTTTTTCTATTTTTAAAAGAGACAGAGTCTCACTGTTGCTCTGGCTGGTCTCAAACTCCTGACCTCAAGCGATTCTCCCACCTGGGCCTCCCAGAGTGCTAGGATTACAGGCGTGAGCCACCATGCCTGGCCCTCACTTGTCTTATTGAAACATTCAAAACATCTTTCTAATTCACTTCTTGATATTGGAATAGTTTTTATTTTACTTTTGCAAATTTTGCCAAAGCATAGTGTAAATAAACACGTTGTCAGGGCCCCACCTCAGAGCCTTGGAAGGTGCTGATACGAGCAGAGAGCCCTGCAATGTAAACTGCATCGCCTTCCCCATAACCCACCTGTGCTCCTCCCCTTTCTCTCCAACAAACGCCTCCCACTAACACATATGTACACACCCGGTACACACCCATATTGTTTCATTTTTTATGCCTCTTTTCTGCCATATTTATCTCCATGGCACTTGGTACCATCTATCACACTATATATTTTACTTATTTGTTTTGTTTATGGTTTATCTCCTCACGCTAGAATTTAAACTCCACAAAGAAAATATGTTCCTTTCCCAGGGCTGCTGTACCAATTGCCACAAACTAGGTGGCTTAAAACAAGAGAAAGTTGTTCTCTCTTAGTTCTGGAGGCCTGAAGTTCAATAATTAAATAAATACTAACAACAACAAAAAATGTATGGGTCAGGCTGGGTCCCTCTGGAGGCTCTGAGGGAAAATTGGTTCCCTGCCTCTCTTCATAGTTTCCAGCAACTGCTGATGACCCTTGGCATTCCTCACTTTGGGGCTTTGTAAGTACAATCTCTGCCTTTGTCTTCATGTGGCCTTTTGCTCTCTGTGTTTATGTGTCTTCTCTTTTTCTGTCTCTTAAAAGGACACTCTTAAAGAAGGTGTAGATTATTGTATTTAGGGCTCTCCTAAATACATCTCAAGATCCTTACCTTAATTAAATCTGCAAAGACCCTTTTTGCAAATAAGTTTACATTCTTATTCACGATGGGCTTATCTTCTTGGGGCCACAGTTCAACTCACTACAAAGTTACAATTTTTCTGTTGTGTTCAGTGATGTATCTCCAGCACCTAGACCAGAGCCTGGGATGCAGTAAGTGCTAACAAATCTTTATTAAATGCCTGCATTAAGAGCCTACAACATCCGAGATGCTGAGGTAGGCACTTAGAGAATTACAATTTAACTCCTCCCTAAGTATAATTTATCTTCTCTTCTCAGTTCACATACAAGTTCTTGGAGGGTGGAAACTCTTATCTTTTATGGTATTTGTACATTTCAGATTTCCTCAAATAATCGTGTGTGAACACAAATAATAGATATGTGAATGAGTAAGAGAGTCATTTGGGATCACTGTTGATTTAGTTTATTTTGTCATGCAAGCATCCTGTTTCTCCTTCCCTCCTTGGTAATATATCTTTTTGGAGAAAGAACTCTTGCCAAAATTGGGTAGCATTTTTATATCCAAGAGAACTATGATTTGCTCAAGAGTATAGGAATGTATGAGAGAAATATGTAAATAAGTTCCTATATATAAATGCTAATATGAAGGTTAGTGATAAAATTTGTCATTAAGATAGTAATAAGATATCATAGTTACTTAAACTATATATTATATTCATGTGTCCTATTTATATTCTAAAAACTTATGATGATTTGAATATACAAAAGAAAAAAGAAAAAGAAGACAGGTCAGAGTCTGTTACCAATGATTTATCCTTTTTCCCCCATAAATGTTTACTAGAAATGCCAAAGGCCCTAGCTTATCTATTTAAATTTACATCAAAAAAACATTTCCCAAATTGCTTATTTCCTCTGTGATATGTATAAATCAGGAAAACTATCCAGGTTTCCCACTGTGAATGTTATACGGTATTGTTAGAACAACTTCATTTTGTTACGTTGTACTAACTCACCATTTAGTTACTTAATTAGATAATAAATTTAGAGTCTGAAAATATATTTAGGATGACAATTTACTCATATTTTTCAGAATAAAATTGAGTATCACACTTTCTTACACAAAATCTCACTAGAACAAAAGAGGTAGGAAATACTTCATAGCATTTGAAGTCTGCTGCCTCATGTCCATTTATCCGCTTTATATTTTATTATAAATGGATATGCAATTAAAATATTACTTTCTGGCTGGGCAAGGTGGCTCGCACCTGTAATCCTAGCATTTTGGGAGGCTGAGGCAATAGAATTTCTTGGTGCCAAGAATTCGAGATCAGCTTGAGCAAGAGAGAAACCCCATCTCTATAAAAGATAGAAAAATTAGCTGTGCATAGTGGTGTGCACCTGTAGTCCCAGCTACTCAGGAGGCTGAGGCAGGAGGATCGCTTGAGTCTAGGAGTTTGAAGTTGCAGTGAGCTATGATGACGCCACTGTACTCTACCCAGGGCCACAGAGCAAGACTCTGTCTCAAAAAAAAATTACTTTTCTTAACTTTTACATACATTATAAATATAAAGAAATATGCATATATATGTGAAAAATATATGTTATATACATTTTCTCTATACTACCAGCAACCACTCCCACTCATACTCATACTAGAAGGAAAGAGATTTGACTATCATATAGAACATTTTCAGATAAAAACCTTAGGTCCAAAAAAGCTAACTCTTTTGCTAGTGACTAAACATACACACATACACACACTGACACACATATGTTAAGTTACTGATTTGATAGCAAAAAAAATGCATCTTTATATAGAAGTAAAATTATGTTAAAATGTCTATCCATTTCTATGGAAAATATCACATATGAAATGGCTCCTTCATATACAACATTCAGTATTCAAAAGTAAAACTACAACCAAGAAGGTTACTCCTAAATGAACCTGTTATAGTATAACTTATTGGGTACCAGGGGTCACAGGCCTGATTTTCAATGAAGTCTTATAGTTCCAAAAATGGCTTTCAGATCCTTTCTTAGGTATGGATCTCATTATTTTTATCAAAAGAAACCTTTTCACCCTTAGTCACATCAAAGCACAAAAAATTCCACAAATCAGTGCCAGGCTTGCTTTTGTTTCTAAATACCTGATGACATATATATTTATGTCATGTGAATTTGATTGCTTTGTTTTCAGAGTAAGGATTTAGAAGATTAAAATGGACTTTTAAAATGCAAATTTTTTCACCCTGTTTTCTGTTTTTCTCCATATCTCAAAATTTCTTTTAGCTTGGGCAATGAAATTGGCCTAGTTTATTTTTTTTTCCTTTTTTGATTAGTCAGTTTCACCTCTTAAATTCCAGGGAACAAATCCAAGCTAAAAGATTTCTGCTGAAAACACAAGAAATGCTTAAAAACAGACTTTAAACGAGCATATAAAATGAACATTTTTATCACAAGCTTTATACATTTTAAAAAGACTATGTTTGCCTTAATTCTGAAGCCACCCCCCTTTTGTCATTGAAAAGTACAGAAATATTTGAAATCCCCCAGTAATCTTGGCTCACAAATAGAAACGTTTGGTTGCATTTGTTTCACCAGCACATAGGGACCTGTCTGCTTTGGGTTTTGTATAATACCCATACTGTTTCTTATTTTTTTTTTCGCTATAATTATGTGGGTGCTATTATATAATGTAATTGAAAGATGTTCCAACACATAAATCTGAAAGGAACTCTCAGCTGTGGTTGCAGCTACAGCCCAGGCCACATCAAGAATGGACTGATGGGCACAGACAGGGACAGTCAGGGACTCCAGTTCTTGTGAGGAAGGGCAAGGAGCTGTCTCCATGCAGCCAGGGGCCTGAGAACTGTCCTGCAGGTTGGAGGTTGTTGATTAATTTAACCAAAGGATGCAGTAGTTGCTTGGGCCCACCCAGATCTCCATTTTTTCCCATTAAAAGTCAATGTCCTATTGATGTAGTGACCACTGCTTTATTATTCAGAATTCCCTGCCACCTAAGACTTGGCCCATTCACCTGGATTTTTGAACTCTTGCTTTTGCACTGTTATCTGATTCAGAATCAGGTCAATTGCCTTTCCACCTTTGTCAGTGAGGGTCAGAAGTACAGCTGTCTTATAGGTGATCTCTTGCTCTTTCTTTCAGAAAGAGTATCTTATAACTGTGTCATGAGGAAGTGAAGCACAACCTCCTATGACTGAAACACAAGAGGAACTTAGAGGGGAACAAAATACAAGGCCATTCAATTATTCCTTTTCATAAGTAGCAGCAGCCCCACAAAAGAACATGTTGGTCTTATTTGGTGTTAAATTTCCCAACAGCGAAGGGAGATCTGATTGAAAGAGGAACCGTGGGCAGGAGGGAGAGATGGTTGTAAAGGAAGGGGGTGGCTCTATGTACCTGGGATCGAAAGCATGGCTGCAGTAGAGAGATGTGAGAAATGGCCCAGCACCTTCCTGCTACAGAGAGGCAATCATAGCTGGCTCTGGTGATGGTTAAAATGATTGGGACAAGAATATTAAACGGGAAAAGCCCTCCCAGCTATACTGGGCAGAATCCCCAGGCTTGGATGAAGAGAAGCTGAGTAATCCCCACGGTATCCTGAAAGCTGGCAGCCTGAGCAGATTCAGGCCAATTTATGTGATATCCCCAGGGATTCCCTCCCTATTTTGAGCTGAGGAATGGACTTGGATGGGGCAGCATGTTCCTCCAAGTTGGCAGGCACCCACTGAACAGAATAACTGATTTGCTACCCGGTTTGCACATGCCAATTGAATTGCCAAGCAGACGTTGCTTGGGGGAAATACCTGCTAAGATGGAAATGATCACCAGTTAGATGGACACTTAGTATATTCTCAGCATTGTCCCATACATTGCTCACATCTTTCTGACCGCGCTCTCCTACCTGATAAGGAGTGCACCCTTCAGGGCAGTGCCATTTTTCAGCTGCATCTTTGAGAATAAGAATGAAATGAATTTTTATTCAATATGTCAGTGCCACAGTTGGGGCTAACATATCTTTAGACCTGCTGTCTCTAATAATGATGGCCATGTCTGACTTGTTAATCTTTCCTATTTTATTCACACTACTCTTGGGCTGGAAACTACCAATAGAACATACTCTTTCATGCTGAATGCTGCTCATATAACTGCCAAAGTATTAGTTGAGTGACCCTGAACCAAGAGCCTGGCTTCTTATGCTAAAATAATTTGGGGAAGGGTCTCTTTTTTTATAAATGCCTAGTTCTTCTCAAACCCATAGTGGTAATAGTTACCATATCATTTCTTGTTATTCTTCTCCTTCTTTAAATAAGGAACATTAAAACCTTCCAAGGAACTGAGCACTAAATGAGGTCTAACATTTAGTATGACTGCAGGTGACTCATCCCTTTACTAAGCCTTGTTACTAGCTTTTCTCTTACTTTAAAATATGTACAGTTTAAATTGTAAAGCAGGTAGGAAAGGATTGCCACCTTTTCAGTCATTATTTATACAAACGTGTTATATAATATTACAAATTTTCACAATATTCCTTATAATTTATAGTACTATGAGCAATATAGATAATTTGATAAGCACTGGGCCTGCCCAGCCTTTGTAATAAATCTTGACAAGAATAGATTGAGAACTGTGAAATGATGTG
This sequence comes from Cheirogaleus medius, assembly GCA_008086735.1. NCBI lineage: Eukaryota > Metazoa > Chordata > Mammalia > Primates > Cheirogaleidae > Cheirogaleus > Cheirogaleus medius. The sequence goes on along the minus strand of VBSM01002608.1, from coordinate 9,886,595 downwards.
AGTAAATGCAGATTGCCAAGCTTACTGAAGAATATATCTGAAGCATTAGGGTGCTTTTCTGATCAAATTAATGTTCAGTTTCATTTCCATTTTTATCAAGTGAATGTTAATGAGGAATTTAGTTGGCTCCAATACAATTATTATTTATTTTCCTATGAAAAATATGAACTAAACTTAAAATGATAGTCTAACTGCTTTATTTTTATGGTTTTAAAACTCTAAAGAATATACATGTTTAACAAATAAATATTTTTGATGCGTTTAATTGGCAAAATATCATCTATATTTGCAGTGTCTCTCCTCTGAATAGCTAGAACATGATTCTAAATCTCATGTGTCTCATATAAACATTAGACCATTTCTTAAAGACTATTAAACATTTCTATATAAGCAATTAGAATACATATTGTCTTACATTTAATTGTATTAGACCTGTACTTATTTGGTGAATGATTTGAAAAGCAGTTTGACAAAGTTGATGATAATGGCTCCCCTCCTCCAAAGAGAAGATATGAGTAATGACAGATGGTCATGGAGCTCCTTTCTAAGGGGATGTATTAGTATCTATTTGTGCATACCAAGTCACCCCAAAACTTTGTGGTATAAAACAAAAATAATATTTTATTATCTCTCACGGTTTCTGTGAGTCAAGAAATTGAACAAGATCAAGTGGAGATGACTGGTCTCTGTTCTGTAATGTCTAAGGCCTCAGCTAGAAAACTCCAAAGACTGAAAGTTAGAATCATCTGAAAGGTCTTTCATGGCTGGTGGTTGATGCTGGCTGTGGGCTGGAGACTTCAGTTCACTCCATGTGTTCTCTCCCTGAGGACTAGTTCAAGCTTCTTTATAGCATAGTGTCTGGGATCCAAGAGCAAGCATCGCCAGAGAGAGAAAGAACCTGTTACAAGCTGTGTCCATTTTATGTCCTCCCTTGGAAACCACAGAGCATCACTTCAACCATACTTCATGAGTTGGATCAACCACAAGCTTCCTCCAGGACTCAAAGGGAGGACTATCAGTCACAAGATAACATAAGGAGATCTATACAATATGCTATGGGTGGTGGAGGTAGGTTTAGCTAATGCCAGGTTAGAGTTTTATTGAGTGGAATGTGAAAGGTTAGAGCTAGAAGTGATGAGAGAGGGGGGATGGTGTTGAGTAGGGTAAGAATTTTACAGACTGCGGATATAAAGGGGCAGAGAGAGAGAGGAGAGGTGAGGATTCTGGCATTCTGAGATGGACTTTAAGGGAAAAACAGACATGTTTAAAGGCCATATTTATGGAGCTTTGCTGTACAGTATACAATTGTTTCTCTATAATCTTAAAATCTTTAGAGGAAATGATATCCCCATGGATTGAGAGTTAGATTTGCTTTTGGAAAAAATGCAATAAGTTGCTGAATATGACCTCTAGGTAGATGTAGGGAAAATGTAGGGGCCTACTAAATCTAGGTTACATCTGTTTTCAGAAAAAAATTAGTAATAAATGTAGTTGTCATGGCCTGAAGTTTGGTGGTTCCCAAATGTCAGTGCAAATACTGGTGCCAGTCCATGGTGAAACTTTCACTGGCAGGCTCTGAAATCAGAAATTAGACAGCATCATGAATCTTTCACAAATCTAAATTTGTTCAGTTAAAGGAAATGACCTTTATTATGAGATTATCTCCTTCCAACAATTTTGGTTTTAAAATGGTCTTTCTCTTATGAAATTATGGTGACAATGGATGGTAGTTGTATTTTGAATTTTTAACTGTCCATACTTGGAAAAATAAAAACTTGTTGGCCACCATATTTTAGTTTCTAAAATACTTAAGTAAACCTGTAAATTGCAATATGTTTTGGTAAAAAAAAATTGCAGTGCTTTTGTGTTAGATATTTTTATTCATATTGGATATAAAAGGTTTATATAAATTTATCTGAATACAGAGAAAAATAATTTCTTTAGTTCTTATAATCCCAAAGGATTATTCCTTATTTATTCTTTTCTTCTATCTACTCTCAATATATATATTTATATATATACAGTGATATATATATGTCACTAAAGCTCTAGTGATATATAGCTTTAGTGACATATATATATATCAATAAAGCTGATGTTACATGAAAATATAAATATCACAATATTACCTTTTTCATATCAGTTTGTTGTGGACTAAATAATACTTATAAAGAATTTATAATCATGCCCGACACATAGTATAGACTAAAATATTGCTGTTGATGGTATTGATAATGATTCTTTTGAAATTGATATTTTGCTGTGCCACTCAATTTATGACATTGGTAAAAGTGTTTTCAGCCAGACAGGATATTTGCTTTATTCAGACTTATACTGGGTTAACTGTTGTTTCTTAACTAATAACTGGTACAATTTTTAAAAATCTATTTAATTTTTAAATTACTCAAAAATTAAACAAATGAAAAAAGAATAAATAATAAAAATCAATACTAAAACCAATTTCTTGGTAGACCAAAAGGTAATGACCAAATAAACTTTAACTAAATACAGGCCTTTATAGAGAAAACAGGTTCTTATCCACCTCAGAGTCTAGATTCAGTCAAGAGAGGAGTCAGCCAAGGTGGACTTAAATGATATCTTGTGCTTTGTTTCTTGATTCAAATAGTGCATCCTTTATCATGATTACATATTCTTTTATTTATATGTCTATCCATCTATTCATCCATTTCTTCATTCAACAAAAATTAAGTATCTATGTTTGAAAGACATAAAGACAAATCAGATATTCATATCCAGTCTAGGAAAATCTAGGATCTATTTCATAATCATAAATGTTTACTGAGGACCTAATTATAAAATGAATTAAATCATTTATGAAATATAAATTCTCTTAATATGAGTTTATATCTACCTATAATAATAGCAATTGAAAGTTCCCTTTTATATTATTATCTGCCTCAGAAAAAGATGGAGTTAACTATCTAGCTACTGGGCTGAAGATATTGAACTACAAACCTTGGTGTGTTGTAGTTTGGTAGTCTTAGATCAGAGGTGTGTCACTTTGGTCCAAAGATATCATGAAATATGCAGAGCAAAAAATCTTTTAAATGAGTCATGAAGAAAGAACCAAA
>VBSM01002608.1:9768021-9883403 GCA_008086735.1 Cheirogaleus medius | reverse complement strand
GAGCCTATTCATTAGGTTTTCAGTATCTAAGCTTTCTGTTTTTTGGATGTAAGTTTTAACTCTGATAATAGAAGTGGCCAGAAGAAATGAAAGTAGGTTTAAAGTTTTATTAATCACACAGATGATAAATTAAATACAACTTTTGTACTATAATCATAAAGTGGATTTGCTTAATTTCATGTTTCTTAATATAAAGCAAACAAACACATGAAACAAAAATGCAAATGTCTTCTGCTATGTCTACAAATATATGAGGAAAAATGAAAAAGTAACATAAAAATTCCCAAACCTCAAGTCTATACACAAACAGATTTGCTGGATTTAGTGAATGGGTAACATGTCATCTCAAGTATAAAACATAATAGTTGACTTTTTATGGGAAAGTCGTTTCTTAATGCTGAAAGTAACATACGTGTGCTTGACATTATCATGTTGCAAATAGTTGAACCAGAGAATCAGGCCCATTTTGTCATAGTGATTGGCCAAGGAATGGCCTCTGTACCGCAATGTGATGTGAATTGTCTATTTATCATGTTTCATAGTTAAACCAGATAGTTTGGTAATTTCTTTATTACATGTTTTTAATACAATCAGGAAAACCTATCAGATATTCTCTCTCTCTCTCTTTCTCTCTCATACACACACACACACACACACACACTCATGTATGTAGGCATCATCTGATAATACCCTAACCTTTTCTTATCTGAGAGTACAAGTTTGAATCCTCTGCCACATACTAGCAGTATAATCCTGGATGAGCTACTTAAACTAACTTTTATTCTGTTTGAGGATGAAATGAGAGAATGTGTGGGAGATGCCTGGCATACCTACAGAGCAATCAATAAATGTTAGCTATAACTGGGTGACAAATTGAGGCCTGAGGAGCTTGTAACTTGCTTAAGGTCACTAAGGTAGTTTATAGCTAATCAGGATTAGAATCCATATAGTAACTCCAACTCAGTATTCTTTCCTTTATACTAAACTATCTCATTAACTGTCAACTAATTATATACTTTCTTGCATTATTAATTTTTTGTATGTAAGGGATTTGCCTTCCCAAGTAAATTGTAAACATCTGAAAGGGTAAAAGCATGGGTTAGTGACTTCATCATTAACAATAGGTGCTAGTGAGAGCTATTGCTATTGCATTCATTTGTTAATTGTGAGCTTTCAATTTCACAATAGTTAACTTTAAATTATTTTATTCATCCCATATTTCTCATTCCTTCTTCAATAGTTCAGTATATAAGAACAGCAAGTCACTCTGAAATTATTTTATTCATCCATATTTCTCATTCCTCTTCAGTAGCTCAATATATAAGAACAGCAAGCCACTACAATCTTCTGCACAAAATTGGAATTGCACAGTGCACAACTACCATCCTCTCCCTCTGTAAATCCCCAGAGAACACCATGTGATTTCCTACTATATTTCTGCAATATGAAGAAAATAATTTAATTTATCTATGCTTTGGTTTCTCCATATATAGAATTTGTATACTGCATTACTAAATCACAAAAGAATTCCACTATAATTTAGCTTATTATTATGTAAATTCAGGCATAATCCAGGGCATAATATGATCCCAAGAATATAATAAGTACCCATAGGGAAAACCTGGTAGAACATCTCAAGAGTGGGAATTATTTTTAGCTTTGGATAAGAACGTTTATGTAAAGGAGCTCCACTCACAATGCATTAGTGGCACGATTAACCACACTCACTGGTAAGCTAATATTTGAGGTATATTTTATACATCTCTCTTAGAGTGCACTATTATACTAAGCATTACAAATTACTACTCTGATTGCCTTTGGAGCTACTCTGAAGAGTAGCATATCCTTGAAAAGCAGTTGCCTAAATAAGCTTCCTCTTAAATATGTCTTTGAAACGTATAAATTTCTCTTTATCAGTATCTGCATTTCATATTTCAAGAACTTATCAGCTTTCAGCAGCAAGTGTGCATATCCTACAAGTTTTAGTTTTCTCTTGTTGCTCAGGATGAAGTGAATATCCACACAGGGGAGCAGCTAGTAACTGACTTACAGAACTGCCTGGCTTGGTTTGTCCTTCTGTAGACCTATAATCCCGAGTCTGTTATCTAGCTTCCAAGAGCCTCCCCAGCTTTTTACTCCTGAGCCGCATACCCAGGAGTTCATCCGCTAAATAGCAGATGAATTACATGGTTCATGAAGGAGATGGTAAGTTAAGAGAGAAGGAAAGAACTTGCTGAGCCTTGCCTTCCAAGGGGTATCAGGAACTTATTCAAAGGACTGCAATGTGCTTTCCACACAAAAGTGCTGGGAGAACTGCCCTTACATTCCCTTGAAGAAGGGAGACTTTAAGATGACTTGAAAGTAGCCAAATTTAATAATAACTTAACCAATTTTTAAGTTTTCTGGCATGTGACACTCTTCTAGGAATTCTTGGTTTCCAGCTCAATCTCATTAGCAAGAAATAGAATTTACTAAGCTTTATCAGGAACCTGGAATTTTGTTTGAGAATCAAAACTTTTCTGTTTGAAAACTAGAGCCAAACTCACTTATATATCAACAGGGATATGAGAGAAAGAGCAAGCAAGGAAAGCTATTGTGTTATAAATCTGTAGAACATAATAGTTTGAAGTGGAGAGACTTCCCAATGGGCCAGAATATAGTACACAACTGAAAAGAGCCCCAGTTTACACAATGTAACAATGAATTGTGGGCCCATCAGGATATATATCATGAGAGCTCATTAATTTAAATAAGAACCCCTAATATGCGTGTAGCATTTTATCAGAGAGTGCTTTCCATAGCTTGCTTTTCACATAGGTAACGCAGGGTAAGTGAGGGCCTGGGACTGGTAATATATTGGGCAGCATCAGCGCTTCCCTTCATTGTTGTATCCTGGCAAGTGCTGGCAACTCCACAACTAGAGGCAAATATCTTCCAGGTTTGAATAATTTTCTTTAAATAAAGTTTAGGAAGATAGGTGTCCTCCTTCAATGCATAATATGTTAGAAATGCAGGGCACTTGAAAAAATCTTTTGGTCCAACACTCTTGACTTGTCAAAGATAACTCGACGTACAGTGATTTAGCTGTTCTCTCATTCCCTGTTTACCTAAAGCACAGTGGGTCTTAAACTCCTTTAGCTGCTTGGAGACAAGCTAATTCCCAACCTTGCTGTCATAACTGCTGAACATGGGAAGTTGTGGGGTATGTGTTCTAATTCCAAGTAATGTCCTGTCATTGTGGTAGGTTGCTTGCCCACCACGGTACCAGTGACTTGAGGCTACTAGAAGGGACAGCTTATCTGAGCCCCAGCACTGGGGTGGCAGATGTAACAGAGATAGATAGATTGGCCAGGCTGCATATTGCTAACCAGAACACTGCCCCATGCCTGCTCTGGGACCACCTGCAGTGTGGAGGGCAGCTCAGGCATGGGGCATTCTGTTCAGGAGATCACATACTAAGATCTGCTGAGTTGTTCCTCATCATTTTCACTTGAAAATGAGAGGTGGCTGTTTCATGAGGCCATCAGCCTAAGATTTGAAGTTTTGCAGCATTTAGGTGGTCAAACGGGCTGCTCTCTGCTGACTGTTCAGCAGAGAGATGCACAATTGCCCTTAAAAACTTCACAGGAGCAAATAGGCTTACCAAACCAGCTTGGGTCATTCCTTTAAGTGAGGGTGGCTAGTGGGGTGAGCAGCTGTTTTTAATAAAAAGAAATCCAAGAATCAGCCTTTCCAGAGTCTCAAAAATTACTTATCACTGTGTTCCCCAATGCCACCTTTCTTCACCAGCACTTTATTAGATTAGGCTTTGAAACATGGTTCCCACATGGAAGATGCTGCTTTTTATGTTTTATCGAGGACTCCAGCAGAGCTGATGGCATGCAAGTGGTAGAAAAGAGAAAGAAAGCAACAATTGTATTAAATGGTAGTAGAGTGGGAAGAGAAACAGGAAGGTGATGTTTCCATGCCCAATTGTTCATATCTTGTCTCAGTCACTGTACAGAAATAAATATTCTAAGATTAAAGGATCCCAGATCTTCAATGGATCCTTCTTCTCTTAAGCTCAGCCTCTTTGGAAAATAGAACAAACTTCAGTCAGTAATTCAAGCTCTGAAATAAAAGGCTAGGCTGTGAACTAAAGTGTTTTCAATATTTTTGTGGTAGATTTTTAGTGATTTTTCATGAAAAGCACTTGATTCAAATGTTATTATTTCATCTTTTAATGTTTTAGTCAACAGTAAATGATATTCTCTTCTGATACTCTCCTCTCAAAGTGGTAGAAGGGTTTGTGGCAAATTGCCATTTCAGCCATTTATTCTGCTCCAGTAATGCAGTACTGAATACATTGAAATTGGGGAAAATTAAACTACTTCTGTCCACATTCAAAAGAAGCAATAGAAAAAGTTGGCAAAGTAATAATAGTGAAATTATATTGCTTCCCAATAGATTAATATATTTGATGATATTCTAGAAGATTTTGCACTTTAACTTTTTTTTTAGTAGATCAGAATACCTATCTTAAATTTTAAAAACAAAATTATAGTCCAGTGTGGTTATTTACATTTCATGTAGTATATATTCTTTGTGGGATTTTGGATCAAACACACCTGAGTACAAATCTTGAGAAAACTACAGACAAAAGACAGTTAAGGTAGAGGAGGGAGGAAGAGAAAGGAAGGAAAGAAGAGATGAAGGGAGAAGAGGAAAGAAGATAGGAAAGAGAAAGGGAGATACGAGAGAAGGAGGAGAAATACATCAAGCCCATGAATGGTTGGTTATCTTACAAAGCATGCTGGAGGGTTTCCTCATCTCCAGTGAGTGGAGGAAATTGCATTGTGAGCAAACAAGAAGCATGCCTAGATATAATCCTAATGCCAAATTTCCTGAGGTGGAAAAGGAATAAGTAGGAAAGGGAGTTCATGAAATCTATCTAAAGAGATTTAAAAATAGCTCAGGTACAGAATCTGTTAAAGCAATAAAGTGGATAAAATAGAGCAATAAAGTGCTCCTAATCTTCTACACTTTACTCCGTGGCATTAAGTTAACACTTCTTTAGTCTCCACTGAGTCCAACCAAATTTCTTCGGAGGATGGTAGATGTTCCATGGACATGTTCAGGGTCTGTGTGTGCCCCATGGGTATAGGTTTTAAAAGTTTCTTGCTCAGATATGTCAGCATATTAATGCATTATTTGGCCCCAAGTGACTTTCCCTCCCTGCATTTCCTCATTTGCCATTTATTTTCCTGCTTCCCTTGGCCTGCCATCATAGTCCCTGGGGTACAGCATAAGTGCTCCAGGCACTCCTCTAACTGCACAGTTGTTGTCACTGAGCAATTAGGGTACTTAGATATTACAAAATGATAATGCTTAGAATTCTGCAACATCATTGCTTAGAGAACACCTGAGAAAGGGTCAGATCCAGGAAAGAGTTCAGCTTTCAATTGGGATTGGCCCATTTTTCTGTGCTGACTACTTGAGCCACCAGTCGCTGGACTGTGGGGCATTTCAAGGAGGCAGGGGAATAGGCAGGGGTGGACTCCTTTGACAGATGACTCCTGAAGAGGAGGTGATGCTTGCCATATGGCAGAGGCCAAATGGCTACAAATGGGACTACGAGGATTGAAGCCTAAACTGTAGGTAAAGATCCTTTCCCCTAAATGACAACTCAGCTTTCATAACAAGCTAGAAACATGGTTCAGTAAAGAAAACATGGGTTTGGGGGAATAGTAGAGATTTTAGAACGCAAGTGAGAGACATCTATACTAGTTAGCCTGGTTGGGATCTTTGTGGTGGATGAAGTTGTTGTTGGCAGAATAGCAGAAGGATAAAGAGCTCCTTTAGCTACTCAGCCTAGAGTCAAATAGGCCAAAGTGGAGCATGTGGTTTCCACTGACTTTCTCCTGGGACAAGTCACTTACCCTCTCAGAGTATCAATATCCTCATCTGTAAAAAAGGTTAATAATAATTCTTACCCATGGAAAATTATACCTTTCTCTTCTGTACCTTTAACTTCTTCTGTATCAGCTAATTTCCATGAGAATCAAAACATATTCAAATATCTTCTGTGTTAAAACAAACAAAACAAACACCTCATCCTTTTCCACTTATACTGTAACAGTAGAGTTTCTCTTGACATTTGGGGCTGGATAATTCTTTATTTGGTAGCTATTCTGTGTATTGTAGGATTTTTAGCAGCATCCTTTTCCCATGGAATCTCTGCCCCTCTTTCCACCACTTGTGACGACAATCCAAGACATCTCTAGGCATTTCCAAATGTCCTCTGGGGGTTAAATGCCCCCAGTTGGGAACCAATGCTTTAATTACTGCCCCATATCTTGTCACCCTTGAAAAGCCACAATTTCCAGTTTTGTCTGTTCTTGCTAGCTCTATTTCCTCATTTCCCTATCCACATCTAAACGTATTCTACTCTGTCTCTTGTCCCCATTTCCCTAACAACGTGGCTTGTAATGAGATGAACAATAACCTCAATAGCTCTAAATATTGGACTTTTCAATCTTTTTCTTCCTTGATCTCTCTGCAGAATTCAATGCTTTTAGCAGCCCTTCCTTGACATTCTCTTCTCCTGACTCTTCTGTCACTACTCTCTTGACCTGATCTGTGAAGTTTGGGACCCACGGGATAACTGGGGCCTTTCTCTCCATGTTATCTTGCCATCCTCCAGGGGACTAGCTCAGGCTTGTTCAAAAGCTGATGAAAAATCTTCCAGCAGCAAGAGAGGGCAAGCCCCACAGGGCAAGCTCTTCTCAAGCTTCAGCCTATATCTTATTTGCTAGCAATCTCTTGGCCAGTGCTCAAAGTCCTGTGGGAGGGGCCTACCCACGGCAGGACACAGGGAGGGGATGACTTTGGCATGTCATCTTGAGGGGATCCATCGACCCACTCCCCAGTGAAACTGGTGAAAACTATACACAAACAAATAAAATCCTCAGCCATGTAAATCCTCTGGAAATGAGGCCGCCTCTTTCAAATCTTGAGCCAGACAGGTACCACCAGAGGGACTTCTTTATAAAATGCCTGTTCACTCTACTCTCTCTCTCTCTTTCTCCATTCTGGACTTCTTTCTAGACAGCTGTCCTCCATCCCCTGTCATGGGACTTCCCACGTGTGTGAGTAATAAGTCCTTCTTTGATCATACCAAAGGACTAGTGCCATGAGTTTCGACATCAGAACCTGACTTTGGGAGGGAACTTTCCCATGTCACGTGAAGGTGCGATGATACACTCTCCCTGCTGTCCTTAAATTCTTCCAGGGCTGCCATTCCACTTACTCTCAGGATAAAGTCCATAATCCTTAGCTTGGCCTACAAGGTCCTCTAGATTTAGATTTCACCTAGATGCTTTCTTTCCTTCCTTCACATTAGTTATGCCCCCACTGCCTAAGGACACACAGACCTGCTTCGCCCTCTGCCTGCAATACTCTCCTACCTCAGTCCCGCCAGACTTTACCTAGTTTGCCCTTCATTCATCTTCATAACTCAGCTCAAAAATCTCTTTCTTAGAAAGGCACACCTCACCACAGTCCTCCCGATGAGGTCAGATGTATTTTGTCTTCATGGCACTGCCTTTGGCTTAAACTTTGTATTTATTCATGTAATTATTTGTTGTGCATTTATCTCCCTCAGTCGATTATGATCACTATGAGGTCAGGGACTTCATATGTTTGCTCACCATCGTATCCTTAGTGCCTAGGCCATTGGTTGTTGCACAGTAGGTGCTCTGATAAGTATTTCTTGTGTGTAAAATAAATGAATACCCTTAGCAGCATAATATATATAATCTCGAAGCAGGAAGATCCTATATTAATTAGAATAAGCTAGGTTTTGCTATAATAACACCCCCTACCACACATACACACAGCTACATACACTCGTAGATTTCAGTGGCTTAAACAACAAAGGCTTATTTCTTTCTTATACTGCATTCCCAGTGTGTTTTAGCAGGATCTCTGCCCTAGCTCATCTTTACTATTGGATCCAGGCTGATGGAAGCTACTACCAGGAATATTGTCTATTTTTAGGGTCCAGTAGAAGAGAGATACAAATGGTTACATACTAGTAATTAAATGCCCCAGCCAGTAAGTGACATACTTTATCTCAATATACAATTCATTGGCCAGAACTAGTCCCATGGCCCTGCCCATCTGTAAAGGGGACAAGGGAAATGTAATTCTCTCATGTACTTAGAGAAGGAAAGAAGAATCAGATATGCGTGACCATTGGAAGACTTCTCACTGGCATATTAATATAGAGCTGTATATGATTAAAGTTAAAATTGAATTTGAAGGGATGATAGAAAAATGCAAGAAGCCATGATAGTTGAACTAGGCTGAAGGATGAGGTTTGGATAGTCTGAGTGGGTAGGAATTACTAGTACTGGAAACAATCTAAACATAGTAAAAAAGGTGTTTATGAATATGTATCCAGGACACAGTAAGGAGTGATCAGCCTTGCTAAAGTGGTGTGTGTATGTCAAGGGAGATAAAATTACAGTGATAGTCTCGATCATTAGCATATCCATGCTGCTCTCTTAACCAGTTTTGGTCAAATGTAGAAATATCCTTGGAGTAAGGAATTCAGTGTATGACTTTAGACATATCAATCATTTTGACTCAATTGCACTTTCTAAACTTCCAGCTTATCAACTGCTTTTCTTCTAGGCTCTGTTGGTTGGCACAGCAGTCTAGAAAGAACTGGACCTGACTTAAGAAAATGAAACTGCTTTGATTTCTCTTTTCAGCCCACTATCTATTCATTAGCAGGTAAACACCAGTGCCCCTGCCAGCATGTGAGCTGAGTGTCTTTAATCTCACCTTTAATTGGCACTTGTAGTGACCTAACTGAGTGGAGAGACCCTTAGCAATGATATAAAGTAAAGGATGATGTAGAATAATAAGTGTTCTGAAAACCTGGATGTAACTGGAGGGCGCCATTCAATACATCTGTCCCTAGAAGCCAGTAGCACTCAGTCAATACCATTTAACCTATTTTCTTCCATGTTACATTTGTCAGTTGTACTGGCTTTTGAAAATAAAAAGTCAGGTTGTTCCAGTTCCACTAATGGGAAACAGATATTTGGGGGCAGGGGGCGGGGAATTAGATCAGAATAAAAGCATTTTATTTAATAAAAATCACAATAAAAGTATTGGTACAGAGAAACTTTTAATAGAGAGTGCTATTTCATAGTTAATATGTCCTCTGTTCATCGATCCTTAGAAGAACCACAATATAGTGGCTAAGTATTGTCTCTTGAGCCAGCCTGCCATGAGTCAAATTGAAACTCCATCATTCATCACTGGTGACCTTGAAGAAGTTATTTAATCATTTTCATATAGTGATTTCCTCATTGCTAAGGACTGAACTGTGTTGCCTCCAAATTCATATGTTGAAGCCATACCCCCCAATATGACTATATTTGGAGACAGGGCCTTTAGGTGGCAATTAAATTTAAATGAGGTCATAAGGGTAGAGTCTTAATTCAATAGGATCGGTGTCCTTATAAGAAGAGAAAGAGAGTCTCTCCCTCTTTCTCTATGTCCCTCTCCCCCTCTCTGTCTCTACTTGTATGCACTAAGGAAAGTCCTTGTGAGGACACAGTGAGAAGGTTGCCATTTGCAACCTGCAAGAGAGTCCTCACCAGACCCCAGCATGCTGGCACCTTGATCTTGGATTTCTAGGCTCTAGAACTATGAGAAAATAAGTGTCTGTTGTTTAAGCTACCCACTGCATGGTACTTTGTTATGGCAGTCTGAGCTGACTACTAAACTCACCTATAAAACAGGAATAGTAATAATGCCTATCTGAGAGTGTGTTTGTAAGGATTGAAAATATTCATATATGTTGAGTTTTTGAAATTGTACTTGGCACATAGTAGATGCTTATAGATGTTAGCTAGTATTATTTATATTATTTTATATCCATCTCTAATTCCTAATTTGATAGCATTGTACTTAATTAAGAATTCTGCTTTTCAAGTTAGACAGACATGGGTTGGATTTGTTCTGCCTCTTATAAGTTGTATGACCTTGTACAAGTTACTAACTTCTCTAAGCCTCAATGTTCCTGTCTGTAAATGGGAATGATAGTAGTGCTGTTTGCCTCTTAAGGTTGTTCTGAGGATTAAAGGAGATATGGATGTAAATGTATCTGCCTCATACTAAGCATCCCATATATACTGTTTACTGTCATCACTAGAGGTTTGCAGAGTCTCCTCTTTTGCCACTCAGTAAGAAACTGCCCTCTCCATAAAACTTTGAACTTCTTGGAGGAGCAAGTAATAGCAATTTCTCCTCAAACTTGGAACTCTAAAAATGTCCTTCCTAAGTCATTCTTATCTTTATTTTACCACTACTAGATACATGCTTTGTGCATTTTTGCTTTTGTTTAATATATGCTATTAATGTTTCTCTCTCCATCATTATATCAGGGTTATATTACAGATTCTAAAGAGCAGAGGCCATATTCCTTAAGCACATTTTATTTAAAATAACAGTATTCTAGGACTGGATGTGACTACTGCTTTTTCAATGATACTCAAAGCAGGAGAGTGAGATTTTCTCACAGCTGTTGAGTGGCAGACCTGGAAACTAAAATCTAGTCTCACAGCCTGGTCATTATCTCACAATGCGAAGTCAGGAATTTATAAATATATAACGTTGAACATATCAGTGGTCATGTATATCCTTAAGCTTATACACAGAAGTAATATTTTGTGCACCAGTGCTTCTCAAGCTTTAATAAGTGAAGTACCTAAGGATCACATTAAAGTGCAGGTGCTGATTCAGGAAGCCTAGAATGGAACCTGAAATTCTGCGTTTCTAACAAGCTTCCAAATGATGCTGAGTCTGTTGGTCCTCAGACCACTATTTGAGTAGCAAGGATTTAGTTGATTGTAGCAATAGTGACTTTGAGGGCTTTTTGCTATTTTTTTGTTCAATGTGCCCCTTTTTGTATTCACTAAAATGCATTCAGGATGCAAGACTTTTTTTTTTAAATACAAATGGGAAAAGAAATTGAAAGCCAACTTGGCAAGACTCAAATTGCACACATTTTAAACTTTAAATGCTTCAATTCATTTCTCCATATGTTATATATTCCTAAATCATTTACAATGGCTTCATTTTCTATCCCCTTTTCATCAAATAAGAAAGTTGTACTCCTTTGATTTTTTTTAATCTTTATTCTCCATAACATATTAAATCGTCTCATCTTTCCTAAAAAAACTCTCCTTGTTTTCTGACCTTTACTCTTTTGAGTTTCCACTTCTTACCCCTAAATCATGCCCTAATCCTGATCTCTGACATTGCCTCATCTCTTTTATTCTCTCCTTGGGAAATCCCATCCCCTGCCATATATTCAATCATTAATGCAGCCCTTCGGAATCACCTCCTGATCAATATCTTTCATAGTGAAGGCTTTCCTAAGTTTTATTCTTGCATGCCCAATGGATTGGATATTTATGACCTGACGGCGCTTTAAACTCAACATGTTGAAAACCGAAATCTTCATACTTCTTATCTTTAGGCCCTGGGTTATTTTACTCCCTTTATCAAAACTATATGTTTACTATGGAATAAATCTTTAACTCTTTATTCTGACATTGAAAACCTTCCTCTCTCTAACTTTAACTTTTTTTTCTACCCATATCTTCCATTGCTTTTAAATATGTGTCTGACTTAAATTAGTCTGAATCCTCTGTTTCCAGAACATGCATTGACATTTCCAGCCTCCATGCCATTTTTACTCTTAATTGAAAGCCCTTGCATCAATCTTTGCTTATTTAAATGCTAGACCTACATGAAATGCTACATTCTTTGTAGCATACTGTCTAATTCCTTACATGAAAATGATTGCTACCTCCTCTGCACTGCTATAATACATATTCTCTGCCTTATATTTTAGATCTATTCAAACATCTGCCACTAATCTGGAACTGCAAGATTTCACTTCTTCTCCATTATTACCCCAAACACCACTCACAGCAGGTTATTGTCAGTAATGAAGTTTTACTGAAAGTTTTGTGGGTAATGCAGGCTAATTATAGCACAAGCAGGAATCACATGGAATTTGAATGATAGAATCAGAGTTCCTAGACATTTATCAGACACTCCCTGACCAAGTCCATCCATAGACATGGAGCTCCACATCTCCGAACACTTCTCCCGTTTCTTCTACTAGGATCACAATCCTCACAAAATCCCAGAATTCAACTCCTTTTTTGTCTTTGTTTAAACCTTGTCTATCTAGGTTATACATAAAAGAGGCTCACCTTCCATAATCAAATAAGTGTTGAAGTGTTTTCCTAAGCTTGATAGCATTTCTGTCCCTCAGAGGAATTCTGCAGTCCTGAAGTTGTCTTAGGTCAACCAGCTCAAAGTAAACTAATTTGCATAACCATAGCACTATGAAAGAGGCAAAAGTATAATCCACTTAATTTTGTATGTGTTTAATTTTTTTTCCCATCTAGCTTGAAAACATACTTAGGGAAGGACAATACAGCTCAATTCATATTTATTAATTACAATATGGAAAAAACCACAAAAAGTTCAAATCCTTAATCTACCATGTATGAGGTAGGAGATTTAGAACAAGTTGTTTTCTTTGGGAATCCTGTTTCCTGATTTATCAAATGAGTATAATAATATCTACCTCATATAAATGTGAGGGCTGAGATAGTTTCTGTAAAGTCATTTAAGTTAGCCCTGTTATCAGTATAAGTTTAAAATGTTTGTTGAATGCAAAAAGGTTACTCCTGTGACCTTTATCAAACTTTGAAATTGGTGCAGTATTTTGTTGCAGGATCCACAAAGCTATTTGATACTATGATTTTTCTTTCTCAATATCATCATGTTCACTCTGGAGACAGTTCCATAGTGTTCTACCTTTAATTGAAGAGAGAGAAAATCATTACTTTAAAACTTTCAGTGTTAAGAGCAAATGACACATTAGTTTAGAGACATATCAATAATTATGGAAGCATCTTCTCAAATTGTAATGTTTTCCTCTGCCTTAGTGCTAGCAATCAAAACCACTGACTTAATCTGAGCAGGGCCAGGACTTCGAATCTGAAGAAAATCACTTAAATTTGAGGCATTATGTGTGCAGTACAAAGTGTTCCAGCTATAAATTCTCTCAATTCTGTTTAAGAGCAATGGCGCAGGAGTCCAGATACACTCCTCCAAACCTCTGAGTCCTACAACCTTTAGTCAGAGTCCCAGAAGTCTGACGCTGCTCCCAGAAAGAGAAGGTTTCTCTATTTCTAGAAGGGTTAGCCACCCCCTGGGGCTGGGAGATGGGTGGTAAAAATTGGAATGTGGAAATTTTCACCTTCTGAGGGAGTGTTCTCTAGAGGTTTTCCAATTTTGTTGACTAATCTCCTTGGATGAGATGCTTTTTCCTCCATGTATAAACTTTACCCTTTCTAAGTCTAATATAGAATCAACTTGGTACCTACAGCCTTTCCAGATTCCACCAAGTTTGAGTAAATCACCATTTTCTCTTCTATGTTCCTAATGCACAAAAATAAAATGATTTATCAGAATCTTTGGTTACTGATGGTGGTGGGGAGATCACTGTAATATAGTGGCTTAAAGTAGAAACTTGAAAGTCAGATTGCCTCTTACCAGCTGTTGGAACTTAGGCAGGTTTCTTAACCCCACTCAGCCTCAGTTTTCTCATCTATAAAATGGGCTTACTAATAGTAGCTACTTAATGATTTTTGTTAGGATTAAATGCAATAATGCATATGAAATTCTTAAACAGGACCTCCATATTAAGTTGTTCGTAGATGTTAGCTCTCACCATTTTCCCTCATGACTTCTCCTGCCACTTTAGGTAGAAAGCTCCTTAATAGCAGTGACCATAATGTGTTTATTTCTTTGTTGATATAGTCAGTGATCAATAAATTATCTGTTGAGTTGAACTGCCTTTTTGACAGGAGAGAGCTATAGCTTTTAAAAATCATACTTTCTATTTATATTGTCATGAAAGTCATGGGCTTTACTTTATAAATTACCTTGTTTCAGATGTTCTGTTATAAGCAACTGAAAACAAAGACAGCATGTAAACCAAATTAATAAACATATAGAAATTTTTGTAACTTATATTTATTTTTTAATATAATATAATAGAGCCTTAAAATAAATATTATTTTGAAAGAAACATATGAAATGGTCATAGCATAATTTAAACTTTAAAATTTACATATATAAAGTTTTCTTTGTATAAACATTTCAACAGGCAAAATGGGAAAGATAAATATTTTGTATAGTTGTCTCTTCTTGAAAAGTATTGTATAGATTAAAATTCACATTTTTCCAACATTGTGTAATTTTTGAATGGTCAAAGAAATTTAGAACATTACATCTCAATGCAGTTTTTGTTTTCCTTGAAAGTTTTTCAAAAAGGAGAGGCAAGATTAACAATCCCTGAATTATTAGAAATTTTCACATTTGTTATTGCAAGCTCTGTGATCCTGAATATTTTTTTCTTTTGTTTCTCTTGCCTGAAACCTAAAGCTGCCAGTACTTTAACATACAGGATGAAAGTCTGTTTAGTCATACTTCTGCACATTTTTGTTCAAAACAATTGTTTTTTTCAATGACTCTAAATAAAATCCCTACTTCTCCTTTGGAATACAGTGGAAATAATGTTCTCTCCTTGAGCAGTGGAGCACCTACTCCACCTGGGTTTCTCCCCTTTTCTCAACATAGATACCAGTGGAAGGGTTCAAAGCCCAGGATAAGTTTGGTTCTATTAATATATTGATTTCCTAAGGCTATTTTAACAAATTACTGCAATCTGGGTGGCTTAAGACAACAGAGGTTTATTCTCTCACAATTCTGTAGGCCAGAGCCTGAAATCAAGGTGTCAGCCGGACTTGTTCCTTCAGAGGCTTTAGGAGAGATTTCATTCCGTGCCTCTCTGCTAGCTTCCGGTGCTTCCGGGCATTACTTGGCTTGCGGCAGCATAACCCCAATCTCTGCCTCTATCTTTACATGGCCTTTCTCTCTATATTAATATATTTCTCTTCTCTTCCCTTCTCTTCTAAAGATAATTATCACTGGATTTAGAGTCCATCCTAATCCAGGATGATCTCGTCTTGAGATCCTTAACTGAATTGCATCTGCAAAGATCCTTCCTTTTTCCAAATAAGTTCACATTCACAGATTCTAGGTGGACATAGCTTTTGTGGGGCCGATATTCAATTCATTACAGGTTCCTTTAGACTAGTGGCTGGCTGTACTCTGGCCAGAAATGTGCCAGGCGTGAAGGCTATATTTGCATGAAGCTAACATTTTTTTCAATATCACTTTGATTGCACTGTTCAAACTTATATTGTGACTTCCAGACAGAGATAGCTTGAGCTTCCTTATTCATTGACTTTGAAGGGAATTATTTTCCCAGGGAAGAGGCGCCTGATCATATTGTGGCCTTTTCTATAAGATGGCCTTGGCTTGTATAGTAACAGCCTAGAGTCAGGTCTAATGATGATTCATCAAGATGCCTATTATAGAAATAATCTCCAAATATGATGGAAAAATATGTATAGGAATCATTTCATAGATGAATGCATTCCTATGGTATCAACCAAGGGCCGATGTGCTTGCTTAAATTTTGCACATTTTCGAACATATTGGGAACACTTAAACATTTTGGAAAAAATGACATTAAAGAGGACAAATGTTTAATTATTTGGATTCTTTGGGATGGAGAGAAAACCAAGTTTGAATAAGGAAAACATCGTAGATATAATATCTTTAAACCACTGAAAAGTTTTATATCAAAGGCTATTTAAAAAAGTTGAATAAAAATGGAGTAAGTGTGAAGGTGACATGTTCTGAGATGCAGAGGAATTGACTTAAAAAAAAACCCAGTAGAAATAAATTAGTATTTGTTTAAATAAAAAAGGGTATAGATGAGGTTTCTCAGGGATCACTAAGATCAATATTATAAATGATCTAAGGATGGGGGTAGTGTACAGTAAAATGCATAAATGTATATAATATTTTTTCTGGCCTATACTAAGCGAAGGGGTATGAATAACACATAGTAAGAGTTTCAAAAAGATTAATTTTCATGTGAGTGCATGCAAAATTACTGCATTTGTAGATTATAATAAGTCAAAATCATATATATAATGAAGATCCTTAAGTCTATCTCTCTCTTATGATCCAAAAAGAATCCTTATGTAAGCTCTTTTACTGGAGCCAAAAAATGTTAATGTCCACCAGATTAATTGACTTTACTCTGCTCCAATTGGGAGATGACAATTGCAAAAATAAGCAGGGATATCTGATCTAATATATAGAGATAGAGCAAACCTTTTAAGGTCTGGAACTTTGGGGTTGTCAAAAGTTATAAGGAAATATAAAGAGAAAAGGACAGAGATAGTGATAACAAGTAGTCCCAAAAGTAGGGTGGGACATTTGTGGCCCAGTATCAATCCCATATTTGTTCTACTTCCTCTTTTTGCAGAACAAAATAGAGAACCAAGGGGTTGAGAAATGTGACCAATACCCTTTATCCTTTCCTCCTGTTTAAAAGCTGAAAACTTGTGTAACTCCCTCTCCATCAGATCCTGTGTATCCAAAGAACTGTCCTTGGTGGAGAATTTCATATCAATCTTTCATTTTTAATCTCTGGCCTTGATGCTTACTTATGAAGTCCCCTGAATGAATTTATGGGCCAACTTAGGGTCTAGACTAGCTCGGGAAATTTGGTGCTGAGCCTCCATACAATTATTAATACTCTGGTCAAACTCCATACTCACTGTGCAGCCACATTCACTTACACACGGCTCACACCCTCAAGCTTGACAGCATCATCATCTGATTCAGATCCACTGAGCATTATGCAGTCTGAAATAAAAACAAAATGAAATACAATTTGAGAAATTAGCTCATAACATTTACAATTAAATTTGTTAATCAAGGCAGTTTATGGAAATACCACACATGAACCGTAAACTTTATAAATATTCAAGTAGTGAATGACTAGACAATCACATTTCTTAGTAAATGCTTTGTCTTGGAAGCTTTATTTCAGTATGAGAGATGTAGAATACTCCCATCCACCAGTTTGCATTCTTGTTTTGAAATTTTTCAAGTCATGCATATCATCAAAAAGAACTTGTTTTGGTTACATTTCTGTTTCCATATGTTCTCCATTTACCTTCCTGTCTAGATTTATGTGCCTTCATGCTAATTAGCACCTGCACCTGAATTCAGGAAGCAACAGCACTTGAATCAAACCAAGTAAAGCTGTCTATGAAAAAAAAAATACCAAGTTCCAAGATTTCTAGGGAATAGACAGGGACAATATACTTTGTTGATGTTCTCATTCACATGTACCTTCTTAAAGTATGGGAATTTATGTATACTTTCTTTTGGTGTATATAAATATAACTGCATGGGTATTTTCAGACCACGCTGCAGTGTACTTTGTCTGGTTGCCAGTTTACATTCTAGTAGAAGAATGTAGTATGGTGTTTAACTCATTCACATTATATTATTTTCACCTCCTAGCTTTGGGAGCAGAGAGAAGGCAAGTTAAAGGAGGCCCAAGCTTTGCATTTGAGGGAACAATTGAACTGAATCTTGAAAGATGTCTTAAGAGATCAAAGAGAAAGAATATAGAGAAAAAGTTAGGGATTGAGGTAAAAAATGTGTTGTGGAGCAGGGACGAGCATGGAGAGAATACTTGTAGGCAGAGGAAACAGCAGCTCAAATGCAGTCAAATGAAATGCAGAAGTGTCATCAAACAAGTTAAATTCTACTTACCATTTACGTTCATGTGTTACCACCTCTGTGTAAACTGAAGACTTAAACTCTCCTTTTTCCATGATCCCATACCTCAGTTATAGCATTCACTTATGTGTTTTGTAATTGTTTTCCAATAGTTTGTCTTCCAATTGGACAGTGATCCCTTTGAAGGCAGAAACCATGGCTTTTCATATTGCCTCCCTGGTATCTACTCACCCTTGAGTGTTCCTTTACTGAAGGTCAGCCCACCTCTCTGAATACCTCCAATGAATCATCACTGCTCAAGGCAGGTTGGTTCACTATTAGAACACAGCCATTGTTATATGGTCTTTTCCCTTATGTCTCATTCATTCTGCCTCTTGATAATGTTCAAAAATTGTTCCTAGAGCTCCTCTCTGGGAATAACAAGTCTCTATCATCTGTCTGCCCATCAAGTCCCACAAAGACCTAAAGGAATAGTTATAATTCCTGTCCCTGAAAATTTCCTTCTTCAAGATAATCAGTCATCCTTAGTTTCTTTATCCTTTTTCTATTCTCCCTTCCTTTTTCCTTTCCTCCCTTTTATTCGCCCATCAAGTATCCATTCAACAAACATGCATTTAGAGCCAGCAAACACCAGACACAAGTGCACATAGTTTTTATTATCCTTCCAAATTTTGATTTTTGATCTTTGGCCTTTCCATAGTTTCCTAATATTGAAAAGATAAATTAGAATAAACATGAGACTTCAGATACAAAGATGCAATATGACAGAGCACAGGGAAGTATTTTTCCACTTTGAGTGCACTTGTCCTTGAATCTACCTAAGATGGTTTAACTATTTACAGTTGCAGTATATGTAATTTGGACCTCTTAATGGTCAATGAACCACTCTTTTATTCCCATTAAAAACTGCTTAAGGTCACATATCTCTTATATTTTCTTTTTTTATTTGTCATTTAACTAGATGGAGAACTATATAAATATACATGTTGAATTTCAATTTTTTTGGTTTCTTCTATTCAACACTTCAAAATAATGTTTTTTCTGTAATATATGTTGTTCTGTTATCCACACAACTGATAAACTAGCCTTCCTTATCTTCACCCAGGTTGTTGATAAAAATATACAATTGGAATCTTAGACCTCTTTTAAATCATGTTTCCAGATTGATCTCAAGCTATTGATATTAATCAGTACTGTCTGAGTACTGTATTTAACCAGCAACCAGCAATTAATGTACCCAAGAAGACTATCACCCCACCCATGTCACATTTTACAACTACATCCATAAGGATTTCATGGAAGGCTGTCAGAATCATGCTGAAATCAATACGTTTTATAACTACTCCAAAGCTAAAACTATCAAAAAAGGATTGAGGTTTGTTGACCATCACTTGCTCTGAGTATTATCTCCAGTGTTTACTGCATACTCTTTGAAATACTATCAGTGATATAGTTAATAACACATGTTTTTCTTCTAGGAATCAATTTCATATATCTGGTACTGTAGTCCCCAAATCTATCCCATTTCTTTTATTAAAATTCTCAATAACCTCAAATTTTTATTTTAAAAGTTGGGCCTTATAATTTTTAATAAGGATGAATACCACTATTAATATTATTTGAATGGTCATTATGCTCTTCCCCCTTTAAAAATGGTATAAAAGCAATTTATGTAACCAAAATATTTGTACCTCTATAATATTCTGAAATTTAAAAAAGAATATAAAATGAAAAAAATTTAAAAAGTTAATACATTTGAAAAAATACATTGATTGTGTGTCTAAACTATTTTGAGCTTTGGACATGTTATATCTTTAGTAACCCTAATAATGGAAATTTTAAAAAATTATTACACTTAATGTTTCCCACTTTGAAGTGTTGACATCAGAGGGGTATAAGGATGAGGATAGGCTATTAATAGTAGTTTAGTGAGGACTTTTTATATGACAGGCACTGTTCTTAGCATTATAAATCTATTTAATAGTCACACCAGCCTTATGAGGTAGACACTTTTGTTATCTCTTCACAGATGAAGAAACTGAAGCTCTGAGAAGTTATGTAGCTCGCTATAAGCCACACAGGTAGTAAGTGGTAGCCAAGATTTAAAGCTAAATAATAGGACTCTGGGCTCTGTTCCTTTAAGCATTATTCCATAATGAAAGCTACCTTCCAACTTATTCTAGATTTTACATATTTCTAACTCAAAGCCAGGCAAACAAAACCACTTCCTACTTCAGCTGAAGAAGTTTTTCCAATGTACTTTTAGCTACAAATGTTAAATATCTCAACAGAACCCATTTACATTAAAGGATAATTGTACATTCAGCATTTCCACAGGTTGGTAGAATAATATATAAAACCAAAAATAGTGTTTGTGATATAAGTATAATTATTTGATTTTGATGTATGGACTTGGAATATGGCAGACATAGGAATTATAAATCATTTATAATTAGCTTATTTGTTTTGATATTAGTTATTGTCTAGGGACATATAGAGTTATATGTGTTTTGAACTGTGATTGGATATTAAAGCTGATGACAGGATTATAACTCAATGAGAAACAAGACAAAAGAAATATATCTCTACATAAGCCTAATCAATGCCTCAGCAAAAGTTGTCATCACTACTATAATATTAGGATTTTGTCTGAATTTTATTTATGGTGTTGGTCCATGTTTTTAATATTTAAATAATAAAAGTTCATTTTATATAATCTCAATTCAATAATTCTTACTTGCATCTTTTGTTATCAGAGAATATTGATTAAAATTTACCATGTGCATAGATATGTAATATGCTTCATTTCATAATAGGACTATATTGTTATAAGAAGGCATCTGCTATATCACTAAACAGACCAACAGATTTCACATTTGCAAACTGCACTCCTCATTTCAAGGCTCTCGCCTCCTTTGCAAAACTCCTTGAACCACCACTGCACTGTATGTTTGTTAGCAGTTCCTGGGCCAAATGCATTGTTGATGTTGGCAGTTGTCTCCGCTGCTTTACAACCCATTTTGGTCTCAGATAAGGAAATCGCTCAAATTTGCTTTTTGTCTAACATCATTTCCATAGTCTAAGATAAATATAAAATAAACAGCAAGTAATAAGTCATTAGCAAATTAAAAAAGCAAGAAATGTGTATTGAAATGATGTATAACATAACTACATTTTAAGAATATATTCCAATATCAAACGGCAAATTTCAACGGTGCTAAAACCACAATTACTTTTGCACCAACCTAATAATTGTCTACTATGTGGCAAGCACTCAGTTGAGAGCAAAAGAAAAATAGGCAGAGTCTCTCCGAAAAGAAGGAAGAAACTGAGCAGTAAATGCATGATTATCAGGTCCAGTGGTTTGCATGAGTGCTCTTCAAATATAGATGAAAAGTATCTAAATCAGATTAGATGGAACAATGTCAGATATGGCTCTCAGAGGTTGTGAATCTGACCTGAATTTATGAATGGGTAATACTTAACTACATGAAGAAGGCCATTTGTAGGTAAAGTACAGCTATAGTGAATCCAATTTATTTGATAATGAGGGCCTGACACCTTTAATGAAAGAATAAACCTCCCAGAAAGTCCACACAGATTATATGCTGTAGATTTTAATTGGTACTGAGGAATGACCAGGCTTGGAGGAGGGAAGGTGAAAACTCAATAATATTCTTGAGCTCAAGAATATTCTACAGCTTTGCTCTAAGCATACATCTTAAAGCCAGGCATCAACTTTCAGACTGGGATTCACAATTAGCTGTTTCGTGGATATAAACTAAGGAAACTGTTGACATTACCAACCAGCTTGGAAAGTGGTTTGTTGAATCTATCCAACTGTTATCAATTAGAGAGCAATAGTTTTTAATTTGAATTCAACCAGTTTCCAAAAAAGGTGTTGTTTTTACTAAATTCAGCTGTTCTCCTCCAAAAAGCCAGTTTATGTTTATGTATCTCTATGTATACATATATGCATTTTTTAGTTTGTCTCTGATATTCTTGTCAAAACAATTTCACTTCCCTGAATATTTCAAATTTTCAAAAATTTAGTGGCTTAAAGCAACACACATTTATTATCTCACAGTTTCTGCATATCAGCATTATAGGCATGGCTTACTTGGTCCTCTGCGAGGCTGCAATCAAAGTGTCAGCCAGAGCTCAGTTTTCATCTGGAGGCTTATCTAGTGGTGGATCCACTTCTGAGCTCACTCATGTTAATGACAGAATTGATTTTCTTGCAGCTGTAAGACCAAGGATCCTGGCTTCTTGGTGGCTGTTGGTCAGAGGCTGCTATCAGGTCTTAGAAGCCATCCTCAGTTCATTGTTACATTACCCTGTCTATAGACCCTTTACAACAAGGCAGCTTCTTCAAAGCCAGCAAAGGAGGAAAAGAGGGAGTTTGCTAACATAACTGGATTTTTATATAACATAACATAAACATGGGTGTGACAGGCCATCACTTTTGATGCATTTTATTTGTTTGAAGCAAGTTAGAGTTTCTGCCCACATTCAAGATGAGGGTATTATGAAAAGCTGTGAATACCAGAAGGTGAAGATCATGGGACCTACCTTGATGTCTGTCTGTCATATTCCAGAAAAGAAAATCTATTCCAGTATTAAACATCATTTTGAAAGTTGTCCAGGTAATCAACTTTAAATAATCGATTATTTGAATGGCATTTAACTTCTACATAAACAGATGCCTCTTTAAAAAATAATTCATACACATGAACACACACACACATATTTTAAAGCAGAGTCCAAGTGTGCCTATAATTGGTTTGCCTATAAAGCTTTTCTTCTAAAGTTATTTATCTTCCAAACCATGTTATAAAATCATTTTCTTTTAAATGCTGAGTATATATTTTAGCAATATTACATATAATGCTTTTTTTCTCCAAATTTATTCTACAATTTTTCTCCATCTTATAGAACTGATTATATATATTATAAAACTGTAGGTCATTAGATTGATATTTTGGCAATTGATTGAATTTAGAAGATTGATTATGCATTCTTATTTTCTACATAAGCTTATTTTAATTACATGAAATGCTTATAGCAGTTTGTAAGAAGAAATGCAATCATATGCCATTTTATTCTATATGATTTTAATTAATGTTATAATCTATCTTAACTTTTATGTAAAAAATCTATAATATATTGACAAGTCTATTAGGTTGTAACAAATGTCTACAAATGGTCATTTAGGCTAAATAAGTTACATTGAAATAGTGTGCTTCAGTCTTTCTGATTCATTCTAACAAATTATTCAGCAAATATTTAAGCAAGTATCAACTATGTTCCAAAAGCTTAAAACACAAGGGTGACGAAGTCACATCTTATTCGATAATCTTAATATTCAGGACTAGGCTGGGAGAATATTAATATGAAATAATGCATGAGGACATTAAAATTCAAAGTTTAACTGATATATTATAGGTCACAAATTCAGGGATCCTAGAATTGGGACTAGAACTCGGGTCTTGTGTGTCACAGTTTAATGCCCTTTCAATACCTCTTGTGGCTCTTAAGTAATGAATTGCTTTCATTTCTCAGAGAAGGTGATTAGCGACCGGCTGTGACTTGTAAAGTTGTTTTTCCTGAAGTAGTTAAAGCTTTCTGTTGATCTGTGCAAACTCTGTCCTGGTCTCTACCAAGACCAGCTAAACCATGAGTCAGATGGTTAGAGTTCACCTTGGAAACATGAAACAAAATGAGGCTAATTGACACATATCACAGTCAAGCCTGTGACTTTGGCCTCAATTAGCACCATGCTCTGCCTAAATGTGCTAGTCAGTCATAGACATCAATGTAGAATTGAGTCTATACATTGGTTTTTCTCCTTCTCCCTTGACCTTCACCCATTTAACAGCATGTAATGAAAAACATCTTTAAGAAGCAATCTGTTTGGTCTCATAGGTTTGCAAAGAATACTATATTCCCAATCTGTATGCAGTAATTCTTGAAAATATTTAAGAAATGTTGACAATATGTAGAGTCATCTTTTAAAAATATTTCAAACATAAAATCAATGTTAACTATTCATAGTGAAACAACAATGTGATTAAATGGTTCTTTATGCAGGTTTTAAAGCTGAGTTACATGTTCATTGAATTGGCTTGTCGGACTCTAGTTATTAAGTGCATTGATTTCACACTGGGAAAACTCTTATTTCCCTACAGTTTAGCTTTTGATAAATGCAGTTGGCACGCATTTTGATCACAGTTACCATATGTCTTATTGTTCATAGTATGCCTGTGTATTTTTTTTGCATGAACTTGGCTGTATGAACTACATTTTTGTCATATTAAGAAAGCTGTTGGTAAAAGCATCACAAAGGCAGAGTAGCTCATTCTTGTAATTCAGTTGTATATGTGCCCACCTTTGTTTTCTTATTGTGGAAATTACCAATTAGTATTTCTCAATTGACATATGAGCTTGTTGCATAGATTATTTTCCACTTACCTTAGGTCTTGGTGTACCAGGCAGGTTGCAAAGCATGGCTTTCTGAAAAGGGTCTACCATTGTCCTTTTCTCCTCCAGATACAAAAGTTCAGACAGAAAGCATTTTCATCAGTTATACTTTGTTGTTGACAACTAAGTATATTTTGAGGTTGGTGTGAGACCATAAGAAGAGGTAAGGAACAAAACCAACCTTAGTTACAGATAGTTCTGGGGAATAGGAGATTAAAAACAGAATAAAAATTGTGGTATAAATTATTTACACAGAAGTATTTCAGAGAAATAAATATTATATGTTTCATATTTAGACCAATGTGATTTTAGAACCCCAACTTTGTTTTTCTGGAGTGATGATATTCCAGATAACTTATATCACCAAAAAGAAATAAATGTTGTAAAAAATTAAAATTACCTTCAGAAAAATTTCTGATTTACTTCTATTTTCTATTAAGAGTAAGTTATACACATATGAGGGAGGAAACCCATACAATCCTAACATAATGCAATGCCACAGTCCCTAGTGAGGTAAAATGTATGAATAGATAGATGTTCAATTCACATTATTGTGAAGAATACAAGAACAATGACAATTTTTTATATTTCAATTTAGAAATAATACAAAAGTATGATCTTCTTTCCAAAAACAAACTATTTTAATACTAAGGCAACCCATTCTCCTTTCCACAGTCTGCTGAAGAAGGCAGCTGCTAAAAGCTTCTTCCCAATGTTTTCCAAGACGTAGACTCAAGCAGTTGTTGAGACCTCTTAAACTACTAGCTCATGTCAGTTATTAATTATAAATTTAAAAATAATCTTCAGTGTGATAGCACCATCTCTTTCCTTGCTTTCTAGGACTATTTCTATTCTTCTTCCTAAGCACTGGCCTTTCATAAGTGTCCTTTTCTGGCTCCTTCTAATTTGTCCAACTCAGTCCTCAAACTTTTCTCTCCTGCCCTAGCTAATCATCCATTGACTGGCAGTTCACAAATCTATTTCTCCAGCCACAACCATAAGTGGGAGTCAATATGTCCATTCTAACTCAGAATTTCTGTAGAGAACTGTATTATACCCAAGGTAGACAAACACAAGTCCACTATATTTTTATACTCCACTTGAAGGTCTAATTGACATCTCAACTTTAACCTGCCCTAAAACAAACCCTAGGTTTACAATCATCAAACCTGTTCCACCCCTAGAACCCCCACATCACTATAGCAGCACTATAATTCCAGTTACTAAGGCCAAACATCTTTGATTTCTTTTCTTTCTTTTCTTATTTATTTGTTGACACAACACACCACATTCAACCTATCGGCAAATTATAACCAAACCTTAACTATTTTCACACTCCTCCCACCTACGTCTTCCACCCTGGCCCAAATCAGCTATGTCTCAGATGGATCACTGGGATAGCTACCTATCTACCTCCACACTTGGCACCCTGCTGTCTGTTTTCAACATGGCTGCCAGAGCATGATCCTCTTAATATCACTCAGACTTGCCATTCTTCTTCTCAAAACCTGTCAAAGGTGTCCATGTCATTCTGGGTCAAAGACAAGACCTCTTCCCCTCTACCTCTCTCTCACTCATACACACACACAGCCCCTGCCCTCTTCTCCCAGCTTTATTTCCTCTGGTCTCTCACTCCTTCAACTGACTCCACACAGACCTCCATGCTGTCCAGCCCTGCCTCAGAGATTTTGCCCTGATGCGGTCCTTTCTGCTTGTAATGCTTTTTCTTGGCTTCCCTCAAGTCTGGGCTCAAATATCACCTCATTGGGAGGACTTTCCTAACCACATCTTGTAAAATTGCACACTCCCCTTTCCCCTACTCCTTATTACCCACCTTTATTTTTCTCTATAGAACGTATCACCTTATTCTATATAGAGAATATATGTCTATATGTTTATTGCCTATTGTGGACTTTAAGGATGACAAGGATTTTGTTATATTTATGCCATACTTCAGTACCTAGAACAAGTAGTAGTTATTCATATTTATTAAATAAATAAGTTGTTATATTAAATAAATTATTTTTATAGCTGATTTGCACAAGTGGGAGTCAATATGTCAATTTTAACTCAGAATTTCAGTAGAGAAATGTATGTATTACACTCAAGGTATCCCAGACTATTTTTAAACTATACTTAAGAATGTAAAATAGAGTAGAGATATCATTTGATGATTTTTATTATTATATGGTTAATATTGGATATAGCAGGGGACAAATTATGTTTCTTAAAAACTGCAATTTTATGACAAAAAATCCTGACATTTCTCTGATCATCCTTCAAGGCTATTATTGTTCTTGATTCCAGCATAGACATTTCATACTTGTTTCATTAAATTTTATCTTATTTTAAAATACGAAATATTTAAAGCACATATAAGCTATTTTTACAGCTGATTTACATAAGTGAAAGCCAATGTGTCAATTCTATCTCAGAATTTCTAAAGAGAAATATACATATTATACTCAAGGTAGACAATACAAATATACTATATTTACTATATTTCCTTTGACAATTTAGTATCCTAATGCTATAAAAATTAATTACCTTTTTTCACCAAAACTCTAATATTTATAATTAAAGTTCTGGACCACAACAAAAAAAGAATAAGCTTTACTTTACTTTTTATGTATTAAATTTTATATAGCTTCCTTTTTTCTCTCTCCAATAGAAGTCTTATTAATGTATAATTCAAATGCGTTTGGCTAGCTCTCACATATTGGAAAGGTGTTGCTTTCAGCTTTCTAAATATTAAATAGAATGTTATAACAACTGCCACATCTACAGCCTCATGGGGCCAGAAGTGCAGCTCCCCAGGCTATGGGAATTTTCTACTCAAGGACTTGAAAGAGTCAAAGTTTCATAAAGAGTTTAAATTGGGATTAACAGAATCATCTTGGAAATTTTGAATTTTTGTTTTTGTTTTCAGTAGAGAATAGTCCTTAACAATTATCTCATCCAACACTTTCCATGTGACAATGAGAAAAATTGAAATATTCCTCATGCTCTTGGATAATTGCTAGCTTAATTTCCTCTCTTCCATAGTAGCTTGCTGTCTGGTCATTCTAATTGTCCAAGCCACTCTTCAAGGCTGCCGAACTAGCCTAGTTGTTCCCTCCACAGAGTTTTTTTTCCCTGATGTTTGTATTCCTGGTTCCTCCACATCATTCAGATTTCAAAGGTCACTTGCTCGGAGAGGTCTTCCCTGGCAACCCAATCTAAAGCAGCCTTCAGTCACCTGCTAGCACAACCCTTATTTTAATTCTCAGCATAGCATGCCTCACACTCTTCTCTCTGGAGTGTTTGTTTTTATTTTTATTGTGTGGTTGTTGTTTATCTCACTACATTAAATAGAGACAGCAGCAACCTTAATTGTTTTGCTCACTGGCATATCCCCAGTGATTAGACCATTTCCTGGCAGTTAGTTGGTGCTCAATAATTATTTATTTCATAAATGAATGATGTAATCCCTGTTACATCTCATGTTTATATTAGTGATTAAAAACCATGAGGGGGCCTAAAAATGTAGAACCAAAGAAATACAGACTTTCTGCCAGCTTCATCATGGGTTATAAACAAAACACAAAATTAACTGACCTAATTGTCATAAGCCATTAGGGTAATATGTTCAGGTGTCTTTGATATTGTCAAAGAGAATTCTTTGATAAACATATCAATCACAATATGTTTGCTAGTTTATTGATAATATGCATCTCCCATCATCAAGTGCAGTTTTTCTTTCCTGCATCTGAAAGAAGAAAGTTAAGACTGGTGTCTGGTTCCTCTTGATGTTTTCCTTCCCAGAAAATATTTTACTGAAGGATTTTAGATGAATTACATTAAAATATAGAAAAAATAGCTTAAATCTTTTTTTTCTTATCAGAAAAATAAGTTAGTCATATTCATTCAACAAATGATTTTTGAGCACCTAGTAGGTACCATGCTCTTCTCTCATCGAGTTTGGTTTCTAATGGGGGGAGCAGATAACAGATAACTATATGGCATGTTTTGTGCTCAATCCATGCAAGTGTTATTATATCCTTACCTTAATTCTTTGATGTAGGAATTATTATTCAAACTCACACTGGTAGTTGCAGAATTGGTATTTGAACATAAATTTTTATTAGTTCAAAGTCATCTCCCTTTGTACTTTATTGTTTGGAAAAAGAACATTCTATGTAAATTTAACTAATAATAACAAAACTGTGAATCCTATAAAGCTTTAAAATAATTATAATTTATACAAAGAATAAATTACCCACTCAAATAGAGAAATTAGCTATATGTTTGGTCATAGATACTAAATACATTATATATTACCATAATATATTACTTTAAACATCTGAAAAATGCATAATAGTATAGATCAGACTTCATCAAAAGATGATTCAAAGTTTGTCAGTTATTGTCCCAAGTGTTCCCAATAAGATGTCTCTAATTGCTTTAAAGTGTTAATACAGTGGACATTAGATTCTGGTAGGTGCATAAGCCAATCTTTAAATCAACCAATGGTCCTATGCTAAGCCTTCGGTTAGCTCACTATCTAGTCCCTGGCAGACTGCTTGGGGACCCTAGCCTTGCCCCAAGGATTCTACTGTATTGTGAATTTTGATTTTGACTTTGCAATTTGGACATAGAATCCTTTGGAGGCAAGGAGATATTATTTGTGATAATAAATAGCATGGGTGAAAGTTCTTCCAATAGGGGACCTAGTGTCTGTGGTGATATGGTAGTCATACAACTCAAATTACCAGCATCTCTTTGGGGTGCAAAGAGCAGTAACTGAGAAATAAGGCACATGGTTATTGTGTGACTGGGTATAAAATGGGGAGAATGATGCTTAGAACTTCATGCTGTCCTCCCATTTGAACCAGCCAACAAGATTTCATATGATATTTAGATCAAATTAGCTGATGCTTCTATTAAGGGCATTTTGTCTGGTTCAGGATCAATTTGGTAGTCATGAATGTAGTTATAGCTCTTTGGCATGTGAAAATGAAAGAGGTGTAAGCTCATAAAATAATGGAATCTGTTTTTGTTAAAGCAGACTGTATAATTCAAAAACAACCAATAACAGCCATATAATTGGTTAAATCAATGGAGACTTTGTCAATCTTTTATTCATTTAGTCATTTCAAAAATATTTATTCATTGTCTACAGGCATGCTAGAAGCATAGTTGGATACACAATGTTCTCACCTTCAGGAATTTCACAATTAAGATGCAAAAATGAGACAGGCATACTGACATTAAAAATTAAATG
The DNA here is from genome assembly GCA_008086735.1 of Cheirogaleus medius. Lineage (NCBI taxonomy): Eukaryota > Metazoa > Chordata > Mammalia > Primates > Cheirogaleidae > Cheirogaleus > Cheirogaleus medius. The sequence continues at coordinate 9,853,897 of VBSM01002608.1, read as the reverse complement.
ATAATTCAAGAAGCAGCACAAGAAGACTATGATAAAGTGCCATATGAAAAATATGAACAGTAAAACATATGAGCTCATAAAATAAAGGTCAAGGAAGGCATCGTGGAAAAACTTGGCATTGCCTTGTGTTTGGAGTTGATTGGGTTAGAGTTGAATGAATCAGTAGAGGGTGTTGCAAGTTGGAAGGTTAGTGAGGGGCATTCAAAATGTGGTTGAATGTATGAAACTAGGAATTAATTTGTTATCTTTAGGAAACAATGGGAAATGACAAAATTAGTTTCTGACCATATTGTGTGGATCCTTGGTTGCCAACTTAAGAATTGGGATTTTTTTCCCATGAATAATAGGAAATCATTGAAGGTTTTCTACAGGGGATGAGGACAGCATGTTAGAATGACTAAGCTGATAGAAATATGCACAATTTCTTAAAAATAGGGAAAGATAAGAAAGGAAGGAAGACAGAACAGTGGTTCTTGACTTTAATGTGCTTAAGAATCCACCAAGGGAGCTTGTTAAAATTGTAGATTCCTGAGCCTTACTCCAGAGATTCTGATTCAGCAAGTCTGGAGAAGACCCATAATCTCTGTCTTAACTAGGATCAGTGTGATTCTGATTTAAGTGGTCTTCAGACCACATTTTGAATAATAATGCTAAATTAGAAGGCTGTCACAATAATCCAAGTGGTAAAGGATGTAAGTAAGAATGAAAAAGAACTGATGGCTATAAGAGATTACATAAGAAAGAACTGATAAAACCTGGAAATGTTTGGGTATAAGAAATCAAAGGGAAAAACTAGTCTAAGATGATATTAATGTATTTAATTCATCATATTTGATGTGTTTGTTTATACAACTGCATTTGTTAGTCAATTAACATATTTAAAAGAGACAGTGCACATAAAGATAATGCCCTAATGTGAATTGAGGAGAAAATACAATATGAAATAATGAGTATAGTAATACCTGTAGATAGAAAAGAGATCCAGAAAAAAATTAAGCCACTACTTTGTGTTATATTCAAATATATTCTAATGATCAGTTTTACCTAACATGGATTTAACTAATTTTTAGTTGTTTCCTGGATTCCTTTTATCATTAGCTTTTGATAGTAGATGTAGAATTCTCAGTTATCTTAATCTTCCTCATTTAGCTAAGAGGCCAACTCTAGGGAATATTTTGGAGCATGTCTATAGTTATGTGTTCTATCTCTAGGATTTGGGAAAATAATTCTAATTTAAAATAACCTTTCTCATTTTTAGAGCTCTATCAGACTATGAATCTCAATTCTTGGTTTGGATGATATAATCCATAATTATAGTGTAGTGTAATTATAGTCCATAGTGGGTGAAACACAAAGTCATGGACCTTATTCTGAGTAGTTTCCAGACAGGAGAAAACTTTGAGAAGATTATTACTGTTAGGTTTTAGCTTATACCAGTAAGCCATCAGGAATGGTAATGATGAAAGAAATAAGGAAAATTAACTTGTCAGCAGAAATTACAATAATTATCAGAGGAAAGATATCAGTCTCAGGTTGATAAAAATTGGGAGTAATGGTGCTCCCACTGGTTTTCATGAAACAGTAACAAGTGATCAAAAGCAACCAACTTTTCAAAAAATAATCCCATCTTTTTTTTTTTTTAATTGAGTTTCTTTTATTTCATACCTTCCTTTACACATGTGAACAAATTACTTGGCTTTCCAGATAATATGTGAATATTTTTTATAGATTGCCTTCATAGTTCATGTAGGACATAATGCTGTATTAGGAACTGGAAATGTTTCTAACACTTGGATATTGCCCCAAATTACTGAAATTCCAAAGCTCTTAATTTCACCAATAGAAGGGAAAAAGCAAATAAATTCATGTATTTTGAAGAGTCAAAACATTGTGTATAGATCAGTTTCACTTAAGTGTAAATAACAATAATATTCCTTTATGCTTTAAGGTTTGAAAGAGGGATGGCTTTATCCTTCTGAAACGGATGAGGGAAGTCAAAGAGCAACAGAAGAATGAGGACTTGGGAGAAATTTCAGCTGAGAGGAAAAGGGAGTAGTAAAGGATGACTGTAGGAAAAGGCAATTTGTGCTGGGCAGCTGGGAGCTGTGGACAGAGTAGGTCTTCCTTTGGAGTGAACTACCTCAGTCACAACCATGCCCTTGAGTTAAGACAGGCTCTCATCACCTTGGTCCACTCTGGGGCTGACATGGAGGCTGCTGAAATCATCTTCTAGTACACTGATGTTTTACCAAACAAGACAGAGTATTTCCTCACAGAAAGAATATTATAAGTGGTGGTTTGTTAGGATATAACTTGTCATCTACTATTTTCTTATTCAGCAGTGGTCAGCAAACTGTTTCTGTGAAGATCCATTTAATAAATATTTTAGACTCAGTGGAATGTACAGTTTCTATCATAACTATTTAACTCTGCTATTGAAGCATGAGTGAGAGCAGTCATAGACATTTACTTATGTACATAAATGGGTATGGCTGTGTTCCAGTAAAACTTTATTTACAAAAATGGGTGGGGAGCTGGATTTGTCCCACAGCCATGGTTTGCCCACCTCTGTTTTATTGCACTATGTAGTATTTCTATTGGGAATTAATAGGATGGTTTAGAATGTTAATCACTTTCCCTAGCATAGTTTCCTAGACAAATAGGTTCCAGATTAAAAATAGATAGGAACTTGACCTAATACTAGATCTGATAAATTCTTTAAAGATATGCAGGCCAACCACTGGCCAAGGTCCTGTGACATGCCCAGCCACCATGCCCCACACCCTGTATGCCTCAGTGGCACTATATGCTGCGAGTGCAGTGCATTGTGCATTTCAGTGACCCCAACTGTACCCCATGCTGCATGGCTGCCATGGCACTACCACTCCCACATTGCTGCAGACCCACACACCAGAAGCAACCCCCCTACCCCCACATACTGCCACTGCCACTGGAATTGAGTAGAGTGAATACCCACAACCCTGACATCTGGAGCCACTACCTAAATAGCCTCATCCAGCCACCAACTGCCACTGCTTCAGTGAGGCTTAAGCAGAGAAAACTCCTGCGCCACCCAGGTCCATGGAGAAGGACTGTCCAAGCCTCCTGCCTTAGCTTCCAACAGTGGCCTGGGGACCAACTCACCACTCCACAAATATCTCCTAGCACCAGCTTGGACTGTTACAACCACAGGGGAGCAGGTTGACACAGGAGAATAGCTACATTACAATCTCTCAGTGCATCTCCCACCTCCTGGCAGATCAGTCCTCTGGATTAGGATACAAGTGCACCAGCCAGGAACCTCTCCTTCTTTTCACTATATAGGAGAGTTTCCAGCAGAGAACAGATGCACTACAAACTTATCTGTCTTGAGCTGAGAGAAGAGGTTTCAGATGAAAAGGAACAACCATAAGAACTTGGGCAACATGAAAAAATAAGCCATTTTTACACCCCCAAAGGATCACAATAGGTCTCCAGCAATGGACCCTGACCTAAAGGAAATTGTCAAAATGTCAGAAGGAATTCAGAATGTGGATGGCAAATAAAGTGAATGGAATTGAAGAGAAAGTTGAAAACCAACACAAAGAAGCCAAAAATATATTTTAGGACATTAATAAAAAAAATGAAACAGTCATTAAAGAGATAGACAACATAAGAAAAGATAAAACAGAACTTAAATAAATGAAAGAGTCATTTAGGGAATTTAAAAATACAGCAGAAGGTTCAACAATGGGCTAGACCAAGCAGAAGAAAGAATTTTAGAGCTTGAAGACCAGGATTTTGAACTAACCTAGTCAGTAAAAGATTCAGAAAAAAGAACAAAGAACACTCACTCAGAGAAATATGGAACTATGCAAAGTAAGCCAATATAATAATTATAGATATCCCTGAGGGAGAAGAGGAAAAAACAAATGCATGTAAAACCTATTTGAGGGAATAATTAAGGAAAATTTCCCTGGTATCACCAGAGATTTATAATAGATATCCAGATATAACATGGTCATAGAGCACCTAGAAGATTTATAACAGGACATCACCAAGACACATTGACATCACTCTGGCCAAAGTCAAAATGATAGAGAAAATCCCAGAAGCTACAAGATGAAAGCAGCAACTAATTTACAAAGGGAAAGCACATCAGACTAACAGAAGACTTCTCCACATAGACTTTATAATCCAGAAGGGATTGGGGCCCCAATTTTAGTTTTTTCAAACAGAATAACTTCTAACCAGAATTTTGTATCCTGCAAAACTAAGTTCCATAAATGATGGAGAAATAAAGACTTTTCCAGACAAACACACACTAAGGGAATTTGTCACTACTAGACCTACCCTACAGGAAATGCTCAAAAGTGCACTATGCATAGAGCAACAGAAGAAATACTTACCAGTGTAAAAACATCTAAAAGTTAAAGCTCACAGTTCTTATAAAACAATAGCACAAGAAAGAAAACAAACAAAAACAAGGTATCATTCAACACAATGAACAGAACAGATTCCCGCATGTGAATACTAACATTGAAGGTGAACAGTCCTAATGCTCCACTTCAAACATACAGACTGCCTAAATGGATGAAAAATAACAACCCAGGTATATGTTTTCTCCAAAGAGTACATCTACCTCACAAGGATTCACACAGACTCATGGTAAAGGATGGAAAAAATATTCCACACAAATGGAAACCAAAAGAAAGAAAGTATGGTCATTCTCATACCAGATGAAATCAACCTTATATCAACAATGGTAAAAAAAAAGACAAAGATCGTTATATAATGATAAAGGGAGCAATTCACCAAGGAGGCCTAACAATACTAAATATATATATGCACCTAACACAGGAACTTCCAGATTCATAACACAAATTCTACTAGGTCTAAGAAAAGAAATAAACAGTAGCATCATAATCACCAGGGACTTCAACATTTCACTGACAAATCTGGACAGATCATTAAAGCAGAAAATCAACAAAGAAACACTGGACTTAAATGGGACTCCAGAACATATGGACCTGACAGACATCTATAGAACATTTTACCCAAAAACTACAGAATATGCATTCTTCTCTTCAGCACATGGGACATTTTTCAAGATTGATCATCTGTTAGGCCATAAAACAAGTCTCAGCAAATTCAGAAAAATTGTCATAATAGCATGTGTCTTCTCAGACCACAGTGGGGCAAAACTAGACATCAATTCCAAGAGAAACTCTCAAATCCACACAAAGTCATTGAAATTAAGCTTCCTGCTGCTGAACAATCCTTGGGTAAATGATGAAATTAAAAAGGAAATCAAAAGATTCTTTGTACTGAATTATGAAGGGGACATAAGCTTTCAAAATCTATGGGATACCGTAAAAGCAATGCTAAGGGGAGAGTTCATAATCTTAAATGCTTACATTAAAAAGACAGAAAAATCACAAATGAACAACCTAATGTCACATCTCAAGGAATTAGGAAAAGAACAAATTAAACACAAATCTATCAGAATAAAAAAAATAAGAATATTCATAGCAGAACTAAATGAAATGGAAACCAACAAAAAATACAAAGAATCAATGAAACAAAATGTCAGGTGTTTGAAAAGATAAACAAAATCGACAGACCAATAGCAAGATTAATCAAAGATAGAAGAGAAAGGACTCAAATAACCTAAATTAGAAATGAAAAAGGAGACATTACAACTGATGCCACAGAAATACAAAATATCATCCATAAACAGCACAAAAATCTCTATGCACAAATGTAGAGGAAATGGATAAATTCCTGGAAACATACAACCTCACAAGCATGAATCAGGAAGAAATAGAAATCCTGAACAGATCAATAATAAGCAGCAAGATTGAGGCAATAATAAAAAAACTTCCCAACAACAACAACAACAGAAAAGCCCTGGACAAGGCCAATTCACAGCCGAATTCTACCAGACCTACTAAGAAGAACAGGCACCCATACAAAGAAATTATTCCATAACATAGAGGAGGGAATCCTCCCTAAATCATTCTATGAAGCCAGTATCACCTTGATATCAAAGCAAGAAAAGGGCACAGCAGCAGCAGCAACAACAACAAAACTACAGATGGATATCCCTTATGAACATAGATGCAAAAATCCCCAACAAAATACTACAAAATCAGTGTACACAAATCAGTAGCATTTCTATATATTAATACTAGTAACAGTCAAGCTGAGAGTCAAATCAAGGACTCAATTCTATTTACAATAGCCACAAAGAAAATAAAATACCTAAGAATATACTTAAGGAAGTAAAAGATCTCTACAAGGAGAACTACAAAATACTGATGATAGAAATGGTAGATGACACAAACAAATGGAAAAACATCCATGCTCATAGATTGATAGAATCAACATCATTAAAATGTCCATATTTCCCAAAACGATTTATAGATTCAATGCAGTTGCCATCAAAACACCAACACCTTATTTCACAGACTTGTAAAAAATAATCCTAAGCTTCATTTGGAAGAAAAAGATCCCAAATAACCAAATCAATCTTAAACAAAAAGAACAAATCTGGAGGCATCAAGAGTTGACTTGAAATTATACTCCAAGGTTATAGTAACCAAAACAGCATAGAACTGGTATAGAAGTAGAGACATAGACCAATGGAACAGAATAGAGAACCCAGAATTAAAATCATGTAGGTACAACCAACTGATCATCAACAAAACAGACAAAAACATACATTAGGGAAAGGATGCCCTATTTAATAAATGGTCCTGGGAAAATTGGATAGCCACATAGAGGAATGAAGCAGGACTCCTATCTCTTGCCATATACAAAAAATAATTCAAGATGGATTAAAGACTTACATGTAAACCATGAAATCATAAAAATTCTAGGTTTTATGCAGGAAATACCTAGGAAAAATGTCGTAAAAATGCTTTTAGACCTAGGCAAAGAATTTACAACTAAGACCCAAAGGCAAATAAATGAAGCAACAACAAAAATAAGTGGGATTTCACTAAATTAAAAAGCTTCTGCACAGCAAAGGAAATAATCAATAGAGTAAATAGGTACCATACAAAATGGGAGAAAATATTTGCAGCCTATACATTTGACAAAGAACTGATATTCAGAATCTATATAGATTCAGCAAGAAAAAAGAAAGCCATCAAAAAATGGACAAAAGACATGAACAGATTTTTTTCAAAAGATGATAAACAAATGATGGCCAACAGACATATGAAAAAATATTCAACATTACTAATTATCAAGGTATCAGGCCACATGTACTCTCCAGCAAATTGGTTTCACTGATCAACACCTAAGTGGACATATAGGAATAACATTATTGGGTGTCGGGCAGGTGGGAGGGGGGTAGGAGGGGATGGGTGTATACGTACATAATGAGTGTGATGTGCACCATCTGGGGGATGGACATGCTTAAAGCTCTGACTCAAGGGGGCAGGGGGTCAAGGGCAATATACATAACTTTAACATTTGTACCCCCATAATATGCTGAAATAAAAAAATTTAAAAATCCACAATGAGATACCATTTTAACCCTTTCAGAATGGCCATTATTAAAAAATCAAAAAAACAACAGATGCTGGTGTGGATGCAGAGATAAAGGAATGCGTGTACACTGTTGGTGGGACTGCCAATTAGTACAACTAGTACAACCCCTATGGAAAACCATATGGAGATTCCTCAAAGAACTAAAGATAGACCTAGCATTTGATTCAGCAACCCCACTGCTGGGGTTTGGGTATCTATCCAAAGGTAAACAAATCATTTTGTAAAAAAGACAACTGCACTTGAACGTTTATTGCAGCACAATCCACAATTGCAAAGGTGTGTAATCAACCTAAGTGCCCATCAATTCATGAGTGGCTAAAGAAAATGTGGTGTGAACACACACACATATGCTCACACACCATGGAGTACTACTCAGCCATAAAAAGCAATGAAATAATGTCTTTTGCAGCAATTTGGATGGAACTGGAATCCATTATCTCAAGTGAAGTATCTCAGTAATGGAAAAATAAACACCACATATTCTCACTAATAAGTGGAATCTAAAGGCTTGGTACAGGAGGCACAAAGAGATATAAAGAGCATTGGAAACTAAAAAGAGGGGGAACGGGAAGGGGTGAAGGGTAAAAACTTATCTATTGGGTGCAATGAACACTGTCCAGATGATGGGTACACTAAAAGCCCTGACGTCGGCATTATACAGTGTATTCATGTAACAAAAGCATTTGTACCCCCTAAATATTTTGAAATTTAAAAAATGTGAAAGACTTTAGAGGTGCATAAATAGTGACTAGAATTTGGGATTGGGTTCCAGTATTTTTTAACTATGTACATTTTGGCCAGTTACTTAGGACATCTTTTCCTCATCTGTAAAGTAGGAATAATAATACCTTCCACGTAAAAGGCCATGGCTATCAATTGCCACGGCGTAAGTGAAATGCCAATTGCAGCAGCATCTGACACGGTGGGCCCTCAGTAAACATGAGTTTTCTTCCTTCTTCTTCATATGCCAGAAAACACATATGGAGTAGAAATAAAAGTAGAAACAAAGGAGAGAATAAGGCAAAACTGCTTTCACTTTTAAAATATAGAAGCTCTTTATTTCACTAAAATATTCATTGCTGGCTTAAAGGCACAATCCTGTTCCTGCTTGAACACAGCTCATCATTTTTAAGAGCTCTGTACCTTAGCATGGTACTGTGGGGGCTCTTGGATCTTCACTTTCCTAATTTCCTTAATTATATATAAAATATTATATGTATGTAATAATATATATATGTTTATACTTACGTACACCTATGTAACAAATACTGTGCTGAGCATTTAACATCTATTATCTCAATCCTTAGAGTATCATTGCAAAGTTGGTTCTACTATCATTCTCATCAATGAGAAAACTGGCAGAGAGGTTAATATAACCCACCTGCAGTCACACATCTAGAAAGTCTCAGAACTGAAACTGAAACTCTGAGCATTCCGGCTGTAGTGCCCATTCTCTTAATGACTATGATAAATGGCATACTTTTAAAAATAAAAACTAATATTTCACTGCAATGAGAGTACTGGTTTGGCCATTCTGACTGAATGGATTCATCATTTATAAGTTACTCTACCAACATCAAAGAAGAGCTTGTTCAATTAACCCAATCTGTGGTTTGTAATTGGTCAATTAGTCCACATCTTTGGACCTGCACAGAGGCCACTTGCAAGTAAATCTAGGTCTATATTTGCCACACTCCACAAGGCATTCTGAACAATTCAATGTGTTCAAAAATGAGATTTCTATTATTTATGCGTGAAGAAAATGTGCTGTTTTCCATGCACTGAGCCGGGGGAAATTATTCAGGCTTAGTAATATTAGACCATGGATCTTCCATTTATTTGAAAATGGTAGTGTCATGCTAAAGAGAATAATGGTTCTTATCCTTCTTCTCCTTCCTCCAAATACTGTGTCAAGACTACATTGATTAAAATAAATAAAATCCTGTATCATTGTGTCAAGTATGTAAGAAGATAGAGCAAGCGAGCAAAAACTTTAAATTAAAATAAGATGTTAGAGAATCTGTCTTGAATTGTGAATTCTATATAAATTTTTCCTCTCCTGAAGTTTCTATTTTCATCTATTTTACTCACTCAGTTACATGGAAATTTAACAATTCTATCAAAATAAACAGTGCCTGTACTTAAAATTATATTATTTCATTAATCATTTTGCATTCACAAAGAAAGTTAATAACTGGGCTATAATCCAAGTTAGTTTGTGAGTGTGCTCCAGGTACTGATCCTATTTCTCTCTCCTTTGTAGGGAACATGTATTCCTTGAAAACAGATTAAGAAACTAGTCTTCCCTCAATGTCAGGAGCCTCTTTGAAGTCTTATTTATTTCAGATCTTAAGGGAGAATTGTGGTAGGACTGACAAGTAACACATTTGTTGTCATTTGAGGAAACACCATTTGATTTAATGAGTTAATCTTTTTCCTTTCAATTAATAACAGCTATAGCTATTTACATTAGCAATTGAATTTGGTGGTCTAGGATAATTATCTAAACTATTCACAGACGCCTTGGAAGCTAATGAATTCAAACTTGGATGGCTAATTCTAAAATGCCTTTTTATTCCTATAAAGTGGGAGAGAATCTCCCTTTCTCCTCTTTATTTAAGATTTCTAGTTTGGGCACCTCGAGTTCTTTTCAATGTGTTTCCATACTTAATAGCCTGATTCAGGGAGACATGGAAGCAAGAAAGAAACAAAAATAAAATGTCTGATTTATTATGAAATTATGTATGTTATATACATGGTATAGCATAGTATTTTGCACAAAATCTTAAGTAAAGACAGACCTGGGTTTAAATTTATAATGACATTTTTAATAATAACAACAATAATAGCAGCAGCAATAGTGGTAGGTAGCAAATTCTTATTGAGTACATGAAATGGATTACTTAATTCTTACAAAGTCCTATCGTGTATATTTTGTCACTAATCTATTTTACAGAAGAGGAATCTAAGGCTCAGCAAAGTTACAAAATTTGCCAAAAATCGTATATCTTTTGAGGACTCAAATTACTTCTGCCTGATACTTATATCCATCCTCTTAAATAGAACGTTCCATTTCATTCATGAGGAAATTGACAATGTTCCACGGATACAAGACTTATCTGAGACTGAGACTGCAGAGAGGCAGGCAGGGAATGCCAGCCTAGAGACTGAGCTGTGACGCTGTCAGTCTGACCTGTAACCCTGGATTTGCACATGTGTCTGTGTGCTCTTAGTCAAGTTACTGTCTTTTCTGTGATTCAGTTTATCTGTACAATGGGGGTAGTAATAAATTAATTCTTTTTTTATTTATTTGGCTAAACTCAGTGGTAAGAAATAAATTAATTCTTATAAAGCAGTTAGAATAATGCCTGCCTCATAGTAAACTCAATAAATAATATCATTGGAATTTAGATAGCCTTCCCTCTATGTCTTAAACCATTTACCCCTTAGAGCAGTTAAATATTAGGTCAGTGCCTCATTCAGAGATTTATTGTAATTTTTAATATCAGAACAGTTTGGAGAACCTGAGATAATATAGGAAGGCAGAAAATTTTTCTCTGTCACTATCCATCTTTTATTTTAAAGTAACTTAATTCTTCTCTTCTCTAACTCCACTGCCTGATCCTTAAGCAACTATCCTGAGTTCTTGTCAGTTGTTACCAATCCCTGCTGTGATGTTTGCTGATAGCTAAAATGTTAGGTGATAAGATGCTGTATCTTAATGGCAGATATTTTAGGAATGAAACCACATTCTGACTGTAGGAAAGAAATTTTCTGGAAATGCAGGGAATGTAGGGGGCAGATATTTAGGGATCTATGTGTGCCAGGATGGGGGCGGGGGTGAACAGCCAAAGAATGGAGCAAGTGTACCTTGCATTTGAGAGCTACAGATACCTTTTCACAAAAAGTTTTATCTTAATATAGTGTTAATTGCAAAACTAAACTTTGAGAAGAGGATAAATTCTATTTTAAAGTAATTCATAATTATTTTTAGCTCAGAGTTCTATTTGGATTCCCTGATTTTTTTTTTCTTTAATGCTGCCACGGTTTAAAAAGTTTGCCCAGTGATTTAATTTGGGGAGATTACAGAGTGTTTACGAATGGCCTGCAGCTTTCTCTTTTAAAGGTGAAATATTCAGCTCCATACTGCTTACTGCTTCTTCCTATCTGACTCAATTTCGTCTGTTTTGTTGGTGATGATGTGGATTCCCTGTGCTGTGGGGTTTTGATTGCCCTTATGATTTTTATTATACAAAATATATGCAGAAGAGTATTTGTAACATATATGTAGTATGTTGTAGGGCATATAATTTATAAACTGTAATATTAATACATTGTCTCTACATGTGAGTTCCTTCCTTCCCCACTCATCAGGTGACAGCCATCTGAAATTTTGTGAATTTCGTAACCTTTCAATTTTTAAATATTTTTGAAAAAATCATATATGTATGTATGTATCCCCTAAAACCTTGCTACTTAAGTATGGTCCACAGACCTGTAGAATGGACATCGCTTGGGAGCTTATTAGAAATACTGAACTTCAGATCTGCCCCAGACCTACTAAATCAAAATCTGTATTTTAATACCCTGTTGATGTATATGCACATTACTTTGAGAAGCACTGCACCAATATATATTATCTTTTTTTTCCTAGGGGTTGTTTTGTTTTCCTATTTGTTTCTTGTTTTTAAGCTTTATATGAATGGTATTTTGTTTGCCATCTTCTGCCTCTTGCTTTATTTGATTGACAGGGTGTTTCTAAGTTTCATCCAGGTGGCTTTATGTAGTCATTCATGACTACATGATATAACATTTGTGTTAATATTTTTTCTTGCTAAACATTGAGTTTGTTTCCAACTTTTTGTTATAAAGCAATCCTGCTATGAACACTCTGGAACATGTCTATGTGTGTGCATACATGTTTGTGCATGTGTTCACATGTAAGACATTTTCTATGCTATGTACCCAGGAGTAGAATTATGAATCTTAGTGTGAATGTTTGCCTTTACCAGATTATGATAAATTGTTTTCCCACCAGCAAAGTATAACAGTTCCCATTGATCTACATCTTTTCTAATACATGGTGTCTTGGTCTGTTTTGCATTGCTATAAAGGAATACTTGAGACTGCATAATTTATAAAGAAAAGAGTTGTATCTGGCTCACAGTTCTACAAGAAGCATGGTGCCAGCATCTGCTTCTAGTGGGGGCTTCAGAGAGCTTCCAATCAAGGTAGAAGGTGAAGGGGGGGCAGGTGTGTTGCATGGCAAGAGAAGGAGCAAGATTGGGAGAGAGAGAGAGAGGGAAGGAGGTACCAGGCTCTTTTAAACAACCACCTCTCACATAATAGAGCACTCACTCATTACTGTGGGGAGGGCACCAAGGCATTCATGAGGGACCTTCCCCCATGACCCAATCACCTTCCACTCAGCCCCACTTCCAACATTGGAGATCACATTTCAGTGTGAGATTTGGAGGAGCCAAATATCCAAACCATATCACATGGTATCATCAGCCTTCTTACTTTTTGCTGATGTAATTGGTCATAAAATGCCCTCTTATTGCGGTCTTTACTTGCATCTCCCTGCTTACTAACATGATTGATACATTTTTCAATGTTTAATCATCACTCTGCTTTCCTCTTCTGTGAAATGCCTGTTCATGTATTTTGACTAGTTTTCTATTTTTTTCTTACTGATTTAAAGGAATACTTAACTATTTTGAAATAGTCCTTTCTGATTATAAGGATTGCAATATTTTCTCCCAGTCTGTGACTTGTTCTACACTTTCTTGATCATTCTTGATGAATAGAAGTTCTAAACGTTAATTTAGTTTAGTTCATTAGTCTTTAACTGTTGGTGCTTGGTATCTTTTAAAAAGAAATTCTCCCTTATATGAATATGTTAATACCTTTCTAATAATATCATATATTAGAAATGTGATATATGTGATATATGCCAAGAAATGTGATATATGCCAAGTGAAATATGTGTGGTTTAATACAGAATGAGAGAAATAAAATATTAAGTGAAATGTTAAACCTCCCATCCACTGATATTTTTAAATAACTCATCCATTGACATTTTACTTTCAAAAAGTTTGTGTTTAATATCTCCCCTTTATCATCCAGGGAAGATTACAGGTTTTAGACTCAGCTTGACCAGGGCTCAAGTCCAGGCTTTAGCACTAAACAAGTATCTGACTTTACATAAGTAATTGTCCCTCTAAGCTTCAGTTTCCTCATATGTAAAATGGAGTTACTGCTACAATTCTTCTACTTTAATAAATCCATTAATTATAATATTTAACTCAATAGGAACTTTAAAAAATGAGAAATACTATTTTAAATTTACATTTTCTTAAATGAATAAAAAAAATGCATACATTTTGTCATAGCAATGACTACCACATTACTTTTCATCATCTCAAAGGGTAAGATAAAATCTTCCCTACATAGATTCTTAAACATTCTTAGCTGTTGGTAGTTGGATGTAATTTCATGGTAATGAGCTTCTTCTCATAATGTCTTTGCATCTTGGAAGTTGATGGCAATATTTCAAGATATATTGACTCATTTTTAAAAAAATTAATTATGCACTAAACATCAAACATCCTCTCTTAAAAGTTAGCTAGAAGCTTTTGACAGATGAACATTTTAGCACCTGGGTAGTCATCCTTCAGGTCTCACAAATCAGTCATTTTGAAAGTTCTATGATGTCTTCTGACTGGTTTGGTAATATCTACTCATTTTAAGTGTATTGCTCTGTATGATTGGCCATGATTTTGTCATTTCAATGCTAAAAAAAATACAGATTAAAGCACTGTATTTAGGAATATCCTGTTGTTTTGCAATAAGGTATGGTCTTTCTCCTAGACATATTTTCTTCAGTTATGGTAAATGTTTGTCTCTCAGGCATATTTTCACTTTTTTGTACATACAGATTAATTTATCTCTTCAATGAGGTAATTATACTGTAATCTTTTAAAGGCATTTAAGTAAATAATAGAATTCTAAATTTAATTAGTTTTAAAATACAACAATGTATAGCTACATGAATATAAGTATCAAATCCAAAATCCTTACTCTGGCCAACCTGGATCTCTTTGTTCTGTCCTTATTTCCAGCTTCTATATCACTTCACCCCAGGCCACTGGTTGCTTTTGTATTCCTCAGTCATCACAAACTTGCTGCTATGACAATGTCTTTGCACTTGATTTTCCCATAGCCTGGAGTGCTGGCTCACTCCCTTACTTCCTTCAGGTTTCTGCTCAAATGTTACCCTGTCAGAGAAGCCTTCCTTGCCACTCAATACAAAATAGCACTCCCAAACATCACACTAACTTCTTAATTTGCTTTATAGCACTTAGCCCCATCTGACATATTTATATATGTGTTTAAGTGTTTATTCTGTCTCTTCTAATTAGAAAAGGAGAGCCAGAATGTATATCTACTTTATTGACTTCTATATCTCTAGAGCTTAGTGTTTGGCATATATTAAGTGTTCAATAAATATTGGTTGAATGAATTAGTATTGCGACAATCAGGTGAACAGGTGTTTTCTATGTAGAGTTACATTCACAAACTGTTCTCAACATGGACAGGGGACTAGCATAGTTCTTTCACCTTCATTGCAAGGCTTATTCTGATTTTCAAAATGTGTGAAGAAAAAAGTATATTGTTGCAAGGATTAAATAAAACAATGTATGGAAAGTATTAATATTTGGCAGAATACCAAAAGTTCAATAAATGCAATAATCTTACGTCCATCTGAATCCATTCTTGCCTCTTTCTCTCCTATCACAGTGAAAATGTTGACTTTTGTCTAATATAAGGCATCTGATAAAATTTTCCAATTTTAAGTTGCTGGGCATCAAACTGATGCATCTTAACCAATGAAGTATACATAGGATATATGCCAAGTGAAAATCTCATTTAAATCTTCCTTCAATCACCAAGAAAGAAATGGACCCTTAGTTACTGCAACTTACCACTTAGGTCTATGTGCTGTATAAAAAGAATGTTTACTCTCTGCTAGCTTTTAATTGACCACATTTCTGCCAGAACTCTCCATCATTATTGACAGGAATGTTCTCCCTTGTTAATTGCCCAGAAGCACATTGAGTGATTGACTATATTGTTAGGGCAGATTTGAAATGCATTGGCAGAAAAAAGTGGTGGTTTATAATCTCCATCTCATGGTAATGATACCAACCAACTGCTTATTTAGGAAAAAGACACTGATAATTTACCTGATTTTTAACTTTTTATACAGATGTCCTGATGGAAATTAGTGATGTTAACCCAACAAGTCACAAAGGCCCTCTTAGACTTCACCCATAAAACTCTGAGATCTATGATCAATCAGTGTGAAAAAATGAACAATTATTTGACATATAAGCAGGGAAAACCAATGGATCAATTGAATATTTGACATTTTTTGTTTTATTTATAAGTAGGAAATCTCTAGATTAATGAGAAGTTTTTAAATGAAAGGCTGAGTGTGTTTAATTTTTAATAGTATAATATTTTCTTTTAATATAGAGGCAACTAGAGTAATAGATAAAGTGCATATTTTCATGAGAGCTGGGCTTTTAAGCTAGCTTTACCTGGAAGTATTTGAGACACATGGAAAAGTCAATTAACAATACCTAGAGTGTTTTTGCAACCATATAATGAGGGAGTAGGTCTGGGTCAACAGTTACTGATATAAGAAATCATGTGAAGGGTTTTTAAAAATGTTAATGCCTGAGTCATCCTCCAGAAATACTGATTTCATCTCTCTAGGCAGGGAAATGGCTCTCAAACTTTACTCTGAATCAGAATCACCTTGCAAACTTGGTAAAAGTATAGAGCCCCAAGCCCTATCCTGCTTCAGGGAGCCTTGGCCCTTGTGCTCTGTATTAGCACTCCAGGTGATTCTAATACCATCAAAGTTTGGCATCACTGGTTTAGTGTTGAATATCAGACATTCTTAAAGCCTCCCAGGTGATGATTCCTAGGTGCAGCCAAGGTTGGTAACAGCTTATTAAAGTGATATTTAGGATTCTTCCATATGTGGTAAGAATAATCAAAATTGCTACTTTTATTAAGCATTTATTGCATATAAGGAATGTACTAAGAATTATCTCATTAAATAATCACAAGATTCTGTGCAGTGGGTAATAATAGTACTACTTTGCATATGAGAGGCAGGAAGGACAAATAATTTAGCTAAGATCATATGACTAGGAAGTAATAGATGAGAACCCAATCTGTAACCTCAAAGCTATACAATAAACTACTATCAATAATCTTTTGGAATTATAAGAGAAACTGAAAACTCTACAAGTTGGGAACATGTTAAATGATTTTCTTATATTAAAATGTTTCTGACTTGTAATTATACAGTAAAAACAAAGCAAATAATTTAAAAAATAAATGGAGAATATGGAAAAAAGAAAGTGTTTGTGAATTAAAAGGAAGGGGCAAACTGACAGAAGCAGGTTAGATTTAAGTTATTCTGTTTAATCTGGAAAGAAGATAATAAATTACTTGTTCTGATAGTATTTGAGAAGTTAGTATAAGGATTTCAGATACAGGTATTTTGTCATAGTTATAGTGAAGGGAAGATGGCAGGCATTTCAGAGGAAAGAAAAAATTTATTTACTTCTTTGAAATGGTTCCAGATGTTAATGATGCAATGGATTAAAAGAAAAAAAAGTAGTTTATACTGCAGAACACATCCTCTTTTCTCCTTTCATATTTGGGAAGACACTGGCTTAATGCCATTCTAAGCATGGAAAATACTTTGGCCACCACCATTAGTCACACTTGTGTTTACAAAGGAGTGACATAGTGCCTTAGTAAAGTATGGTTTCAGTCCTATGCAGGGGCAGGTGGTGCTTGGGAGACTGCCTTGCTTCTCTCAAAACACAGTCTTTCTCAGATTTTGTGTATGGGCTACATATGAGCAGAGTGCCCACACTGAAATGTTGGAGGAAATGGACATTTCCAACCATAAATAAATAAATAACATGAAGCTGACGATCTTTCCACACAATATTAAATTTAACCCCTGCCACTTGCACATTTCATAGACGGTTCTTAATAACAAGCAAAGTGAGTATTTATTTTCATTGGCATTATTTTCCCAATGGCATCTATACTGAGCATGCACTGTGTGGAGAGCACTAAATATTTAGCACTCTGGAGAATCTGAGAAATGGTTCCTGGTTCTGGTACTTTAATACTTGTTATATGATGTACATAAAATGTACATATTCAATTATGTTAAGACTGCGTATGTGCAAAGAATTGAATAGTTACACTGCCAACAAGTGATTGTGAGTCTTGAATATATTATATTTTAAATACTGGGTGGTACTGTGTTAACTTCCACAAAGACTAATTCTATAATTATTTTAACAGTGGGTAAATTACAATTGATCTTTAAGTAATATAAAAAAGGTACAAGAAAACTGTCTCTATATTGCTCTGAAATTCTCTTGGCTTCTTAAAAACATTCAGCATTGCAGGAAAATACTAATTAAAGGAAGACAAAAGTTGAATTTGGATTCTAGTGCCAAATGTGACTCTAATGTCTGCGGAATAATGATACAACATGTTTTTAAAACACTTTGGTAATAGGGCTGTGTTCTGCTGGAATTGGCAGAAAGGCAAATTGCAGGCAGGCACTGAAGGTAGAAACTACTGAAGATCAACCAGAGGTTTGTAATGCAAAAGGTGCCTCAACCTTAACTGTGGCCGGTGAGCTCAGCCGTGGCTCTATACTTAAAGACAGCTCGCCTTGATTTCCGGCGAGGATCACTCCCCAGGACTCAGATACTAGCTGGAGGAAGATCTTTAAGAGGAAACATTGGGCATTCTTCCTGATATGGGAAAGATCCAGATAATATCTAGTCCTATGTCAGGGATAGAGACTGAATTAGTCTTAATATTTGATTTTACTCAGACTCAATTTTTCAGCCACACACATACACAATATTCGGAGCAACTTTGCTAGGTCACATTCCTTATCTTTGGAAGCGCCAGCATGGAGCTCCTCGTCAACGAGCTCTGAGAACCAGCCAGGAATCACCAAATCCCATTCCCAAAAAGGACTGAAGCACGCGGAGGTGAACAGGAAGCCTCCGGGGCAGTGGGGAGCATTGAGGGCGGGCGGCAGCGCGGGCACGGGGAGGGGAAGGAGCGGAAGCACAGGTCTGACTCCTGACTGGCTGGAGTGGTTTTGGAGAAGTCACAGCTCCGGCTTGCCAGTCGGGAGCTGTCCAACTTTTCAGGAGCTTCGGGATCAGCGTTCGGGTGCCCTGGAGGCGGCGGCTACCGCTGCTGCCGCTTTTGCAGCTCCAGCTGCAAACAATTCCTGCTCTCGCTGCCGGCGCCCAAAGGAAGGAAGAAGAAGAAAGGGAGGAAGGAGGGACCAACCGTTGGCGAAGCGGCGCACCGCGCGCCCTAGTCTTGGTGACTTGGGGAGCCCAGGAGCGCGTCTCTGCCATAACCACTGTAGAGGGAGCCTGTCGTGTTCTGTGACCCCTCCCGCTCGCGGAGCCCCCTTTCGGTAGCCCCAAGCCTCTAGTGGCTTCAAGTGGGAAGCTGAGCACAGCCTCTGCTCGGTCCAGAAGCGGCGGCGGCGGCGGCAGCAGCGGCAGCATCTGGAAGGCGCTCCGGCCAGCGCGGTGAACCCGGGCTGGGCAACAGGGCGCGGAGCGGCGAACCAGGATGGAGGCAGAGGGCAGCAGCGTGCCGCCCAGGGCCGGCAGCGGTGAGGGCAGCGACAGTGCCGGCGGGGCCACGCTCAAAGCCCCCAAGCATCTCTGGAGGCACGAACAGCACCACCAGTACCCGCTCCGGCAGCCCCAGTTCCGCCTCCTGCATCCCCATCACCACCTGCCCCCGGCGCCGCCACCCTCGCCCCAGCCCCAGCCCCAGTGCCCGCTGCAGCCGCCGCCGCCGCCACCCCTGCCGCCACCCCCGCCGCCGCCCGGGGCTGCCCGCGGCCGCTACGCCTCGAGCGGGGCCACCGGCCGCGTCCGGCACCGGGGCTACTCGGACACTGAGCGCTACCTGTACTGCCGCGCCATGGACCGCACCTCGTACGCCGTGGAGACCGGCCACCGGCCCGGCCTGAAGAAATCTAGGATGTCCTGGCCCTCGTCGTTCCAGGGACTCAGGCGGTGAGTGAAGAGCGCCCCCTCCCCCATTCAGGCAAAGGGTCGTCTCCCCTCTTCTCAAATTCTCCTAGCTGGTCTCTTTATCACCACCAATCCAGGACCCAGGGTCAAATTCTATTCTGGAAATTGGGGGAGGGCAAGTAGGGGCGTGTCTGTCCTTGCTTCAGATTATACGATTCAGGTGTGTGTAAGAGATCCCCAAAGTGCTGCATAAATGTTAATTGGGGCTCTGTGTGTGTGTGTGTCCATGCGTGTGCGTGCGCGCGTGCTTCTTAGTTATGTGCCACCCACCAGCCCTCTCCGCACCCACTTCAATCCCACCCTTGCTAGTGAGACTAAACAGGCGAATCCAGTTTGCTCCGGAGGAGAAAGGGTGACCCTGGTGCTGCGATTTGAGCCAGAAAAGCATCCAATAATTTATCCGTTTGCCCCAGAGAGAGGAGAGGTTAGCAGGGCAGATATGAAAAGGGGAGGTATGGGGAGGGAGCAGGTGAGACTGCTTAGTCCCAGGGTTGCAGCTAAAAGCCTGAGAACAACTCGAGTTTCTCTTTGTCAAGTGGAGAAGTAAATTGAACAGCAAAAGGGAAGAACAAACACGTGGGTGACTTGGAGAGTTTGGAGCAAAATGTTCAGCTATCCTTACGAGAGAGAAAGAGGGAGGGATGGAAGGAGCGAGGACTCTGTGGGAGTTACACTGTGTCGGTGTGTGGGAGCGTGTGTGTATCAAGAGTGTGTGCCTGTCAGTAAACCCTGCAAGATCCCGGGAAGAAAGCACCTTGTTTTATCAGCAGGCAACACGTAGAGATTTGATTATAGTGATTTCCCCTTAAAGTAAAGTGCTCCTGAGACAGGGCAGGGAAGCCTCATGTCAACCGGGAGTTTTAACAGAAGCAGAACGCTGCTTTTCCAAGGAAATGTGTAGTGTAAAGGACCAGTTACAGCTGCTCTGAGGACTCAGCTGCAGATTCTTAACTCAAGAATGGAGGTGGGTGTTGGGCCTACATTTGGTCCCTTCCTGGTAACCCAGAAACAGCTCCTTTCTTCCCTGTCCCAGTCCCACCCCCCTCCAATGCCCTCAATCTTCTCCCCTCCACAAGCACACAAAAAGGATTTCAGGAGCTGCTGATCCTTAGTATACCTAACGACAAAGTAGAGCTGTCACTAGCTAACCTTAGACATGGGCAGGCACGGATGTGCTGCATGCCCAAGCCATATATCTGGATAGTGGGTAATTGTAAATTGTAAATTAGGTCTGAGTGTGGAAACAGGAAATGTGGGGCTGGGATTGTTTGTCCAACTCTGGTTGACAGTAGGTTAGATTCATTAGAAAATCATAATGGTGTTCAAATGAGTCTTTATCTGAGTTTTTCTGGTGAGCATGTCTGTGTGTTGTATACACTATGAACGAGGGAATCCAGCCAAATGGAATATCCCAAGCCTGATGTGTACACATCGTGTCAGCTTGTCCATATGCTCTTAGCCCCTGTGCTTCCTCAGACAGGGGTAGGTGATGTCCTCACACGTAGGTACCTTGTTGGTGATGTCCTTGTACCAGTTGGATGCAAAGAACGAGAATTATAGTTAATGTCAATTCAGATCAATTTAAACTTTGACAATTAGTGTAGATTGCAGAAATTTATAAATTAAGATACAAGTTTCATTTTTGTAGCCCAGACTACTAAAACCCTCATGCAGTTTTACTCTTTGTTGGAAGAGGTGGTTGTCCTCCTCTTTGGTTGAATACTATATTATATGGGTTCCCAATGGTAGAATAAAAGTAAGTATGACGCTTTGTATATTTGACCTCTTAATAGAAAAATTTTGTGTGATGATGAGCCCTTAATAAATACTGAATAAGAACAAGAGTTTTAGCTTAATCTGTGGGTTGATTAATTTTGTAGAGTTTTTTAATTGACTTCATTTTTTTAAATTAAATAGAGTGTGTCTGGCAGGATGGAGGGGAGAGAAATAAGCTAATTGGAATAGAGGTATTACATCATTGGTTTGAATTTATTTTTTATTTTTTCTACATGGATTAATTGTTCTATTTTAAATTCCTTAGTTGAATGGTTCACAGGAAAACTAATATGTATAATATTTACATGTAGCTTCCAGTGTGGCCCATCTGATATGTCATTGTCATTCTATTTAAAGATCCTTAGACTTACAATTCTTTATATCACTTGCATATCTCCCACATGCTCACACATTGGATGTCATGCTTTTTCTTAATAGAGTTGTTTTTGCAAATAAATGAATGTTCAAGGAGGGTATGGATATTAGTTTGATTCTTTAAAGAGAACAGTAACAATACTTTAAAATTATCACAGAAATTTTATATTTATTAGCTTATATGAATCCAATGAAAACATTGAGATGAGATGATTATCTCCATTTTATAGAAAAGAACACTGAGCCCTAGAGGATGTGATTAATTTGTTCAGTATCACACAGACTGTGAGTGCTATAGCTAGACTGAAATCCAGGTCTCCTGCCTCCACGAAGACAGTGGGGCCCTCTAAAATAAATGTGCGCAGAATCTGGATATGTTGACAGCATCAGGAAACATATGAAACCAAACATGAAGTTCATGTCGATTGGTACCACAGGACATAAAGCCAGAATGTAGCAAAAATGAGATATGTTTTAAATCTATTTTTAAAAAACATGACAGGTACCACAAGCTTCTGGAAGTAATGAGAGATTTTAACTTTAGAAATCCTGAACAATATAAAGTGGTGTTAATAATCCCTATAGAGGTGAGCCAGTGTATTTGTTGACTTTGTACAATGCATGCAATGATATTTATGAAACAGTGTTCAGAGAAATTAAAGCTAATTAGAACACTTAACATCATTTTTAGTGTTCTAAAAAGGAAAAAGAAAAGCGTGAGTGTACACACACAAATGCACACCACCATCCAAATGGGGGGTTTAAATTTTCTGTCAAGTTAATGTCTCTGAAAAAGCCTCATGAGTGGATGGATGAATGATTCCCTAAGGATTATCAAGAAAGATATGTCTTTTAAAAAGCTATTAGCACGTACAATAGCATTTCCAGATATGATTATTATTTTCTTGACTGAAATTGTGAGAATTAGTTATAGTTTGTGAAGCAATGCGAAAGAGGAATCTTGGTTTAATAAAGAAATTTATATAAACAGTAAGGAAGCAATCCTCAGACATTTTCTGGTCAATTCTTTTGATTCCTTGGAGAATGTGGATATGTTAAATAAGTTTTGTATTAAAGTGTATGTGTCTAATAAGGTAAATTCATATTTTAACCTCAATATAGATGACATTTGAAAGAATAAAATTGCCAGAAGAATAAATCTCTATATTACCAAGAGAACTAAATGAAATACGAAAAATTTTAAAAGACTCTTTAAAAATGTATATAGCAGATTAATCATTTCAACCAGTAATCCCTCAAAATGTAACAGCCATTTAACTGAACTGATAATTTAATTATTTCTTTGATTTTCCTCTATACAACAAAATGTTTTCCCTGTCAGTAATGTTTTCTTTTGAAATAGGCAGGAGCTGAATAGTCTCAATAATACAAAATTCAAATAACATAAGTGATTTTTTGATATTATCAAAACATTCTAGATGACAGAGATGTAAGTATCAAGAAGGGTACATTGTATTTAGGTATTTTAGAAGTATAATCTAAAAACTATAATCATACAAAATATAAATCCCATGAATATTGTAATATATTTATTTGACATTGACCTTTGAAATACATAAACATGATATATTAAATTAAAGGAAAATTATATTGTCATATTTAAATACTAAAATAAGTCAGGTGTTAATTTTTCTACTCTGGGTTATAAAAGATATTTCTTCATTGTTTTTACTGATTTTGCCAAAGTTTTTTTGTGTAGTTTTTTTCTTCATTAAAGGATATAATGGCAATCCAAGTTCATGATGCAAAATTGGAATTTCACATTACCAAAATAACTAATTGAGAACCTGGTCATTCAAATTGTCTATATCAGTGAATCTAAGACTTTGGATTTTAGGAAACATCTTTTAAAAAATATTTGGATAACTGACATAAGGTCGACATCTTTGAATTTTAATAAGTAAGGATATTAGGATAATTAAATAGCAAAAATGTAAGGACATTATTTTTTTTTACATTTTCTACATATTGCCAACACACTATTAGACATTTAAACAAAAATTAATTTGACCATTTCTTTAATTATTTGCCTCCACCAGAAGATTATCTTAGTAACTTGATTTAGTACTTTATCAGCTACTGTGTTCTGAGACTGATGAATCAGAAAAACATGAATCCATCACCCTCTTACATTTTTTTATTCTGGAATTATATACCTTTCATGTTTCATGGGGACAGGAGGTGGTGGGCAGGAGGAGGTGGAAGGGAAAACGAGAGAGGAACATGTCGCCCAAGCATGGAATATTCATAAGCACTTATTTCATTCTAATTACACCATTTCAGTTTAGTTGCCCACTTATGGAGCAGCAACAGCGAAATAGGTAACCAACAATGTCAATAAGACACACTTCTCTAAGACTATGAAATGTCAAAAAGGGAAAGGACTGAGAGTCAAACTAACCTGGCCGATCACTGCTGGTCTTTGACACAGGAAGAAACGTGGCCTGAGGGGTTAAATTACTTAACACAGCTAATTTACTAGCTGAACCAGATATCTACTATATCTCCTGACAATTACTTTACATTTAACATGTTCCAACTTTTCACCATCACTGTCTCCATCTTCCAGGCTATAGACTGAAACCGGACGTTTGGAAGTTACTTTAAAGAAACATTTGTAAATGGGATCTTCAAATTTTGGTGAAAGACTGATGACTTCAGAAAAGAAAACATTCTTTCACTTTCTAATTTGGATACATTTATACACACACACACACACACACATACACACAAATAATGGATTAGTCACTAATCTCTAACTCTAAACTTTAATGTGGGTTTAGAGAGGTATCTTGGGAAGGATTCTTAAAGAGCATATAGAATAATAGTCTAAGAAGACTAAATCCTATTAATGACTTTTGCTAATTATTCAAATATCTCAAATCTAACATAAGTAAAATTATGTCCCTCTCACAGCTTATTATCCATCTACAAGTTTAAAAATATGCAACATGTGAGTCTATAACTTGAATGCTGCTCATCCTGGCTCATAACAGCAATGTTGCTAAGGGATTATACCAAATAGCACTGTATTATATTTCAAAAGATGTTGTGGTTATTTATACCCTGAAGAACATTTTTCTACATTTAAAAATAGGAAGTCTAATTTTTTCCAGAGATGAAGGCATTTTACCTTATCTTTTAAAACTTATTAGCTAAATTGGTTTGACTCTATACACACACATACCACCATCACCATAATCCTCACTATACCACTTTGGAGATCAACTGATAATTCTGTAAGATTTGCTTTATCATCTAAATAAGCACTTATAGCTATTGACCTATCTCAACATGTGGTATCACCATCCATACAGTTGTCTCAGGCTAGTGGTATTCTTAGATAATTCCTCTCCCTTAACTCTGGATCTCAGAGACCACCAAGATCTTTTTAATCTACTTCAAAAATATCTCTTGTATTTTCCCATTGCCCTAGTTCAAGCGCTTATCATCTGTTCACAAAAGTACTGCAATATCCTTTAAGTGGTCTCCAGTTCTAATCTCTCCTAACTTCAATTTATTTTACACTCAAGTTCACCAGTCTCATCATCCCCTGGTCTGAAATCTTAGGATGATTTATCTTTGCCTTCAAGATAAGACTTCAGTTTCTTAATCTGACTCTTCAGAATGCAGAAAGTCTTACTATTCATCCTTTTCCATAAACCCCATGAAATAACCACACTGAAGTTCTGGCCATGATCTGAGCTTTCAGTGCCTTTTCATACCTCTCTGTTTTCTGAAGCTGTTTCTTTCTTCTCAGTTGCTTTCCCTTTCCCCTACACCACTCCCTTCTTAGCTGTTCTAAAAGCTCATGAATATCTTTTCAAACTCAATTTGTATGTTACAACTCTTTCAGATATTCATATAAGAAGAGTGAATATTTTTCTCTTCTGGCTTTTCCAAAACATTTTTTATGCGTTTATACTCTAGCAACTAGTTACCAGTTATAATTTAATAATTTGTTTTATCTGTCTCCCTCATCAAGTACATTAGGATCTTGCACAGTAGATGGTTTATATAGGTCCTTAATTAA
Organism: Cheirogaleus medius; assembly: GCA_008086735.1. NCBI lineage: Eukaryota > Metazoa > Chordata > Mammalia > Primates > Cheirogaleidae > Cheirogaleus > Cheirogaleus medius. The sequence goes on along the minus strand of VBSM01002608.1, from coordinate 9,827,962 downwards.
TGATGAGCTTTTAAATGTGGAAAAAATAGTGAAACCTTGCCTTTCTGGTTTGTGCTCTCTCAGACAGGACATATTTGATTTCCTTAATAGTATCTATGAAGCATACAGTGGTAGTGATAATTCTACCCATTTAATAGATGATAAAAGGAAATATTAGATCTCAGAAAAATAGACACATATTCATGTTCAACTTGGCCTTGAGCCTTAAAACTCCTATTCTGGTGATCTTTTCGTTATACTGTGAGTATCTGTTGGTATCTGATGAGAAGCCCCTAATTTGAGTTAAGACCATGAGAACAGAGGAAAACTATAATGATTATAGAGACAGGTAGCAGTTTTGATTCAACCTGTGAAAAAGAACATCAGAATGAATGTAATTCTGATGGAATAAAGCCCCCCACATATACCTTTTAATTTAAAAGGATACTTCTGCAGAGTAAATTCTTAACTTTGGGTTCTTCGGATCCACAGGATCCATTACATTTGAGGGTAGGTACACATTTTTAGGAGAATGTTCAGCAGATTCTCAACAATCCACAAAATTTAAGACACTGTGTTCTAAAGTTAACTAAGTTATTGGCTGATTCACTAAGGGAAAAGTTATGAGAACATCATATACCAATGGAGTAATAATCTCACTGGGATAGCTAAAAGCAGTTTGAAATGGGATTTTAGAAAAATGCAACACATTGGACAGATAAAATATTTTTTCTTTATTTCATCATATAATGGGAGTACAAATATTGTTAGGGTTACATACATTGCCCCTACCATTCCTCCCCCGCCACCACATGCCAGAGCTCCAAGCGATGGACAGATAAAATAATAGGCTTATTTTAAAATGACCTATCTCCAGTGGGATTGTAAGGGATTACTTGACTTACAATTTGATATAAATATATATAAGAATATTAAAGAACATTTTTAAAAAAGGCTGTTTTTCCCTATAAGATATCAGAACATATCATATAGGCTATTAATTCAAACAGCAAGACATTAATTCAGGAATAAACCAATAATTCTCAATGAACTAAATAAAGAGTCAAGAATAATACCCATGTATATAGAAACATTTAGGATTTAGTAAGGATAGCATCCCAACTCTGTAAGAAGAGAATAAATTATTTATTATATAGTATTTAATGGTTTATTGAAATAAAAATGATCCTTATCTCATACTATAATAAAAACACTCAAAATCAATAATAAAAAGATTTAAAAACTTAAGAGAAAAATAGACAAAAGATATGAACAGGCAATTCAAAAAGAAATAAAGATTAATGACAAATATACATTTAAAAAGTATTTCTACCTGGTGAACAGACAAAAAATATAATTAAAACATCATTCTTATTTCATTTTTCATCTCAGTTTGGAAAAACGAAAAAGATGAATAATTCAAAAGAATTTGAGAAGATATGGATAATTAGGCACTTTCTTGTATACATTTTTAGCAGAGTATAAATTAGGAAAATATTGGTGGGTAATCAAATAATATATATCAAAATATTTTAAGTGTGCATACCTCTGTCCCAGTAATTCTATGCTTAGGAACTTGGCTTAAGAATATAATTGAATAAGTGAGCAAAGAAGTACTATATTGCAATATTGTATGTAATAGTAAACATCTGGAAACCACCAAATATCTTTCAATAAAGAAATGGGAAAATAAATTATGTCATAAATGCAACAAAGGACTTCTAGATAAAGAATGAGGGAGATCTATGTGTATTGCAATGTAGTTTAAAACTGAGTTATTATGTGAAAAACGCAACTTTGAAAGTAGGTAACAGAATATGGTACCACTTACTTGTATGAGTTCAGGCATACTTATATTTACACATATGAGATTATGTCTATATATGTGTGCCTATGCTTCAGCTTGAGAAATTCCACTAGATTCTCCTGTATTCAGCCTCCTGTTCTTTTTCATCTGGTTACCTGAATGTGATTTAGATGCCTTATGTGTTCTCTGGTTCTTAGGATTGAAAACTAAGATTTTATTTCATTTTCTTTCTCAAATACCACTTTGTAACTTGATTCACTACTGTAACTGTAGCCCTCAAAAAGCCCAACCTGACTAACTCCCAACTTGTTTTGGAATTCTGGGATGCTAGCCCAAATTGGGCCCCCCTTATTCGTGATAGGAGAATGGAACTAAAGGAATAAGAGAAGTTGGTGTTAGTATCCGGCTCTCTGCTTTTCTGTGCTGACCATCCCATTCTCTAGATATTCATATTAAATAATATCCACGTCCAGTTGAATGTTCCAAGATAATCTAGTTACAAAATGTAGCCACATTAAATATGTAGCTTGACTTACTTAACTACAAACCAGTTAAAAATTAGAAGTTACTTTCCAAACATCAGGTTGATGCTTTGGAGTAATTTATTCATAACCCTTCTTTCTGAAAGTAGAGAAGCACCCTTTTTGTCTATTGAAACTGCTGCATGTTCATCATAACAATATTGTGTTTATTTTCCTATTATTTTTGTTATTATTGTTGCTATTTACCCAATAGGCAGGTATGCTTTCAGCTCACTTTAAATCATAACATATAAAAATTTGCAGTCTTCTATATACACATTTTTGTATGACTGACATTTGGAATCATTCCCACCACCTGGGGTCTTTCAGTTGTATTGAGGACCATGTTCAGTTTGTCCAATGGTAAGTAGCCAGGCATCTCTGAAATCATGTAGCTACTTATCATGGAAGTTTCTACTACAGGTACTGAAGGAAGATCATCAAACACTGATAAATACCCTGTGCTTTTCTTATCAGATTTTGGAGAAGTAATAGAGTATAATAAAGATCCTCATGGAGAATATGGGTTTAAGAAATCTATACTTACATTAACCACTCTGAAACTGTGATAAATATTCACTGAAATATCAAATAAGTCAACAGATCCACAGTTTGTGAGGAAAAGGAAGCTAGTCTTGGTTCAGTGGGTTAGGCCAAACTTTGTGTGTAAATATGTGTCTTCCCACTTAAGGGCCTATACGTGTATTATTTCCTCTGCTTGAGATGCTCTTTCCTTCCCACCTATTAGCTTTGACAACACCTATTTATACTTGAGATCTTAATTCAAACATCACTCTTTCAGTGAAGTCTTTTCAGATCTCTCAAACCTGTCATAATGCTCTATATTTCTCCTTTATGGCATTTATTATGTTTTCAATTATGTGTTTAATTATATAATTATTTGATTGATGCCAATCTCTTCCACCAAACTATAACACCATATGAAAGCAAGGACCCTGTCAGTTTTGTTCACATTCAAATACAGTATTTGTACATTGCTTTCACTTAAACAATTATTTATAAATAGATAAATGAACCCCAGAGTTAATAAGATTATCAATTTTATAAAGCTAGGAATCTACTATTAAAAGAGAGCTGGAACAATTTCAAATGCAGACAACCTTTACCATGTGCTTTATTTGATTAAAGAGTAAAGAAATTACTATATAATTTATTTGATATAAAAGACACCTTCAGTGTTAATGGGTACAAGTATCACCTTTGAAAAGAAACCCAAAAGACAGGAAGTCAGTAAAGAAGTAGTACCATGGACTATCAGGATTATGAGGTTATAGAAGAATTATATTTAATAAGATAGCAAATAAAAATAATGATATTAGATACTAATTTTAATGCTATTTTGTGTTTTACTTTTATGATTATTTTAGTGTTGATAAATTATCCATTATTTAACCTTTATAATAATTATAAATATTCTGCCTCAAATTCATTGTTTCTGTTAATCTGGTTCAAATATGTACAAAATGCCCATAACTACTCAAACCCTCAGCACCTGGTAGTTCATCATGACTTTAAGAGTCAAGAGTAAAAGTAAATAAATTTCTTGCCTGAGATTATACGTTCTAATTCAAAATGATCTAAAAACCTTAACAATCATAAGAAAAAGTAAAAGTATGCACCATTATTCTGGCAAAATAGCATTTATTTTATAAATCTTTCACTTTTACTTTATGTATTATTTTTATTTTTGGTGTAGTAAGGCCTGGAAGCTGTTAGTCATTACTTCTGTTGACATGGAATATTGTGTAAACCAAAGTCACAAAAGAGTGTAATAAAAATTATAAATAACAGGTCATATAAATACTTAATAATCCCATTATTGCAATATTTCAGAAAAAAATATCTTGTTAGGGAAAACAAATTTTTATTTGTTTGTTTTTAATGGCAGCCATTGCATGGAGACCCAGACTCAACTATTTTACTATTTATTCTCTGGTGGAGTGAGATTCAGTTTTCAGTGAGTTCAGATATAATGATTACATGTCTTATTAATTGGACACAAGGTAGAGAAAACATAGTATGCTTTCTGTTATGTCATGTATCAAAAGTACTTTCTTTCTTATAAACATGTCTACCTTCTTAGCTAGATTTAAGAAATGACTGTACAACACATTGAAGTAACTTTGCCAATCAAGTTCAATGTAATATTTCCCCAATGATATTTTAACTGATTTAACCAAATTAGATTATTGGTTTGTTGATATTGAACTGGAGACTCATTTGATTGTTTGTCACTATATCAGTTTATAACTCATGAAAAATTTCAGAAATTTGTAAACCATTAGAACCATAAAGAAGATATTGAGGACATAGTCGGAATCTGTAGAAAAGCAATAGCATATACCAGCATTGGCCCTCCACCAGTATGGCAGCTTGTTGATTGCTTTGAATGCTGTTTATTTCTAAGAATTTGCTTTAAATATTTGATGTAGCTAATTAATGAGTATTTTGGATCTTCTGTCTATTATAAAAATCTGCCCATGAAAAATAAATGCAAGCAGATTATAAAAGACTCAACTGAAATACAATAATTATATCCTCAAAAGCCCACTAGTATTTTGTTTACCAGAATATTAACTGTCATCTGATTTTGTGAAACAGTAGAAATTGTTTAGGTAGATAGCTAAAGGCTGTAGTAACAGCTAAAGGCTGTCAGTATTTTCCAAGGCAGTAGCCTGATATACATAGAGTTCAGTTCAATATACATAGAGTTCAGGCTGCATGGGATGGAGCTGGCAAGGAAATGGAATAAGAGGGAGAGAAGGCTTTGCCGAAATTCCTCGACTTTCCTCTAAGATGTTAGAGAGGCACTGATAGATTTTAAGCAGGGAAATTATGTGGTTTGCTTTGAATTTTTTAAAACTTACTTTGGTAGCTACATGGAACATGGAGTGGGAAGAAACTGGAGGTGTGACTTAGGTGTTTATTGTAGTAAACCACATAAGAAATAAATGGTGATAGTCTAAAACTAATGCTGTGGCAAGAAGGATGGACAGGAAGAGATGAATTTACCAGATTTTTTTTTTAACTAGAAATGATGGAACTTGTTGACTGACTGAATTAATGCTGTTAGATAAAATAATTTTCAAATTAAATATTTTCTTATAAGTGTAATTAAGGAACCCATAAATATCTGGACACATAAGATTAATTTAAAATCTCATAGTTTTACTTTTCTTTAGTCATTCTAATTTTTTAGCTTGTTTGTGAGGGGTGAAAGTTTGAAATATTAGTTAAGGCAAACAATTTTTAACAACTTGTCTGCAGATGGATGAAATCTGTGGTGTTGTTGTAGATAGCTCACTTTTGCCATTGCATTAAGCATAACAAATGCTTTTTGATTGTGAGTGCATAGGTGGTTATATTCCATTTCAGGCCATCACTAATTAATTGCATTAATTTACTTAAATTGGTTTTCTCACTTCATTGGAAAATGTGAAAAATGGCACTTGATGAAACTACTTCCTCTTAAGAGACATCAAAAAGGCTAATGAACTTTCTTTTTCCGTAGTCTCTCTCTCTCCCTCTTGTCTCTTCCCTGTTTTCTCTTCTCTCCTTCTCTCCCTAATTTGGAAGCTTCTATGCCAGGCTTTCCAGCTCTAGTTTTCCTTTTTTTTTTTCCCGAGACAGAGTCTCACTCTCTTGCCTTGGCTAAAGTGCAGTGGCATCATCATAGCTCACTGCAACCTCAAACTCCTGGGCTCAAGGGATCCTCCTGCTTCAGCCTGCTGAATAGCTGGCACTACAGGTGCACACCTCCACACCTGGCAAATTTTTCTATTTTTTGCAGAGATGGGGTCTCACTGTTGCTCAGGCTGATCTTGAACTCCTGGCCTCATGCAATCCTCCCACCTCAGCCTCTCAAAGTGCTAGATTACAGGTGTGAGCCACCATGCCCGGCCAGCTTTGGTTTTCTACTCTCCATTATTTTTGTATTCATCCATTCCAGGAAATCCTTCATACACTGGTGTGCATGTGTGCATGCTTGTGAATGGTAGTAGTGTGTTATTGCAAAATTACTACTTCTTTGATTTTTTTAAAAAACCTTTGGAAAACTTGCCTAAGCTTTTTTATTCCTTTCCACAATTGTATTTTCTTTTTAATATCTACCATGGGCTTTTACCTCTGATTAAGTCTATGTGCATATAATATGTTAACCACACTGCCAAACCTTTGCATTTGATATACATACCTCTTATAGACAACCAACAGAAACACAGGCAAAACAAAATAGCGACAACAATAAACATGTCCTATTCTTTCTTTTGCTTATTTTTTCCTCTGCAGGTTCCTCTTCTCTAGGATGGCCATTCTTATGAACCACACCTAATAATTCTTCAATGTATCATTTTCTTAGAATTTAGGTATTTTGTTACCATACAGAGTTGTAAATATGGAGAGATTTGCCCTCAAATCTGAGTTTTTTGGTTATATGTACATTTTAATATATTTTGGTTCTCTGTATGGCATTTTTGGTTCTATGTTTACTTTTATAATACCATTTATGCATAGAATAACTACTATGCTTTATTTTATTCTGTGTTATCTTGTCCTTCTTGCCCTTCATCCTATTACTTAGTATTAGGATAAGTATGCAACAGTAATTTTTTCTTTTCAAGATAGAAAAACTTTTATATCTTTCTAAGATAATATTACTAGAACCAGCCATTTAGAGATCAATATTTAAAAGACTTTTTCATAGTACATTGAAATACACTATACCAAATGTCCCTCACATAGAAGGGTTTTATGTTGAATAAAAGCATAATAAATCTATTCTAGAAAGATTCCTCTGTTAGTAGCATAGAGGGGGAATAAGAATAGAGAAAGATTGAAGGTGGGGGTATCTAGTAGAGATATTAGAAAAAAACAATCTAGGAAGATGGGTGACAAAGGCATAAATTACAGCAACAGAGGAAATAGGCTGATATGAAGAGGCTAGTTTTGTCCATTCTTTGCAATCAATTTTAAAAAAGTGGGTAGATGAGGACTAAAGAAGATATGGAAATGTTAGGTTATATACTCGGCCATCTGGGTGGGTGATGGTACCACTGACCAGGGGAAGAAAGTTGAAGAGTTTGCCTGTGAACATGCAAATAGAAATGTTTGGTAGATAATTGTCATCATAATCATCATCATAACCTTCACTGTCATCATCTTATCATCATGTCCTCAGCACTACCATTTATTGATTAACTAGGTCTGATATTCCTAGAAGGTTTACGGAGATCACATCTCAATTTTTTTAGCAGTTCATGAAGTCGATACCCTTATCTCTATGTGCAGACATGGAAAATAATACTTAGAAAAATCATAGAACTTGTAGATTGACCCAGGTCAATGCTAGAGTTTTTCTGACTCCAAAATTCTGGTGGTTCTTTCAATATGTCAGATTTCAGGAACTCAGAAGAATGGGAGAATGTCATGGTTTGTTTGGAAGTTACTAGCAAAATATGGTAAGAATCAATAAAAATACCCAAAGAAAGGATGTCAGTGGAGAAGAAGGTCAAGGATGAAGCTCCAGGACCACAGACATTTAAAATACAAGTGAGAACACAGGAGCCAGTGATGGAACCTAAGGAGGAATTCTAACCTTGAGCTCTTTTAAGCAAAACACAGATTCCTCCTTGTGTTCATTTGAAACATGAACTCTTGGAAAAAGACAGTTTATGTTGGCTGTGTAAGAAAACAAGCCGCCTGCCATGATTTATGTGTCAATAAAAGAGCAGAGAATTTGTTGACAATTCATCAAGTTATGTAGGCGGGATCCTTAATCATTAGTATCTAAAAAGAGAAGGTTACCAGCTGCCAGAAGCTTTCTGAATTACCTGGCAAGTGAGGATATCTGCAAACCCTTGCACCTTGTGTACTTATCCAATTGGACCCCAATACTGCCCCATAGAGTTGCTCTTTAATTAATCTAATGGTTTACCGGTCTATGAAGAAAAATAATCACAGCTTGAGGTTAGAAAAATTAAAGATGAAGTTTATTCATTTTGCAGTCAGGTAAATGCTCCCTTTGTTTTAAATTAGTACCATCTATATGAAAAAGGGAGGATGGAGTTTACCGAGTTAGGCTGAAAAGTCCTTGGGATGATTGAATATAGGGAAGAAAAACTGAACATTTACATAATCAGGACAAGAACACAGTCCTGACTTGAACATTTTCTTTGTGTAAGGAAAGGGGTGCAGTATTGCTGGTTATTGTTTGCACATAGTATTACATTGGATTCTCCAAATAATTTCATTTTTTTAGAATGGTAAGAAATCATAACCACTGCAGAGAGAAAAGAAACACAGGTCTGTTTTCTTTCATAAATACCATCACTCTCAGGTTATAACTCTATTATCTACAGTCTTTCCAATCATGTTAAGTGAAGATTGTCTTCTCAATAAGAATACTTTTTTTTCTGCAGTTCAAGTTCCCTTCTGGCACATATTAGAATTCTCCAGTATTCATATTTCAATTGTTATTCATGGTATGAAATGAATCAATGAGATAAAATTTCATATAGTACAATGGGAACAGACATATTTGTGTAGATAACATGGAGATGCTGAAAGGTAGAGTGAAGGACATTATCTGAAAATTAACATCTCACTGGACTCATCAACTCTAAATTGTGCTTCTTATATATACAATTATCAACAAAGGATCAAGACTATTTTATATTAGATTACTTGATTTTTTATTTCAACAAGTCTTTTTGACTTATTTAAGAATAGTTTGTTAGAATGAAAGTATTGGCATAATTCACTAGTTTTTTAAAACATACAAAGCAGAGTTGAAAGGGAATGTAGAAGCCATGACTTCTTTTTTATATCATCATATACAATATTTTTCTACTTATGTACTTTTATTACTTTGGTTTAGAGATATATAGAGGTTGTTACACCAATATTTTAAAGTCAATTCTCTCCTCTTCATTCCTGCAATATATTGGGTTGAACCATCTTTGTAGGTGACAGTTGTCAAATGCTGTCAAGTTCACATGGCTTAACCTAATAGAATACCATGCCCTTAGAGAAGGGAAACCTCTTCATATTTTCTCCTTCCAGGTTTTTGGCTCAATCTAGGTTTCTGCGTAGTTGGAGTGGCAAATTCCACTCCTGCATCTGGTGAGCTGTGCAGTTAGCAGCTTTGACACTTTTCTGCACTGTTCAAACAATTACAGCCCCGAAATGTGAGTGTGGCCTTAAAAAAGGCTGATTCCATGTGATCACCAGATTGCCTCAAGATCTGCCCAGTCATCCCCCTGACTGTGCATCTTTTAAAAATCTGTGTCATCTGGGTGTAGAGAATGAGAAGAATGTACTCTTGATCTCTGCTTAAATTTTCAGAATTTCTCCTTCTAGATCATAAACTAGAGGATTGGAATTACACTGTTTTATGACTTGAGTCCATGTAGCATGTTTCCCACACACCCCCCCCCAGAGTATGTGTTTTGTAGGTATAGGAAAGGACAAGAATTGAAGGAAGGGAATAAGAGAAGCATCTCAGCCCCAGAAATGTGCCTTTGGCAATTCAAATGCTGAGTAGCTGGTTTGATGTAACCACTTTGTTTACAAGAACATCCAAGGACAGACTGACACAGTCTCCAATTGTTTTTTGGCATCCAACAGTTGTGGGAATAGAGTATAAGAAAAATCTTTCCATTTTCGTTGAGAGGACCCATATTCTATGCCATTTCAACCCAAATCAGTAAGGTTTTTTCCTACTGATCTGTACTATTCAGTTATCCAGATGTGCCCTCTTGACAGCATAGTCTTTTTTTCCTGCTAACTTTGTTTACAGCTGCTATTCAGAAGTGAACATTGTTGCTATTTAGATGTGCACACCTGCTGAGATCAAACTCACTCAGCGAGCTTTAAATTCAGTATTAATGGGTAAAATGAATACTGTTTCATGCTTTATCATTAGCAAAAGGGAGGGGAAGGAATCACAATAAAGTTTTATTGAACTATTACTATGCCAGGTCCTTACACTTATCGTTTCAGCTTCCAAATTTTGGTTGCGAAAAATTATGATTTTAAATGGTTAAGATAGTAAATTGTAGGTAGTGTATTTTACCACAGTAAAAAGTTGGAAAAAATATGATTTTGACTAATCTAGCCAAGGTTACAGAGTTAGTTAGTAGCTTTTCATTACAAGATAGTTGCTGACTTGTGATAGAAACTTCGTTTCCAAGTTAAGAATGGTTTCCTCCAAGGAAAGACTATGATGTGTGTTCTCTCCCTCTGCTGCCTGCCCCTGTAAGTAGTCAGTGATTATTCTGAGCTTTCCATTTGGAACACTAAATGAAAGTATCTGCATTTCACTGAGATGGGTGGGGAAAATGCTGGAGAAAATTTTGGGGTGAAGATAATGAAAGCAATTTGCTTTTTCTCCCTTGATGACAAATTTGAATGAGTATGGATGTACACATGTCCATATGTGTGCGTTTGTGAGTACCCACAGATTTTTCACCAATTTATGTTCAAATACCGAAGTTGTACTAATTAAGCAACATATATGCTTTCAGCATGGTACCTTTTGCAAAGCACCAAATGCCATATTAGTTTTCTATTGCAGCATAACAAATGACCACAGAATTAACATCTTCAAACAACACATATTTGTTAGTTCACAGTTTCCATGGGTCAGGATACTGGCCTTGGCTTAGCTGAGTCTTTGTTCCAGATCTCAAAAGGCTTTTATCAAGGTATTGGGCAGTTGAGGTCTTATTTGAGGCTCTGGCTCTTCTTTCAAGCTCACATTGGTGTTGGTAGAATTAATTTCCTTACAACTATAAAATTCATGGAAGCTTGCTTCTTCAAGGTCAGCAAGGGAAGTAGACTCTGACTTCTAGACTCCATTTTGAAGGGCTCACCTAGTTAAGCCAGATCCAGATCAATACCGGATAACTTCTCTCTAGATTAACTTAAAGTCAACTGATTAATGGCCTTAATTATATCTGAACAATCCTTTACCTTTGTCATATTCCATTGGTTAAAAGAAAATTGACGGGCACACTTATAACTTTGACTCAAGCAGTACAAAAGCAATCCATGTAACCAAAACATTTATACCCCTGTAATATTCTGGAAAACAAAAAAAGAAAGAAAATTAAAGATCTTGACCATTCTCAAGAGGAAGGGATAGCACAAGGGTGTGCATCACTGAGGGTCATCTCAGAATTCTGCCTACCACAATAATGTTCTATGTTTATGTAAGTATGTGTCAGTGTGTGTTTATGTGTGTAGATAATAATTTACAAAAATGAATTTCATGTATCCACAAACAGGTGGCAACTACACACCACTTGCCTTCTTACTTGGAATGTTTTTTCCTAAAGTTTCTCCAGGGTCTTTTACTCCCATTATTAGATCTCTCTTTTGTCCTGGCTTCACCTTTCTTAGACAAGAAAGCATTAAATTTGGCTCTGAAATGTACATTTCAATACTATCTCCCTGTCTTGGCAGCAGTGGTGAGTGAGCCTTTAGTAAATCATTTGTGATCCTGAATGAATTTCAGTCATTTGGAGTAAGGCCATGGCCCACATGTTTGATGTCACCAGCCTGATTTTTGTAATGAAACTCTATCAGTAAGGTAAATAGATAGCCCCTTCTTAAGCGTGCATTTTTTTTTTATTTTATGTAATGTTTAGTCATTCTTGCAGTGGTACAAATAGACATCAACCCTTTCTTGCCTTTTAACCTTTTAGCAAGGTTAATAGAAAATAGGTCTATAATAAAATTGTCACATTGGACTTATTTTTTGAGCTCCTGTTAATATATTGGGTAAACTTCTTGGAACTGAAGGTATAGGTTTGTTATATGTGTATATGTTTCCACATGTCACTTCATAAAAGAATTAGTGATAGCTTATGAAATAGATTTTAGGTTGATGTAATATAAACAAAATATATCACTGGGATGAAGCAAAGAAGAAAAAGCACAAGAGTCATCATAGTTAATGCCATTGAACTTAAGTTTTAAATCTAACAGTAAACGTTGGGCCAATGTAGCAATTTAATTTGCTCTCATTAATGCAAAGGGAGAAATGTATCAGTTCCTTGGGGAAAATCATGTGCTATGGGTACTAAATTCAAGCAATGTTTTTTCCACGTGGGACTTTATGAGAAACTCTAGATAATATAATAGATCTTCTCCTAATAGCACATTGGTTACAAATCCAGATGATCTATCATAGCACTCTGTTAAAACAACCTTCTTTAGGAGATGAGACTGGAATATTGAAGCTGAACTCATTGCAGGTGATTCAAGTGTTAAGCTTCTATGGTCCAAGCATGGACAGTTCTGGTTATTAGCTGATTCTTGGATAATAATCTTAGAACCAGAATATGAGAGGCATGTTAAGATTCCTGATATATCTTAGGTAATCATCCTGAAAATTCACTTTTTTCCCAAAGCTTTTGATAGCAGCTGAGGAGAAAATTTCAAGTGAAACTCACTTTAAGGACCTGAAATGCTATATCATACATTGCTGACTGAGGTCAGTTGTAATGTTCTATTTTTATTCTGACCAGTGGATCTTAGAGCATGGTCTCCAAGACCCTTTTAGGGATCTATTAGACATACATATTTTCATAATAATACCAACATGTCATCTGCCATTTTCTCAGTGGAGTTCTCCAGAAGCTACATAATGCGACACATGTCATGTTGCAACAGACTGAATATAGGGCCAGATAGGAGAACCCAGCTGTCTTCTATTAGGCTAGCAAAAATGAAAACATTGTCACTCTTCTCACTTTTTTTGAAAAACAGTTACTTTTTGTAAAAATGTGTTTATTATTGTTCTTGAAAATGAATTAGTAAAAAATACTTTTAGATGTCTCAGTTTTAAGATGGCAAATATTCCACATAAACAAACAAAAAAATCTTTGGATCTTAAATCATTTTTAAAAATATAAAGAGATTCTGAGACCAAGATGTTTGAGAATCACCTCTCTGAGCCATTTTATTGACATAGTTTTACCTGAGTTTGCAACTTGACTGTTTTAAATAGCTGTTCTTCCCAGTCTTCTCTAAAAGAGTGATTGATGAATTTGTTCGGATAGGTAATACAAGCACATGAATAAAAATCTCTTCAGTATCAAAAGATATTCATGAACAGTAAATCCCCTTGCTGCCTAGTTCTCAGTTCTCCAATTGCCTTTCCTGGAGGCAACTGCAATTCTTGTATTTCCTGACGGAGATCTTTTATGTGTTTACTCAAATGCTAAGATGTAATATACCCTCCTCTACTTCTTGTTTATTTCCCTTAATGATATAGCGACGAGACTGATTCCTGACTGTGCATGTAGATCTGCCACAGTGCTTTTAATAATTGCATCATAGTCCATTATGTGGATGAGACATAGTTTCACCAGTCTCCTATTGGTGGATGTTTAAGTTGTTTCCCATATTTTACCATTATTCACAATACTGTAATAACTATTCTTTACTTAATTATTTGTTCAGATAATGTATCTGTAGAATTAATATTTGGAGGTGGAATTCCTAAGTCAGAGGAAATATGTATTTTTAAATTATATATATGTTACTAAATTTTCCTCAAAAATACAATTTGTCCCCCAACGTACACTCCCATGACTGTTTTTACTTATTCTCAGTATATTTTATAATATAGTACATTATAAAGTTTTTAATATTTTCCATTCAAATAAATGAACAATAGTCTCTAATTGTAATTTTAGTTTTCCTTTTATGAATGAGGTTGATCTTTTGTATTTTTTGAGCTGAAATGGAACAATATGTTCATCTCCTCATTTTCACTGGAGCACATTGATTCCCAAAAATCTGTCCTCATTTCACATACAATATCTTTGAGCCAGTACCAGGTCTTAGAATTGCACTCTTGAAGATATTTTTCTCTGGCTTCAAGGGTCACATCTTATACTCCTCACTTCATACCCTGCTCTCTCTACACATCTTAATTAAGTTAGCTTCCTTTCTTATCCTCTGAAATCAGAAGAGCCTTTAGGATTCCAGATGTAGGTGACATATGCAATCTAGTCTGACTTCAGTTTGCAAATTATCTTCCAAGAGTGGGAGCAGCCTTTACTTTCTGCTTTATGCATTTATACATGCTCAGAAGGACTTGTTTTTTTTTGTTGTTTTTTTTTAAGATTGGGAAACACTGCTTAGTTAATCTCTAGGGGGGAATCATAATTAAAGAACTCTGTGTCTGATGGAAGCCTCAGTCTAACAAATCATCCTAAAACCTTATTAGACACTGTGTACTCCCCATGGACACTGTTGAAGAGACACTTGATTAAGCAGATCGTGACAATTTCAGTTTTGCCTGTTGTACATGCTCCAGAGACTCCTCAAAATCAAGACAGACTTTCTAAAGGAAGGAATAGCTATTTATTATATATTTCAGAGATATTACTGATAACCAAAGCTCTGCTTTAAATTCATGTATATTCTTGTATAAACTTATATAATTGTTTGATATCCTCCTTATTCTGGATATAAAATTCTATCCAAATAAATTGGAATAAATAAGCAATTTCTCCCTTGACTCTTTCCCCAAGACATTTTTGGAATTTGGAATAAGTTAAAAAAGTATTTTTTATATGTGATGGAAATACCATTATTCCTTTTAGAAGAGTATGAGCTTTTGATTTCAAAGTTTATGCCTCAGCACCAAGATTTTTAAAAAATGGTGAAATTTTAAAATATAATCAGAGAGAATTCAGATAACAATATTGTCAATAAACAAACACAAAGGAAGTAATAAATATGAGTCCTGCCTGCTGCAAATTATAAGAATGGTTTTCTTGCAACATATAGTTAACTGTCATTGTTTAACTAAAACAACTATAAACAAATGGCACGAATGACTGAGAAGATAGTAGAGACTGAAACTAGAATTGTTGGTTTAATATACACTCTTACTTAGACATTTAATCCACAGTAAGTAATTATCAAATTACATTTCCATAGTATGTCAGAATTAAAAGAGCACAAATAGGGCTTAAAGGAATCCAGTTGATCTAACAGTACTGAAGGCAAAGTGCTCTAGCAGCAATCACATGTCAGAATGAGTGAGGTGGGTGCTCTGTGCCACATACTTACCAATTATGTGACTTTAGTTTCCTGGTGTTTCTCTGATTTTCACTTTCCTCATCTGTGATAATAGCAAAACTTGCCTTATGGCTAGAGGATTAAAGCAAATAATGCACATGAAATCACATGCACTCATTAAAATAATAGTTTAATGTCATTATTACTATAGTAAGTGGCCACTATATGAAATGGATATAAAAAAGAAAGTAAAGTTACTAAATACATATAAGAATACAAAGGCCCGACAATTATGATACAATATACTCATCCTGTTTCAAAATAAAGAATGTCTTATGAAGATTTAGTTAGATTATTATGATGACATTCTTTTGGATTTATCATTTAGTTTCTGGGAGCTTGGGAAAAAGCCAGGCTACACATTCCTCCTGGTTCTACAAAAGGCTGTGGCAATGGCTCTAAGTAAACCACAGGAAGAAACATCAGGGACACCCCTGTCTTTCAGTTAATGAGTTTTAGCTTAACTGGATTTAATCCCTGGAATGTAAATTACATTTAGAGCCTTTAACTTCTTGTGATGATATATACTACATAGAACAATCATCAAAATATGTTTGTCATTTATAAATATAAATATTTTTTTAAAAAACAGGAGATAATCACCATCTTCTAGTTAAATTCGGCTTGCTTTTAGGTTTGTTCTACTGAAGAATTCTAAAAAATATTTTGTACACAAATTGCTCCCTTGTATTTAAGAAGCCACCTAGTTTGGGGGGTCAAAATTTCACCTTTATTTCTTTGTAAATCTTACAAATTCACATCCAGAAAGAAATGCAGGGAATACTAGGCTACTATTTCACAGAAAGTCTCAGCTCGCTGCCTTTTCCCCGATAACAAGGTAGTTATTATTCTTGGCTGATCCTATCCCAGAGAGAGAGTGTTAGATGTCCTGGAGTGGGACTTACTAAATCACAGGCTACTCAATGAGAACGTTTGCTGCTGTGCTGGGCACTGCGGTCCTCCAGAGCAGGGCTGTCAGCATCCAGCGTGGCTCTGAGTAGGCCTGCTGGAGAACCTACTGGAGTGAGGTCATGTATCGGCCTGTAGCGGCAAATTCTCCCAGCAGCCCCACACCGCTCCTGCCGTACGAAGGGACAGGCATCGCAAGGCAAGGCTGCAATCATTATCTAAAGGACACGCTCCACAGGCATCAAAGGGTGAAAGGTACTGCCAGTCTGTTGGATTTGTTATTTCCATGGAGCTACACAGGAAATAACACCACCAAAAATAACGCATTCAAACCCAGAGGGCAATCTTGCGTAGGCATTCATAGACACACGTCACGTATCTATACATATACACAGCTATTTATGAAGCACATTGAAATACCCGTTTGCCTTACAATTAATTATTAGCCAATGTTGAATAATCATTGGTGAGAGGGTAGAAGGGCAAGTGAAATATGAAGTAGAGTTAGTTTATTTTTAGAAAGGCACTACTTTAAAGTGGTGATTGATTAGACAGGTGTTTAAAAGCATTTGTCAGAATCAATTCATAGAAAATCTCTTTTACATTCAGGTTACAGCCAAAGAAAAGAAAAATAGCCTACACATTTTACAATTTCAATTGTAGAAAGCCATATTTTGGGCTCATGTGGGCATTTGAAAATATTAGATTCTACCAGGTAGAGTTAAAGCTTTTAATTCTGTAAGGTTTAAGGCTACCAGCTACCCACTGCTCAGCATCCTCCGGACTCCAGGGGCTTCGTCTAAGTCATTTAAGGAGAATGTCTGCCTGCACATCCCACTGAAGCCCTGTGTGAGCCATGAAGTTATTGAAAAGAAAGCAAATCCTTTTCTGAAGAGCCTCTAAGAGGAGGATATTTCAGTTAATTTCAGTTCCCCACCAGTTCAAAAGAAAGATGCTGTGCTGTGTGCTGTTCCCATGCATGCTACATGTGGAGCACTGCCCAGTGACTCACTCCTCCAGGAAACCAGTTGGGGTTTTGAAGCTGTATCATCCCTTTCATCCTTAAAGTTCTTTTGGATTTCATCAATGGCATGGAGGGATATTTTTAAAAACAATTGATATTTTTCAGGACCAGCAGAAAGCCTCCCCTCATCACAATGCCAAAACTATCACAAACATGCTATGTCAAAAAAAAAAAAATTCCTAAACTAAAAAATCTAGTACTTAGAGAACTAAAAGACATCTAACATTTGTTATTATTCCAGCCAACATACAGAGATCTGTACCAAAAATATGCATACTAAGAGCATAAATTCAGATAAATAGTGGAGAATAAATTATGTAAAAGTAACATCATGCCTAAAACAAAAAAGTAGTTCAATGGCTTTTTCAGTGAATTGACTGGCCTTCATAGAAGAAAGTTTATTCTAATCAAACTGAAGTCAAAAGATATTAGATGCCCCACTCAAAAGTCTCTATTTAGTGATATTTAGAGTAGTGATTTATAACACTTTAAGCCTACAGGAATATTTTACATACTAGACACATAAAAATTTTCTTCTAAAATATTGTTTTAAGCCTAAGTTAGAAAAAGTAGCAAAAGATTAACAAAAGTTATGGTATTATTCAGATATTGAAATGATGAGCCATCATTATATCTGATTTCAATAAAAGAAAAATATACTCTGAGTATTTTTCTAAATTCTGACAGTCTATTTGTGAATACTTCAACAAACACTAGAGTTTCAGGGAATTTAGTATTAGAAATGACAATTTGGAGTATGTTTGATGTCATTCAAGTAGAAAAATTAAAACAGAGAGTAGATTTTCAAAATGGTAGCATAAAATTTAAAATTATTGAATGTTGGAGCAAGATCATCTAATGCTACAGTAGTTCTTAACATTGCTTGGGTCAGGGGCCCCTTTGAGAACCTGGTAAGAGTTTAGACTCTTTCTCCCTAGGAAAAAAATATAGACTGTTTTTTCTCATGCAATTAAAACAATGATATGGAAGTTAATCCTAGTCTAGAAATCATAGTAGCCCAAGAAGAGACACGTCAAATGTCATCTCAGATAATTAGTTCATAATTTTCCTTTGCCCTTTCAGTTCCAACAACACAGAAACTGTAAAAGAGCTTGTCATCTGACTTTTTATTTGTTATTACCCAATTGAGTTCCTTATGTTATAGATAAGGAAATTGAGGCACAGAGAGATTAAGAAACTTTTCCACAGTAATAAATCTGCTAATGGTTGAGCTGAGATTCAAATCCAGGCAGTGACTCTAGAGTACATGCCGTTAACCACAGCACATACTGTGGCTAAAAGTACCCACATCTGTTCTCATAACAACTTCATGACTTAGGTCTTACTAGTATCTCATCTTAAAGATATGGACACTGAGATATGGAGTGGCCAAGTAACTTGCCAAAGGTATCAGAACCCAGATTCAAACCTAGCCAATCTGGCTCCAGAGGTGGGGGCCAAACTAACACACTATCCTTGGCATGCCTGTGTGCATCCATACATAAACAATACATGCATTCATACATACATATCATAGCAGACAACATACACTGAGAATACTAACAACTAATGGAATTATGTATGACTTTTTCCTTCATTTTTCCCCAAGTTTTAAAATTATTGTTTTAAGCAAGTATCACTTCTGTATAAAAATTATAAAATGTTATTAAAACACAGTGAACTGGTTGATAGCTTAAAATGTGTTAGCTAATGAAACTTTACAGAATAGGGCCCTGAAGTATAGAAATGGTTTTGATGGCATAGGATATAAAGTCTTGGGAACATCCTGGGAGACAAGGCATGACCACGTGAGGGAGTGCATTCAGGGTTAAGGAGAGTGCATTTGGGATGCTCAGTTGCTTAAAGGGTGAGAGTTGGGGGTCCTGTGGGCAGTGAGAAGAGAAGCCAAGAGCACTGACACAAGAGGGCAAGCAAGCTTCTCTAAGCAAACTCCAAAATGAACTAAGAGATAAACTCTAAATTTGGACTACTTCACAACTTTGTCTAAGACTGGCCATACTCAGGCCTTTGCCAGCTGTTCTCAGATGTCTTTTAAGCCTCTGATATGCAGGAAAACACACTGATTTTACCAAGCTTTAACAGAACTTTTGAAAATGCAGATTTAGGGTCCCATAGCCACAAAGTTTTCAATCCTTTATTTTGGGAATCTGTGAATTAACAAGGATCCTGCCCAAGGAACCACAATGCAGAGGTCCAGGGACAACATTTTGCAACATGCATCTTCACTGGGTGAGGTTAGTGCCCAGCACTGAGATGAGAAGTGTAGAAAAGAAGAGCATTAGCTGTAGAACAAAAATGCAGATGTTCTGAAAAGTTCAGCATTTAGTTACTACTACTCTCCTCCTTTTTTCTCCATATAGTTGAAGAGACACTCTAATTATTTTCCCACTGATTTAAATGGTTGCTTGATTTAATTATTGAACTGAAATGGTAGTTTGGGGGATTGCTGGAGATTTAGGAAGCTTACTGAGAAATAGAAGTCTATACACCTCACGATCCATTTTTAACATTTTTAATCTATTAAATGGCTAACAAACTGGCTTCAAAACTCTTCCAGCTAAGGCTACTTTAGGCTTTGTTAAAAAGAAATTGGATAACTCAGTAAATTGTGGCTGGGCTTAAGAATATAGACTTCTTGTTTCCCAAATGTCCACTAAAAGTGGGGCTAAATTAAATACAGCTTATTGTCTGAATTCAAAATAAATAAGCTACAGCTTTCTTGTTGCTTTATCTGTATCCAAACGACTGAGCAACAAGGTTCTGGTAGCCTTAGTCAGAAACTAATAGTGTAGATGGTATTAAGTAGGATAGTATCTTGAGTGAGAAAGAATACTGTAGTTTGAGTTCTTTAGCAGACCCTCAGTTCATGTTTTATTAGTATGTTTATACTCATTATTTCTGCTTATTTTGCCACTAAAAGCTAGTTAATTGTGATTCTCAGATTTTATTTTCAGTTCTTTTATCAGAATATGGTCTTTTAGGGTTTAAACCTATTTTCATTACATAATTATATACTTTAAAAGTGATTCATTTGAATACTCTGTTCAGCAATTAACACAAATGTCACTAAATTATTACTAGAATAGTAGCAATTAACTTTAATAAATAAAATAATTATTCCTTATTGTATAATATATTTAGTGAAAAAATAATATTCAGGGGGTGAATATTTGTGGAATGAGATGAAGACTACTTATCTCGTAGAATTGCTCAGTTCAGAAGAAAGTGCTCTTAATTAAATCTCATTGCATCATTTGCATGAAGACAGATCAGTAACATATGACTTACTCCAGTGTCTCAAGTTTTCATGCTTATGTGTTCATCTGTTCTATACCATACCTCTCCTTGGGCCCCAAGCTCATCCTCATTAATTCATCCTTTGCACAAGCTATCTGTTCTCACAGTGAAAAGCCACCAGAGCCTTTATTTCTTTGGAAATGTGACCCATTATCCCCAAATCACTGGGAAAATCACAGGCTCCTTACTCTGCAGGTCCTTATAACTATCTCTAATATCTTGTTCATTTTTCCTTTAACCTTCTTACTTCCACTATGCTTGTGAAATTGAAGCAACCCATAACTCAATAAGCCCAAATTTAACTTATCAAACATTCCATTCTTCCTAAATGTTGTCCAAGATCCTGGGGGCCTCTTCCAACCACACTCCCAGCATACCCATCTTTATCATTAGCCATCACACTTTTAGAGGACCAATTTGTAAACTTGATCATTCACACCCTCTAGGAACCCAGAAGCCAAACTATAAACTCTTATATCCATACTCAGGAGCTCATCCTCCTTGATCACCTGAGCTCCAAGTACCATCTGGGCTAGTGTCTCATTTGGGTAGAGTCACACCATTTTATCATCCAGCAGTGGAAACATAAATTCATATACTTTTAACACTCACTAAATGAGTTGATTTCAGTTTATTTTTAGGAAAATTTGTTGTATTTTAGCTGGTTATTTATCATCTTGTTCTTAAAAAGAAACTTCATTAGATATACTTTTTAAAAAATCAGAGAATACTCTTATCTTATAAAGACAAATGACTTAAGGGAGAGGTGCTAACCCTGCTATCATTTGAATTGTTTGGAATTACCTTTGAGCCTTTTCCACGGGATTTCTGTCTGGGGCCTAAGAACCCCTTGTCAGAAGTAGAAGCTGATGGAAGAAATAAGATGAATGGATGCAGTGTGACCATTAGCAATTGCCTCCTCTTTATTTCTGCACTATTTTGACATCAGACATAACAAACTGTCATTTACAAAGCAGAAAGGGCAAAGCTGAGGAAATGAGAGGTACCTCTCTTATGTCCTTAAAAAAATATCTAGGTGGCAATTTTTGGCAAATATGTTTTTGTTTGTCAGGTATTACCCTGAAATTTTGCTTGAATTGGTTCTCCCTGGGAAAAGAAAAATGTCCACTTCTTACTTTTTTGGGAAAGACAAGCACTTATTAAAATTATAATGGCAAAAACCATACCATGCTCATAAATTGGCAGAATAAACATTTTTATAATGTCTATACTACACAAAGTGATCTACAGATTCAATGCAATCCCTGTTAAAATACCAGCATCATATTTCACAGATGTAGAAAAAATAATTCTATGCTTTGTATGGAACCAGAGAAGATCCCACATAGCAAAAGCAATCTTAAGCAAAAAGAACAAATTGGGAAGCATAAACTTACCAAACTTCAAGCTATACTACAAGGCTATAATAACTAAAACAGCATTGTACTGCACAAGAACAGAAACATAGACCAATGGAACAGAACTGAACTCAGATATAAATCCATCCTCATATAGCCATATAAACTTTGACAAAGCAGACAAAAACATACATTTGGGGAAAAAATCTTTATTCAGTAAATGATGCTGGGAAAATTGGATAGCCACATGTAGAAGACTGAAACAGGATCCAGACCTCTCACCTCTCACAAAAATCAATTCACAGTGGATAACAGACTTAAACCTAAGGCATGAAACTATAAGAATTCTAGAAGAAAATGTTAGAAAAACTCTTATAGACATTAGCTTAGGGAAAGAATTTATGAAGAAGACACCAAAGGCAATCACAGCAGCAACAAAAATAAATAAATGGCACCTGATCAAATTAAAAAGCTCTGTACAGCCAAGGAAACTATCATGAGAGCACACAGACAACCTGCAGAATGAGAGAAAATATCTGTATGCTATACATCCGATAAAGGGCTGATAACTACAATCTATATAGAACTCAGGAAAATCAGCAAGAAAAATCAAATAACCTCATTAAAAAGTGGACAAAGGGCATGAACAGAAAATTATCAAAAGAAGACAGACTAATGGCCAACAAACACATGAAAAAATGCTCCACATCTCTAATCATCAGGGAAATGCCAATCAAAACCACAATGAGATATCACTTAACTCCAGTGAGAATGGCTTTTATCAAAAGTGTCAAAACAGTAAATGTTGGCATGGATGTGGAGAGAGAGGAACACTCCTACACTGCTGGTAGGACTGCAAACTAGTACAACCTCTGTGGAAAGTAATATGGAGATACCTCAAAGAGCTAAAAGTAGAACTACCATTTGATCCAGCAAGCCCATTACTAGGCATCTACCGAAAGAAAAACAAGACATTCTATAAAAAAGACATCTGCACTTGAATGTTTATATCAGCACAACTCACAGTTTCAAAGATGTGGAAACAACACAAGTGTCCATCAATACATGATTGGATTAATAAAATGTGATACATGTATACCATGGAGTTCTACTCAGCCACAATAAACAATGGTGATCTAGCAATGGTGATCTAGCACTAGATCTATTATCCTGGATAGAGCTGGACCCCATTCTACTAAGTATCACAAGAATGGAAAAACAAACACCACATGTACTCACCATCAAATTGGTATTAACTGATCAACACTTATGTGAACATATAGTAGTTGTAACATTCAACGAGTGCTGGGTAGGTGGGAGGAGGTAGGAGGAGATGGGTGTATTCACACCTAATGGGTGCGATATGCACCATCTGGTGGAAGGACATACTTGTAGCTCTGACTCAGGTGGGACAAAAGCAATATATGTACCCTAAACATTTATACCCCTGTCATATGATGAAATTAAATAAATAAATAAATAAATGCACATAGGTGTAAAAAGTAAAAAAAAAAAATTATAATGGCTACCAATTTAAACAAACAGATGCTTTTAGTTGCTTTTATGGATAACAACAGTAATGAATTTACAACAATTTTTGCTTACCATGAAAGTTTGCATTCCAATATTGCAGTACTTGGACAATGTTTGTCTGGAGCCTCCAATCAATGTCAACCAGCATATAGTAGTGCCTCAGTGAGACTCTTGTGAAAAATTTATTCTTTCTTTTCATTGTTTTATGTGAGTGAATACTTGATAAAGAGCCAATAGTTCTTGAGACTGGCACCCGTTTTCTCTTATTTGAAAGATATTGACAAATTTTGTTAGATTCTACCATGAAGGCACAAAGAGAATATATCAATTAGCTATTACTGTGGTTTAAATAATTGTTTATTATTTTTAAAATTCTGGGGGACAGCTTGTTGGTGTTCAGCTGATCTATGTTGCCCTTGTGGGTAGTTGTGTAAGTTTTGGATAGATTCACAAATTATGCAGGCTGTGAGTGGCTCCATTTCACATTCTCTCTCATCTCTCTCCTGGGATCAATGGGCTTATCTGGGTGTGTTCTTCTCATGAACATGGTAGAGGTGGAAGAAAACAAACCCAGCACCACAAGCACTCTCTCAAGTCTCTTTCATTACATTTACTAACATCCCATGGCTGAGGGCAAAGACTACTGGTGGGGCAGGTCCTCCCAACCATAATGAGAGGGTTCAGGAAAATAACATGGCAAAGAAAGAACATGGATACAAGAAGTAGAGAGTTGGGGCCAAATGATGGAGGTAGGATTGAGGGAAATTCTAGGCTTTTCAGTTCCTTTGCTCCAAGTTACCACTATATTTCAGAGTTCAACTATGACAGCATCAAGCAGGAATGCCAAGGTCAGTCTCAAAAGGTGCACAAGTGCATAAGAACATTCACTTATCTGATATCCATGTATCTATGAAATGTACCGACTTTATATCATGAGGGGATATAGCCTGAGATATCTGTATTTGCGTAGAAAATGAGTCCTAAATCTAAGCAAACCAGCCTCTTGTTCTCCTTCCTTCTTCCTTCCTCCTTCCCATATCTTCTTAATTTATGATCTTTTGGTTGTCTAGTTAATGACGTCTCATTTGATGTTTGTAGATCTTTTAGATCTATATCCCTCAGCATAAGTTTTAGGAGACTTAGTAACAAAGTCTAGCTGACAGATATATTGGTGCATCCAACTCACTGACAAATAGCTTCAAGAGTTCCATCTTCAAAAATATTACTAGTCTAAAGTTAGTAGTTGATAGTTCACAAAAATAAATATTGATTCATAAAAGGACTTACTCATCAGGGAAATAAACCTGGTAGTTTTTAGTCATAATTTATTTATAATCCCTCCCATGTGATATTCAGAGATGAAATTTGAGGTGAAGAAAAATTCAAGTATTCTTTTTCATATATTTTGAAAATATAAGAGCCTTTGATGTATTCTGGTAGCTAGAGTCTTGAAAAGAAGAATTAAGAATGACTACTCTGGAGTTAGGAAGGCCCCAGTTAATCACCCCAAAACCATTTAAAGAGCTAAATGTGATGTCCCAGAAAGCACACCAAATTATTCTTCTTCCAACCAGGCAGGTTACAGGTGTTCCCTGCTCTAGGCAAATGCATGCTGTGTAAATCCAGGTTGACCAAGGAAGGGCATGAGGGTAGATGTGGGTCTTCATCCTCAGCACTCATTCCCAAGGCAGTACACTTTCTGTAGGCTGGGCTGATTGCTGACGTTGCACCCTTGCTGGGCATTTCTTGGCTCTGAATTTGGGAATGAGATTTAGAAACTGTCCGGGGATAAGGAGTTTGGGCAACCCAGACTCTTATATGTGACATGAACAATGCTGAACTCAGTGCATCATCCCATTCCTCATATTTCCAAATCCATGATGTTAAGGAGTTTATCTAGTATATAAAAACAAGTACTTCAGCATTTTACCAAGTAGGTAGGTTGTAGAAAAAAGAAATCTCATTATGACTAATTTACTTTGAAATGTACTTTTTTAAAAGAATATTTTAAAAAGAGGACTAAGCATTCAAGATTTCTTATAGGAGTTCAGAAAAATGCAATTTTAGTACTTGAAAATGAACATTTTGAGACTTCATGTTGCTTTCCCTTGTATTTTAATATATTTCTAGGGAGAAGCCTGCTTCTGCATTGTTTCCCCATGATTTACTTCTGTTGAAACTTCAGCCAGATCCATTATTTTTCTTCTTTGGCACATTATGCAAATTAACTGCAAAATTCAGTGACAATAGAAAAAGGTCTCAGTGTATTGAGCAGGTGCCACATCAGTAATAGAGTAAGGCAATTACAAAATTACTTGCAGCTACTATGACTATGTATTTTCCACTATTCAGAGAAAAATCTTTCATGTACTCATCACTACAAGATTTATTTTTCCATTGATGTGTGGGAGATTTATGCATTTAACTGTCCTGCTCATTGATGAGAAAATACGCACTTTCAGAAATACATTTTTTTCAGATTAATGTGACATTTAATCATGACTTCATTTCTCCTCCACTGAAATAATTTCTTGTAGCAGTCTTTTCTTCACCTGTATTATAAGTATGAACATCAGAATGGCTCAGTTAGCTGGAAGAGCAAAGACATGTCTGTGTGTAGAATTCCAATGTCAAAAGACAGGTATCACTTGTGTTCCACTTTGATAAATAAAAGCAAGAGCAAAGCCATTGTCAAGAGCAAGGGGTGAATTCAATGAACTCTAAGGTTTCTTTCAGCTAAAAATGCTATGATTCTTGCCTATTCCTAGGAAATAGGGGTATTAAGGTGGAATTATGAGTTCTAAGTTCAATCCACCTTACCTATTGGATTGCAGTCTCATTTTTGGAAGACAATTCTCATTTGATCCTCTAGTCCTGAGCTATAATATGTCCTGCAGTTGTCATATTTTAGTGAACAAATCAGGAAAAATTTGCATTTGCCTGAGTCACATATAATTCCTATTCACTCCAAGGGTAATAGCCTAGAAAACTTGACTCATAGTTTAAAATAATTATTTTTATCAAGTTCAAATTAAGTCTTCTGCAAATATAATAATTACATGAATCAAAAAATGTATTTACGTGAAAGAAATGCCCTTCCTTTCCTGACTTGCTATAAAAAAAAGTCTCATACTGAATGGCGATAATTTCTTCTTCCTGTCTCCCAAGAATACATTGAGGATGTGAAATTATGAGAGTAGAATATTCTCATTTCAAGAACATCCACAATAGGCATTTGCCCTAACAATAATTATGAATGTTCTCTATTTAAAGAATGGATAGATTTTTAAATTTGAACTTTGAAGATTTCCACCCTTCTGGTTATCCTTTGGAATAAAATTCTCTGGTCATCTGTAAAAATTAATTTTAGTGATGGCTTTCCAAAAGTTCCCTTGGAAAGTTTGTTTGGATTTTTTTGTGTGTTTTGTATCTTTTGTTTTAAATTTATTTTTATCACTTTCAGATTTTTAAGTATTTGTTACTATGTTTATCGTTATAAAAAGAAGGCGAGGCTTGAGAAATTGACTTGTTTTAGGTTGGAACCTTGTTAGAAGGACAAGCACACATGTGTGCTGACCTCAGCCAGAGGAGGCATGATAGTATGGAAGAAAACAGAAGTCTAAAACCTAGGTATATACATAATTCTACTGTGTCATCTTTGTCTTTGCTACTCAAAGTACAGTCCACGGACCAGCAGCATCAGCCTTGCCTGGTTAGAAGGGAGAAGCTCAGGCCTCCTCCTGGACTTACTGAATCAGAGTATGCATTTTAACAAGATTTCTAGGAATTTTTTTACACATTCAAATTTGTCAGGCTCCGAGCTCTATAATCTCCAGCACTCTGATGTCTCAGGTCCCTCCTTCCTCATCTTTGAAACAGAAGGAATAATTTCTACCTCTCAAGTCCAGTTTAATAGTTAAATATATAAACAGATAAAACTGCTATGTTCAGTGCCCAGCATACATGACAGCACTACTTCCCACTAACACACATGAAGTAAGACAATAAGAGAGATTGAGTGGGGAGAGAGGGTGAATAAAATGTTAATAACTTGAATTGTAGTGTGCATTTTTCAAACTTGTCTCTATTTGATGACTGTGTATTAATTGTGCAATGCATTTACTTTTAGAAAACACTTCTGGGGCAAACTTAAATTCTAATCTCACATATTACTTCAAGATAAAGTTCAGATATAGATTTTTAAAGAACTAACTATAAAAATGAAATCCACATAAATCCAGAGGAAAATATCCTGAATGCTTATATAATCTTAGATGTTTGCGATAACTTGCTCTAAGCACAACTTCAAAGGAAGAAATCATCCGGAAAAATATTGATATATCTAAGTACATAACTGTTTTCAGATTTAATTTACTTGAAAGTGAATAAAGATAATTAAAAAGAAAATTACAAATTTAAAAAAATATGCATAGACAAAGGGTTGATACCTTTAAGATATAAACAGCTCTTACAAGATAATAAAAGAACAGTGATTTTAAATGGACACAAGACATTAATAAGTGGGTATATACAAAAGTAAATATGTCAAGTAAACATAAAAAAATTGATTTTACTACTCATAAAGAAATGCAAGTGAAAACAACAAAGATACCATTTTCAATCTATCATATTGCTCTAAAAATGAGAAAGTGTTCATACCCCATGTTGTCACAGCAAAGGAGAAAAGAATCTCCTTTTCACTCTTGGTCAATATGTAAATTGCTATATTATTTATTGAAAATTCTTTGGGCATATCTATTACTTTAAATTTACTTAATACTTATATAATTTTTCACCTAATAATTATACTTCTGAAAATTTATCCTAAGGAAATAATCTAAATTCGAAATGATACAGGTTCAAAATTTTCATTAAATAATCAAACTATACCACAATGCTAACTATTCATAAATATATAAATTATGTCCAGATGATAGACTACTATGAATCCATTAAATCATGTTATAAACAATTTTTTATTGAAACATTTTCATTACTTTGGTAACTCAACAAAGAGCAAGACAAACACAATATACATAGCATATCATTTTTGTTAATACATGTGAAAACCTATAATATGTATATTTTTAAAGATTGGAACACAATACACTAAATGTGAATATTTATTCATGAATTGTAGTGTTATTTTTTCTCAAGTTTTTGTCTGTTTCTGCCTTGCCTCCTTGACTTTAGCATTGATCATACACATTTTTGCACTAGATGTTCAGATGCACTAAAATTTTTATGTTTAAACATTTTTTAAGCATAAAAATGTTTCAAAATTCTTCTGTAAATTTCAGTTTTTTATGATTTGAAGTTGGATGACATTGTTGGATTCTTTCAGTTAGTCTGGGTGTCATGATTTATTGCTAAAAGCAAGTAATATAGAAAACATAGTATTTAGGCAGTGTTTTCATGGTCTGAGTTATATATACATATGATCACTTGTTAAAAGAAGCTGTTAGATATAGCTTAAAAATAGTTTTAGTAGCACAGGGAAATTATTTTATTAATGCAAGTTAAATGAAAAATAGAACATGTTAATGGCAGGAATAATTTAATTTTATGACACATGCATAGAAAACTGTTAAGAGTAGTTGTAAGTATGAGGATTATGGATAAATTTTTATTCTTTTTTATTTTAAAAATTTTAAAGTAAGCATTTATAATTTTTATAATAAAAAAAACTACTTTTAAGATTCACTTCTAAACTCATTTGTTTATTTTCAACCTCAAATTGCATATTGATTTGACCTGTAGATTTCCAATCTAAGTATTTTACAAGCATTGAATTAGTCTTGAAATTCAGTGAAAAATTAGCAATGAGTTAAAGTTACATTCCCGTGTAGCATTTAAATTCCTCATACTAGAACACAGTCACTGTTCTGCAGTACAAATGAGTCCTTCGTATCATGATTTTTATTGTGTCTAAGAGGAATGTGTTTCCACGCTGCTATCATTTGATCCAAAAAGATTTTTCTTGTATTTTGTTGATCATTTTGTGCAAGACATATAAAGAAAGGTGTTAAGGGAGTGTTACAGATGATCAAGGTGTTAAGGAGAAGAGCCAGGGGAGAGAAGAACTCTTATTAATCTTTTCATCTGGTCCAGTTATCAAAGTCTTTATATATCAGTTTTTTTCATCAGTGACATATAATCTATTAACCATGGGAATAAGGACCACAGATTTAACCTGTGTTTGTCTGGAAACCTCCCCTTAAATACTTCTGAACAACTCTTTTTTTCCCCTTTCTCTTTTTTTATTGCAAACTGTCCACTATAACCTAGAGAGAAAGAGAGAGATCAATCTTTAGAAACTATCCTGAACACCTCTTAATTAGTTACCTATTACTGCATACACCCAAAACTTAGCAGCTTAAAACAAAGATAAAGTTTTTTCATGCCCACAGGTTCTGTGGGTCAGGAGTAATTTGAGAGATGCATAGCTGGGTGGTTCTAGCTCAGACTCTCTCATGTTATTGCAGTTCTATCTGCCAGGACTGCATTCATCTGAAGACTTGCCAGGAGCTGGAAAATCCACTTCCAAGATGGCTCCCTCCCATGGCTGGCACATGCGTTCTAGCTCTTGTCAGGAGGCTTCAGTTCTTTGCCAGATGCTCTTCTCCACAGAGCGGCTTAAGCATCCTCATGATATGGAGGCTGTTTCACAAAGTGTGAGTGATCCACGAGAGATTAAGGTGGAAGCCACATTGTCTTTTATGATACTGCCTTAAAAGTCACACAATGCCACTTCCAGAATATCCCTTTTTTCACACAGGTCAGCCCTACTCAATGTGAGAGAGGAGGGGACTACATAAAAGAGTGAATTCCAAGAGACAAGGAGGGAGGATCCTTGGGTGCTATCTTGGAGTCTGGGTACCAGTGAAGGAGTCTGCTCTCTGGCTCTCAATGATTCACTTACTTATCACATGCAATATACACTCACTCCATTTCGTGATCCCCAAGAGTCTCATTCTATCATGGCATCAGCTCGAAGTCCAAGATGTCATGATCTAAGCCAGGTGTGTTAGTTTTCTATTACTGTGTAACAAATAATTACACAAATTTAGCAGCTTAAAATAACACCCATTTATTACCTCACAGTTCCTTAAGTCAAAAGTACAGGGAAGGGTAGTTGGATTCTTAGCACAGGATCTCACAAGGCTGAAATCAACATGTTAACCACGAATGCAGTCCTCATGTGGAGCTGGGGGTTCTCTTCCAAGCTGTGGGCAGAATTCATTTACTTGTAACTGACAGATTGGGGTTCCTAGAGGCCAGCTGCCATTCTGTGCCATGTAGCTTTCTTCAAAGTATGGCAATTTGCTCCTTTAAGACCAGCAGAAGAATTTCCCCACTGCTTGGAATCTCTGACTCCCTTTGACTCTGACTGCTAGACCCAGATTTAAAGGTTTCATGTGATTAGATCAGGCCATCAGCAGAATAGCCCTTTTAATTATCTCAAAGTCAGCTGGGTAGTAACCTTAATTATATCTGCAGAATTTCTTTTGCCATGTAAAGCAACAGAATCAAGGGAGTGGTATTCTATCACATTCACAAACTCCATCCACACTTAAGGGGTTGAAATGACAGAAGGCCTGTGCACAAGATGGGAATCTTAGGATCTAACTTGCCAGGTCTAGGTGCAGATGACATAAACTGTATTAGTTTACTGTTACTTTGTAATAAATGACCCCAAAACTTAGTGGCTTAAAACAACAATAAACATGACTAACTTCACACCGTTTCTATGGGTCAGGAATTCAGAAGGATCCTTGTTAGATGGTTCTGGTTTGAGGTGTCTCATAAAGTTGCTGTCAACAAGTCAGCCAGGGTTACAGACAGGTAAAGGCTTGACTGGGGCTCGAGGGTGTGTTTCTGGGGTGATTCACTCACATGATGATCAAGTTGGTGTTGGCTATTGGTGGGAGATCTCATTTTCTCTGCAAATGGGCTGCTAGCCAGGCTGCATGAGTGTCTTCATAACATGGGGGCTGATATCCACTGGACTGAGTCATTTAGGACCTAGATCAAAAGTTACACACTATTACTTCTGCCACATTTTGTTGGTCACACAGATCAATCTTGATACAATATAGTAGGGACTGTGAGTAGCAGGAGGCAAGGATCCAGGCTGTCTTGGAAGCTGGCTATCACAACCTCAATTGACATAACAAAATAAATAAATTTTTCCAGTAGAGGAAAGAGATTTCTGGAATCTGTCCATTTTCTGTCATGCCCACTGCCACAGTCTATTCAGGTTCTCATCTCTCTGTTGAACTTCTGCAGTACCCTCATGACTGCTGTCTGTCCTTGTTCCCAATGTCTTCACCATAGGTATGACACCTACTTTTATAACCCTTTAGGTAAAGGCACTTTAGGATGTAATCTATACGAACATCTCTTAC
The DNA here is from genome assembly GCA_008086735.1 of Cheirogaleus medius. Classification (NCBI taxonomy): domain Eukaryota; kingdom Metazoa; phylum Chordata; class Mammalia; order Primates; family Cheirogaleidae; genus Cheirogaleus; species Cheirogaleus medius. Next base: position 9,795,986 of record VBSM01002608.1, on the reverse strand, counting down.
TTCATCCTTTTTATTTTCTTCACCTCCTTAGCAATTTTTATATTTCAGTCATGCTGGACGTCTTAATGTTTCCCCAAAACATGCTGGGTTTTTTTCATCTCTCTATGCCTTTGCTTTTCCTTTTCTTTCTGCCTGAAATAAGAGCAACAGGTAATAGTGACTACGCATGTCCTAGAAGCTAGGCAGCTTTGGTGCTAAATCACACATTGGATAGTTCGATTTCATTCTTACAACAACCCTATGTGGTAACTCTTATTGTCATCCTCATTCTACAAATGGGCACTCCTAACCTATTTCTATCATGGGTAAAACATAGACTCTAGAGAAGGGTTTGGAGGTATAGCCATAACCCTCTTTGTTGTTCACTATGCAACTAGCTTAAAAATACCAAGTTGTATTATTCTAATTTATTGCCTAGTTTTTAGTATGTCTGATCAAATCAGTTGGATTTTTTTTTAAATGTGTGAGTGTGCATAGGTATGTCTGTGTTGGAGAGTAGAGGGAGGGAGTTGATAATCAGAACTTTGATTTTATTATTCCTGGGACAAAGGAGGTTTGGATATATCAAACTGTTGAGTGCTCAACACATTAATCGCTTTAGGTCTCCAGTATGGATATAGGTATATTTTGCCCCCTTCTCTCCAAACTTCTTTCCTCAGTCTCATGACCAGCTTATTAGCTTCATGTTGCCAAGTAAATTTATCAACTGTCCATGTTCATATAACCCAGACCATGAGAACACTGCCTACTGTCTTTTCTATATTTCTTGCTTTTAGGATAAATCATAGCAGCCAGCCTAACTTAAAGAATATAACATTGTCATCCAACTTCAAATTATAACAAAAATTGAGATGTACAGAAGAGTTTTTAAATATTTTTATGCACTAGACATTTCAGAAATGTTCTCTTAAAAACAAAACAAAACAAATAATTGACAAAAACACCACGAAACTTCAGACACCACAATGTGAACTCTCTTTTGTCTATATATGGTTTGGAAAATCGAAAAATATATTCACTTCTGTTACTCTTGGCATTGGTTAAAAAAACTTCACTGACTATAATTCAAGAAATTTGACATTTAGAAAAACTGGCTGAAGCTCATCTTTGTACTTTCTAAAACAAGTAAATTAAAAAATATAAACAAGAGAGAGGATTGCAGCTTGCAGGGGACAGCCATGCTTTCTAGCAGCCTATGTATATAAACAATGGTTTTAATGAACACAGAGCACATTCCTACATGAACTCTTTTTCTTTACAAGATATTTGTATTTTACTGAAAATATTAAAACTTCATGACTCTTCGTTCAAGTAGATGTTTTAATTTTAAATTTTATTATTAAAGTCATGCCTCAATAGCTCAGAATCATATGAAATAAAAGAGTTAAGCCCCTAGTCTCTGGAGATAATCTCTATAACATAAAGATTTATTTTTTTAAAAACCATTCTAGGCCAGGTGCGGTGGCTCACGCCTGTAATCCTAGCACTCTGGAAGGCCAAGGAGGGCAGATCGTTTGAGCTCAGGAGTTCGAGACCAGCCTGAGCAACAGCGAGACCCCGTCTCTACTAAAAATAGAAAGAAATTAATTGGCCAACTAAAAATATATATAAAAAATTAGCTGGCCTTGGTGGTACGTGCCTGTAGTCCCAACTACTTGAGAGGCTGAGGCAGAAGGATCGCTTGAGCTCAGGAGTTGGAGGTTGCTGTGAGCTAGGCTAATACCACGGCACTCTAGCCCAGGCAACAGAGTGAGACTCTGTCTCAAAAAAAAAAAAAAACCATTCTACACTCTAATTTTTTTGTGTGATATTTCAGATGACCGTTTTATACTATAGGTTTAAATTAATGATGAATATATCTTTTACTTTTATAATACTCCTTCCACCTGCCTACTGCCAAAAATATGAATTTAACACATTTTATATTATAAAAAATTATGTATCATCTGCTTTAGAGATGATATTTCTATGCATCCATTATCTTCTTTTAAAAATACTTTTAATAGTAGCCATTCCAAAGAGTGTGAAGTAGTATCTCGTTGTGGTTTTATTTGCTTTATTCACTCTTAATCCCATTATTAAAGGTTATATATTAACACTGTGGTATATTTTCCGTTTTTTTCTATGCATACATTTTAATTGGGGTCATTGGGTACATGCAGTTTGGTAATCTGCATTTACTAGTATTAGAAGAGGACCTTGCCATGCCATTAAAATTCTTCATGAACATCATTTTTAGAAGCTGTAAAAACCTATGTAAAGAATGACATATCCATAAACTTTCCAAAAGAAGACAGAATAATAGCCAACAAACATATGAAAAAATGCTCAACATCTCTAATCATCAGGGAAATGCAAATCAAAACCACAATGAGATATCACTTATCTCTAGTGAGAATGGCCTTTATTAACAAGTCCCAAAACAATAAATGTTGGCCTGGATGCGGAGAGATAGGAACACTCCTACACTGCTGGTGGGACTGCAAACTAGTTCAGCCTCTGTGGGAAGCAATATGGAGATACCTTAAAGTGATACAGGTGGATCTACCATTTGATCCAGCAATCCCATTACTAAGCATCTACCCAAAAGAACAAAAGACACTCTATAAAAAAGACACCAGCACTCAAATGTTTATAGCAGCACAATTCACAATTGCAAAGATGTGGAAACAACTGAAGTGCCCATCAATACATGAGTGGATTAGTAAAATGTGGTATATGTATACCATGGAGTACTATTCAGCTATAAGAAACAATGGTTTCTTGTATTTATATATACAAGAATATTATATATATTTATAATACACCTCTTCTATTTTCTTGGATAGAGCTGGAACCCATTCTATTAAGTGAAGTATTCCAAGATGGAAAAATAAGCACCACATGTACTCACCAGCAAATCGGTATTAACTGATCAACACCTAAGTGGACATATAGGAATAACATTTATCGGGTGTCAGGCAGGTGGAGGGGAGGGGATGGGTATATACACACACAATGAGTGCAATGTGCACCATCTGGGGGATGGACACACTTGAAGCTCTGACTTAACGGGGGAGGAAGGGTGAGGGCAATGTATATAACCTTAACATTTGTAACATTTGTACATATAATATGCTAAAATAAATAAATAAATAAATGAATAAGAATGACATATCTGTATGTATATATGAATATATACATTTTAATTGAATATATCGCCATACCTAAAATAATGGATTTTAATGCAACTAGCCATCACAATGCAAAGCTGATTCTAGTTTCAAACAATAGGAGTGTTATGGAGACAGTGAAACAGGTGAGTTTTCATAACACCTTCAGTCATTACATTATCTTTTTTAAGCACTAAATTCATGTGAAATTACAATAAACAAAATAAGAACAAGCATTTGCTAATTTGGTCTATCAGATATCCTGAAGCAATAATCTATCGCTAAAGGTTTTTTGCTTTATGAAATTAGGTGACCTCTTATTTTTTAAAGGTTTTAAAATAGGAAATAGCTTTAGGAATAAAACCCAACCATATTTTATCATTAAAAACATATTCACAGTTCAGTTAAGCCTTGTTTTCTCCCGGAGAATGGCTCTTTAAAATGCTTACCAATGGATCTTAAAATATCCCATTGTGATCATTATCAGGATCCCAATCGTATGCTATGAAATAAAAGGCTTATAATGGAAAACTTGAACCTTCCTGTCCCACAGAGTATATATACTTTGTATTTAGGGTATTCACATTAAGAAGCTGTGCTGAAAAGCTCAAAATATTATGTGATCTTAGTGGTTTTGGAGCAGAGGAACTGGCACTGCCTTGATTTTTGTATAACTTGGCACAGCCAATGGTTTCAGGCAGGACTTTCAGAGCAGACTTCTGTCAATTTTGCCATATGGAGTTATTGGGCTCAGATTATAGAGGTTTTCCTAGTTGTTTGTCTGACTTAGGAATTATAAGTGCTCTCCAGGATTTGCTCCAAACAGAAAGAACATGTTCAGAAGAAACTGACACCTCAGGAAGAAAAAGTGGTTGTATATTTGGGAGGTTTAGATGATTTCTAACGTTTCTGAGATTGTTAACAAGGTCAGTTCCTATTATCCCTGGAACACAGCTACTAGTCTGGCACGTGGCCTCCCCTGAACTGGTACCTTCCCCATGAACCTCACCCCTGGCACTCCCCACAGCCCAAGATCCATCAGTTATAGGCCAGCCTGAAAAACGAGGTTGAGTCCAAGGCAGACACAAAAATCTGCTTTACTCTATAGCATCTTAATATATTGTAGATTCTACCTTGAGTTGACCTACTTCAGAGGATCATGGGTGATTAGGTATGGGATATAGTGGAAATGAAGATCTGAAAAGCTTTTTTAGAAGAAAGAGAAGAGAGGTAAGAGGAAAAGAAAGAGGAGGAGAAAGGGGAGAAGAAATCCAATTTTGAGTGCTTTCATGTTCTGAACACTAGAAAATACTTCCTCCTCACAGCACTGAGTTCTGTGAAAAGGAAGTTCTTTCCTCAGTTGTCTTTGCTTGAGCAGCATCATCTGGTTGGGTATTTCTTCTGGTCTCTCACCTATGAAGCTCATATTCAAGTTCTCACATTGCCACCACTGTCAATAAGATAGGCTTTTGCCATTTTTAAAAATTTTATGGATAATTATCCTGACCAATTAAAGCAGGGGTTGAAAACTAGCAGCCTTTAGCCCAATTATGAATTTTATTTTTAAAACCCAGTGTTTAAAAAAGTCAGGGGAGTTAACATAAAAATCCAGATTTTCTGTTTCTCTTGAAAGTATAGCAGATCTGGCAACACTCTGCTCACATTACTACCTGCTAAGAGTGCTGCACCTTGAATAGTGGCTTTTCCTATAACTGACACTCTCTAATTCAGTGGGTTCTCCACCTGATTGCTTTAGTCATTTGCATCCCTGCTTGGCACCTGTAGGCATCTGAGCTCTCTCCCCCTCATTTGCATTATGAGATTTACCAAAAAAGGGACCCCATACTCATTGAAGAGTCTTTCTTTCTCAGGTAGAGTACAGAATACTAGGCAAACATGTTCTGGCCTGAAGAGCAAGTCCTCTGAGAAATGACAAATATCTTAGTGATCCACTCAATGATTCTGAAAGTGTCAGAGCTGAACCACTTGTATCACAATCATCTCTTGGGCTTTTTTAAAACATATAAGATAAGCCTCCACCTTAAACCTAAGGAAATCAGAATTTCTATGGGGAGGGCTTGAGAATCTGAACATTAAGACCTGCATCCCAGGCGATTATTATGAAACATAGAGCTTGAGAATTATTGAATTGTTCCTGGATCTGACAGCTCTTCTGCTAGACAGATCCAATTAGGGAAAACCAATGGGTTATAGGAAATATTATAATTCTAACTCACCAGTCCAGCAAGGTAGATGCAGAATTTTGTTCTTATCAAAAACCAGTCAAAGCTGACCTTTCTCAGTGAGTGTCCAGTATTAAATCAGATACTACTGTAGATAAAGTAAATAAATAGGCAGTTCTGTATATAATAGAAAAAGAGTACTTTTGGTTTTCTTTTTTTTTTAATTTCTCTTGTCATCATAAAAAGGCAGGATTCACTAAGCCTATATGTTATTTTAGCTGCATTATTATTTTAACCCCTACCTTTAACGTGGAATTAAAATATCACACGTCTATTTGCTTTCATTTCTAATATCTGGGAGAGCTTCAGCTTGACGCAATTAGTGTGTAGAGCATGTTCACCTCCTGTCGTCTCCCAGATGAGTCACTCAGCCCCAGCACGTAACTGCTTCGTGGATCCTTGTCGGCTAACCAGGCTTTGAAACCCAGTGAAAAGAACCGTGTGTTTTCTTCAGAGGTAATCAATACATGAAAAATGACCATAAATATGCAATTTTATTCACTCAGTGATTTTTACATAAGAACTGACAAGACCGTGTAGCAAATTGTATATAGATTCAGGGTCTGTATCCACACGGCTAATGCACACATGAATTATTCAATGAAATTTGCTTCAATAGGTTTTTGAGTCACCTTGGAGTGTGACCAGTTTCAGATAATACATTAAATGTTATGCATTATGGCACATTCACTATATTTTTTGTTCAAACTACATCCTGTGTTGGCAAATCTGTTACAATTCAAGTTTGCATTATGTTCACATATGTTGCTTTTTCCTCATGTGTTCATGTGTATTTTGGCCTTGGAACAAATAGATCTGCACCTCTCTGAGCTTCCGTATTCACACTTGCTTATTGAGCAAGAGACATGCAGGTGAGAAGACAGGCAACTGATCTTCTCCCTGTGATTGCCATGGAGGGAGTAAAAAGGAGCTTGGGCAATAAATGGGGATGGGGAAGGGACTGCTTAAAAGGAAGGGACCTCAAAGCTCAGACCTGAAAGAGAATTGGAAGTTGCCAAAGAAAGAGAGAAAAGGGAATGCATTAGTTTTCTATTGCTGGGCCATAAACTATCACAGACTCAGAGGCTTAAAGTAACACTTTTTATCTCACAGTTTCCGTGGGTCAGGGGTCAGGCTCAGCCTAGCTGGGTCCCCCATTCAGGGTCTCACAAGGCTGCAACCAGGCGTTAGCCAGACTGCATTCATTTTTGGGGCTCAGGGTCCTCCTTCAAGCTCCTTCAGGCTCTTGGCAGAATTTAGTTGCTGTGGTTTTAAAACTGAGGTCCTCACTTTCTTGCTGGCTGCCAGCGTGGGGCAGCTCTCAGCTCTTTGAGTCCACCTGCACTTCCTGACCTACTCACAAACCTTCTGATGACATGGCAGCTTACTTCTTCAAGGCCAACAGGACAATGTCGCTCCTCAGGAAGGGCCCAGCTCCTCCTTATGGATTTTTCTCTGGATTAAGTCAGGCCCACTCAAGATAATCTACCCTTTTGGTTAACTCAAAAATCAACTGACTTGGGACCATTAATTACATTAGCAAAATTCCTCCACCTTCTCCATGTACTATAACCTAACTGTATGTGTGGGCAGGCCCCACATCAGAGAAAGGCATTATATAGGGCATAGACAGAGGGGAGGGGGATCTTGGGGGACATCTTAAAATTGTACCTACCACAAGGAAGGATAGTCCAGGCATGAAGAACCTTCTCAAGGGGGCCTGAATGAAAGTGTAGCAATTTCCAGTGTCTGAGGGTAAGGCTAGAGTGGTGGCCAGACCAGATCATGACCTACTGGGTTTAATGGACTATGCATACACTATTTTGCAGCTATTGAAATACCTGTTTTCAAAGAATATTTGAAATGTAGAAGTATGGAAAACTACATATAATAAAATATTAAATGGGAAAGATCAGAATATGTGTTTATATAATATAGTATCAGTTTTGGAAATATATATGCATATCTTAAAAGACTAGAAGTAAATAAATCCATCTGTTAGCCATGGATATCTCTGGATGAGAAATTATGGATGATTTAGAGATTTTTTTGTCTCTTTTCTTAGTTCTAAAGTTTTCCACACTAAATATTCATTTTTCTTATAATAATAATTAAAAACCTATTTATAGTACTTGCAAAAACAAATGAATCTGAACAGAGTTCTCTTTGAAGTCAATGGCAAATTTTGTGCTCCAGATGTTTGACAAGTTAAAAAACAAGCTCAGAAATTAGCTGCACATGAGCTGTACAAAGGTGAAGACCAGTCAGTGGAAATTAAGTTTAGCTTCAACCGAGGAGGGTGATAAGTACCACAGACCTACCCTGGTGTGTCTCATGACTAAACAATAGGCCAGAAATTCAGTCTTTAAATTCTGGAGGTGTTAAAGCAATTAACCTCCCTCTACCTCAGTTTCCTTATATCTAAAAATTCCATTCTTGTTATAGGGCTCAATTGCAAGTAGTGTGCAAGTGGCCTGAACTCTAACCTGTCAATCAAGCCTGCCCCCATTCCCCCCAACCCCTCCTCACCCCATCCCCCATCCCCCTAGTTGTTTAATCAGTTCCCCTTTCCAAATACTCACTGGACTTGAAGCTCACAGGGAGAGATGGCTAGAGGTGGAGGTGCCCAGTGCCATTTCATAGGTGAAATTACCTATGTGCTTAGAGTTTTACACATAGGCGATTCGCCTACTGCCAAATCCATGACAATTTTCAGAGGTGTTCACTTGGAAAGAAGGGGTAAAGAATCCTTTGAGAACCAGATGGGAGTTTGGAAATGAGTAACATTGACTACCAAATTCTACAGACACATCTTCAAGTTTCAAGAGAGCAGTTAACAGAAAAGAAAAATGTATTTTTAGAAGTTGTTTGGGAGGTGAAAGGATTTTTCTAGGGGGAGGAGAGTAGAGAATGGTTAGAGGAGATTGTTTTTGGATATATTTTTTTTTTTTTGGCTCTGCAGTCTCTCAACGATCTCTGAGTCAAAATACAATGAAATGAGGCTTTTCATCTCTCTTGCTCCAAAACATGAAAAGCAAGTGCACTAGAAAATGTCAGAGTTGGCCACTGAATAGACCATATTTCTAATTCATGGCAAGATGACAAAAATAAAATTCTTAAAATACATATTTTAAAATTAGATTTTGACCTTCGATGGGGATTATCATGCTATTTATACTGTAGCAGAAGGAGCTGATTTTTCAGTAGTTGTCTCATCAAAGACATGACTCATATTTCCTTAAGCATTTATACCATATGTTTCCTGAGGTAAAAAATATATATTTTTTATACAATTAGTGAAATGTGAGCAAAAATTATAAAAAATCATTTAAAAGAATACTTTTGGGAACATGTGGTTTAGAAATGTTGATTTCTAGGAATTGAAATTATGTTAACTATTTGGCAAGTGTAGCCATGAGGTACATTTATGAATATAAATGAAAAGTAATCATTGTAATGTTGTTTCATCAGTAAGACAAAAACCAGAATTCAAAAGAAATTTACCAATGAAACACAGATACTACTGAAACTCACATTATATTCAGAAATTTTAATTTGAATTAATATAAAAAAGTGTTTGTTAAACTAACTGAAAAGATTCCTTTTAACATTTACAGAGAAAAATATTACTTTAATTGACATTTAGTGACATCCTTATATGTGTACAAGCTGTGACTGTAAGATAATGAGACAAATTATTTTGCAGCCAGTGGAAATTAAAATAAATTTCTTTTTATGATTATTAGCAACAGGGACTATCTTTATTTAAATATCTTTATATAATAGAAAATTATTGTAAAATTTCTAGGAAATGTATATTCCATTTAAGAGATGGAATAATACATATAGAGAAAATTATTAATGTGTAAAAATCAGGGTGCCAATTAAGTAATCCTCAGTTTCCTGCTTGGTGCTCAAGTCACTTGACATTTTATTTCATTACTACTTTTTGAGGCCTGTGGATTTAGGAATAGAAAACAGGTTCTACACATGGAACACACTGAGGTCTTAAGGAGATGTGGTGTTTCCTATAACCCTTAGCTCTGAAACCCCCTGCCCCAGGCCATCCCTATCTTTGTGGTGGTCTAGCCCTGGAAAGGTATCACCATCCTTCTAGTCATCCACCTCAGAGACCTTGCAGCCACCCGCAATCACCCTTAGACTCTCTACCTGATTATCCCCAGGTCCTTTTACTTCTGCCTTCTTAAAATCTTAGATATTCTCTCAAATTCTGATTTCCATCATCTCTGCCTCCTAACACACCTCCCTGACTTTCAGTCTTGAAGCACCTAACAACCCTCCCCACCAATGGATGGTCCACCTTGCAACCAGGATGATCTCACTGAAATGCCAGTTCAATCAGTCACCCCCTGCTCTTGAACCTTCTTTAGCTTCCTGGCACCTATTCCTAGATACAGTTTCAACATATCATCTTGGCAGATGAGACCCATTGCCTGCCTGGCTCCTGCTCATGCCTCCACATTCACCTTTTGCCCCCTCCTCCACCTCTCTCTGCAGGGTCCTTCCTGCCATGCACACACTAAGTTTCAGTCCTGTTGACCTTTTTGCAGCTTCTTGGATGAGTCTTATTCTCTGCACTATGATCTCCGTCAGCCTAGAAACTACTGTACCTTCCCTCATCTGGTTAATTTCTACTCTTCATTTAAGTCTTGACTAAGCAGATGTCATCTTTTGAGAATGCCTTCTCTGTTGCTTTCCCATTTTGGAACTTGGGCTTCTCTTTTGTCCTGGTATCGTATGTATCCCTATGTCATAGCCCTCATCTCATTGAATTATAATCATGTATTCACTAGTGTTTCTTTTCTAGCATAGTAGATTTTTGTGTGGCCAGAGACCACAACTAACAAATTCCCCAGGTCCTAGCACTGTATCTGGAACACAGTTGCCATTTAACAATAGTTGGCAAGTGAGTAAGTATATGTAATGAAAAATCTACCTGTCTGAGCATTAGAAAATATAAAATTAATCTCAACTCTGCCACTTTCTATGATATCTGCATGTCAGTCAGAAATCCTTTGACTGAAAGAAAACCCTACTAATAGTCTTTTAAACAAATAAGGAAGGCTAAAAAGAGTCACCTGCTGGTCTTGGTTCAGTATGATGTTAGGGCCAGCATCTCTGTACTTCTCTTAGCTCTTTTCTAATGGACACAAAATGGCTACTGCAGCTCCATCCCTCAAATCTACTTCTAATTCAAGAAGGAGAAAGAAAGGCAGCAATAGCCACTTCTGTCCCTTTCATCGAGAAAGCACTGCTATCTTGGAATTCACCACTCTCATTGGCTAGAACTATGTCAAGGGGCCACTCAACTGTAAAAGAATCTAGGAAAATTCATTTTTAGCATTCCCAGTCTCTATATTGGAAATGGATAAGAGACAATGGTTTTGGGAATGGATGTGGAATTAGTCAGCCAGCAGCATCTGCTATACCATGGAACAAACCATGTTAACTCTCTTACCCTTGAGGTCTTATTTTCAGAGTGAAAAATTAGAATCAATGATTTTTCTTCCAGAATTGACTTTGTCTCATCTATGGCTCCCATATATTCTTTTGTCCACAGTGGAATTACCTTCTACAACAGATGGTTACTCCAAGTCTTTCCTTGAATTCTTCACATTTAGAGAAAGCACTGTCTGCCAAGAAGCCCATCCTTTTCAACAGCTCAGGGAATCATCTTAGAGAGTGATTAGTGCCAAGATGAGAACAACACAGGGATGAAGGGAGAGGTGTGTATATGTTTGTGTGCATGCACATGTGTCTGTGTGTGTATGTGCCCAGGAAGGTGCAAGACAAGCCTTCAGATTTGGTGATCAGGGAACATTTCTCTAAGACCTGAATGAGTAGAAGTAACCAGCATGGAAGAGGTTTTGAAGCAGGAGGACTTGTAAGTGAAAATCCTAGGGTAGAAAGAGCCAGGCCTGAACTATAAACAGAAAGATTCCCAGAGGAGGAAAGTGTTGGGAGGTGAATCTGATAAAGTGGACAGAAAGCCCATTGCACATGATCATGTAGGTCAGGGAAAGAATGATTGTATTTCAATATACATCTTAAAATGTGTCTGGACACAAGTGAACACGTAGCTGCACATGTAGTCTGATGGGAGCAGTCAAATTTATAACCTCTCTTGTAATGGGCACTGTATTCCTATGCATGCAGGCTACAGTCACATGACGTTTTTAGAAGCCATGTAATCTGTCCGGTCCCCACTGTGATTTGCTGTATACTCTTTGATGCACATTACTCACATGCCTGAATATTACTTGCACAAAGAGAGGGAGTAGGTGGATGTGATGCCAGGAATTATTAGAAATGATTCACATCACACTTCCACGATACAAAAAATAATACATTGTCAAAAGCAACACTGCATCATATCATCGAGCAGCTTGGGAAAGCCTAAATTACATATTTGAAATTCAGTCATTGAAATGATATAATATGGATGGTCCTGAAAATGTATTTCTTGAGAGCTTTCCTCCAAAAGCAAAATTGAATGATAAGAAAAAAATGAAGCCTAACAAAAATGACAGAAAAACTAAAAAAAAAAAAAGAAAAGAAAAGAAAAAATAAAAAATTAATAACTCCAACCAAAAGTTGGAAAGGAGGAATCCAATGTTGGTATTTAACTTGGGATGAGCCAATTAAGTGCTGGTTTTCCACCTCCCAGAGACCCTAATTGCCTTTCCTCCAGCAGCTGAGGGTCTGAGGTTTCCTCTGGATGGTGGGAGTCAGACATCTGAGCTGACAGCTCCAGGGACTGCTGGCCTCCATTTTAATACCGAGCGGGGAGCATAGGCGCTCTCCAAGACAGCCTTGCAAGCTTCTTCCTCTGCTGGCTCAGTGTTCACACTGCACATTTCATCTGCTGTTCAGCCACGCAGGCAGCAGGGAGCCTGAGGACTCTCTTCTCCCATATGGCACCAAGTTTTGATTCATCCTTTTCCTCTGCCCTATGAGTAGGTATTCTAGAAGGCATTAAACCAGATAAAAATAAAACAGGATGTCAATAAAGAACTAATGATGTGTGTCAGTGCAAACGTATAATAATAATAAAAGAATAGACATCCGTTTGCAAAGGTACCATTTAAAGCCATGGATCTTTAAATGAAGCCACTTTATAAATGAACCAACATATGTGAATGTTTACCTACGTCTTTCAGCCATGAAAATCACCCTGTAGACGGTTGGCTTTGAGGTGAAAAGCACTCTATAGGCACTAAATAGTTTACTAGAACACCTCTAAGTGGTACTCTACCTTCATGACGGAAGTTGCAGGGGACAGCTGGGAGCAATTTAGGGGTCAAGGAAAGAAACTGTTAAACAAGTTGGTAATCTGACATTTCCTAAAAGCTGGGTTCAAAAACCAGGGGGAAGTAGAGAGAGAAATCAAAACAAGCCTTGTAGGAGGGAATTAAGCACCCCTCTTGGGGGTGCAAAAATGCCTGGAAAAATTTAGGTGAAAATGGCAATTGTTGGTAATGACCTTGATCTAGGGATAGTACAGCATGGTGGAAACACCCCTGGACTGGAGGTCTGGATCCCTCATGGCTATGCTACTGCCCAGCTGAACGATATTTGGCCAATCTCTTACCCTCTCCACTCTTTTCTTTTGTGTTAAGTAAGAAGCTGGTCTTGGTTTGGTGTAATTCAGACTGTTTTCTGCATAATGTTAGGGTTCTGCAGGGAAGCTGAAAGAGTCACAGTAAGCAGTTAGAGCTCTGGACTCACTCTCCTCTTTCTTCCTCCAGTGTTACCAGAACATCTCCACTTTCATGTCTTTATACATATGATCCTAGGTGAAGGAAGCCTTCAATGACAGATAGAGACAGATGAGTTCTTTGTAAGATCCTAGTTAAAAACAAAGTTTTAGTACTTAAAAAAAAAAAGCTTGAAGACTCATAGATGTTGAGTAAGACACTTCCAGCTCTGAAATGTTATGATTTTAGCATTCTATTAATAAATAAAGTATGTAAATGATGTACAACTATCTTTAGAGGTTAAAAAATTACCACTATTACTGAGCAGTGATAGTAACACCAAGTAGTAAAATTAACTAAATCTTAGAAAAAAGAACTTATCAATGAGCAATGCATGCTACTGATAAGTTGTAGATAATGTATAGAACAAATAATGAGTTAATTTTCATGAGTATTTTTATGTTTCAAAAGATCGTTGAATTTTCATTTGTAAGGAGTTATTGTGTTCTACTTAATCTTGCCACGACGGCATAGAAACTCTAGGATTTGCTAGTACGTTCTTGAGTACAAAAATGGTAGTTTTTGGAACTTTTCAAAGGTTGTTATTTTTTGGATATTCTGGAAAAACATCTGATAATTAATGTTAAACACTCAATTATGAAGGTATTGATTTAAAGCACATAATATATGCTAGAATCATAATTGTGTTGTTGTGACCCTGTAATAATGACAATAATGGTGATGATGGTGGTGATGATGATGATAGCGATAATGAACACATGTACCCAATTATGTGCAAGGCACTGTTCTAAGTATATATTAATAAATCAATGCATATAGTCTTCACAACAGTTTCAAGAGGTATTATTCTTCCCTCCTCCTATTTATTTTATTTTATATTATTTTATAAATGAGGTATCTGATACAAAGGGATATGAGAAGCGACCTGGCCAGGGTCGCACAACACAAAATCGCAAGGTGGTGTATGACCCGAGGAGTCAGACTCCAGCTATATGGGCCCTGCAGAATGACAACTCTGTAGAAGCCCTAGGAGAAGGGTACTGCTTTCGTTCAAGCTTTCCGGGAATGGAATACTTTCTAAAATAAGTCACTCACATAGATTTCAAACCCAGGACCATCTAAGCAGCAGCTTAGAGAAGGAACTCCTAACATTGAGGCTACTCACCATAAACCAACTCCACCAGAAAATCAGTATCAACCTTTCTGCAAGTGATAAGCAACCTGCCTCCATAGCCACCTACCTTGAGAAACATCACCCTGCTCCATGCCCTGTTTCAAGTACATTTATTATTATCTACCAATTAATTATTCATATAAGTGTATTATTATTATATATATTATCCAACTTATTAAGTGAAAGTGCAAGCATGCAGGTATGTGTAACGATGAAATACAAGATGAAAGGACTATAAGAAAATGGCTTTGAAAAAGTTAGTAATACCTGAATAGTAAGCCCTGTGGTAAGTCATGCTCACATATACCATTTACCTTAATTATCACAACAGCCCAGCAAGGTGACTATCATCAGGACTGTCACATACTTTAGTGCTGTTTGTGCACTGAATAAAGACATTTGGCTGAGGGGGTGAGCAGGACTGAAATCCAGCTGCCGTCCTCCAGATAACCCCCAAACCCGAATGGATGTGTCTACCCAGAGGGAAGGCCTTTTCTGATTTGCACAAAGTCCCTGCATAACCTAGTGTTGTTTGGAGAATGATTATCTTCATTTTGTATTATAGATGAGGAAATTAAAGATCAGAAAGATTGAGGGATTTCTCAAGAATGTGTATCCGGGATATAACAAATCAAGTACTCCAACCTCAGCCAATATGGCTCCAAAGACCCCCAGCCCCCAACCCACCACCACTTCTTTCAACTAAATTTCATTGTTTCATTCCGTGGCGTGAGGCTTGTTGTGCCATTTATAATGCAACACCAGCTGGTTGTGAATTACATTTTTAGATCCTTTCCTGAAAGTGGGTTTTAATGGGGAGGTGGCAAAGAGCAATTGGAAGAGAGTTTTGAGATGGTACATGGTAAAAGGTGCAAAAAAGTCCCCCCAAAACCTGGGGACACAGACTTCACTTCCTTCAGAGTATTTGAGAGGAGAACTCCAGCACTAAGCTGCTGCTGCGATTTCAAAGTGGCCTGTTTACCTAATAGGCTGTTCACTGACTATAAGCTATTAGTGACTATTAACCTATGAAACGGTATTTACAGTTCACAAATGTATTTGATTTTCACAAGCCTTACTAAGGAACAACACTCAGTCAACACTTTCTTTGCCTAAAGATGTGATCAAGGAGCATGAAGCATGACAAATGAATGTTTAGCCTTTGAATTTGAAGTTCACAAAGGATAATAATTCACAGGTTGCTGCATTCACACAGTCTGTACACCACACAGCCTCTGAATTCCATCTACAACTTTGCAGGATCAGATGTCAAATTAAAATATAATGATTCCACTTCAAATGGTTCCCTGTACAATTACCTCATTTTTAAAACTGTCACTAATGTGGTTATTCTGCTGCAGCTATGATCATTATTTTATGCATGTAAAATTGTGTCAATACTGTCCAGCTGATAATATTGTCTAGTAATATGTAACAGAGCATGTTCTTTTCCTACAGTGCTTTGCACTTTTGGTGGATGACATGGGAGGTGGGAGTGGGGGGAACACAGCACTAGCTGTTGGTAATAGAGCAAGGTTAAGTACAATAGGTATTCAAAAAAGTCATCTTTATTTTTCTTTTTTGTATTTATGGTGTAGTTTCGTTGTTCTTTTGGTTCCTTTTGCAGTGGGTGGATTTGCTTATACAGAGAGAAATGGCAGAGGGAGACTGCATGTGTACTTGGTTATTTAAGAGAAATGCAATTCTGTATTATGAGCCTTTAATTTTATAGGACAGTCGCCAGATCATTTTGATGTAGAACTTTGTCATGGAAAGCTATTGAATTTTTTCTCCAATTATAAATACTTGCTGGTTTCTTGTCAGTTAAGAACTGACAAAATTACTTCAGACCAAGCCTGTTATCTATTTCTCTTGACTGAAATTATTGACTTTCTGTATCAACTGGCATATAAAAGAGAAAAATCAGATTATCTGTATTTATCATATGCAATACTGAGTATCTCTATATGTGAGGCTTGGGCATAGTAGTTTTGTAATCCTTTAAGTGATTTTTCCATGAGACTACATCTGACCTCCTCTCCCACATCCCCTCCCACCACAAGCACCCACCACCACCACCACCATCGCCCTGGCTGAACAGTGGAATCTGAGCCCACTACAAATCTGAAACTTATTGATACTGGGCAGTGCCTGGAGGGAAAACACTGCCACTGTTCAATAATTCCAGACAGAATTTCTTCTTTATAATCAATAAACTTAGCTTCATGTCCCCAATGGCCTCTCAAAAAGTTCTATCTGAATTTTCTAATTTGAAATTGGAAACTTATTTGAAATTGACTTAACTAAAATCATTAGTTCCCCTGTGGCTCTCTGGGGGATTGCTGTTTATTCTTTCAAATCCACTCACCTCAGGGTTGGGGGATTGAGTAACCGTCTGCTCTTTCCTCCATTGTCCTTTCCAAATCATTCTTCCCTCTCCTCCTTGGGCACTGATGCTAAGTTGACCACCCTCACTCACTGTCTTTCCAGAATTTTCCGCATCAGGTCAGTCACTCTTTCCAACTTAATGCATTCCATATGTCAACACATTAGTCACCAGAGTCACTTGGTCTCCTGAGCCCTTCCCACAAGGCACCTTCTCGCCACCACAGCTGCGGGCACACTCCGGCCCTTGCCATCTGCCAGCCACCCCCAGCTCAGACAGCTCACTCTCCAGGTGCCACCTCCTGTTTTCCAGGTTAACTGTGTCACTTCCTGTGAGACTTCCCTCCTACTCCTCAACCTCCAGTGACCTCTCCGTGTCCCTCTTCCTGGTCCTCACTTCCCTTCAGGCCCCCACCTCTGCTTCATCCCAGCAGACCCATTTCTATATGTTTTCCACATTGGGATTCTAGTCAAATTTCCTTGGAATTAGGGTTCCTCTGGTAAAATTAGTCTGTCTCTCTCATTTTAGAAACGAAGAGACAGAGGACAGAGAAGTCATCTTTGTCCAATCTTAGTTTAGTGGCGGAAGTCCCTTGATAGCCAATTCATATTTCTTTTACAGTAATAGAAACTACTAAACCTTAAAAATGAGATAAGTCACATTTACATAAATGTTTAGGAGTCTGATATTGCAGACCTGCTTTTGTGATATCCTTATTTTAGAAATGATTGTTAAATTGTCAAAAATCTCCTTAATTACACATATATATCCTACACATATCCTGTACACATATTCTACAGAAGCAATGGGGATTCATGATTATGATAAAGGTGACCATTGCCGGTTTAGACAGTATATAAACTTAGAGGCAGGGGGCTGAAGCTGCTGACATCTTAATGTGCTTTTGATTCCTGTATCTTAGTGTCATAAAATAGCTTTTTTTTAAAGGAGCATTTTAATCATGACTCATATTCCAATTTCCTTCCTCTGTGATGCTAACATCTTCCTAAGAAATCCATTCTGTACCTGAGTTTCCACGTGGAACTAAAGACAAGAATGTCAGTGTTAGAGATCTGGCAGAATTAAACAAAAGTAATCCACACCAAGGCACTAAAACACATTCCTTTGGGTCTATCAAATTCAGGAGTTTCTATGTAAGCAACATCCATGCTAACCTCAGGTTTTGTGTTTGAACTTCTTAAAGCCATTTTATCATTTCATCTCACACATTTCTCTGCCAGACCAATGGTCTTTCCTAGCAGCTCAAAGAGCTATAAGTAGAACTACCATTTGATCCAGCAATCCCATTACTGGGCATCTACCCAAAGGAACAAAAGACATTCTATTAAAAAGACATTTGCACTCGAATGTTTGTTTATAGCAGCACAATTCACAATTGCAAAGATGTGGAAACAACACAAGTGCCCGTCAATACATGAGTGGATTAATAAAAGGTGGTATATGTGTACCATGGAGTTCTACTCAGCCACAAAAAACAATGGTGATCTAGCACCTCTTGTCTTATCCTGGATAGAGCTGGAGCCCATTCTACTAAGTGAAGTATCACAAGAATGGAAAAACAAGCACCACATGCACTCACCATCAAATTGGTATTAACTGACTTAACTGACCAACACTTAAGTGCACATTTAGTAGTAATATTCATCAGGTGTCAGGCAGGTGGAGGGGATGGGTGTGGTGTGCACCATCTGGGGGAATGGACATGCTTGAAGCTCTGACTCGGGTGGGGCAAAGGCAATATATGTAACCGAAACATTTGTACCCCCTAATATGCTGAACTTAAAAAAAATTTAAAAACTTAAAAAAAACTAAAAAAATCTCTAGACTAGATAGGCTACCATCACTCTGTAGGCTGCCCCAGTGTTTACTTAAGTTGAAATTCAGGTATATATATTTTTATATGAGTGGTGTCATTCCACCGTGCCCACGTTTCTGCTTTTCAGTCATCGCTGGCTTGTGTCACTGTGCCCTTTCCTGTGCTGACATCCGTTGCAGAGTCAAAGGCTTCATAATCAAGGCTCTTCTTTTTAACTGATGCGTCTTGCCATTTGCTGCATTGCGTCAACTCTACTGGGATCATATTTCTCTTGAGACTAACTACTAGGCAACCTGAGCTTTCTTCCTGCGCTGCATTTTGCAAGTGCTTGTGAAGATTTCACTTTCCTATTAAGGCAGTGTATAGCTCAGAAAATGTGGAACAATAAGTAAAATAAATCCAAGAGCTTTAGAGTCAAAGATGAGTTCAAACTCTGTCCCTGACACTTAGGGTTACACAGGGTATAACCAAGGTCAAGCTATATAACCCCATTAAACCTCCGTTTTCTCAGAGGGGATTTAAAAGGGGATTAGAATGTTTATGATTCTACTAGGACATCAGATTGGTGCAGTGATGACATGAGACAATGTGTGTAAAACCGTTGGCACGGAGCCTGATGCCTATGAAACACCTAATACAGATTACTGCTGTTGCTGCTATCATTATTAAAAATAACCAATTCTTTCAAGGAATATTGCCCTTGGCCACCAAGCCTGGAAGGCAGTGACGTTGTTTATCTCATCTGTCTAGTGATTATGACCACTGTGGCAACCGTCTGGCCTCATCTTGAGCATTCTATCTACATGTACTAACTTTTAAATTTTAGTGGCCCTGTTAGTTTTCCTACCAATAAGCCAAAAAGTACTGTTTTTCTATTGGAATGTTTTCTTGGGAGGAAATAAATGTCTCTAAATAATACATCACTTCTAAACCAATCTCTTGAAAAAATAGATTGTTTTTGTTTCTGACCTTTTCTCATTCCATTTCAGAAACTAATTCTTTCTCCTTCTCTAAGCAAGTTATAAAACCTCCCATTTTCAATATACTGAGGCTTCTAGTCAAACCATTATTGTCCCAAAAGGAAAGCCCTTTCAGCACATTCACAGCTTCTTGCTATGTGTGCCCTGACTAAATTGTGCTACAGCGATGGTTTCTTAGCCATTAAAATGGCATATGAAAACAATTTTATTTTGATGGATTACTAAGCTATTTTTCAAATTTCTACAGTTAAAGAAGAAAAATTATTTAACTGCAATATGAACTCATTGAAATAAGCAAGTCTAATTACTCCCTGTTTTGTAATACTTTATTCATAAAATGATAGTGTGCTCTTCACCTTTTTGATCCATATATTTGATATTTTTAAATTCTCTGTATGTTCTTTATTTCTCTGTCAATGTGGAAAATTCTAATTTGTTCGTGCCCAAAGGGCAACAGCTGGCTATTATTGAAATGTGCAGAAAGGTATTTGGTAAATGCCGTTTGAAGATGATGATGATGATAATGACAAAGACAAGGATACCTTGATTTAAAGTAATCTTTACCCTTTAATCTTCCCCCCCAAAGTCTCATACTAGATGTACATTTTTTAAAAGTTACAGACATTGCTTTATTGGATGATTTAAAGATCAGTTTGGAATGAATTAATTTAATTTTCCATGGTTGATTCATGGATTTTTTTTTTTTTAGAAATTACTAATATTGAAAATGAATATTTGTTTTTCAGCCTTTCATTTTGAGTTTTATGTTTCTTTGTCTTTGGTTTAAAAATAATACAGAAGACACAGAAAAATCAAAAGATATTAATCCTGTCATAGCCTTAATGGTGAGTGGTCAGATAGATAGCAAAGGATGTGCTGGAACACCAGCAGGGGAGCTTAGCTCTCTTCTGGTCCTTTTCTGGTCCAATTACAGGTGAAAAGATGCTATCTGTCAGCCAACCGTTTAAATTCAAACACAGAAAGGGCCTGTCAGTTCTCTTCTGTGTACTTCTTGCCAGTAGGAGAAAGCCCCATAGTGAGTCTTATGCTGATGTTTCAACTAAGGCTTGCTGTACTTGTAAACAGTGTACTTTTCAGGTAACAGAATCAGGACGAACACACAGTTAACTGTGTGGCATTGAACATTGCAGATATATGTCTTCTTACCTTAAGATTTTAAGAAGAAACAATACTCTCAAGGATATTTTTAAAATTAAACACAAAAGCCATCTTTTCAGGGTATATTAAAGAAAAAGGGTGAATTCCAGATGAATATGTGTTTATTAGGTATGTTCAACACTATGTTTATTCATGGTCTCTTCTGCCCTATTACTTTTTAATAAGGGAAATGCTAATAAGAAATAAAAAAAAAACTACTTAAGTAGACTAGTCAAAAATTGAGCAATTAAGGGATCATTGTATAATTAGATTAGAAGAATGATTTTGTGAAGGGTTTTAAAATGTCTTAACATAGGCACTGACAAAATGTGTGTAGGTCCAACGAATGGTTTTTTATTCTTTTTCAATGGAATGTGCATCAAAATCAGGCCATTAGTTTTTGTGGTTAACCTCAAGATTTCTTGCAGTGAGAGTTACTTTCCTTTCTTTGTGGGATCCCTGACAAACTGTGCTGTTGAAATGTGGGGGAAACAGCTGTGATACAGCAGGAGCCGCCAGCCCCCACACAGCTGGTGGCAGAGATAATTAATTGTGAAGAGAGTAAGGAAGTAATCCACATAATTGTGTAAATGTTAAGTAATTTACATAATTGGATATATATACAAATGATTTCTTCCCTAAGTTATTCTTTTAATATAGAAAAATCTAATCTACCAGCAGTTGACTATTCAATAAAGAACCTGACTTTTAAATAAAGCAAAAAATTATGTATCCTAATTTGTACTATTCTTCAAAATAGTGTTTTCCTGTGACTACATCCTTCATCCCTTGTTACAATTGTGCATGTGTGTGTAGATATGTATATAAAATCTTTCTGGGACTATATGCATAATCTCTTGCTAAAATTACATTAGCATCACTCCATGGACAGAAAAGAAAATCTCTCTAGATACTCTTTATAACAGGGGTGACAAATATGTGTCAAGTGTGACTTCTGTTACACCCACATTTATTCCCTTATTTTTTGCCTGATTTGAGACTTAACCTGGGAATCTTTCCCAAAGCAGTGCTCCAGACAGCCGCCATGGATGAATCAGAGCTGGCACTTGGAATGAAGCCTACCTGCCAACCCTTTAATAGACATAACTTAACTTTTTTACTTCACATGTGTTACTCGGTGCTTTATCTACAAGTGCTCATAGAATGCAATCCTCGTATTGCTTCATTCCCTGAAATCCCTAGTAGTGTTTTGTTCTACTACTTGTATATAACAGGATATAAGATGGCATTAGGCCAATATTTTTTGGCTCTTAAAAGGACTCTTGCTGAGGTTTGCCAATACGTGCCAATCTGCAGCTCCCCAAGCTTCATGAACAGTGATACTCAACCCCAAAATAAATAACCATACATATGAAAATAACATACAATGGACTCTGAGGAAAAGTTTGAAGAGGATCCCCAAACTCTTTTGAGGCACAGCTATATCATTAAATTAAGGGTCTACATTCTTTAGATCATTGCTTTGAAACAAAAAAATTACCAAAAAATAAGTCTCTTTTATACTCCATATTTCTTTTTAGTCATCTTTAGCTTTGTTTAGATCTAATTATGCCTCACACCTGGATCCTTAGCTTTTTATAAAAGGGGAAAAAATATTTCCTATAACATATATATGGAAGTCTTAATTTTAGATTTATAGTTTCACATTTTCAAGCCAGTATTTTTCTAGTTCTATTTTGCTCTATGTCTAGATTCTTTATCTATATCTATATAAAGATATATAAGATATATATATATATATCTTTTCTCTTAGGTTTTGGAGTTACTTTAGATCTTTAAAAAGCCATTCACCAGATTTTTTTCTTTATTTGGCCTCAAATCAGTTTTTATAAAGTATTTTTTGATTCATTTTTTCTCCTTTCCATTCGTTTTACTTTTCTCTCCACCAACCCTCTACTATCAAGCATGCATTTATGTTTTCTGAGTATGTAGTTTTAGCCTAAGCTCTATAAACATCATGTGAAAGTAATGAGCTAACAAATACAATAAGACCTCAATTAACTGTCCTAACACAAGTGGAAATGGCAAAAATAATTCCAAAAGCCTAATTTTCATTTTAATGTGTTTTTCATATGTACATTTTAATGTGAGCTTTTATGATATTATTTTTCAGCCACACTATTTCAGAGGAAACGATAGAGACATTTTGTGAAGATTGAATTCAGGCTGAGCTGTTTGGACACCCAGCTGCTCATCTTTTCTTTAATGCCCCTCGTGGACACCCAGCATCGTCTCTCAGAATGAGACCTGCACTAGCCCTGACCTGACTAATTTTTTTGCCCCTGGTCTTCTCTTTCTAAATTGTATTTCCTTGATTAGTATTTTTTGTTTCTAAATTAGCATCCTCCTGCTGCACAGTACAATTGAGCGAGGGTCAGACAAAATTGTGAAATGTGTAAACAGATATTGGATGGCTTAATTAATCAGCAAGAAACTGTGCAGTTGAATTGAAAGCAAAATGTGTGCACAATAATCCTGAAGATGACTGAAGTTTAATTTTAGTATCTTGTGATTGGATAAAGACTCATCTTCATGATACTATAATGTTTAACACCTTTAGGCTACTGCAGTGGAATACTTCTTCAGGGTCCTGAAATCATTCTTATTTTCCAAAAACTGAGTAGTTGAATGTGTTATTAAATTCTGGCTTATAACTACCTTTGTTGGTTGACTCATGTGTTATCCTTTTTACAGGGTAGGTGTCTAGCTTTAATTAAGTCAAGCCAATATTCAACCAGTCTTAACTATTCAGGTCATTAAATATGAAATGTCCGGTTTCAAATCAAAAGTTTAGTCTATTATATTGCAAACAAGAAGCAGTACAATTAATTAAAGTATGCACCTAAACTATCGACACAGTTTTGCCATCTTAACAGTAGCTTGTATATGCCAGCAGCGAAGAAAGCTAGAGAGCAAGTGGTAACGAAATTGCAAAAGGCATTATCCACAACTTGTTGAGAATTAAATGTTTTTCCTTGCAAGAAGTAGTCCAAAGCCTGGAAGAAGTGGTAATCAGTTGGTGCAAGGTTTGGTGAATACAATGTATGACAGAGAGTTTGCAAGTCCAGCCTCTGTAGTGTGAGCAGCGTTGTTTGTTCGACATGTGGTCAAGTGTTGTCTTGCAAGAAGATTGGCCTGACTCTATTGACCAATCTTGGCTGCTTAATCACAAGCATCCTCATCATTTGGTCCAACTGGTTGCAGTAGCCATCAGCTGTAATTAATCGACTATGTTTCATGAAGCTGTAGTGGATAACACCAGTGCTGGACCACCGAACAGACACCATTAGCTTTTTTTGATGAATATTTGGTTTTGGACTGTGTTTTGGCACATCATCTTTATCCAACCATTGTGCTGAATGCTTGCAATTGTCAAAAAAAAATCTAGTTTTCATCACACGTAACAATTCAGTGTAGAAATGGTCCTCCTTTATGTCACGACAGCAAAGAAAGGCAAGCTTCCAGACGATTTCTCTCTGACGCTCATTTAATTCATGTGGTACCCATCTATCCCGCGTCTTTACTTTGTCAGTTTGTTTCAAATGGTCCAATATTATTGGAATAGTAACATCAAACCTTGCTGCTAATTCATGTGTAGGTCGAGATGGATTTGCTTCCATTACAACTTTCAGCTCATCGTTATCCACCTGGCCTCAGGTCTCCCACATGGCTCATTTTCAAGATTAAAATCACCAGAATGGAACTTCTCAAACCATCAACTTACTATGCATTCATTAGCCACATTTTTCCTAAACACTTTGCTGATATTTTGAGCTGCTTATGCTGCATTGGTTCCACGACAAAACTTGTATTAGAAAATAACATGAATATTCGACTTTACAGCAATTTCACAAAAATTGCTCTAAAAAAACCTTGAAAGATAATCACAAGCCAAATCATGTGTTCGAAAGAATGAGGATGTACCTTCACAATAGAAATAAAACAAAAAGTGTCAAAGTGAAATTTCAGGAATATCAACTAACTTAGTACTTAAGGAAATTGGACATTTCATATTTAATAATACTATTGCTCACCTTACTTTCTTTTTATCCAGTGTGCTCTGAGTCTATCTTGGCAGAAACTGATCCTTTTTTATAAAAGACTAAAAATCAATTCAACCACAAAGGCTGTCAGAACCTTTTATCTGACCATAAATGCAAAGTTCAAGTCAGATAATTTACCTAAAATCTAGTCTGGAAATTAACCATATCCCAAACATTTTGACTTGAGCAATATTCTAGATGTTTTTGTTTGGTTCTTTAGACTTCATTAATCCTCTCCCTTGTCATCTATGACATTTCTATAGACTATTCCTGTTAAATGGTAGTTGTTCATAGGTGTCAGGTCAGGAAGAGCTCTTAAATATCCTATTAGTCAGATTATTCAAATCATCTTTCTGCTCTCTATTTCTGTTTAGCACTAATTTGATAGTATCTTTTCCTTTTTGTGGGTATGTTTTTAAAAAAGCAGTTTGTTCTAACTATTTTCCATTTTCCCAGCATCTACTCCCTTGCTTGGAATTGATTTCCATGTTAAGTGCTATACAGATTTAAACAAACTGGTTTTTATGATTCCCAAAACATTTGACTTTCATGTGAAATTACAAGAATTGAAATAGCCTCTTTGGTATATGGTACTTTTTCAAAAGGTTCTCAATTTTCCAACACTGACAGTAGTTCTAACTTCAGTGATCAGTAAAAACATGACTTGATAGTAGTTTTGCATGAATGTTTTTCATGTACACAACTTGGAAGTCTTCAGAGGAAAGAAGCAATGTAAATCTCATATTATGTCCATAATTTTTGTATGGCTCTTATTATAAACTTTGATGATGTTTAAAACTTTTTTTACAATATTTGTATAATGTAGAAATTGAAGACTGATGACTGAATGGCTATTCATTTTAAATTCATTTATCCATTGAAATTATTACTCCTTGATGCCTTGGTACTTCACTGATAGCTAGGGATATAGAGGTAAACAGGGGCTTAGACTCCAAGGAGTAAGCATTCTACTGGAGAGAGAGGCATGCTTACAAAATGTCAGTAAACCCATTATCCTTATTCTCTTTCTTTTAAATTTGTATCAGAGAAACACAAATTCCTTCCACCCTGTGTCACTCCTATCCACAAAGAAAAGACTCATTTAATTTATCGGCAAGTGGCAAATGGCACAAATTTGACATCCATTGGTTTCAGCCTTCCAATTGGGTAACGTGTGCTCAGGAGCCAGGAGCAGGTGGGATCCTGTTCTTGCATATCTTATTCTCTTCACCAGCTCTCTCAATGGACCAAGCCCTGAGTACAGGTTATCTTGTTATCTTTGTCCTCACTGTTATGGGTTTCAAGGGGTAAGAGGGAAGCCTCAATTTATTGTAAAACAAATGAATAAGTGTCCTTTGCAGGCAGCTTGTTCCCAGCTGCTGTGTCTCTGGACCAAGACTTGAGGGAAAGTGTTAGAAAGCTTGATTCTGGCTGTAGATCTCTGCCCTGACACAATTGTTAAAGTATGAGAGAATAGTTCGAGTTGTTAAATCCACAAGACACAAAAGGCTTTACCCTAATGCCACATTTCGTTAGGTCTATAGAAGGCCACAGGGCAACAGACACAGTAGGTAAAGCATCTTCAAGTCATCAGGTGGCCTAGAACCTACCCACATGCACAGTTTCTTTTGTTCTCTCATTAGAGTATGTATGGCTGCTATGAGTAAGGGTTAAATATACGGTGGCCACCTTGCCACAGAGAAGCTGTGTTCTAAGTTTCCAACTAACTTTTCAAAACTATTCTAGTTTAGAAGCCCAGGCTAATATGCTACCCCATAGGTCCCCTGCCCAGGTGCAGGGTCACTAGCAGACAAGGCAGGCACAGCATGCCACGTTGATCTTAACTCTGTAGTTTCTAAGCTAGGCACTAGGAAAAAGCAACTCTGAGATGATTCTTCCAGACAAGCCTGATTCATCCCAGACCTGATGTTAACCCCTTTACTTATAATGTCTAATCTATAGTTTTCAATAATGAAGAAATTTTTTTGATCCTTATTTGCTGCTTTCATATATTTAACATTTTCTGACCAATGCATTGCTTGTCGAGGGCTCTAAGGAACCAGTTATACTCCTTTCCCTCTGATAAGGGCATTTGACACACATAGGCCAGTGTATTCAAACTTTTTCCATCTTGCCAATCAGGTAAATTGATTGTCATCTGGGGAGGTCTAAAGTAGCGCTTTAATACTGTTACCAGCCCAAACATGGGATCACAAATCTCTTAGAAATCGAAGAAAAGAAATAATACAACTCTATTTTTTCTCTTTTTTTTTTATTTCAGCATATTATGGAGGTACAAATGTTAAAGTTACATATATAGCCTTTGCCCCATCCAAGTCAGAGCTTCAAGTGTGTCCATCCCCCAGACAGTGCATACTGTACTCATTAGGTATGAATATACCCATCCCCTCCTCGCCTTCCCACCTGCCCAACACCCAATGAATATTACAACTATATGTGCACATAAGTGTTGATCAATTATACCAATTTGATGGTGAGTACATGTGATACCTGTTTTTCTATTCTTGTGATACAAGAATGGGCTCCGGTTTTATCCAGGATAATACAAGAGGTGCTAGATCACCAGGGAAATGCAAATCAAAACCACAATGAAATATCACTTAATTCCAGTGAGAATGGCTTTTATCAAAAAGTCCCAAAACAATAAATGTTGGCGTAGATGCAGAGAGATAGTACAACTCTATTTTTTTCCCTTTTTTCTTTTTTTTATATATTATATTTTTTTTATTTCAGCATATTATGGGGGTACAAATATTACTGTTATATATATTGCCCATGCCCCCCACCCCCTCGAGGCAGAGCCTCAAGCATGACCATCCCCCATCCGTTGCACATCTTACACATTATGTTTGTATATACCCATCCCCTCCTCCCCCCTCCCACTCGCTCAACACCCAACAAATGTTATTCCTATATGTCCACTTAGGTGTTGATCTGTTAATACCAATTTGCTGGTGAGTGCATGTGGTGCTTGTTTTTCCATTCTTGAGATACTTCACTTAGTAGAATGGGTTCCAGCTGTATCCAGGAGTATACAAGAGGTGCTATATCACCATTGTTTCTTAAAGCCAAATAGTACTCCATGGTATACATATACCACATTTTGTTGATCCACTCATGTATCGATGGGCACCTGGGTTGTTTCCACAACTTTGTGATTGTGAACTGCGCTGCTATAAACATTCGAGTGCAGGTGTCTTTTTTGTAGATT
>VBSM01002608.1:9744098-9764661 GCA_008086735.1 Cheirogaleus medius | reverse complement strand
TCTGTTCTGTTCCACTGGTCAATGTCCCTGTTCTTGTGCCAATAAAAAGCTGATAACAACACTTTAAGCATCACAATTGAACAGGTATTAAACATGCTAAAACTCAGCATTCCATTCACAATCTATTCTTTCCTCCTCTACTCTCACTTTTATTAAACATCTAAGATATCATTTGTTTTTAAAAAGAGGAAGTGGTATAAAATACAAATGAAATGAAATATAACAAATTATAGTATAATGAAAAATTGTAATAAAAATCATTACCCTAAGTACAAAGTGAGATCTATTATCTGCCTATCTCAGTGCGAAATGAATATAGAAAACAAAATAAGCAAATATATTACAATAATTCTTCTCATCCAAGATCACAAAAGTATGTTTGTTTCTATAAAAGGAATCGTCTGCATTTACTTGGATGTTTATAAAACTGTGTTTCCTTGTCTCTAATTCTTTGAGTATAAAGTTTAGTAACATGTGCCCTTTGCAATAACATATAAATAACAAAATAAAGTATGATCCATATTATAATGTATATGAGCAGACCAATTTCTCCTACTCGATATCATATTAAATTAAAAAAAAAAACATGTACATAGTCTGTCACCTCAAAACATATTCACACACAAACACAAATCATTATATACAATTATGGGAAACATACTTAAAATTCATTTATATAGATTGGAAATAAGGAAATATGCTAAGACATATAAAGCAAATATGAACCCAAACAATGTAAAAGTAACAATATTAATGTTAGACAAGGGGAAATGTAAAGATTAAATACCAAAAATGATAAAATCAATGGTGTTAGGGAGTTGGCTGGTACCAGCCTAAGCGCCTATTGTTAGCATTTATTCCTAACTCCACGTTCAATGACATCACATTGAAATTGATCACAGTGTGATGATTTATGCCATGGAAATTGGAAATGATACAAATCAGGTCTTTCTTTCTCCTGTCCTCTAGAGCCAGTTGCTAACCATTTACCAGCACGTGAGTGGCTACAATTGGTTACATTAAAATTATTCCAAATGTGCATGTGCTCAACAACTAAAAACATGAAACCAAAACTATTAGAAATGTAAGGAAACTTTATTTAAAATATATAATCATGTAGGCATAGTTTACTTCTTTAGAATTGTACAGATCCAAAAAATATTATGTAGTAATATAAAGAAATTAGATGATATAATATGTAAATTTTATTAAGTGAAATATATAATATTTATTTATACAATATACATATATAAATAGATGTCTCTAGTTTAAAAGTAAGAAATGCTAAGTAAATACACAAGCCATAGTGATTCAAAGTGGAGTTATCCTTTTTAGCATCACTAACTGACTTTGTATGATGTAAGAGTAATAATGTTATTTTCCTCTTAAATTTCATCAAATACCAATTGTCATTTATTTTCTTTGCTAAAAAATTAGATTCAATACAAGAGAATGGCAGCTTAGATAGGTGTTCTTGGCATATTTTATAAATTATTATAAGCCCTAACCAAATTATAAGAGTAATTATCTCTCACTGTGATCTTAAACATAAACTTAATGTTTCAATGTTAATTTAATTCGCTGAATAAGATATACATATTGTACACACACACACACACACACACACACAGGGAGATAAGTACTACTGTGTCAACAGGAGGAAGCCATAAGAGTGAGGATTTTTTTTCCTTTTTACAAAAGAACTGCAATCTCCCATTAAGACTTTCTGCATGTTCCTGTCAGAAGGAGGAAAGCATTTTCCACTGACACCCTGATTGTTAGCTGGTCCTGCGACTGCTCTTCAGGAAGCACAAGAGACCCATCTGAAAGTGGGGTGAGAGAATTTCACATAGATTTCTACTTAGAAACTGAGATTTCTTGTACCAAGCTCCGTCCGATTTCTTCAACAATTAGCATCCAGGCAGTTTCCTATCTCTAAACTTCAAAAATAGGAGAGAAATGCAAAGAAAATGTGAGAAGAGGGGTTTAAAGTTCAGAAAAAGTTCTGAGTTGACTTGTCCTGGTTTGGGGCTACCCTGACGGGAGTGTTCATGCACCGAGCAGGGTGGGCCTTAGTAGCCCTTTGAATAAATGAACGAATAGATAATAAACAACAGGAGTAGGCAGAAGGTTGAAATGGAAGAGACATGTGCTAAGAAATAATAACATTGTCTTGGAGATTGGGGAAGACAAGGAAATATAGACATGGGTGCTGGAAAAGATATTTAAATATTGGTCGATTGTTCACAAAGCACCTGTCCATAGCATCCTCACCATCCCCTGTGGGATGCAGATATTGTTCTCATTTTACACACAAGGATAGGCCAAGGGGCTGTTCAAGGCCCAATGACTATTGAAGGCAAAACCGCGAGTATGCAGCTGTAGTTTGAACGCATAGTTTCTGATGATAAATCCTGTGCTCTTTTCAAAACGCCACTGTGGTCTCTAGGGAAATTGCCTCAAGCAGAAATCAACACATTTTACTGCAGTTCTGATTTGCACATGCTTGCCTTAAGACTTTCTAATTCCAGGTTCTTTTTACCACCTCCACTCCCACTCTTAATTTCATAGCTATGGAGAGGAAAGCTAGATACTATCCAGACGTTCTTGCTAAAGGACCTCACTTTAAAAAACCATTTTTTCCCTTTCATATTTTCATTTAACTCACAGTATCAAGTGAAATATTAGTGGGAAAATTTTTGTGCAGTCATACCCAGGGCCTAACGTAAAATCGTCCTCCAAAAAGCAAAATAAAATGATGTGTAGAACACTTGGTTTCCACAGAAGAGTCTAAAAGTCAAGGACAACTCTGATAATATAGAAATAATGTCAGTATTTGTTATATGAGTAATAAGACTATTTGAAAGGCAGTGTTGTGGTGTGTACCATTCTGATGACAACATGGTAAAAATAAAATAATTTTACAGAAGAACGGGATTAAAAAAAAAAGCAAAAGTCTATGGAGTCTCTTCTTGAAGAAAACATTCAGAAAGCTGCTAGAGAATTGCCGGAGAGCCAGCTATTGACCATACTTGCACCCAATCTTACCAGGCATTGAAAAGGAGAGAATACTCAGAACAAAACCACATGCAGAGCTTCTGCCTAAGGAAACTTACATTCTGGCGGGTTCAAAACAATTTCACTTCACTTTATGTGATTGTAAAATTGCCTCCATAAAAGCATAGCCTAGATGAAAACATTTGCCAATATTATTTACTCATTTTAATGCACTCAAATAAATTTTGTACAAAGTAACTTCTTTAATTATCTCCCAATATGAGACGAGCATAGACCAAGTGGGCGATGTCTGCCCATATATTTCCTTTCCCTGGTCCTTTTTGATTGCTTATGTCAACATCGGAGTCCACAGTAAATTACTAATGGTCTTAGAGTTTCCCCCGTATTTATTTCTTTCTTTTCAGTTTTTCTCTTTCACTCCTGTGTCTCTGTTTCTTTATTTTTTCCCTTTCTTTTCTTTTCCATCTGCTTTTTCTTGCTCTTCCCCAGGGAAACCTGAGGGAAATTCTTTATCCTGCTAACAGTTTTTGGTGCTAGAATGGATGTTTTCACCTCCACTCTGACCTACATGGAGTGAGAAAGCCAGAACAGGTTTCCATGAGTGTTCTGGTTCATTGGGCAGAGAGTTCCATCAGAAGAAAGCCTTTGTCGCTGATGGCTTTGAAATTGTACAAAAGACTTCCCAGTTTGCAACACGTGGGCTTAACCACTGGTTTGCCTCCTCTGATGGAGCTTGGGTAGAGGCAGAAAACAAAGTTAACTTCCCAGAGATAGTCAGGGCCAAGGTGTTCAGTCAAGGTTTAATTGAAAGATACCATTTCTGAAATTTCTTTCCTAATATTCTATGGCTTTCCAACAGTAATAGTAGTATTTGTTGTAATAGTTGTGATAGTATAATAATAGTACTATTGGTAGCGATAACAATAGCTAATATTTGTTAAGCACTAACTGTTTCAGGCATTGGCCCCTGCACTTTACATGTTGTAACTCATTTAAACCTCCCAATAACCCAACAAGGTAAAGATGATTATTATCCCATTTCACAGATGAGGAAACTGCTGCGTGAAGTTTAAGGGACTTGCCCAAGCTCATCCAACTAGGGTCATCAGTTACACGTTTCCTCCTTGCAAGAGAACAATCTATTCCTGAAAAATATTCTTACAAGGCAGCAATCTCATTTACTTCTAAAGACTAACCCTGCCTTATCCTGATTGTTGCCATTCTTAAAGCTGACCCCAGGGGTTGCCTGTGAACAACGTTAGCTTCATTCAGCTCTCTGCTCGACATCCCCTCCTCAAAGGGTCTCCCTGACCACCTCTATTCATCTCCCCCTACCCCTTTTATTCTGCTTGGTTTTTCTTCAGAGCACTTATCCATACTGTGTTAGCTAAGCTGCCATAGCAAAATACCAGACTGGGTGGCTTAAGTAGCATCATGTTCTCACAGTTTTGGAGGCTAGAAGTCTGAGATCAGGGCACCAACATACTTGGGTGCTGGTTAGGACTCTCTTCCTGGCCTGCAGACAGCTACCTTCTCATTGTGTACTCACATGACTGGCCTTTACTCGTGTGTGTGTGTGTTTGTGTGTGTGTGTGTGTGTCTAGAGACACACTCTCTTCTCTATTCCTCTTCATATAAGGCCACTAATCCTATCAGATTAGAACCCCACCCTTATGACTTTATGTAATTTTACCTACTAAAACCCTACCTCCAAATACTGTCACATTGGAAGTCAGGGCTTCAACATATGAATTTGGGGACAATAAAATTCAGTCCATAACAGTGACTCAGTATATATTTAATAGCTCATTAATAGGCTTATTATGTATCTCCTGCTCTTCATTGTATTAGTAAACTCAGTGCCAGTAAGGAGTTGAATTATTCTTTTTGTATTCCTAATACCTAGGACATGCCCCACACATGGTAGTTACTCAGTGTGTATTTATTGTATAAATAAAAATGAAAATACCCCTCTTCCTCCCTATCTACTGAAAATTATGCATGGCCTAAATGAGGAAGAGGAAGAACCTATCTCATGTAATTGTCCAAGCTTACTGAGCCACTTTTAGCTGCTGGGTAAATTGATGGTCCCTTTAGCCAACAATCTGGGTGCCCTACATTATCACTTTTTAGATCCCTTCCTGGGAGAGGGCAAAAGGAGGTGGAGTGGCACATTAGTGCTGACACCTGTGTAGGACACCCAAAGCATGAGGGTCTTGCTCCTATTGTCCCCAGAGAGTGGGAAGAGCAGATGGAGAGAAGTTCACAGTTGAGCAATGATTTGTCCTCTGTTCATTTTCCCCTCTGAGAGGACACTACCCTCTACCAATCAATGTTGGCTCCTCCTCCAGGGACCGAGCCTCAGTGTGCTCCTTGCTTAGCGTGTTATGGATTTAGGAATGTATTTGCATTTGGAAATTCATTTTAAAGCACATGCAGGTTCTGGTGACGTGCAGGATAACTTCTCCCACCCATGGTATCTCTCGACTCAAACCTCCACATAGAAGGGAGGAGCGTTTGACAGCAAAACTGGATATTTTTAGGAAGGGAATGCTTCTAAGTTTTATTGAAATCTTAGGATTTCTTCCCTACCTCTCAAATATGGAACAGAGTGTCTGTGTACATACTAGCAATTGTGCTGGCTTTGTTGTTAGAGAATGGCTCAGGTGACAAGTGAGGGGATATCCCCAAAAAGACTAGGAAAGACTCATGAGCCATGATGATATTATTGAATATAGCAGCCACAGCTTCCATTGATATCTAAATATTAATATTAATGTTAAATGCCTGATTTTATCTCCTGAGTAATATAAAACATAAGCACCATGAGGGCAGGAACTTTCTGTCATTCATTTTTTCCCCAAGAGCACAAAGTAGTAAATACTTGTTGAGTGGATGAATTATTCAAAATATGAAGAGATGGTATTTTATCACCGTTTTACAAATGAGAAAATCTTAGTGAGTTTATCAAGTTTATGTATAGTTAGGGGCAACCCTTAGAATGAAACGAAGGACCCATGATTCATGGAACCTTCTGGTTAGCAAGGATCCCACTTGAATGAAAGTTCTATCAGGACAAGAAATGTGTTTTGTTTACATAAATTCCAAGTAGCTAGGACAGTGCCTAACACGTATGAAATACTTAATAAACATTTGAATGAATGAATAAAATGTTGGGAGTTTAACCCAACACATGCCTCCTGTGACACTACAGCCCCTTCACTGAGAGATCTTTCAGTCTTTATTTGAATATGTTTAGTAAGAAAGAAATCACTTGTGCTTTAGGTATGGCTTTTCCATATTTTGTCAGTTCTAAATGTTGCAAGTTATTTTGTATGCTTGGAGTATTTCACAATATTTCACAATTTTTATAATAAAGTTATTTCAGGTGATGAAATGTGATGAAAAACGTTGAACAGGACAAAGCTGAACCCAATCACAAGGCTTGAACTTAGAGAAGTTTCCATGAGCTGAAGTGAATTTCTAGCTGTACAACCAGATGTGGATCTATTAATCCGTGCTCCTTCGAACTACCCTTTCAGCCAGTCCTCAGTTATATCATGTGAGAATCTGTGAAACTATTTGTCAAAATTCAGTTTCCTCCATGTCTGTAGCATTCTCCTGGCTACTGGTCTGATAGTTATATCAGTAATAATAGCTTACAATTGCGTAGTTCTAATCTCACCCAGCCTGTTCTAAATTATTTATGTGCATTAACTCATTTAATCCCTATTCCATTATCATGCCCATTTGAGAACTGAAACAACTGAGGGAGGGAGGAGTTAAGTAAGCTGCCTGAGGTCTCACTGCTCAAAAGTTGCAGGGCTAACCCAGATCCCAGCAGTTCAGCTCTGGAGCCTACATGCTTAAACTCTGTGCTGTGTGGTACAGTCCCTACTCGTGAATCATGCAGACTCCCCTGGAGCCTAACTTCACTCTCTCATGTTCTAAAATCATCTGCTAATTAAGTCAGTTGTGAAATGTTTTCAGGGACCATTCCCCAAATCACTCATGATGGAGTTTCAGAGATTGACCTTCCTCCTTTCAGAAAATATAAGATTTTCCCCGACCAAGGTCCTCCATTAGCTGTTCCTGTAGCCTGAGCCACCTGCTCAGCATTCCCTGGAATGTGACACATACAAAGACAAAGCGACTTGTATCTATTATTTCAGTTCTTTTCATCATCCTTCATCCTAAATGAATGCCTAGGATGAGGCATCCTAGATCTCTTCTTTACCACAATTTCCCCACGGATGTCTATCTCCTTGATATATACAACATTATTGGGCTAAAATCTTTCATTTGTGGTATTAGACACTGTGCAAAAATATGTAGATATCTGGGACTCTATGTGTTGCTCTTAGCCACTTTTCCAGTCCTTTGTCTTGTAAATTACTAGGGTACATCTCTTCAACATTTGTTATTGTAGTTATCCCTTCCTCCTCCATCTTACCCGTGTACCTGAGCATTTTTTCTCCTCCCTACCACATTTTCAGCTTTGAACTCTTGTGATCAGGTTGGAGATTACATCTCTGAACAAAAGCAGGCTTTGCAGCATTGTAAAATGCAGCCCAGCCCCAGCGGAGAGCCCTAAGCACCTGCCTGAAGCTAAATCCCTTTTGATGTCAAGAGGTCTGTATTTTTGTCTTTCTTTGGTACAACTTTCAACTGAAAGGAGATGAAAACACCACTTATGTCCCTGCAAAGTTCGGGTTCAGTGCTTTATAATCTCTGGATATGCTTCCTAGGTTCCTTCTGTTGGTATCATTTGTCTGCACGTGACTCACTAGAAATGGCTGGCAGGTAGTGATTCATCATATTGCAGACCTGAGTTTTAGGAAGCTGGCACCTCTCCCACCTGGCAGACACATATCAAAGTTGCTTATATCTATCACTGTCACCTTCATGTCCCTTGTTGAAAAATGCTACAAGTTGAGTGCAGGGGTCGGCAAACTTGTTCTGTGAAAGGCCCGACAATAAATATTCTAGGCTTTGTGGGACAGAACAGTCTCTGTCACAGCTGCTTGACTCTGATGTAGCATGAAAGCAGCCATAGACAACATGTAAACAAATGGGTGTGGCAGTGTTTCAATAAAACTTTATTTACAAAACCAGACAGCAGGCTCCATTTGGCCCTCAGGTCCATGGTTTGTCACCCCCTACTGTCAGGAAGGACGAAGGAGAAAAAGGAATAGGCCCAGGGAAGGAAAAAAAGTATCACCAATCACTTTTTCAACTCTTGAATTTATTTACTTATTTTCTGAGTCCTGTAACTAAATAACCTCCTCTTCCTAAAGTGTGTGAATTTCTTACATAAACTTAGGGCCAGAATATCTACTTTTATGTTATCTTCTGTGAGATATTTTTCCATTTTCTTGTATTTCAGACTTTTAGATGTAATTTCAAATATTTCCGCTGTGCCTTAGTTATACTACAGCATCTACGATGGCTCCCTGAGGTCAAGATGATGGTTGTAGTCAAACAGATAAATACCTGAATTGAGTTGAAGCTGGTAGGGACAGATCATGCTTCCTGGATAGTGATGTGCCAACAGCTGGCAACCTTGAAATATTTGCAGTTTGAGTTTATTGAAGAGTTTTTGCACAAGCCTGAGGTTTTTCCACATTGATTTTGTGAATATAGGATATTTTTCCATGATAGAGTCTTAGTCAGGTGTTTCTGCCATTATATGGGACAAGGAAAACTGGAAGACTTAGAAATAGTTTCTTATTGGCTTAGGAACTCTTTTCATTTTAATTTGTTAATGGCAAATAAATTCACCTTATTGAATCATTATTAAAGTGGATTTTAATTCCCTAGGCAAACAGGAACATTTGTATATGTGCATGGGTGTGTATATTCACATGTGTGTATGTGGAAGTTGGACAGTAAAAGGAAATTAGTCGAGGAGGAAAATATTAAAGTTAATGAAGGTAGGTAGTCATTATATATAGTCTACACACATATATGCCTTCTACAGTCTTATGGGAGGAATTAGTGCTTCCAAGATGTATAACAAAGAAACACCAACAGTTGTTGGTGACATTAATGCATGAGAGGCCTGTGCCAATGCAAAGTTGATCTGTTTAGCAATGTTTGCCAAAACTCTCTGATGGTTCTAAGGGAGATATGAATGATAGGTTCATTTAACCAGAAGAGCAAGTAAGCATCCGAACAGCTTGCTCTGGGACCATAAGCAGACGTCCAGAAAACAGTCACTTGCATATGGAGATTAAATGCTTAAAAACAAATCAGAAAAATATTTGGCAGCAATCCTCACAGGTGTAGAAGGGATAAACAGACCTGTTGGTATTAGAATTTAGGAATATTACTTTGTGTCTCAGTTTAAATGAAACACAGCAGCCTGACCTAGCAGAAAATTGGGAAATGGTTTTCCTTCCAGCCAGCCAGATTCAGCACTTGCCCTTTGGCATCCCTTCTATTCCTTACGTTATTGCCAGAGCGAGCCATCTGAGCTGCTAATGAGAAGACTGCAAAATAATATTAGCTTGTGCTTCAGGCTGAAGATAAGCAATAACTTAACATTCCATTGTTTGTAGGAATGGCTTCCTTATAAACAAGATGCTTTCAAAAGTTTCTTTTACTTTAGGGTCTCTTAAAGTCTTACAATTGAGTCTGTCAATTTATAAACAGGGCTATGACCAACCTTCAGATGTGCCCTCCTGTCTCTTGGGCATTCAATGGCCAGAACAGCATCTCTTTGAAGGTGTCTAGTTGATGAGAGGAGATGCCTTTCAGGTTTGAGCTGTGACCTCAGATTCATCTCCAAGGTCAGAATTATCACAGTGTGCAGGATCATGCAAGAACAGACAGGTGGAGGGGGAAGAGAAGGCTGAGGATAGAATCCTGGGGAATGTCTGAACTTAAGGCTCAGGAGAAGAGAGATGAGCTGAAAAATGAGAAAGAAATGGTACTATCAGAAAAGGTGGTGGTGATTGTGAGATAAGAGAGTGTGAGGTAACAGTTTTGCAGAGCCAGGACTCTGTCTCCTCACCCTAAGCCCAAGTCTGGTGATTAGGAAAGTAATATACTTCTTGGACTTAAAATTCTTCAATTTCAAAGTCAACAGGTAGGTATCTAAGGGAATTTATTGCTATGTAGTATGCAAGTGTTTCCACAAATAACATATAGGCAATTCCTAAATCACGACAGGGAGGTTGTGTTATTACCACATTTTTACAGATGAGAATATGGAGTCTTGGAAAAGTTGGGTCCCTTGCCCAGGGACACGTGCCTCGGCAGTGGCAGCACCAAGATTCAAATGCATGCTTTGAGTCTAAAGCTCACATGGCTTTTATTCTGCTCCATTGTCTCCTGAATGGGGGTTGACCTGGGCAAGAGGAGGATCATCTATGAAAACGAAAAGGATGAGACATGACTGCTCCCTGGAAATTTGAGCTCCCTCAGAATGGCAGAGGGTCAGGACAGTAGGCTGCAGAATCATCTAATAAGTGTGAAGGTCCAGCCAGCTCAGGGAATTTGAAAAAAATGTGAAAGAATTTTACAACATCCATTGTGGCTAATATGAGAGAGAATTCTTTTAGAGTGATTAAAATTACAACCGAGGACACAGTTAAAGTGAGGCAGAATGAATCTGTAGCAGGCTTGTGTATTTTGGGTGTGAGTCTGTTGTAGAAATCAATTGAACAGAAGTGGGCAAACTGGGTTGGTAGCTAACGAGATAGAGTAGAACATTGAGCTTAGGGGAAATCATGTTTCTTTCTGCAGATATAGTCCACATGGTTCATAAGTTTGCCCCACAGTACAAAGTTTTCTGAACATTCTGAGACAAATTTGCATTTTCCTGGGTGTCACTTCTCTTTACCTCTGTTCTCTCTTCCTTCTCCTTGAGTTTCCTGCCCTAGCCCTCCTCCTTCCCTCCACATTCTGCAACCTCTATTTAGCCTCTTTATACCTGTGTCCAAGTTCTTCCCAACTTATTGCACTGCCTTCTCATGTCAACTTCTGTTCCATTGTGCATTTGGAGAAAGAGGCTCACATGAAAAGTGAATCTATTTGCTAGACGTCTTACAAATGTTACAGCATTTTTTCAAGGTCAATACACAAAGGACTCATTCTGGTTTTTCTGCAGTTGCCCAAACCTACAAGTATACACGAATGAAAAGATACTAATTTTTTAAAAAATACAAATAACAGTTAAAGTTCTAATTGTTTTTACTCTTTAAAAAATGGGAATACAGAGGGATGAGGGAGATGACAAAAAAGGCAGGGCCGGCTGACAGATGGTCTGAGACTTCAGCGACCCGAAGCCTCAAGAGGCCGGGGGAGATGGTGGGTCCAAGCCATGGGAGCCAAGGTGGTCTGCGGTCCTGAAGAGCTGAGCTACACCAGGAAGATGCCTCTAGAAGTTTTCTATCTCTATTGCTCCCTCTTTTCATTATAAGTTCCCAGTAGAGAGGAATTGTCATTTTAAATTCAGTGTATCGCGTAACA
Source organism: Cheirogaleus medius (assembly GCA_008086735.1). Classification (NCBI taxonomy): domain Eukaryota; kingdom Metazoa; phylum Chordata; class Mammalia; order Primates; family Cheirogaleidae; genus Cheirogaleus; species Cheirogaleus medius. The sequence continues at coordinate 9,753,168 of VBSM01002608.1, read as the reverse complement.
CGATAAGGAGGAATCGATACGTGTGAATTTACTTACAGTGCCTAAAGAAGAAATAAATTCAAATAAGTAAAATGAGCATGAACCGTTCTGTTCTGTATCCCACTTTACGACTGCCAGCGATAGTATACGTTGCTGGACGTCACTGCTCATGCACATAATGGATTATTGTTTGTAACCCTGTGAAGACCGACTGATCTTTTTACTGAAAGACTGTGTAATGCTGCTCAGGCCCCCACGGAGTTGGTTTTCCAACCGCATGTTTTGATATTTCTAAGAAGTGGGCGCCACCTTCTGGCTACTGAGAGGATTGTTGAGCAGCCAGATGGAGGACTCGATGTTTCTTGACCATTCTTAACCAGGTCATGAAATTATCTTTTAGTTTCTAAAACATAATAATCACTTAAGTGTGCACATGACTTCTGGAAAGTCCCTTTCTCGCCTTATAAGCAGTATACAGCTTTTATTCAATGTGTGAATTATCCCTGTAATAATAAACAATACCCTAGCATAATCGAGCAGTTCCCACGTGCTCTCTAGGAGAGACGGCCCCCAGGCCCGAGAGGACGCGTTGATAATTTGGAGGGAACACTAACCCTGTTCTCAGGCTCTGAATCTAAGTTTTGAGTGGAACAGAGCTCTACAAAGAAGCCCTCTTGGCAGAATTGAATTTTGTTCCTTCCTCAATGGGGGAAAATAAAGTACAGTTCTCATCAATAGATTTACTAGAATTGAGCTTTGCAAAATCCAACCCAGGCTCCACTTGCATAACCTGGAGATGTACGTAAGAGATGCACGTTCAACCTCTCAGCACATTGTTATATTCCAGGCAGGCAATACCATATCCTAAAAGTGTTCCTCTTTGGTGAAATTGAGAAAATAGGAATTAGGGTAAATTTGACAAATGATATTATTTACTGTAGTGTTGCCTTCTTTTTCTTGACTTAATTTTCTTCTTTACTAGGAAATTTGTACTTTTAATCCGCTTTGGCAATTAAAAAATTATAGGTTCAGATTTAAAAGTTTTCCCACAACTAACAAATTGATTTTGTTTTTCATTACCTGGAAACAATAAAGACTTTTAAATCCCATCTTAGATGGTTCTATATCAGTTGTTTTTACTTAATTTGGATATAATTTTTTTCCTTATTAATTTTGAAAACGATGCTGCTCTTTACCAAGTATCTTGAATAGGAATCACCTTAACAATGTCTAACTGGTACAACAATCTCAAAGGTGTTTCCTTAATGGGGGTGAGTGATATCATTAGCAATGCCCAACTCTGTAGGCTAGAGGCACTAAGTAAGTCACTGCACAACTTTTCATCTTCCATAAAGTACATATACACATTACATTTTTGAATTACAGAATATAGATTGGATATGCCATTAGAATGTTTTGTAATAGTTCCCCTCCTTCCCCACATATAATTTGGATATTTGTTCCTTCCAAATAATCTCATGTTGAAATCTGATCCTCAGTGTTAGAGATAGGGCCTGGTGGGAGGTGTTCAGGTCATAGGGGCAGATTCCTCTTGAATGGCTTGGTGCTGTCCTAGGTCTATTAGTTTCTAACAGATCCGATTGTTAAAAACAGCCTTGTGCCTCCCCTCTCTCTCTTTTCCCTTTTCTTGCCATGTGATATGCCATCTCCCTTCCCCTTTGCCTTCTGCTATGAGTAGAAGCAGCAGGGGCCCTCCCCAGAAGCAGATGCTGATGCCAGGCTTCTTTCAGTCTGCAGAACTGTGGGCCAAATAAACCTTTTTTCTTTATAAACTACCCAGCCTCAGTTACTCCTTTATAACAACACAAACAGACTAACACACAACCTCAAAAGGAAAGCAAGAACACTCTCCTAACCAAGTAGGATGTGAGAACATTAACTAAATTCAGCCTTTCAGTTTCCATTTAAAGCTCTGGAAGACAGTGTCATTGCTAACTGTCCTTGGCCATGAGATGTCTTTACAGAAGAACCTGGAGTGCATTTTGGTGAGAGGCCACTCTTATGAGCAGCGTTTGCAAGCATTAGTGAAATGCACAGAGTTCAATAAGGTGGGATTATATTCATAACAGGTGTTTGATTAATGCTTCAAAAATACTAAAGAAATGGCCAAAAGCCTCTGGGTATCTGGGGAAAAGGGTTTTTTGAAATTTTTGAAGAATGAGAAGAATAACAGAAACTCATCTCTTCCCCATAATTTTATTTCTCTCTCTCTCTCTCTCTCTCTCTCTCTCACACACACACACACACACACACACACACATCTTATGTCATGGTCAGATCAAGATTTAATTGATGGAATTGGGCCTGGGCTTGGGAAGTCCACACGGCCTGCCAGATGATCCTAAAGTGCTGCCAGGGCATTGACAGGCTCTGCAGACAAGAACTATTTGTCACCTACCAGGAGACATCAAAGGGCTCTGGGGTAGACAATATTATGTTAAAACCAAAATTCTAGGCATGAAGAGCAGAGGAGTTAGGAAAATAAAAAAAAATATTGGGACAAAGAATTAGTAAGGACGGACGGACAATCTTAAAAATGAGTGGATTATGTTGATGAGGGAAGATTATCTGCACTTGAGCTGCCTATCTGGAGGGCGATCACAGTTCTCCCCGCAGGATGTCAACTGGACTGAGAAAAGTCAGAATGGAAGCCACAGGCTCACGGGGCGAGGAAACCCCTGTTTCCTAAACAGAGGGGAGTTGGCTTCAGTATGGGCCACATGTTCCAGTGAAATCTGTTCTCCTCCGTCTGCTCCCGTGGCTTGCAGATGAATTATTCAACACTACTTTGTTGGCAGACACGTGGACTCAGCATAAAAAAAGGAGAGGAAGTAAGGGTCTAAGGTGGTGGCTGGCAAATGAATCATGGTCACCAATCACCTGAGGAGCTTGTTAAAATGCAGCTATAGCAGCCCAACCTCAGACACTTGGTTCAGGAGGTCTAGGGTAGGCTCTGAGCAAGGCTGCTTCTCAAATTTGTGAGGTTTTGAGGTAAGAATACAGGTGGGAGGCTACATCCTTCAGGTTCAAATATTTAAAAGGTGTAAATCATGCTTACAGACTGTTAATTAAAGATGATCGTGCCTCCTTCCTTAACAAATAAGACTAGCCAATGTCCTGGAAGGTCAAGTTCAAATGTAGAAGCTTAATGGTTAGGTTCTATCTGCTCTCTCAGTGCTAAAGGTCTGTCCTTTTACTTTGATAAATATGCTTTCATAATAGCCTGGAAGGTCAGATTTGAATTGAATATTTTCAAATCCCTCAGTGTTGAGGGAAGGCCTGTGGCCTACCCACTCTTCTCTTTCCATCTGGCTCTTTCTGGAACCAGGAGGCACCTCCTTGCATGTGTGGGGACATGCGGACATCCCAGCCCATGTGTCTAAGTTTTGACCTAATTCCCTCCACCTTCATCCCCCAAGCAGCCACTGCTCAGGCCTAGGGGTGTGCACACTGGTGAGGTGGGGCAGATGGGGGAATGGGACCTCACAGAGCCTGTTAGCAGGTGTGGGCCATTTGGGTTTGCAATTTCAAGACCCTAATTCCCAGGTCATGATCTAAAAGGAGGTTTGGGGGTTTGTGTGGCCATATTCCAAGGGTCCTGGAGATGCCTCCTGCCAGGGTAAGGAGCAAGGATGGAGAATGGAAGAGCAGGCCTTCTAAGGTTCCCAGGGCAAGGCCTCCTTTTGTCTAGTCTAAGCAGGGTATTGAACCCAGGTGACTCATGCTGAAACCCTGGTCTTAGAACCCAATGTCATAGAACATTGATCTCACAGTGCTGACAAGAAAGGGGCTTGTTGGTTGCCACTAGGCCATTCCCACTCTAGAGCCACTTGGGGCAGGCAAGGAAACTGAGCTTGGAAAGCCCTTGCCTTTCTGCTCTCCCTTCCCACTTCTGTAACTTTTCCCGTGAAATAAAACCAAGAAAAAATACTCCTCCCGCCCGGCTCCAAATGGTATTTAAAAGGAAAGTAGAAATTTTGTTTTTTAAAAAAATGTACATATTTATTGCGTGCATATTGTTTGGAAATATGTACACATTGTGGAATGGCTAAATTGTGTTAATTAACATATGCATTACCTCACATACTTATCTTTTTTTTGTGGTAAGAACACTTAAATTCTAGTCTTCCAGCAATTTTAAAGAGTATAATACATTGCTATTAACTATAGTCCTATAACTATTTCCTATTAACTATAGGAAAGTAGGAACATTAATAGACATCTTTCTCACACTTTTCTTGAGTTTTAGAAAACAGAAATAATAAACTTGAATCAAAGATCAAAGAGGTTAATTTCACACTAATGCAAAGCTTCTGTAAAATGTTATACCTTGTTGACTACCAGCTGCGAACTTCACACGTCATTAAAAATCCATTAGAACAATGACCGCATCATTAGCTCTTTAGTATATTCCTTAAAATATTAACTGTTTTTTTTTTTTTTAAATTGTTTTTGTCAAGCAGTCCTTATGATCAGTGGGGATTTGCTCCAGTATTAACTGCTTCCAGGTCTCCAGAAAAAGGCCTAGGGTGTGTCTAGGGAAGCTGGTGACCACAGCTGGGTGGAGCTAGTCCGTGCTGCACAAGCCCTGCCCGGCCAGAGAGCCTCTGCTCTGTGGGCAGAAGACAGTGTGATATGTTGGTCTCTCCTTTCATTAAGCCCCTCAGGCCCTGGTGAAATCCAGATACGACTTTAGGAAGGAATGCTGCATAAATGAGGGCCCCTCACTTTGTAAGCCTGCTCAGGGCTTCTCAACTCTCACCTGCCCATTAGCATAGCTGGGGAGCTGGGGGAGTCTCTAGAGGGTCCTGTGTAATTGTTCTGTGGGGGGCCCAGATACCAGGGTTTTTATAAAATTTCCAAGGAATGTTAGTGTGCAACCAAGGCTGAGAACCACTGGTTTAATGAACTGGCTAATAACAAAGATTCTGAGATAATAAAACAGAGCACAGGTAGGTTTTGATGAGAAGAAAGGAGGGAAGAAGGAAGGGGAGATGGAGGAGTTGGGGTGGGGGGCAGCAGGAGAGGGGCCAGGGAGCATTAAATCGGATTCAGAGCACACGGCTGGAACCAGCGGCAGAGCCTCACCAGGAGAGAGACCCCGACAGGCAGGAGGGACAGACGTGCTTGCAGGCACAGACCACTCTCCGGTATGGGAGGGACTGTCCATAATCTCATGTGCTTCTCAGTTTTGCCTTGTCTTGCTTGGGCCACACTGAGACCGGAATGAATTGCCCAGCACCATTGGAAACTGACCATTCATTCCCACGGTCTTCTTTTGGATTTTTAGAGCCCCAGGGACCAAATGTCATTTATCCATTGGGCTTTGTCCGCTGCTGTGGATGACATGCCATTGTCCCCCACATTCACTGAGAGCAGCTCCCCAGCACACAGCACATCTTTAAATGGCAAAGGGAAACAAAGAAGTCCTGACTTCTTAAAATCCTCACACAGCACTGATCCTCTTGTCACATTTTTGCACTTTGTGCCGAAGTATGTATAAATACAAGTGCACAAATCATAAGTATAAAAAAATCAATGAATTTTCACAAAGTGAACCCACTGGGGTTACTAGCGCCCATGTCAGGAAGCAGAACATTTCTGGCACCCCAGAAGCTCCCTGGAGCCTCTTCTAGTTACCCACCCCCTGGATAATCATTATTGGACTCTTAATACTCAAAATTAGGGGGCTTTCCTCCTGTTTTTAAGCTTTATAAAAATGAAATTACATTTTATGTACTCTTTTGTGTCTGTCTTCTTTAATTCCATTAAGTTTGTGAGATTTATGCAAGTGTTGCTTGTGGTTATGATTTGTTCATTCTTATGATTGGATGATCATAATAATAATAAAAACTTTATTTTTAAAGTTATGGTGAAGCGAAAGGTTCTGGATTCAAAAGAAAGGGGGAATTGGTCATGTCAGATGTCTTAAATACTATAAGCCTTATATAAAATATAAGTTTGTAAATATTTTTACTACTTATAGTCAGAAAATTTGCATTAACACAATTGTTTACTCAGTCCTAGTATTTTTTTTTTAACAACTAGTGTTCTATTTCTTATTTTAAGACCTTACCTAAGATTGCTGTCCTGTTGAACAGTTGCCAGCAAAAGTGATCTTATCAGTGTTGAAATATGAGTGAATATGTATTCCGCTGTACAGGTGCAATGCCTTAGCTTCAGTAAATGTGGATGGTAAAATGGTCAATTTTATGTGATATCATTCCAAGGACATCCCACACCATAGAGAAAAGCTTATTCTCAAGAAAAACCTTAGAGCAGTGGTTCTCAAACTTTACCGTGCACCAGAACCACCTGGAATGCTCATAAAAGCTCATTGCTGGGCCTCATCCCCAGAATTTTTCATTTACTAGCTCTGTGTGTGGGGGGGTCCAGTTATGCACCTTTCTAACAAACTCCCAGGTGATGCCACTGCTGCAGATCTGGGATCACATTTTGAAACCATTGCCTTAAAGCTTGCAAATAAAGTTATGTTTATATTCTTTTGCCATATTCTGTTCTACTGGTGGGGATTCCTCTTGCCATATCTTTGCTTTTCAAAATCCTTAGAATCAACCAGGTAGAGATTTTAGTATTATTGACATATTTACCTTCCCAAATCATTAACATGTATTATCGCGCTCTACCCTATAATCCAGCTCAGCTTGTAACCCACTTGGAGCATGTATTTCAATTGTTCTTGGTTTGTTTGCACATTGGTGGCCCCAACTATTTGCCAGCTCACTAAAGCCATCAGGCCACGTATTTGTCTCTATCCCTACATTCACTAGCAGGGAGTACTACAGGAATTACTGAACTAATTCTCTATTCTCTGCCAGCCCATTGATTTAATCTATATAGCTCTTGCTTCTAACCTTTACATACTTTGTTCACAGCTTACATATCTATAAAATGAAGCATTGCTTCTTGCTGTTGTAAGAACAAGGATATTATAAGAATAATCTGTGATCAAATAATGACCGGTCAAAAAAAGGGCATTACTTTCATGCTCCAAATATGTTTCTTAACCAAAGTGTTCCTCAGACTTGGCTGCACATTGGAATCCTCTAGAAAACTTACAAAAATATACTGATGTCTGGGTCCCATCCCATCCCAGAGGTTCTCTTTTAACTGGTGTGTGTTGGGATCTAGTCATAGAGATTGTCAGAGGTACCTAGGCGATTCTAAAACATAGAAATGTTTTAGAGCTTCTGAACTACTTCATTGTTTTTATGAGTTTAAAGAGAGCCACATTTTTTCCCAGAAGGTTATTTCAGAAACACCTATCCCTACTTTTTCTGTACCTCCTATGGATGTTTTCCTTTCGTATTTTGCTTTCTGAAATGATAAAATATAACGAACTGCTGTTTACATGTTGCACAAAGCATTAACTTCATTCTGAGTCTTGGATAAACCTACTCTAAACTAGAAATGAAAAATAAACTCTGCTGAGTTCTGCATTTTTTTGCTCAATTTAGCTACTCCGTGAGGATTTGGTGGGCACGAGTTTGTTGTTCTGGTAATTAATGACTAGAACAGGGTTGTTTGGGGTAAATGATTCGTTTTGAAATAGTCCTCTAATTTCAAGGGACATTTTCCATTATAAAACAGTTATACATAAAAACAGAAGTACCGCTTTGGTGCTAAGATCTGTAACAATGTCATGCCACTCTGAATGTAATGACCCTGCATCTGTCCCACTGGTCTGGAAAATAAAAGAGATTGATTTTAGTCATGTGAAGCTATTTGAAAATGGGTTACATTCAATCAATTAGAAACTAGTTGTTTCTAACTTAACTGATATTATGAACAGAATTAATTGATTTCTACCTGACCCCTAAAGTTAGTAGATAGGTAGATATCACCAGGTGAAAGTTCCTAAAATATTCTACGAAATTCCTCTTTCTCGAATAATGATGGCATGAGTAGGTCTCATCTACTGAGCCCCTTCTATGTCACCGCTTTTTCAGGTTCTGCCCTTATATCTCAGAATAATGAAACATGAAGTGAAATTAGTTATATGATTTATCCATAATCATTTTCGTAATTTAGATCTATCAACATTATGTACTGAAATTATTAGGAAAATATTAACAACATAGTAGGATTTCTAGAGTGATAAACTTCAGCAACAAGCTATGACAGTTATTCTGAGTTCAGTCATTGGTTCAATACATAAACTTCGATAAATTATTAGCTTTCCTTTGCCGTATCTACCAGTGCAAGATAACCTTGATAATTTAGACAATCACTCAATCCATCTCAAACGTACTTGTCTCAGGACACAAACAATTGTAAGAAAAATGGCTTTTAAAAATTTTTTTAAATAAATTTAAATAGCACCTTTAAATAACAGAGTCACTATCCTCATCCTCCTCATCTAGAGATTTCAAGAATAATAGCAGCTAATATTTATGTAACACTTTAATGTTTACCAAGAACTTTGCTACACATTTCATTATATTTTTCCCCAAACGCTGGGAGACTGGAAGAGCAACAATTTACATATTTGCCTATTTTTAAAAAGTGAGTCTCAGAGAAGTTAAATGAATAACCTAGAATCAAACATCCAGAAGTTTGTGGAACCAGGGAGCCACCCAGATTTTCTGACTCTAAATTCAGTCTTTTCACTACTCTAGTTGTATCAGCTATGATGTAGCTAGTTGAGAAAGATACAAGGGATAACAACAACAACAAAAAATTCTCACATTCATTGTATTTTTATCACTTTTATATGAGATTTTATATTTTACAGCCAATTTATCATAGGTGGAAATGTCCCTACACTATGCTATAATTAGATTGTAAACAGCAGAACAGGTATGCACTTGGAACTACCTGCAACCTCATCTAGGTTTTCAGAGTAATTAAGAATAGGAACACTTGCTATGTGTATCTTCATTTATTACATAGTGTAATCAATTATTTTCCATCATACTAAGGGAAAAAATTTAACAGATCTACTTTTTTTTATTATTTTAGCATATTAGGGGGTAAATGTTTAGGTTACATATACTGCCTTTGCCCCACCCAAGTTAGAGCTTCAAGCATGTCCATCCCCCAGACAGTG
>VBSM01002608.1:9575397-9743998 GCA_008086735.1 Cheirogaleus medius | reverse complement strand
AGTATACATATACCACATTTTATTAATCCACTCATGTGTGGGCACTTGGGTTGTTTCCACATCTTTGCAATTGTGAATTGTGCTGCTGGAAACATTCTAGTGCAGATGTCTTTTTTATAGAATGTCTTTTGTTCTTTTGGGTAGGTGCCCAGAAATGGGATTGCTGGATCAAATAGTAGTTCTATTTGTAGCTCTTTGAGGTATCTCCATATTACTTTCCACAGAGGTTGCACTGGTTTGCAGTTCCACCAGCAGTGCAGGAGTGTTCCCATCTCTCCACATGCATGCCAACATTTATTGTTTTGGGACTTTTTGATGAAAGCCGTTCTCACTGGAGTTAAGTGATATCACATTGTGGTTTTGATTTGCATTTCCCTGATGATTAGAGATGTTGAGCATTTTTTCATGTTTGTTGGCCACTAGTCTATCTTCTTTTGAAAAGTTTCTGTTCATGTCTTTTGCCCACTTTTTGATAGGATTGTTTGATTTTTCTTGCTGATTTTCCTGAGTTCTATATAGATTCTAGTTATCAGCCCTCTATCAGATGTGTAGTATGCGAATATTTCCTCACATTCTGTAGGTTGTCTGTTTGCTCTCATGACAGTTTCCTTGGTTGTGCAGAAGATTTTTAATTTGATCAGGTCCTGTTTGTTTATTTTTGTTGTTGCTGTAATTGCCTTTGAGGTCTTTTTCATAAATTCTTTCCTTAGGCCAATGTCTGTAAGAGTTTTTCCAACATTTTCTTCTAGAATTCTTATAATTTCATGCCTTAGGTTTAAGTCCATTATCCACCGTGAGTTGATTTTTGTGAGAGGTGAAAGGTGTGGATTCTGTTTCAGTCTTCTACATGTGGCTATCCTATTTTCCCAGCACCATTTATTGAATAAGGATTCTTTTCCCCAGTGTATGTTTTTTGTCTGCTTTGTCAAAGATTATGTGGTAATATGAGGATGGCTTTATATCTGGGTTCTCAGTTCTGTTCCATTGGTCTATGTCTCTGTTCTTGGGCCATCACCATGGTGTTTAAGTTACTATAGCCTTGTAGTTTGATAAGAACTCTTAACAGATCTACTCTTTATTAGTTCTCGCCTTTCTTTCCTAGTATTTAGTCTACACTTTGCCAGTTCTTGTAGTTCTCCCATTGTACCACTAGAGGGTAGTCTTCAGTTAGTTTTTTCACATATGCTTCTTGGTGGGAACTTTGATTCTAATTGGTAACATTTCACCACACTGAAGCTGTTGTCCCTGAGTGGGTGAGGCACACTTTGAGGACTCTGTGGTTTAATAGTCTTCTTTTAATTTTTTAAATAATTAAACCTTCCTTCATTCTAACAGACTTTGCTTCCAGATAGTACTTATAGAGTAATTCATTTTTTCCCAATACTAACTTTATTTCAGTGGTGGAGTGTTCAAAGTGCTGCCTTTCATAGAGATTTGTTCTAAACTTCTGAGAGGCAAAGCGGCTCTCATGCTAAGATGATGTGTTCTGGGGAAGTACAAGGAAAATATGTTTTGAGATCTGCACTGCCAGCTTGGGGAACAATTGGGAATTTGTATCTAGAAGTAAATTTCAGAGTATCCCTGTACTTTCTTCAGTATCCAAATCAACCAAGACCGGACTTACAGTTGCCTGGTACTGAAACCACATTGCCAAGCTTTTACAAAGTCTCTCTGGACAATCCAATAGATGTCTTCGCCCTGCTTTTGTTTAAGCCCTCCTGTTTCCTCAGAGAAACCAAAACAAACAAAAATTAATTTACACAGGCTGTTTGCATGATATTGTCCAAGAGTTTACTATATTATGTTTGTCATTAGTCACCCAAGCATAGAATCTAAAAGTCACCTACAACCATTTCCTTTTCTTCTACCAATAACTGTTGATTCTTTCAAGACCATAAATTTCATTTACAAATTCACTTTAATAACCAAACCTGCATTTCAGGTTCTCATTCTTTACACACCCAATAAAAAAATGAGATGCCATCCCTTATTTTATTCATTAAGCCAAGGTCTACTGTTTCTCACAGTCTGCAAGAATTCTTCCTATACAGTCTTACGGCATGTTCCTATTTCCTCCAAGTTCACTCCTCAGTGAGTCTAAGCATTTATGTGACACATCCTCATCAAATCCTTTCCAATTATCCTCTGCAATTAACAGATCTCCAAAATTGAAACAGACCACAAAGTTATCAATTAAACTGTTCGCTTGCCCGGGGCAAGAGGCAAGGAGGCAGTTACTTGGGTCTGTGAATATGAACTTTCGGTTGCTTGAGGACAACAGGAAGCCCCATTTTTGGTTGCCATCATATTAAACGTTAGTTAAGGTTTTTATTGTTTGTGGGATATGGAATTTTTTTCCTCACAGAGGTCAACCGGGTTCACCCTATTTCCTGAAGTCTGCATAAAATTGGCTCCAATGCTCACTGTACACATTGTGAAAAGTCCCGCATTCCCTCCATAGCTTTTAAGAACTCCCAGGGTACTCAGAGCCTGTCTCTGCCTGTCGCACCGGGCGCCATGACTCTTCTTCAGGAGAATCAGTTCAGTTCAGGAGTTATCTCACAGTAACTGTCTGATCTCTCTTTTCCACACTCTAAAGGTCAAAGGTAGATTGAGCCTCTCCCTTAATTTTCCCATCCACTAAACTTCCTTCTCCCCCCACAAAAGAAAGCTTGTTCACTGAAACATGTTCACATGAAATATGACATTTACGTGTGTGCCAGACTTTCTTGATGGTTTGAAGAAATGGAAGCAATGTATATTCATAAATAACATGAAATGGAATAGTATTTGGATAATCATATTTTAAAAAGTAAGTTACCTGGTAATTTCTACAACAAAGATGCTAGTCTTCTGCTATTTTTCTTGGCTATCTTCTCTCATTCTTACCTTTCTGTATCTCTCCTTGTCCAGAAATCATTCACAGAAACTCCATATTTTGTCCATATTTTTTTCCTCCATATTTTTTTTATTTATATACAGTGCTTTATTAAAGATAAATAGTCTTATAAGAGAAGTAAATGTGTACACAGGCCAATAGAGAGTGCATGTGCATGTGTGTGTATGAGAAAGAGATGAGTGAGGTCCCTGATCTGTGCTCTGAGGGGTCGGTCAGTCAGGCAGGGCCTGAGCCAACCAGTAAGGCAGATGAGGGTCCCTGCCCTGAGGACTCACTGCTCCTGGGTGCCCCAGGAGATGTAGTCCGGCCGTGTTGCTCACTTAATGGTATTTAGCACTCACTTTACCTCTCTCCTGCTCTATCACTTTTTAACTCCCAGACATAACACAGGCACTTAGCACAACAAAATAGCCTTTCATTTAATAGTGCCCCCTTGATAGAAGATTTTTTATTTTAAATATTTTTTCTTTTGTATGTGTATATGTGTGTGCTTACACGGGATAGGATGACAAAATTGAATTTTGCTCTTCAGCTTATATTTGATCTGAGAATTCCATATAGCTAGTCATAGCATTCATTCAAAAAATTATTGAACACCTACTTGCAAAAAGAAATGCAGTTCCTATTCTGTTGGAGCTGACAGTCTAATGAGTAAGAAAAAAAAATCACAAATGTCCATGCACACTTCTAGGAAGGTATGCAGTACTTTGAGAAACTGTAACAGGAAATATCTTCATCTGCTTGGGCTGCCATAACAAAATACCGCAGGCTGATTGGCTTAAACAACAGGCATGTATTTCCTCCCGGTTCTGGAGGCTGACAGCCTGAGAGCATGGTGCCAGCATGATGGGGTTCTGGAGATGGCTGGCTCCCTGTGGCCTCACCCTCTGAGCGTCCCTAAGTGGGTCTGTTATTGGTGGCCCCTTTGTCCCAGGATGTCTCTGGAGGCATTAGAAGATAATATTCTCTAAAGTTAAAGAGTGGCCCTCAAGAACTCAGAGGATAAATATATTTATATTACTAAAAGCCCTATATTAAAGGCTATATATTTTACATAGTAAGGAGTACTTAATGGCTCCAGCACAAAAAATGTCACTCCAAAGTGTTTTTATTGCCAAGAGAATCTAACTAACTGGCCCTCCAATGCACGTGAGTAGCACACTCGTGAGCTGTTTCCTGAGATTTTCTTAGTGCAGAGCCTAATATTCAGCACATTTCCTTTACTTGTCTTTTGGCATATCCATGACAATCATTCCAGCTGATCTAATTTCTAGAAAATCTATTTCCCACAAGCAACAGAATCTCTCATTTCCCTGTTTAGAGTGTTTATCTATTTGTACTTTTTTTTTTAGCAGCTTCACAACTTCTGAGTTGGTTGATTTTTTTTTTTTTAGACAATGTCTCTCCTACGTCTGATGAGTACTACATTTTAGATTTGGTCTGACAAATCAATACAACTCACATATATGTAACAAGGAAATTGAATTTCCATCTTTGAAATCAATTCTGAATAATGAAAGTTGAGAGGATACGTTTATTGAAAGGCAATTTGGCATTGTGCTAGTATGGTCCAAGTCAGACAGAGCTCAGAGACTTTAGTTTGAAACATTTCTAAGTTCGTGAAAAGAATAACTTTGTGCATGAAATGTTTTGTACTTCTGTGGGTTTACACAGCACTAGATAGCTTAGTGGGATGTCCATATTCCTGTGTTGATGTCCACATTTGATATCTAAGCATGACACTGTTTTCAAAGAAATAAAATGCTCCTGCATGAGAGAGATGGAACAAATTATGTTAAAAAAAAAAAACTAAAATAAACATCATCTAAAAAGATGAAAAACAAATATGCTTGTGTTTTTAACTTTTGGATGTTTGCCTTCTTTTTTCTTTAATTAAAGCACTTGTCTGCTATTAGTCATCATAATCATAGCTAAAATTCAGTTAATCGTCACCATGTGTGCAAACCTGTGCTGAGCACCTCAGCGTATTGCTGCTAAGAGTCTGCACAATAGTCTCCTTGGTGGATATTGAGGACTAGTGAGTGGCAGCCACTTGCTGAAGGTCACACACCTGAAATGGCAGTGCTAAGTGTCAAACCTTCAAAGCCTCATACCCGACACTGAGTTCTTAGCACTGTGCTCCACAATTACTAGAGCCCTGTTTGTTTTTCCAGTCATAAACTCTGCTTAAATATCCATGGATAATAATTTGATTTTTTTTCCTTCTCTGGACTGTAAAATTTGTATAATTGGATTTCTATAGACTTTGGCACTATTGGTAATAGCTGAAATGGAATTTTTTCAAAGTTATAATATTAAGTGACTCTGTAAAATCTATAATCTAAAAATTCCTCCCAAGAAACCAAACCCTTCTTCCTAATCTGTTATAATATTTTAGAAGTAACATAGGAATTCTGTTTAAATAGAATGGCTGTAATATATTTGATAGATTTCCTCAATGAAGTCATTTCATCAAAGTTTTTGGAAAGGTGGCTTCATCTTTCCCCTTCCACACATTTGCCACAGAGATAAATGTCCAGCCAGGTCTTCTTTCGGAGGGACAGGTGAGAGGATAAGAGGGCAGACCATCATCTTTCCACTTTCCCTTCCCCCTCCCCCCAGACCCTTTCATTCTGCCTGTCCCTCTACTCCCATGTAAACATAACCGGCTGCCTCCCTCAGTCTGAATTCACATGTAGAGCCTCTTACACGACAGGTGTCCAGAGAAACCAAAACTGCTAGATTTTGGAGGAGCCGCCCATTAAATTGTGAATGCTTAATCAATATTCATCGATCAGGAAGGCTGACTATTGACTTCAGCCTCTGTGACTTCACTGCCTCTTACCTGCAGCAAAACCTTCTTGACAAAACACGTGGCAAAGCTTTGCGTTAGCTGGGGCCCCCCAGGATCTGAGTGCTGGTGTTGCAGATGAGGAAACAGAGTCTCAGAGCTGCACTCCTCTGAGCGGACTCAGGTAGGAGTAGGAGATGGGCCACGTGTGGACTCTGCGGGCTCTCCGCGGAAAGCACCTTGAGTCTTAAGCAATTCTGCCTCAGGCTGGAGAAGAGCTGTGCTGCCCACCGCGGGGGCCCATCCAGGTCTTTAATTCATTCTTGGACTTTTTCCAGCTGACAAAATTTATATGAAGGATTAGAGATGACATCTTTGATTTTTTTTTTGTACAATTAATCATCAATTCACTACTTTTTAGGCTATTACTAAGAGTTGTTTTAAATGCCTTAATTATGTTTTATTTGTTTTACAAAAAACTTGAGGTTTTTTTGTTTGTTTTTTTTTACTGTAAAGCATGCTGTTTTGAAGACAAAAATTTTAAAACATACAGAAGGGCAAGAAGAGTGGAGAGCAATGCGGGAGGTGAAAATCAGTATAATTACAGTGTAATTTATGGGGCAGTGGAACATCAGCCTGAGGGAAGGCTCAGAAGCGGCCCTGCGACTCAGTGGGGGAGGCCGCTCCTCACAGGCTGCTGGGCAGCACGAGGGACTCCCTGCTTCGCTGTGCCAGCGTCACAGATGGCATCTCAGTGGAGTGGTTGTTCTTTTGTCTTTTCTTTGTGAACATCTTGGAGAAGCGCATTTATGCACATTTCTACCTACAAATTTCTGCCTCAGTGTGACTCATCCCCCTTCTATCTCAGACAGGAGCACTCTGCAGAGGAAAGGAAAAAACAGTTCTGAATATGGGGATGAGAACTGCTGCAGGGCTTGTCGAATTATCTCAGAGATGGCAGGAGTCAGTTGTGTGCCTGTGCGTGCGTGTCTGTGTGTGTGTCTATGCATATGTGTGTGTGTGTAAGCGTGACATCCCACATTGGCAGATACCATGTGGTAACCTCCTGCACACCATATGAGCTGTTTACATTCCTGTATTTTCATGGTGGTCTACTGGGATAGGGATTAAATCAGATTATCACCATTTATACCTAACTAATAACATTAAAAAATATAATTGTTCTCTGTCCCCATGGTTTATGAGCCCCTAAGAGAAAAATAGTTTATATAAAAAAGTTCTTTCATTGATGGTTAAATGCTGAATAGGCAGATGTTGATCAGAGGGTGTGAGTCCCCACCCATATGATGTGACCAACTCAAGGTTAAACATTTTACTAGAATTTTCCTTTGCCATTAAAGGTGCTTGGAATACATTTCCAAAGACCATTCCTTTCTTTTAGGTAATGAGCTGTTATGAAGGAATCCTCCCTCCTTAAAAGGCTGGGTGTTCATGCTCAACTCTGTTGGCACCTGACCAACATGGTTAGGAACACATTTGGGTTATTTGGTTGGATATTTGTAACTTCCAGTGAAGTCTGGGGTGGTAAGAGTTATTTAATAGCTACTTTCCTCTAATCTCACCACCTGGTTAGAATGAAAGCAAGTCTTAGATTAAATTCTGATTTACACAGGACATTTATTAACTGAACAATTATTATTAAGCAAATATGAAATAAATCATAAGACCAGTTCTCTAGGTGCTTGGCCACTATTTGCAAGTTTCACTTAAGGCAAAAACCACAATTCCGAGTCAATATTTCATCATCATTATAGATAAATGTTTACACTATTCACTGCTGACCACTGGACATTTCCCACAGCATAGTACCTGAATAATCTGCCTTTGAGTTTACTACTTCCATGCAAATCATGCACATCCACAGCATTAACTAGGAGTCCTCAGAGACTCAGCGTCCTCTGTCCTACTCCAGCTAACCACCCACTGGACATTCCATTGGACTGTCTTATAACTTCAGCTCAATGTGTATAAGCAGCCTCTTCCCTGCAGAGTCAGCACTCTCCTGACTTCCCCATTTCTGTTAATGTCATCCTCACTCTTTCTGCCACCTAAACTTGAAGCCTACAGTCATTCTTGAACACAGCCTCCTTCAACTCTGATACCAATTTCAATCCATCACTGTATTTTCTCAGTTCTGCCTTCATACCGGTTTGTTTCCTTTCATCTCCTCTCCCGTAAGCCTGAGCCACATCACCATACAAGAGCCTTTCTGTTTATTGTTTCTTCCCTATTGGATTATTTTACATGGTATCAAACCCATCTCCCTAAAACCACCTAGATTAGATCATTCCTCTGTTTCAAGACTTTCAATGAGACCTTATTTCATAGTGGAAAATGTCCAAACTCCTTCACATATTTATTCATTCCCAACACACCTTTACTGCCTTGTGTCATCCTCCTGCTCTGTACAACCTCTATGCCAGTTAGACTTTCTATCCGCAGTCCCCCAAATATGTCACATGCATTAGTACTTCTTGTTAGTACTTTCTGTCCCTTGATGTTCTTGCTTTCCTCCTTCACACCATGCCCACTTCCCCAACATGCACACACACACACACATACACATATGCACACACATGCACACACAGCCTCTTTTAGCTGCCAAGCATTGTGCTACTATTTTAAGTACCTGAACTTTGTAATGAAAAAATAAATAAGTAAACTAGTTTTAAATCTAGATGTTGCCACTTTTTGGTTCTAATTCTTGTTATGTAACATTTCTGTGCCTCAGTTTCCACATCAGTGCAATGGGAATAATGCCCACCAGCTTATTACCCATCCTTAATTCATCTCAGTTCCCTTCGTCTGCCACCTTTCCTCCCTAGGTGACCTCACTAGTCACATATTTCCCTCTTCTCTGAGCCCACAGCACTGATTATTATCAGAGTGATTATATTCTCAATGTTTTGGAAAATCACTGTTTGCTTCTTTGAGGTACCTCTTGTATTTTTATTAGTTGTGTCCTGGGACCATACATTGTATTCTATACTAGCCTTTGAAAATACTTTGGTTACAATGCTTTGTTTTTGTGTAGTCATGGTACCCAGGGCACTTTCTCACACATTCTCCCGTTTCTTCTCACAATATCACAGGAGGTGGATATAATTCCTGTTTTGTAAAAGAGAAAGTAAGAGTCAGAGGCTTAAGTAAGTTGCCTAAGGTCATTCAGAGAGCAAGTGGCAGAAGCAGAGCTTGAATCTGAGTCATGTGATTCTAAGCTCAGGGCTGTCTGTTCCCTCCTAAAACCTGTAACCTTAGGAGCAGGAATTTATTTTTTATTGCTTATAATTCAGTATTACTTTCTAACCCTTAGAAGGCTCAGCGCTGTGACTGACTATAATTGGGAAGGTACTCTCTAAATATTTTTGGAAGGGTAAATAAAATGAATATTATAGATCATGTTAACAATGCGAAATAATCCTGGGAGTTGGAGGGATAATTCTGTAGATGTTGGGGGAGGGTAACTTGGGCTTAGTGTCTCTACCATTTACCCTGTTTCCATGTGGGTTAGCAGCACAATGTCACAGAATCATGAGGTTAAAGAAAGCGTGCAATGCCATCAGATGCTGAGAAGAGCCAGAATTCACATTGCAGTTCTCTCAAGTGGCTTTGTGTTGCTCTCAGCACCTGAACTCCCCTCATTATATTTGTAGCTTTTTTTGCCTTTAGCTAAGTTCAAGTAGAGTGCTTGTTCTTGTGGCTTTTAATAACTGGTGTGTTCTCCATCCAAGGACAACATATTCAGGCTGTAGGTGCATTACAAAATATTAAGCCCCTTTTAACAGCACATTTTTAAACAAGAGATTTATTTGGGTTCTCTTGGATGCTATCCATCTATTAACACTGTTCCTATAAAATGCCACAGTAGATCATTCTGTGATGCTAGACATACTGTCATGACTCTGAGCCTGAATACCAGGAAGCAGTCACCTGACAAGGATGACTTGGGCAAGGAGCGTTCCCTTCTCATGAGGAGAATTAACAGCACACTCTCACCTCTCTGTCCCCACCATATGGGCACACATCCGGGGCAGGGTGGCAGTTAGCTCAGAAGAACCACTATGGAGCAAAACGGAAGCAAAATTATCAGAGAAGGAAACAGATTGCACCTGCCTGTGTTTAACATGAAGCACAGTAGTACACAAGCTTTTCATGATACATCACAAATTATCATATCAGAGTTATATTAGCTTCATAATGAGTGTCATATTAGGCTCAATTAAAGAAAAGCTAAAGGAGGAAGCGAAGAGGACAGAAAGCATAGAAGAGGAGGAAGCAGAACTGAGGCAGAGGGTGCCATGAAAACTAAGGACAAAGAGAGGAAGAGGAAAGAGAAAGAGAAAGAGAAGTAACGTCAGCAGCTTCGTAGGTTCTGAGGTGAGTTAGCTGGTCGTAGGTCAACAGCTTTAGTCACACATCCTGTTATTCACTTTGGGCATCAGAATACATTTTCACTATGCTTTGAAATTTCCATACACTCTATAGTGATTTTGTGGCAGTCTTTCTTTACTAGGAAATCACTTATCTGCTTTTCATTTGAGTCTTTGAGGTCAATTTTTTAAGGCTTTATTTTCATATGAAGCTCTGAATATTTTAAAATGGATAAAACAATGCATTTGTTCTCAAATATATCCATTTTAATCTTAATTCTGGGGTACTTTAATAATTTGAAAATGAAAGGAGAGGCTTCTTTGAAAACTGAACTATGACATTTAAAAATATTCATATCATTAGTTTGTTATGTTTAGTTGTTTGAAAGTGGACAAGCTGTGGTTTGCCAGAGCTATGTTTTGACCTGGGCTCTGCATGTGACCAAACTACTGTTCCCTATAAGCCCCTGTTTCCTTGTGTACAGAATAGAGACACTCCATGCCTCTCCAATTCTCCTAAAGACACGATGAGACTCTATGTGCCTCTTTCTCAGGTCTGGCATAAAGTAGACAGGAATGAAGTCAGTTCCTCTCTCCCCACCACCCTCCAATGGCAATCCCACCAACTGCAAAAAAGTACATAAATAACTCTTCCTGCCTTTTAATTTCCATTTGATCACACTGAATGAAATATCACATTAGCTCATAAGACACAAAATTATTCTCGGTGCTGTAGCCCTGTGGGCTCTAAGCTCAGAGCAATATAACTTTGGTTCTGTACGAAACTGAACCTAGATCTGACTCTACTCCTAGAAGAATGCTGACCCCAAAATCTTGTTTTGCAGAACCCTGAATGACCAGGTAAAGAGCAGCCACTATATATCAAGGCCTCCAAGGATCCAGAACTAATGGAACTAAATCAAGGATTTTAATTTTATACTGGATATTAATATTTACTCAGGGCATATTTTTCACTCCATCAGGAATAGATTCATAACCTGTATAAAGCTTAAAATATAACAGCTAATTACATACAATATATGACTTCAAGAGAGGCAAGAAAATTAGATTAATTCCAAATAATATTGTTTTTCGCCAGACAAAAAGTCAGAGACTCTTGAATCTTAGCACTAGAAGGAATATAGACGTCATGGAGCCCAGCCACTTATCTGGCACAGACCCTGCCCTGACCACAAATCTGATAGCTTCTTCCTGGGAACATCGATGACGTAACACATATTGCCTTTCCAGGCAACCTGATTTGTCATGGAACAGCTCTGATGGTATAGAAACCAGTCTTTGTACTGAGCTGTTCATCTGCCTGTCTGTACTGCATGCTTCTTACTCTTAATTCTGAGTAAAAGACTTTTGTGAATTTTCTTCCTGGAAATAGTCTTCATTATGTGAAACAACTGTCACACCTACTTTAAGCATATTCTTCCTTAGGTGAAGGCTACCCAGTGTTGGAGCCATTCTCTCATGAAATATTTCTAAACTCATCAACATCCCTCTTCCTATTATAAGTGTGGTTATCTAATTCAGGCAAATCCTAATCAAACTCAGGGAATGGTGAATTGATTGTCTTCTGTAAAACAGTATTTTTGCTGTTGAGGTTAAAGAGGTCTAAAATTACATTGCCCTTATTTTGGATTTTGTATTATTGTGTCTGTGTGTTTTTTAACTTTATTTTCTTTTTATAAAGCCCTTATCACCACCTATAACAAGCTTTTGATAAGTGAGCATTCTAAATCTTCCTCTCCTATACGTATATAATAAATATTTAAAATAAAGAATCATTACCCTAAATTTTGCTAGACATTGCCAGCTTATAGTACCAAAGGAGGTTGCATTACCTATAATAATTTAAATTTCATTAGCTTTCACCCACAGCTGCTGAAGCAGTTCTCCTATGCAATCCATCTAATTATTTCTGAGAGTTCCCAAAGGTATCTCCAAAGAACAAGTCCCCCTTCTTGGACCACTGCTCTTCCACCAGACCCAGCAGCTCCTTGGATGCCCCAAGGCTTAGCAGATCAAGGGAGTCAAAGCTACCACAAGGCCATGCTTCCATTTTGAAGCTGCTCCATGAGTGTTAAAATTTCTACCTTTATTCCTGATACTGTACATAATTATATGCAAGATTTCTTTACTTAAAGCTTTCTGCTCTCTCCAGGATCCAAAGATGCATCCCTGGGAATGCATTCTAGTAACAGCTGCCATGTTCCCTTCAGGATGGCTCTTCCCTTCAGACAGGCAAAGCTTTCTTATTGGGCTAATATCTCCCTGTGCCCAAGTCCCCCCACCGTTCAAGGAACTCTCTCCAAAGAGGCCCTACGCCCCTTGCAAATAGTTTTTCACTAGACCTTTTCAAACCGTCTTTTTGAAGTGAACATTCTACTACATTTTTACCAAATCATTAAACATCCTTCAAGCCATCATTTTTAAGACCTCCACAATATCTGTCTTACAGATACACCATACTAGAATGCATTTGCCCATTTTTCTATTGCTAAGAATGTTGAGTTTTATACTTAGCTTTTTATTTTAAGCAAATATTTGCTTTACCTTGTTCCTGTTATACTTTCAATTCGGCCCACTATTTAGCATTTGTGAATAATTTTGTATCCTAATTTGTCATTCAATATATTTAACATCCTTCCCTGCTCGGCTTTACATGTGCATTTTTAAGATGAACCTCTAACTTTTTAACTGTAAAATCAGATTTTATGTGCTTCTAGACTCAACTTTTATATTTCAGTTTATGGTACTTCTGTGCCCACTGTAGTGAGATGCCTATATAAAAGAAAGACACACATGTGCAAGGAGTGAATTAAATTTTTTTTTTTGAGACAAAATCTCACTCTGTTGCCCAGGCTAGCGTGCCGTGGCATCAGCCTAGCTCAAGCAACCTCAAACTCCTGGGCTCAAGCTGGGACTACAGGCATGCACCAACATGCCCGGCTAAATTTTTCTATATATTTTTAGTTGTTCAGTTAATTTCTTTCTATTTTTAATAGAGACTGGGTCTCGCTTTTGCTCAGGCTGGTCTTGAACTCCTGAGCTCAAACAATCCACCCGCCTCCACCTCCCAGAGTGCTAGGATTACAGGCATGAGCCACCATGCCCGGCCGCAAGGAGTGAATTAAAATCTCGCTTATAATTTTAAATGTCACTGAATATTATTTGTAGCCACTAACTGATATGTGTCCTAGGAATCATTTTAAAATCTCCTCATTAAAAATAAATCATATAAAAATGAATTATAGAATTATAAGAACTTTTAAGTATAGTTCAATGATGTAATTTCATCCAATCAACCATCCATCATCTGCCCATCCCTTCAACAAGTCATTTATCACCTTTCTTCGTGTATTATTACTGACAATGTAGACGTAGGGGACAAAAAGGTAAGTCACAGACCTAACATTGTGTATGAGTGATAGAGGAGTGAATGGAAGTAATAGAGCGTGTGATTCCTTCTGTTTGCAAGGTGAAGAAAGAATTTCCAAATCAAGTGACATTTAAGCAGCACCTTAACAAAGAACAAAAAATTCAGAAGAAAGAGACAAGCAATTATGTACCTGCGGTAAGGGGCTTAAAAGGGCATGGCACCTCAGGAACTAAATTTCTGTAGCTACAGAATATTCTTCCTGATACTCTGAGATGAAGTAACAAAGATGTGAATCTGATAGTCAAAGTCTTGTTATAAGGAGCTTAAGAAATGTGCATATTATCTACCATGAAACAGAAAAAAGAATCAAGGTTATTCAAGTATGGGAATGACATGTTTTAGAAAGACATTTTTTGATAACATTATGGAAGATGGATTATAGGCTGGAGGCAAGAGATAAGGCTTTTCTTTGTCAGCATGACAGATTATTTTATTAATAAAGCACATAACTTACATGCAGATCTATCTGAGATGATACTGGTTCATCTCAACTTGTCCAAGGTTTTTGAAAAAATGGTGAGATTTTCATTATTGCTTATGTTTATTTATCTGTGAAATGTGATAGGCTGGCCCTCTGTTTCTCCTGGTGAAATCTTTAGATAGGCGGAAAAAAAGAAGTTGAAAAGGGCATCAATGACCTCTTTTACCTCGGTTTTATCTGCCTTTTGGAAGTTGTCTGTTCCAAAGCTATGAAACTCAACATCTTACCAATCCCTCATTTCACGGGGTTGGACAATGTGTCGAGAGAATGCCTCAGGCCTTCTTTGTCCACGAACAGGCCGGTTGTGACTCACAGTCTGAACATGAGGAAATGTTCATTTACTTTTTCATAGTCATGGCAATGAGACTTCTTTATACCCAAAGTACTATCCTCGCCTAAAGTGCCTGTTAAGAAGGTTATTTTCTCCCACAGGCAGGGAGCTGAATGTCAAAATACAATTCCAAGTGCTCCATCACCATTCGGATAGCCTCAGGAAGCTGAGGTTTTACAGCTGCCTGGAACCCACATGCTTCATGTGATGTAGATCAGCACTGTTAATTAGCTGTTTCAGGATTCTTAATGCCACATGGCTTTGGAAACACTTGTTAACCCACAGAAGGAGGGGAAGAGCTGGAAGCAATTGGACTACAGCCTGAATTTATTATAATTCAATTCAATAACCACCTTATCTTTCCAAATCCCTGTTCAGATCTGTTGAAAATTATAGTTGATTTAAGTTGTTCTTAGTGACGCATCTTGAGAGAAGAGGGAGATTGCAGTTCAAGGCTTCTTAAAGCCACAGAAATGTGGAGAGCTACAGAAAAGAATGGATCAATGGAACTTCCCGGACACATGCATGCAATTTTCCAGAGGCTACAAAATAGATGCCTGGGTGTGGGAGAGGGGAAGGCAGTTGATGTGGAAAGGCTCATGCAGAGTGTCCAGAAGCCTGCATTTCTGTTCTCCCACCAAAAGAAGCACTGCCAACTACCCCCCCCCACCATTCTCACTGCACAGAGCTGGCACTCAATAAACCCATAATTCTCAATACAATTCTCATGGCATAACCTGACCAACCACGTGAAACCTAATGGAGAAAACAACCGTTGTCACTGGCAACAAATGTAGGAGTTTGCATCGCAAATAAACCACATACTTTACCCCACAGAGCCGCACGATAGAGTACAACATGGAAAAACTGGCACTATCCTTTGTTATGCATGTGATGTCATTAAAAAAAAACTTAATAGGCAAGACCATGTCAAATCTTTGAAAACATATGCCAAAGCTAATTGTGTTGACATCTGTCTCATAATAGCTATTGCAAACTATTTTGTCTAAAGGTGGTTCTTGAAACAGCCATCTGTGTGTCCACTAGTCATGAACAGCATCTCCTTCCTCTTCCTCATCCTCTAAAATAACACCAAAAAGGTGAAAGGGTGTCTCATAGCTCACCATCCTTGGCTGTTATGTAGTGGGTCAGATTCCCTTCAGGGTACTAGGAAAGTCCAGTGATCCAGACCTATATATCTTTGTGCCACTTGCACATAATACATTCCTGGAACGCAGTAGGTGCTCAATAAATGTTAGTTGAATGAATGAATGAGTGAATCAATGAATGAAATGCTAGTTTTTAAGAAATATTCTAGTAAGAATTTTACTACAAGAAATTTGCTTATAGTCAAAAGTGAAAGCTAGAATTACTTAAATGTAGAGATAGTCTTTCCGTTTCCTGTACCATAGGTACTCTTGTACTCTTCCTATGTGCTTATGAAAGAACATGGATTAAGTTATGAACTAAGATATGTGCACATGGTATTGCAAAATGTAAATATCATGCCAGTTCTGAGACCAGAATGTCTTTGTAGTGACTAAAATTTTCCAAAACATTGTATCCATTTAAAAGTAGGCTCAACTTAAGACGTTAATTTGGTGCTAGAAAAATAAAATTTGTATATTGTTTTAAATTTTCAGTGACTAAGTTTGTACAACATTTGTTCCTTTGAAATAGGCTCCCCCAAATACTGCCTTATTCCTATATTAGTAATAACCCAAACATGTTTTCAAATACTAATATTAAAGCTAATTAGTTTAAAAAATGTAAAAGGTGATGCCTGGTTTACTACCATACAGATTTGAAAAGTGCATGTGTCAACCTGTTTCACACCATGCCCTTCATTACATTCCTCTGTCAGGGCAGGTCAGATTTTATTCTTACTTTTTTCTTTCAGTCAGAAAGACCTGAAAGGAATTTGAGCCTCCTTCTGCATATTTAGAATATCATTTGGACTGACTTTGATCTTTGGCTCTTAATCCATGAATGCCTGAGGACTTTGATTTATAACCATACACTTTAAAAGCACAATCCATTTTCTTAATTTGGAAGTTGGTTTGGGGAGCAACACAGACATATACATCCTTGTTCTTTTGGAGGGAAATCCTCATTCCCTTCCCTGATTTGTAGTCACTTCCCTCTCACATATATGAGTCCCCAAATCTTTGTGAGCCCAGACAAGTTGCCCGGTTCTTACCCTGGGATATCAAGAACAACTTTTTGATTGGTGTCAGGGTCAATGAAACCCTGGTCACTTGATAGTAAAGTGCCACATATCAAATTGTGTTTCATATATAGACATATGTGAATTGCATCCTGCTCTAATGTAGTTAGAAATTGACATCTTCCCTGTCATATAAAATGGATGTTTTAGACTAGAAGTGCAATGTTTGGGGGATGGTCATGCTTGAAGCTCTGCCTCGAGGGGGGAGGGGGGAGCATGAGCAATACACATAACCGTAATATTTGTACCCCCATAATATGCTGAAATAAAAAAAAAAAAGAACACCACAAGTGAATTGAAGATTGGTACAGGAGTCTGAGGAAGGAAGACTAAAGACAGTGAAGGCATGAGAGAAGAGGCAAGATTATGTAGCCCAGGGAAGAAAAGGATTATCTAATATATCTTTGATTAACACACAGTGCTGTCTCACAGTGGTGGAAAACAGATACTTATTTTTATTCAAGACAGTACAGAATGAATGACCTTAATTTATAGATATGGGTGCTGGTTGATACTAATAATTTCTCAACCTGAGGTTACTCTCAAACTTGGCCAAATATAGGAATCACCTGAGGAGCTTTACAGAAAAACAGATGTCTTGGTCCCACGGTCAAAGATTCTTATTTATTTTATTTGGTGTGTGGCCTAGGAACTGAGTTTTACAAAACTCTCTAGGTGATTCTAATATGCAGCCAAGGTTGAGGATGCAGCTGTCAATTGAGGAATACCAAAACCAGGCTCTCTGCTGGTGCCGGAGATTCTCCTCATTATAGTTTCTTGTGTTTAGACATTGTTTCTGGAAGCTCCTGGTTGATATGAATTGTATTACTTTGAATAGAGTGATGTGCTAACATATTCATTAGTAATGTACTAACATCTAGGCATCACATAGTTTGGAAGGGGCCAGGATACAAAGGAAAGTTGGAGAAGGAAGAAAAGCAGGAGTAGGGAAAGTACCAAAGCATGGGTGAAGTGGCCAATATAAACCCACAGAACAAAAAGGAGATGTTGAGTCTTCACATTCTATTATATAAATTGGATTTAAGTTCCATTGTTTTTCATTGCTGGTCTTAACTTGCACAAGTCTTCAAATACATTGTCACAAAATTCTCATGTATTGTTGAAGCAAAATTGCTTATAATTTATTATTTTTTAAATGAATACATAAATTGTATCACCTTGGTGAAAAGGATACTGCTGGGGATTATATACATAACATATACTGGTAAGGTGGAAGGGACCAATAGGCCTTTATATTCCTTTACAATTCCAAGAGTCTGATTCTGAACTTCCAGGTCTTGTAGGTCTAGAAAAGATGGTTATCACTACAGTGGGCTATTTATGGGCTCAAGAGAAGCAAAACATGCTACAAAGGTAAAATGAGGGAACTTCCTTCTCTGAAATGTTTCCATAAAAAAGTAATATGTCAGACTGGAAGCAGTGGCTCATGCCTGTAGTTCCAGCTACTTGATAGACTGAGATAGGAAGATCGCTGGAGCCTGGGCAACATAGCAAGACCTCATCTCTAAACAAACAAACAAGCAAGTGATATGTGGCTGAAGAATCCAGTGGCTCATTGTAATCTCTATATGTCAGTGTCTTTTGGGGGGACTTACTTAACCAAACATTTATTGAACACTTATGTGCTACACTTAAATCCCAGATTTGTCAAGTTCCTTCTTAAAAAGTGGAGCCTAGGCCTAAGAAAAGCATTAGCAATACATATGTCAGAAAAGGCCTCTTCTCTAGAAACCGTAAAGAACTTCTAATAATCAATCAAAACAACATAGTTCTTAGAAAATCATAAAGGAACAGGCACTTCAAATTAGCAGATGCTGGAAAGATCAATAAGCAGCAGTGTTCTAAAGCTGGCCTGTACTGACTCACAGGCGGCTACTTCTAACTGTTCAGAAATTTGTTGAGCAAATTGTCAATCCAATCTATTATTTAAAATTTAATTATATAAACTTCCAATTAAATCATCTTACATTTGGTTACCTATGATCTCAAGGTTATTTGTTGATTACATCTGATGGAAACACTATATAATGAGGTGTTACTGTACATCTCTTCCCAACTCTACGTTGGCTAACGTCACTTTGGGAGCTTGATACCAGCTTTGGTGGGGGTATTTATGCCATGAAAATCAGCAAATGCTACAAATCAGGGATTGATTTTTGTTTTGTCGACTGTCTAGAATTGAGAAAGTGATGGAGAAAATGTTAATAATGCAAATTAAAGTTAAGTGTGTCATGTCTGCAGTCATCAGATTGTAAATAGCACAAAAACATTGAGGAAATGGTCTTCTAGAATTTTAAAACTATTACCTGACACAGCAAAGAAATTGCCCTGGTCATTGACAAATGAGTGAAATTCCAACATAAATCATTGTTGTTTCACTTTTTTTTACTTGTTTATATAAACCAAAATACCAACCAACAGTCATGTAGGAGCCACACTCCTTTGTCAATTTTAACTGTATTTTTGCTACCTATGTGGTCAAACTGTAGTTTGGCTACCTGTTACCATCATTTTCATATAAAAACCTAGAGAGTGGCTGGGTCACCTCCAGTTCTAGATCAAGTATGGCATAATCAGGACTAGACTCCTAGTCCTTCAAGCGCTCTTTTAATCACACAAAACTATTTATTTAAGGATGCTGCAGCAACACTACTGTCAGACCAAGAGCCAATGAGTTTAAGAGTTCAGTCCTTATCTGTAGACCATTGATTTTGCTCAAGGAAAAAATTCACGCAATAGTAATAGAGTCCTGACCAGGCATTACAAATTCTACACTGATGTTTAAAAGAGGGACTAGGCAAGAAGGATAAAGGCTCAGCACAATCTATCTGTATTATAGGAAAAAGCAATTTAAAACATATTTTACTGAGTAGTGCCAGAACATTACTGAAAAAGAAAGTTAATGCTTTTTCTTCTCAAAAGCCTTCTATAATGTTACGTATTGTCATATTAGAGACACTTCTGGGAAATGCTTGGTCAACTAAAATTGTTAAAGAGCTAAAATTGAACATTGACTTAGAAGCAAAGTGAAATATATCTTCCCACCTCTGTGAATTGTAATGGTAGCCACTGATGCTCTTCTTAATTTTTTCTACTGTGAAAAACAGAAGATATTCTTGAAGGAAAAAAAAGGCTTTGACAACTAGTGCAGGGAAATTGATGGCAACATAAAGCTGTTTGAGGAAAAAAATGTGGGATCTCAAACACTTTGGGTAGGAGTGTAAATTAAATCATCCACTTTGAAGAACAATTTGGCAGTTTCTGTTAAAATTTTAAAATGCTGATATCTTACCACTTAACAATCCTACTTCTAAGTATCTTAATATTATTAAAAATACTTGGAATGCATACTCAATGAGTTTTCTATTAAGTGAAGTATCCCAAGAATGGAAAAATAAGCACCACATGTACTCACCAGCAAATGGGTATTAACTGATCAACACCTAAGTGGACATATAGGAATAACATCTATCAGGTGTCAGGCAGGTGTGGGGGGGAGGGGATGGGTATATCATACATAATGAATGTGATGTGCACCAACTAGGGGATGGACAGCTTGAAGCTCTGACTCAAGGGGGGAGGGGGACAAGGGCAATATACATAACCTTAACATTGGTACCCCCATAATATGTTGAAAAAAAATTTTTTTAAATCTAAAAAAAAAAAAAGAAAAAAGGAGTTGCTACATAATCATTAAATATGACACTATGTTTTTTAGAAGCCTCAGAAAAGAGTAATATATGTTCCTGTAGGTACATAATTATTTATGAAATCAAATGGAAGTCTCGAATTTGCTGCCCAATATGGTAGCCACTAACCACACAAGGTTATTTAATTTTAAATTAATAAAATTAAATAAAAATAAACATTGATTTCCTCAATGGTACTAGATGCATTTCAAGTGACAACAGCCACGTGGCAGGTGGCCACTATATTGGAGAGTGGAGATCTAGAAGAATAAACAGAACTGATGATAGGTTACCCCGGGGAGAGGGCTGAGTTTAGGAATGGTTGTCTATAGAAACTTTAGATTTCTGCACCACTTTCAGAATTTTTATGATGAGAATAGATTATATGTTGTCTGGATAATTTAAAATGAATACATTTGTATAATTAAAGGCATGCCTAGCAATAAGATTTCTAAAACATTTTAGACTTTTAGTAGATAGATTAGTATAAATTGATTTGGGCACCTCATCCTTTTAGCCTGTTAACTATCCCAAATCACACAAAAAACACTACAACAAACAAAATCATTTCCTCCTCCTTCCCTACCTTTAACAAGTGTCTGCTGGGCACTTACTATATTCCAGGCATTTAAAGTACAAGGATCATGATGCAACTGCTGCTTAGACTGAACTGTTTTCACCACTGATGCAGCAAGAGGATTTCTGTGCTGTGCATTGTTTTTTCCCTTGTAACTGATTGAATAATTACTAGTTGGCTTTATGCAATGTTTACATAATTACAGAATATAAATGGTGGTTATTAGACTCACTAGAATATATAACTTTATAATATTAGTGCCATAGGTACTCATATTTATTTTTACTAGGGCATAAAATAATAATGTAAGAAAAAATTTGAACTGGCATACATAATTACAAATCATTTGAGCACTTCCAAGTCAGAATAACTTCTTTGAAAGCACCAGAAAGAAAAGCATATACCTTATTTTATAGTTATCCACACTGTAAGACTAGGTGTATAAAGTTGATGGGTGCACACTTTCTTGATTAATTCTTTAGATGATAGGTCAATAGTGTAGTAGTGAATCTTGATGGTAAATGTCCTTGGCAATGCTTCACAGTGCAGAGTAGACTGGACTGCAAGTCCCAGATGACTGTGAGCACAGCAAAGAATAAATCTTGTGTCCCAGATACACAAAGATCAGTATCCCCAGTAGACCTATAGAACCTAGTACAGAGCATCTGTCCCATTAAATGCTAGCAGAATAATTAAATAAATTACATCCAGGAAACCGTCCTTAAGTCTTAAGGTTTGCCTTTCAATTATGTAACCATCAATCTCAATTAATAATATAGAAAGGCAGAGAATTTCATCACACTTGCAAAAGGGTTGGTTTCAACTTCTGTTAACTCTTTTTTGCTTCACCTTTCAAGAGTGCATTTAATATAGCAAAATTCACTGCTAGAATTGAATGTTTCAGCATGTATGTGCTCTTTTGAAAAATGGTGTATGATTTTATTACGTAATATTGTTGTGTGATAGAACTTATTTTTTAAAAAAGCATTATTAAAATGTCAGCAGCTGATTTAAACACTATATGAATATAAAGAAATAACATCACCTGGGTCCAAGTTAATTGCCTTTATTTGCTGTACTTCATTAGCCATCAATTCCTACATCCTCTAGTTCTGAGATACTCGTGGGGTGATCCATGGACCAGCAACAACATCACCTGGGAACTTCGGAAATTCAGAATCTCAAGCTTCACCCCAGACGTACTGAATCAGAATCTTCATGTTAGCATGGTGATTTCTAGTTCATTTAAGTTTGAAAGAAATCATCTGGCCTTCAGTTGCCTTTATGCATCTTCTCACCCACAGTGACATCTAGTCCAATATTTCCCTGGCCTCTTAATCTGTCCACAGCCTTTCTAACAGGCAAGCTTTCCATAATGTTATCATTTAGACTCACGGCCCTCTCATAGTCTCTGCTGAGGTTATGGCTTTTCCATGCGGGTATATGCCAATCACAAAATAGGGTGGAATTCACCTGAGAGCAGGAGCATAACAATAACCTTGAGTAATGGAGGCAAGTACCAGGGCAGCTAGTACCTGGACAAACTTGTCATTCTGCTGGCAGCATTCTATTTGATTGGCATTCAATACAAGAGGAAAAATAAAAGCACACCAGAAGACCAGGAAAGTTTGTATTATCTATCATCTAAAACCTCCCTGAACACAAGGAGGTGTTTGTAGCAAGTCAAGTTAAACGTTCCTGGAAACATCCGTCTCTGAACATGCTGGAGGATACAGGTGGATTTAGAGCTAAGCAAGCCTGCATATTAAAAGACTGAGAGATCTTATGAGGAAATCCATTTAATTGTATTCAACCCAGCCCAATATATATTTTGAACCGCAAAGTGCTACTTTTTTCTTGCAACATTCATTAAAATTGGGCAAAACTTGTTCTTGTGGTGGGAAATGCTCTTGAAACATGATGCAGAGGTTCCTCATATTGCCTAAAATGTAACTTAAGCCCCGATGTTTCAGAAAATCTGACTTATTATGTAACAGTGAATATACCTGTATAATGTCAGTATTTTAGAAGTAAAACAATGCTTTGATTCCAAATATTAAATTAACTTAGGCATTGCTCTCCCACTCTGTCTCCCAGGCTGTGACTCAGATGTCAGAACAAATTTTTTACCTAGTTAGGGAAGGAATTTTCACAAGTTTCAGGGCCTTAAAAATATCAGTAAGACGCCTATTTAGTGCAGCACTCTCTTGTTTTCCATCCTCAATTTCTTAAACATTGAATATATTTTTTTCCATCACTCTTCTTAAAGCATCATCTGTGGTATATGATAACAGCATATGAAAATGGAAGAGACTGCATTTGTATCAGGATGCACTTGATGATGATTTTTCTTAAATGGCAACTGGAACTTGCAATCAAAAACTAGGATCTGGTCTTCTTTAAGTTATAAAACCATAAAACCGTAAGGTGTTGGGCAGGTGGATGGGGGGCGGGGGAGGGGATGGGTACATTGACATCTAATGGGTGCAGTGCACCATCTGGGAGAAGATGGACATGCTTGAGGCTCTGACTCAGGTGGGACAAAGGCAATATATGTAACCTAAACATTTGTACCCCTGTAATATGCTAAAATAAAAAAAGAAAACTGTAGTAAAGTTATATGACTTTGGACTGGAAAATTGAGTTCCAGGGAAGTTGAATGAACTTGTTCAAGGTGACTTAGCTAATTAATTACAGAATGGGAGTAAAACTCTGGTTTCTATAATGCGTTTTGCAAAGCATCCTACATAAACACCTACGTTTCAGAAGGTTCCTTGTAATTAGGTATGAAAATGTTATCCCTGAAAATATAATTTGATTATGAGAAATCATTTTTATATATGTTAAACTTTAGAAAAAAATTCCAACTACAATTATAAACCTCTAAATTATAGACACTTTCAGTGAAATACACTGTTCGTTTCATTAAAACCATATCCAAAAAAACAGAATGATTGAAACAGATGTTATGTGTGGGGGTCAGAGGGAAGTTTGCCAGTTATGTTACGCTAATATGAGAAAGACTCTAAAAATCTTTTCTTGTGGGCTGGTTGGGGATCAGTATAGAAAATAAAAGAGAAAGATGAGTTCCTTGGTATCAGGTTTTGAAAAGATGACTATTGTGTTATATTCCTCTGAGCTTAGGATATACTTTAAATTTTGTCCAGTATCATGTTTATTATGTGGACAAAGACAATAAACATTTGTTTCTTCTTATCAACTTTCATTACATTACTAACAAAGATTCTAAAGGCCTACCCAAGTGGTTTTGTGCACTGTTACTTGTAATACAATGAACAATTTTGGGGAGTTTGGAGATCTTTTGGTTATTACCCCTGAGAAAGTTATTTAACTTTTCTTTTGTGCATCAGTTTTTTTAACTTTAAAACATGGGTAACAGTAACTACCTATTTAGAGTGATTGTGATGATCAAATTACATAATTATGCAAAGTACTTATGCTTAGTGCACTAGTATTCTGCACTTATATCTAGTAATTTTTTCAGTAATTCAATAGGGTAAGGGATGCTCTACTGTAGATATAGTGGGTTATAGGATCTTTGTTTTGTTTTGTTGGTAAGTTGAAGGCAAAATGCTTGGCTATTCTTCCCACTGAAAGAAGACCCAGAAATATAGGGTATTATAATATGTTAAAAATTTAGTCTGGGAGGCCGAGGCGGGAGGATCGCTCAAGGTCAGAAGTTCGAAACCAGCCTGAGCAAGAGCGAGACCCCGTCTCTACTAAAAATAGAAAGAAATCATCTGGCCAACTAAAAATATATAGAGAAAAAATCAGCCAGGCATGGTGAGGCATGCCTATAGTCCCAGCTACTGAGGAGGCTGAGGCAGGAGGATCGCCTGTGCCCAAGAGTTTGAGGTTGCTGCGAGCTAGGCTGACACCACGGCACTCTAGCCCAGGCAACAGAGTGAGACTCTGTCTCAAAAAAAAAAAAAAAAAATTAAGTGACCATAGAACATTTTGTCTTTATTGAAATTTTATTAATATTTAGGGAGGGCATGCTGGGGTGTCATTTTAGCAAAGTAATTAGGAATAATTTTTGTTCATCGTTGGAAGCTTTTTTAAGTGAATGTATCATGAGGACATGGAGGGTTCTTAAGTGGTATTGCAATTTTTCTCAGAAATAAAATAAACATGCTATATGAATATTGCTGGTATAAGTTGTACCCCATAAAATGTTAGGTTTTCTTTCAAGTTAAATTATGACTTACTATTTCAGTACAGATCTCTCTCTAACATTTAGTTTAAATATAAGAAGAAAACTATTTGACTAGGTTTGATTTTTTTTTTTTAATTTCAGAATACTATGGGGGTACAAACATTTGGGTTACAAGTAATGCGTTTGCCTCGCCCAAGCCTGGGCTAGAAGCTTGTCCTTCCCCCATACAGTGTGCTCCATCTTCATTAGTTGTGAGTTTACCCACCCCCCATCCTCAACCTGACTGACACTTAATGAATATTACTACCATGTGAGCACCTTAGTGTTGATCAGTTAGTACCAATTTGATGGTTAGTACATGTAGTACTTATTTTTCCATTCTTATGATACCTCACTTTGAAGGATTGGCTCCAGCTCTATCCAGGATAATATAAGAGGTGCTAGATCACCATTGTTTTTTGTAGTTGAGTAGTATTCCATGGTATACATATACCACATTTTATTAATCCATTCATGTATTGATGGGCACTTGGGTTGTTTTCACATCTTTACAATCTTTGTAAATTGTGCTCCTATAAACATTTGAGTGCAGATGTCTTTATTATAGAATGTCTTTTGTTGCTTTGGGTAGATATCTAGTAGTGTGATTGCTGGATCAAATCGTATTTCCATTTTTAGCTCTTTGAGATATCTCCAAATTATTTTCCACAGGGGTTGTACTAATTTGCAGTCCCACCAGCAGTGTAAGAGTGTTCCTATCTCTCCACATCCACACCAGCATTTGTTGTTTTGGGACTTTTTGATAAAGGCCATTCTCACTAGAGTTAGATGGTATCTCATTGTGGTTTTGATTTGCATTTCCCTAATGATACAGATGTTGAGCATTTTTAATTATGTTTACTGGCCATTATTCTGTCTTTTTGGTTTGATCTTTTTATTAAAATGAATTGAGCATAGAAGAACATTGTATGTTCAAAATGTAGCTCTAATATAAATCAAGACATATATTTGTTTTGTTCAATAAACTCTAGATACTCTTAAAAATATTAACAAGCTTTTGAAGATTAATTAAGGGCACCATACTTAATTAGATGGAATGTATAAAAAATGCCCAATCAATTTTGACTTCTCTATTGACTTACAAGTTCATAAATAGCCAATGAGCAAATCCTTCTAATTCTCAGTTCATCAGCCCCCTTATTTCCATTTCAATGCAACTTCATATTGAATAGGAACTGTTGAAATTACCAGCCTTTAGAATCCTTCTTTTACAAATTATATTATATATTGTCACCAGAGTAAACTTATTTAAATCTCTATGTATGTTTTTTTACCTACATATCAAGTAAATTTTGCTGGTTTTTCTAAAGAGTCTAAAAAGCCAACATTTCTTACCTCTCCTCACTACTATATTCCCCAAACTATTTTTATTATTTTTATTATTATTATTATGTACCTTCTTTGAAGATTTAATTCAAGCCCTTCTTTCTTGAGTTATTCTCTATCTGCTAGATATTTATTCATTGCTCCTTGTAACCACTGAGGCACCATTTATTTCTATTATTAATTTGATACTTAGTATTTATTTTCTTTGTTGGGATGGTTGTATATATCTTCTCTTTTAAAGAAGATTTTTTAAAAATGTCTGCCAACTATGCACTTGAAGCTCTGGCATAGCGGGGTAGGGAGAGGCGGCAGGGGCAATATATGTAACCCTAACAATATTTGTACCCCTATAATATGATGAAATAAAAGGAAAAAAATAAAATAAAATGTCTGCCAACTAGCCCAATACTTAATAAAAGTTCAATGATCATGATGATTTGAAAAGCTGTGTTCCCTATAGTGTACAGATATATTTTGAGATATATGGATGATATAATTTTATCGTGAAAATTTATGATATACATTCTAAATGAAAAATAATCATGATGAAAATTTAAGATAAAATGATTTTAGAATATGTTATTTGGCAAAGTGGAGAATTATCATGGAGTTTAATGAAAATTCCTGCATATTGAAGGAGTGCAGGCATATAGACGAAAAAAAAACAAAAAACCTAAGGAATTCCACCTCTAGCTGCCCTTATTGAATACCATGCCTCTGTAAGAACTTCATGACTTGGCAGGCTTCACAGGTTGTCACGGTGTATGTTCTTAGTGCTGCCAAGGACAAAATTTAGTGTTAACTGGACCAAGAACTCAGGGGTCTCAGATGTCTACCATTTTCCATGGAAATAACCATAATCGATTTTAAATATCAGATCAGCTTTCCTTTTGGGGTGATGCAGTGTAGTTCAAAATAAGAGAGGCCCTGATACTTCATGGACACAGATTCAAATACCATTTTTGCCATTGTTGAACAATATGACCTTTAGCAAGTTATTTAACTTTCTTATACCCCCATTATAAAACAATTGTATGAAAACAACATCCTAAGGGTGATTGCAAGAATTAAATAAAATAAAATAAAAAATTCTTGTATCTACTTGTATCTATAGTTGATATCTGCTAAGGGTAAATTTCTGAGTTTCTTGTATCACCTAGAGGTAGATATTATTTATTGAGTGCTTATTCTGTACCAGGCACTCTTCGAAATACTTTATATCATGGGTATTAACACATTTAATCCTTGACCCATTCTTATGCAATAGCCACTATCATCATCATCATCATCACCATCATTCTGTTTCACAGATGAGGAATTGAGCCACAGACAAGTAAAGTAACACAGCTAGTGAGCGGCACTGCTGGGATCCAAAGCAAGCTTTTTGGCTCCAAACACACTGCACATCCTCTTAACCACTAGACAACATAACCTCTCCCCCATCAGGTTGTTTCCACAAACTACCTCTTCCAGGCAATTTGAAAGCAATCTTATTTTAATTCATATTTACCTAATTAAAACATAGTTGGGAGAAGTGTATGATGTTTTCCATAGTCAAGTATAAATCAATTTAATTTATTCATTCTTTTGAATGAGCCCTACCACTGCTCCCTTTCAATTGTGGGACATCCAGCCTTGCTTGTCCTTATGGAGACAAGGGCACATTTTCCAATCTTTGTCTCAGAACCTGTACAAATCTTGTCTTCTTTGTTTTACTGCCTATAAATAATTAATGAAACAAAATGTTTTCAAGGATTCCAAATAACCAAAAAAAAAAATTTTGGAAATCCACAAAGAGGTATCTAGGAAAACTTTTATGAAGTTAAGAGATATTATCTACTGTTCTAGGCATGGGTGACTTTATCAAAACATTTCGGCTACTTTCAAATTTCCACTTGTTAAAACCTGAGGCCTTATTTGGCTGTCACTTACAGTACAGTGTTTTTCAGACAAGTTCTTGGCAACTAATTTTAAAGAGATTTTGTGAAAAAGCAAGCTGTGTGGAGTGCCCCTGATGGAAGAGCTCCTTCTGACCCTCTGCATTAGTGTAAAAAAATTGCCAGTCTATCCAAACCTTACTCACCTTGCTTATCTTCAGAACTTTACAATTTGCATTTCCTAAGGTAGTGATTTTCAAGCATGATTTGGAAACACTGCAGGGTTTTTCAAGTTTTTTTCAAGGAAGTGGCAAAGAATTCTCAAAAAAAATATTCTTTTTAAGTTTTAAAAAGTAGCAAACATTTCATATATTATTTGGGAAATTCAGGAAGGTCTTTGTAGATGTTAGGAAATTGTACTCATAATAATGATAGTATATGGGGACCTGCAAAGAGGCTGCCAATCCTGTTTGTACAATGGAATCCTTTAACACACACCAAAGCAGTGAGAAATTTGTAGAATGCCTTCATTCAGGTTTAGTCCATGTTTAACCACAATGCTCAAAAAAATTTTAATGGATTGCCATTGTATCTTCTATTTTAGCTTGGTTGTGACCATCAACAAAGTGCCCAGTCTCTGTGAGCATCCTAAATGCCATACTATTTACAAGAAGACCAGCATGAAAATATTAATAGCTTACTCTCATTAAGTATTCTCTACAAGGTCACTGAAGGCAAGAATTAGAACCCAGAATCCCTTCACCTATATATATATACATACTACATACATACATATTCCCAATTTGTAGCCCATATCATTCTTAGTAGCATCTCTTTCTTTACTTGGTCACTAAGAGTCACTTTCTCTACTTAGAGCCAGACATTTAAGTATCTCTAGCCTCTAGTCTCTTATCTGGGCACTTGGGCTACACTTCTTCCTGCAATGGTTTTGTACAGGTCATCTATCTCACTAGACTATAAGCTCTCTGAAGACAGACACAGCATCAAGCTAATCTTTAAATACCCTAGAGCACTTAGTGCATGGCACAAAATAAATGCCCACAGATGTTTATTGAATGGAAGTGAGTCTTTAGAAAGTAGAAATTTTTTCTAAAAAAAATGTTTTTGCCATGTCAGTATACTGCGTATTAGTTTTTCTCACTTTATCCTATAGTCTACATTTTATATCTATTGACTGCTAGGCTTTTTTTTCCCCACAAAACTTGCTTCTTTATTTCATTTGCACATTCTTGATTCTTCGTCCTGAGTGTACTTCTTTCTTAACCTTCTTTCCATTAAGTTTTGAAACCCCTCCCCTTCAAGCTTTACTTCACTTCAGAGTTCCCTCATCACATATACATATTATTTTCATTGTATTTTTCTGCACCTGATTATATCACTTTCCAGGTGTTCTGGTGTCTTTTCCTAAGCCTTGTCTAGTCCTTTCTACTAAGTTACAGGCTCTTTGAGAGCAAGCATTGCTTACTTGTTTTGCAGAACTCCTAGTACAGTTGTCAGCCCCTCATCCCACTTTATAGAAAAAAATATATATATACACTTTATATTTATTTTATAGAATATATACACACTATAGTATACATATGTAAGGATAGATAGATAGATAGTTAGATATACATATCCTTTTAATTCACTAAGAGACCTTGTCACTAAATGTTGCACTGATGAAACCTTTTATATTGGTAAAAATTCTTTGGGAATAAGAATAATCACACCCTGATTTTTCAAATTCAAATATTTGTCTAACATTTTTGATAATGTCACAGCACACATCACATGTCCCCTTGAATTGTTATAGGTATATTCACAGGAGAGATGCACTAAGTGGTTGACCCTGTGCTCCTCTGAACAGAACCTCAGAATATCCTTTTTATAACATTTTAAAGGCAAGGAATTAAAACTTAAGGTGGAGAAACCAAGAGGAGAGATAGGAGAAACTTGTTATATGGACCTAATAGTAATCATAGAAACCAAAAAAAGACTCAGACTATTCTGGTTTCCATTTTGTCTGGATGCATTTTGCAGCTCCTTCTGAAGATATTGTGTATTTTAAAAATGTAAAATATTCTTAGATACTGAGAAATGTGATTTGATGAACTAGGCTGCCAGGAACATCCCTATTCAAAGATTTGGTGGATCACTTTCCAATGCTTTTTAATGTCTGCACTTCTAGTGTTCACATAAATAAGATTTAATAGGTTTTACCACTTACTTTCCTATTATAACATTTATACTTCTTTCCAATAGCAAAATAATTTCTTCTCTTTTATTTTAAAACCCCTCTGAATAAGTTTGTTGAAACTATATTCACCACATATTAAAATCTTACATTAAAAACAATAAAGGAAATCATGAAAAGCTAGATGTATTTCACCCTTTTATAGTTGAATTCATAAAATTGTATATATCATAAATAGTAATTGAAACTTTGTAACTACTCATGAAAACAGTCTGTCCCTCCGGATGGGCATTAGTTTAACTGCAAAGAGATAACAAATATCTTTTGTGAATCTAAATAATGTTGTTCAGTGCTTTGAAAGGGCCATTATTAACAACTTTGCAGAACACAACAGCAACCTGTAATGTGTTCTATGTGTAGTATTTTTAAACCTTTTGTTTGTTTCTAACTGGGGGAGGGGAGAGTCCATTTTATTCTCTTGGGATTTGTCTTATAAAGTGCATCAAATTGAGATTAGTAAGCAGGAAAATATTTCTCCTTGCCTAGCTGGTGCTTGTTTATTCTTCATATATATATTACTATAAAGCACGCCAAAGGACTAGCAATTTTCTTTTATGAACATAGCCTGTAGAGAGATAAATAGCCCTGCGGGAGAGGAAGGTCAAGTTCAAAGTTTTTCTTTCCTTTGGATTCAGGAATAAGCAAATGGAAAGACCAGCCGAACAACAGAGCAGCAGGCATCTGATGGTTAAGCCCTCCCCCCAGGACTTTTTATGTACATAAGCAGAAGTCACTCCAGCAGCTGCGGCGCATTAGTTCCAATAGTTTCACAGGCTGCTTTGTAGCGCTGACAAAAGCCCTGCTAGCGCAGTGGCTTCCCTCCATGTTCCTTTGCCATGCGAGCTCGTCAGTGATCTTTGGCAGGGGCTCGGGAGAGGGAGAGGAGGGGTGACGTTTAACAGGCTTCCGCTGAGGAGTGCACTCGCCTCGCCTGCACCCAGCCCGGTCGCCACGGAGAGACTGAGGCAGGAGATCGAAGGAACTAACAGCAGCTGGATCCGACCTGCTTCCCTGGACATTTCCCGGACTCCGAGCGACAGAATCCCTGGAAAGAGGCCAGGGAACCACGTTGCCCTGGATTGTTGCCAACTGTACAAAGTTGACCAGGAAAATGGCTCAGCAGACGACGAGCCCGGACACCTTAACAGTACCTGAAGTGGATAATCCGCATTGTCCAAACCCGTGGCTGAACGAGGATCTTGTGAAATCTTTGCGGGAAAACCTGTTGCAGCACGAGAAGTCCAAGACAGCGAGGAAATCGGCGTCGCCCAAGCTCTCCCCGGTGATTTCTCCGCGAAATTCCCCCAGGCTCCTGCGCAGGATGCTTCTCAGCAGCAACATCCCCAAGCAGCGGCGCTTCACCGTGGCTCATACGTGGTAAGGTTTGCACCGACCGCACGGAAATGGTGGCTGTCTCCCTTCGGGTGACTTTTGTTCCTCCCGCCTTTAATTTCGGGGGTGGGGAGGAAGGATCACCATCATTCCTCACCTGAAATTTATCGGAAGTAGTCTCCTTTAACAATAAATCCCACAAATGCCCCAGGCAGGGCAAGGATCCTGGGGATTGGTAATAGGAGTGGCTGAGGTGGGGGCGCTTCTCAAAGTTCAATTCCTATTGCAAGTTCCTACAAGAAAATTGGCTTCCAGATGTCAAATGAGAGTGCAGTTTTACTCCCATACCTCCGTGGTGGCGTTTATTTGATTTCTTAAACTAATATGCCTGCCAGGTTCTCCAACAGCCCAGGAAAGAAAGGATCAGAAACGGGTGGGGTGGGGTGGAGAGGAATCATAGTTTGCTTTCTTTCCTGCACTATCCGATCTGCACTTTGACACACAAAGATGCATATAACATGTGTATTTGTGTATATAAACAGGCTGTCCCCATAAAGCCCCTCCTCACTACTGAATTTAATATACAGTATTTATAAACCCAAATATGCCCTTTACAAAGGAAAGAAGAAAGAGATTAGGGATTCAGTGCCAAAAGTCACAGGCTGGCACTTGGTAGTATTGTTGTGTTCTTCGAATTTGGATGGTTAGAATATTTTGCCAATATTTTTGTCTTTTTTTTAAAAAAATAATTTAATCTTCTTTGTAATAGGTGAATTTATTTTATGCATATGCTTCCATGTATTTTTCTGGAGGATTCTTGATGTTTTCCTGCTCTTGAAAAAACAAAGATTAAAATAAACCATTGTGTGAGCTTATTTGCAGTTTCTGCCTGAGAAGAGGTGATTCCAGGTTCTGATCAGTGGGTCTGAGTTCTGGGGTCTGTGATACACACTTGCTTACATTTAGGTTGTGGTAGGTTGTATACACCACCTTGACATTTGAGTAAGATGAGTATAAATTATGATAAAGAAAACAGCATAACAAAGAGAAAACAAGTGTATTAGTTGAGAAACTGCCTGAATAATTTTTGTATAGTTTTTCCATAGCAAACCAAAAAGTGTGCCAGGCATGGAGGTGCGGGGGGAATCCCAACTAGACTTCTAGGAAGAAAGCAGCAAAAGTAAAGAGAATCAAAATCTAAACTAGTGACATGGCTTCACCCAAGCATGCATTGTAGATGAATGCAGATGACAAAGGAAATAAAAGGCATGTCACACCCAAAGACATGTCCAGCTTCACAATTCTGATTTTAAGTAACTGGATCTCTGATCAGGAAAGTGTTTTGTCTCTGAGATTTTAACAGCCAGATGGCATTTCTGAGTTTAGATACAATGGTCATAAGAGGAGTAACACAAATACTGCCTTTTTCAGTCTTGAAGAAATTATTGGGAAATGATGACTTCTCTCTGACGAAGGTTTTGTTGAAAAAAAATTTGTCAGCAACTAGCAGTGAATAAAAGAAAGGCATAGATAAACACTTCAAATGCTCTGAAGGAGAGGGTTGGCTCATGACCAGACGTTGGGTGCCAAAGCAGGAAAACTGGCTTGAGTTCATAAGGAGCCAGGAGCAGAATTTTGGTATCCACTGTCTCTTTTGGTCGAGCTGCTTTATCATTGTACCTCCTAAATTGTACCTCTTGCTGAATGGGAGATCCTCAACTCAGCTGCTTGATTTCAGTCTAAGTGAAGCAACCTAGAGTTCAGCTGAAGGTTATCTGAACTATTTGGACACGATGAGATGTAAGGAAGGCAGGAAATCTCAGAAAAACAGGCTCCCTTCTGAAATTTCTGGCACTTCCTTTTCTGGTGCTGTTTGGAAAAATGCCAAGAACACAATTTCTACCAATATTTCATTTTGGTGTATCAGGTCTCAGTCAGATCAGGGAAGCATAAAGAGACCCATGGAAATGAAAAATAAAAACCATGGTATCAATTTTTAGTAACTTGGAAGCAGTTTCCCTCATGAACTAAAACCATCCAGCCAGGGAGTTGGAAAGAGTATCTCAAATTTTCCTTATTGGTTCCATGAGTCCCAAGAATATCCACAGGCATCTTTTGATAAATATCATCCCATCTGTGCTTTAAAATTTGTACTAAGCACTATGCAGAATTTTAAAAATATATTTCAAATTGTTCTGATATCTGTATCTCTATATATCTATATATAAGTTATATATATAGATATATGTTTGATACTTGCTGCTATTACTAGCACACTCAAATCCTCTGCCTCTCCTTAATTGAGATTATCAGCCATTTAAATACATGCCTTGTATGTTCCTGCCTCCAAGTGTTGGTTCCTGCTCCTGGTATTCCCCTCCATTTGACATGCATACATTTAATATCTACTAAGTCTAACATGTTTAGTTTGTATCTAATGATTACAAAGTTGAGCAAGAACCATTTCTTGGTTTCAAATAATTTACATTTTAGTAGACAAAGTGAATCATACTCTAAGGCATCTGTTTTAGTTAAGGTAATCTTGTTCTACAAAATACTCTCCGAATGTCAGTGGATTGACACAGTGAATGTTTATTTCTTCTGCTTTTCGTGGATAGGCAGACTGCCTTGGGGTGCTTCAGGGACCAGGAATCCTACCATTTTGTGGTTCCACTGTTTGGAACACGTGATTCCCAAGGTTACCAGCCTTAGCTGAATCAGGGGAAAGACCACAAAGGATGGCATGAGTGAGTTTTTGTGAGGCAGGCCTAGAAGCACACATGTCACTTGTGCTGGTATTCTTCTGGCTAGAGCTTAGTTCTGTGACCACAGTTAACTGCAAAGGAGGCTAGGAAACATATCTCGGATCAAAAAATAAGGTAAAACAGATCTGGTGAAAAGCTAGCCCATTTATATCACAGTTTGTTAATGGCTACCTGGTTTACTCTCTCAATCATAGTTGAATTCCTTAGAATAGCATCTGTGACGACCAGTCCTTGAACCTCTCTCTGCAAACCTCCTGCATGAAGATTATACAGAAGCAATTCTATTGTTTGACAGGTCTATTGAGCAGAAAGACCTGCTTATAAAGAGTTGAAGTCACTTTCCCTGTAACTTTCATCCATGGCTCCAGGATTTATTTTAGGAGCCCTACAGTTTGAATCTTCGCTTTCTTCCATGTAGCTCCTAAGGCAAGTGGCTTGAAATAACCCACCAGAGAGCCAAGACCGTATTCTTTTCATCTTGGTACACTCATGCTTAGCATGATGGCTGGTCAGTGGTGGATGCTTAATAAATAACTGCTAGATGAATTCATTAATCAATACTTTAGTGTTCTCATGCTTTTTAAAAAGTCTTTTTTAACTAAACACCTGGTTATTTCACCTTTATATGCTGTCTTTACCAGGTTAATCCTGGTTGTTCTTATCCAGACTTCATTTGGGTTTTCATAACCCATTTAAAGAGTAGCATATACTGAGTTGATACAATACTCCAGGTGCTGTGTCACTCAAACAGAGAGCATCTAAGCAGTCAGAAACCAGACTACTTAAACTTAACTTCTGACTTCCCATTTACTGGTTGTGTGACTTAGGACAAGTTACTTTAACATGTGCTTCAGTTTCCCTGTTACCCAATTTCCTGGGAATAGTATCTATTTGGGGTTGTGGTTTAAGTGCAGTGATGTGTAAGTGTAAATGTGTTGCACTGGGCCGGACACTTAGTGAGTGTCATTATAAGCTAATGCTTTTCTTATTATGTACTTTAT
The DNA here is from genome assembly GCA_008086735.1 of Cheirogaleus medius. NCBI lineage: Eukaryota > Metazoa > Chordata > Mammalia > Primates > Cheirogaleidae > Cheirogaleus > Cheirogaleus medius. The sequence goes on along the minus strand of VBSM01002608.1, from coordinate 9,708,345 downwards.
GGCCATTATGCCAGCCTTGGTCTACACGATCCTTTAGGATCATGTTTAAATTTCTAGATTATTATCCTGTCAGTGGCTTGTGAATGAACTGGAGGGAAGCAGAGGGAACATATGTGAAGAGACAAGTGTTCAAAGGAATAGTGTACATCAGTTTTATGACTATAGGAAAGGAGAAGGCAGGAAGGAGAGGCATTTTTGAGGCAGAACCATAGGGTTCATCGCCTCTTCTCTGCCCACTCCCATTCCACATCTTTCAAGTCCTCACCCTTCCTGAGAGCTCCCTCCAGTTTTTCTAACTGAAAGTAATCTGTTACTTCTTCAAATTTCCATAGCATATTTTGCCTTGCTAGTCTATCAATGCTTATTAGTAATCATTATATCACTAGCGAATATGTATCGAACACTGGTATTTGTGTTAGGATTAGAACCCTCTGTGTCTGTGCTTTTCACTACTCCCTTTTACTATTTTTATTTACTATATGATACTTTGTAGTCTAGTAATTATATACGTGACTCAGATTTCATCTGAGTAGGGGATTCCCTCTGACGTCAGCAGGAACTCCAAGGTCAGTGGAATTTCTGGTGAAGAAAACTTCCATTACTAGTTTATTTCAGGAAAATCAGTCAGAAAATTCTTTATATTTTTTAGACTTTTCTCCTCATTAAATTTTAAATACATTTTGGGGGAATTAGGCCTAAATAAAGTCACGGAAGAACAAGTTAGAACTGATGGTTTTCAGTCTTTGTTAACTTAAAAGTTACTGTTTAGTCTAACAAACCTCTGATCTTTTGTCACACATTCTTTGTAAAAGTAATTTAATATTATAATCACTTTTAAGTTATACATTTTTCATATTTTTGTAATATAAATCCATACGTCTACCACCTAGATTTTAAAAAGTCTATATTTATATTTTACCATTGGTTGTATCAGTTCATGTTTTAAAGAATTAAATGTTATAGAAACTGCTAAAGCCATCCTCATCCTATTCTCCTATCTTCCCAGAGGATTCTGAAGTCAGTGTGTTCTTCCTTGCATGTTTTTATATTTTAACTTCTTATATCTGTGCTCTGTGTGTGTACCATTTCATACATACTATACTATGCCATACTATACAGTGAAAAAGAGCAAGGAGTGTATATCTCATAAATATGTTCATTTATATATCTATCCCTTAGCAACTTCCTCTTTATTACTCCATATTATGGCAATTGAGCTATATTGATGCACATAGACCTGGATCATTCATTTAAACTACCAAACAGTATACAGTCATGCACCACATAAAGATGTTTTGGTTAACAATAGACCGCATATACAAAGGCAGTCACATAAAATTATAATGGACCTGAAAAATTCCTATCACCTAGTGAACTCATGGCACAAAACATAATTCATGGGTTTGTGGAGATGCTAGTATAAACAAACCTACTCTGCTGCCAGTCATATAAAAGTACAGCCCATATAACTATATGTAGTATATAATACTTGATAATGATAATAAATGACTATGTTGTTGCTTTATATATTTACTAATACTATACTTTTTATCATTATTTTAGAGTGTAAATAGAATATTTTTAACTTATAAAAAAAGTTATAAAAAACATTTTTAAAAGTTTACTGTAAAACAGCCTCAGGCCATTCCTTCAGGAGGTATTCCAGAAGAAGGCATTGCTATCATAGGAGATGACAGCTTCCTGTGTGTTATTGCCCCTGAAGATCTTTCAGTGGGACAAGATGTGGAGGTGGAAGACAATGATACTGATGATCTTGACCCTGTGTGGGCTTAGGCTAATGTGTGTGTTCGTGTCTTAGTTTTTAACAAAATAATATAAAAATTAAAAAAAATCTAAAAATTTTGAAAATAAAAAAGCTTATAGAAGAAAGATATACAGAAATCAAATATTTTTGTTGAGCTGTGCAATGTGTTTATGTTTTAAGCTAAGTATTATGACAAAAGAGTTAAAAAAACAAAAAACTTGTATAAAGTAAAAAAGTTATAGTAAGCTAAAATTAATTTATCATTGAACAAAGAAAATTTTTTTTTTATAAATTTAGGGTAGCCTAAGTATATGGTGCTTATAAAGTCTACAATAGTGTACAGTAATTCGCTAGGCCTTCATATTCACTCGGCCTTCATATTCACTCAGTTCACTCATCTCTCACTCACTGACTAATACAGAGCAACTTCCAGTCCTGCAGGCTCCATTCATGGTTAAGTGCCCTAAAGAGGTTACCATTTTTTATCTTTTATATCATATTTTTACTGTACCCTTTCTTTGTTTATATCTGTTCAGATATACAAATACTTAACCATTATGTTAAAATTGCCTACAGCATTCAGGATAGCAACATGCTATAGGAGAAATAGGCTATACCATAGACCACAACGATGCATTTCTCAGAATGTATCCCCGTCATTAAGTGATGCATGACTGTACATTGATTTGCCTCTAAAAAGTCAATTGTTTATCTAATTTTAGATCATTGTTACTATAGTCTTCAGTATCATACTCTAATCTAAGTGACTATATAGTCATAGTGAAAAATATTGAGTATTTTTACTGTAATACAGGAGATACAATTTCCTAAATTTAACAGTCAATTCAGGCTATGTTTTTGAGTATTATCAAGCTACTTTGGCAACATTAACCATTAAAAACTAATATTTATGGATAGCACTCACTAAGGTCCCTCAGGTTTGTTTCTTTATGTAAATAATTCTCAAAAACATTTTTATTTCCAAATATAAAAGCCAAATATGATTTTCTAATATAAATATTGTGATGGGGATTATATTCCTAATTAAGGACTAGATGAAAAAATTCTCAGAGATACAAAGATTTTCAGGTTACATTGTGCTGTATGCACTGCATGGAGGGAATGTTCTACAGTGTATATAAGTGAAATTAGGCAGTAGGATTTCTTTGGGAAACATGGTAACCAGGTAAAACTCAAATGTATTACTTTATAATTCCTGTGTGTTCATGTGTGTTTTTAATTACAACATATCCAAAGGTATAATAGAAGTATTTAGTAACAACATTAAACAACAAAATAATTTCTTTATGTGAATTTTTGAAAGATAAGATTTAGGAAATCTTAAAGATTTTTAGGTAGCTAGATAAATGGTTTTGGCCATATTTTTTGTTGTTATAAATTTCTCTTTATCAGGCATTGGCATTAGACATAAAGTTGGTAATGTTTAAAGTAAACATTTGCTTTCTTGAGTTATCATTTCTTCAGCAACTGTAGTTGCTTTTATTGTTGTTAAGAGAGAAATATAAATTTTCTTCAAGTCACAGAAGGAGAAAGAAACCATTTGTAACCGGTAGAGGAGAAATCCAGCCATTTAGAGTTTGTAGGCTAAAAATACACACACACACACACACACACACACACACTGATTTTTAAAGCCATTATTTAGTGATTCTATTCGAGGACTCTCTCTCCTTTGTTTCATCTCTCTTACATTTGCCCCACTTAGCTTTAAAGTCATCTATTCTCTGTCTCTTATGGCGACAATACCCAGAAAGGAGCATTGTTGGTGCTATCCTTGGAGCTAGGAACCCAGAGAAGGGCTGCAGGTAAAGGAGGTGGGGGGAAGTTTCCAGGGGAAATCGCCCAGGGAGCACACCAGGAAGTACTGGCACATTTGGGCGGGACTATTCAGCTCTATTCTTTAGCCATGGCCATGGTGTAATTGGCTATTGACCTCAGTGGCAATCATGGAAGGTGGAGGCGATAAAAGTAGAGGGTGTCTCCAACTTTTGAAAGGCATTTGAAAGACATTATTGCCTTTCCTAAAATCAGAAGACCCCAGGAAGACATTCTTCTTAAAGAACATGTTAACTGACTTGTAATATTTAAGAAATTACAAAGATTAAATTATGACAATTAGTTACTCGGAAAAAAAAAATGAAGAAAACATTGAATGACCTCTCAGCTTATTACTCTTGTGCACTTCACATGATCATTGACATTTCTCTTAAAGAAAAAGATATGAAGCCTATCTCTACGAGCTGAAGCCATTGCGACTCGTGGTGAAAAGACTTCCAAACAAAAACACAGTCTTTCTTGCAAACTTGGTAGAAATATTGATGAGAAGAAAATAAAAAACTTGAATCTCAAAGTTCATTATAATAATTTAAATCATAGCTTTGATTTAAAAATTATTCTTTGTATAAATATCTCTATAAATAAAAAGCTTCTGTTAGTTTAGATAACTAAATAAGTTTCAGTACTTATTTTTCTTAGACAGGAAGCAACCAAATTTGTTTTTCAAGTAGTAGTTTCAGTAAGAAGCTTTATTATCACCCGTAGCAAAAATATGTCATTTTTTAATGGTTTGGCTTTTGAAAAAATATCATGTTTTTAAAGTTGTGATTGTTTCAGTATAGTTGAAGCCATGTGGTTCTAAGAATCACATTTCCAGGTCTGCTGGCCACTTGATATTTGACCTTATTTACTCAACGTTTTTGAACTGTAGGCTTTTTATTCATAAGTCACATGGTTATAAAGGCATTTGATATTTGCAAGTAAAAAAAATTACTAATTAAATTTACAAAGTGATAACAAACTACAGTCCATTGAAGATAAGTAATTAAACACAAGTTCCAACTTGCTGCTGAGGAGAGTGTGGTAGAGGCTGCCTGGGTAAAAACAGAAGACAAGATTCTTTAATAATTCTGTGACTCATACAAAGGCTTCAGAGCCTTCATAATGAAAGTATTGGTGGTATTTGCTTTAGGACACCATCTGGAAGCCATGGTTTTAGGCAGAAAATATGAAAATCTATAGATCATTATAAAAATTCTAATTTAAAATTCTGTTATACTAGATCCTCAATTTTATATCATCTTAACACATGAGTCCCTTTTATTATATATACAAAACAGAAATATCATTTCATGTGCAATTTTAAGGACATAAATGCACTTTAAGTATTTCAGATAAAGCACTTATTCTCAAAATGAGTTCTTGAAGAGTTGCTATGAGAAGAAATTATGTCATTTCATTTTAGAATAAAAACTTTAGGTTCATATTAATATAGCTTCATAACCTTAGATTTATTATAACACACTCATCAATGATTTAGTTCCTGCTATGTGTAAGATACTTTGTGCACATTAATCCTTCAAAACAACAGAGGTTGAATTTAAGTATTATAAGTTATACTTCACATATTAAGATGCTAAGGCTCAGAAAAATTATTACATAACCAAGGTCATTCAGCTATACAACCTGAAACCATTAGAGTTAAACCTTGAACCAAGGTCTGTCGAACTCTCTATCCTGTGTTTTTTCTTCAGCATCACCTTTCTGTGGTCTAAGAATCACATTCACAATTATTCCTCTACCCTGCATGTATGTTCAAGCTATTATAATGAATATGCAAATATTTTACAAAATGATAGTTAAAAGAAAGAGAGAGACAGAATTCTTTCTTGGTGTGAAATCTTAGTTTATTTTTTTATACATGTAGCTTTCATGAAAATTGACATCCTTCTTTCTGATAAAACATATGTATGTATAGGAGAAATATGTGTCTTTTGTAAAGAAGGGTTTCAGAGTCAACAGAGAACATTCTGATTCACAGTGTTTTTTAAATAAAACACATAAAAACAAAGCCAATCAGAAGATAATTTTATATTTAATCATTCAGAGAAAAAGGCATAAAAGACTTGAGCTCTGAGGAGAAAGATCAAGTCAGAAATCTATTAAGGTTTGGCTCCAAAAGAGCCAGCTGGGAATGATGGTCCGTAGGCTCAAGTCACTAAGCAACAGAGCAGCAAACTGCTTGGTAACCAGATCTGGCCTGACTCACAGGCTGACTGCGAGTGACGAGTGACCGGGTGGCCAGATAGGAAGACCAAGGCCCATGTTACCTCAAAACAATCTCCTTCCAGTCATCCGCCAGCCTTCATGCCAAATCCCACTGTTATAGAATAGTCTCTTTGACTTAACAAGATATCAGCTTTTAGAATGGATATATCTCTGGGAACAGAAGCAAATGTTGTCTTTCTTCTTTATAATAGCATTTCTGAGCTTGTTTTCTTTGGTTCAATATATTATACATAAAATGTAAGCTTTAGTGAAAGGGAAAAAGTGAAAACATTTGGTTTAGTGTTCTGACTTGGTGTTCTCCATAATAAATGTAAACAGGGCCAAAATTGCCTGCCTTCATTTGGGGAGGTCTTTCCTTGGACTCTCAAACACAACGTGTTGCCATTTATTTGGCACTTTCTAGCTTACGCTGTCTTCTATTTCATGTTTGTGTTTTGACTGTGTAGCTGGACTGTAAGCTCCTAAAAAGTAAGAACCTCCACATGCATCAATCGTTGCATCCACTGTGAGGGTCCAAGTGCCACCTGTATAATATGCATTGAGTAAATATTTGTTGTTTGATTGATTGAGGAACATACCTTCTATTGCTGTGCCTCTTATGTGAACACTGAGGGGGATCCATATTTTTTCAGCCTAGAAGTCCTGGTATTATTGTTTTTGATTGCCATAATGGAAAAAAAATTTCATACTCAATGATTAATCATTTCTATGGACTTTGTCACCATGACTCTGTGTGTGTGTGTATGTGGGTGTGTGTTCTGGGTTTACTAGATTAGGAAATTAGATTAGTGTAGTTTGACTTTCATATATGTGAATGATTCTTTATACTATAGTGTCACAATAATTTGTCAGATATATGCATTTTAATGATATTTAGTTTATACTTTGAAAAATAATTTATTTATACCTGTTCTATTTCTGAAAAAAATGATATAAATATATTTATGATTCCTAAGAAATTACTGAATAACTAGCTTATTAAACTCTGATGACTAATCCTTATCTTTTAGAATTCATGCTGATTAAATTATACAGTAAGACCTAAGCTTATAAAAGAAATGCCAAGATTTTAAGGAGAAATTTGAGAAACAACACCCTCCGTAGTCCCTTTTTTAGTATGTCAATTGGAGAAATTTTAACTGGCAGAAATTAAGTACCACTTCTCCAAAGTAGATCTTCAGAATAACTAAAATAAAATAATGGAAAATCTTTTTGAAGAGACTTAGCAAAGAAATGTTATTTTAATGTAAATACTTTGTTCATAGTTCAATATATATCATTTTTACATTGTGGTCATTTCAAACCAACCCATTTCCTTTCCATTACCCTTATAAGATGGTCCTCTGATCAAATTAGCTATTATTAAAATAAAGTGGCTTCCTCTTTCTATTATTATTAGTAGGGTACCCTTTTCCCCATTTTCTTACATAGCTAATTTCACATTTATATTTATAAATGGTGAGTGTATGTTGTTGACCTTTTCAAGTAACCAGGTTTCTGACTAATAAGGTTAGTTGCATTATCATTCCTGCTTGTTTGCCTTCTTTAGGTTTATAGTATTTGTTTTACTTTGCTTTATTCCGTGCAGTGTGATTTTTTTTATGACCTTCTATTGAGTGAGTGCCAAATAGAATAGCATATGATTTATGGGTAGTAATAACCAAAACATATATGAATTGCAGGCTGATGACGCACAAAGCGTATTTCTACGGCTCTCCTCTGACTAGAATCAGGCTTCCTTTAATAAAGCTCTCTTACTAATAACAGTAGCAGTTTCATTAATACTGTGATCATTCCTGTATCAACTTCACAGTTTAAGGTACATCTGTGGACCATTTTTACTGTTTGCCTTTAATATTTTTAGTAGATTTACATTTTTATTTAAAGGGTCATATGTTTAAAAATAAAGCTTTATATCATTACTGTCATTTGGAACCAGTGTCATTTATCATGCATGGAAGATAATTGTATAAAAAATATACAATAAAAAAGGCAAAACAGATTAAAATTTATCTAAAGTTTACATGTCCTACTAAAGGCTCTGAGCTTGAGGTCTGCTCACTGTTTACTTAAAATGGCATTTAGCAAGTAATATAGACATGTGAAAGACCAATTAAGTCTTCCTCCCTACAGTAATAAGAATGACTGAAAAGGATTTGGAAAGGAAATAACCTTCTCATTATCTAATTCAACATTTTAAAATTCAATAAACCACAGCAATTATGCCTAAAACCATTTGGTACAAACTCAAACTCTTTAATACACCAATCCAGTGGTACCTGAACCACTGACAGTTCCATTATAGGAAGAGGGACATTGGTTCTTGCAGCGGTTCTTCTGGTCTCAATTCCTTAGCTGAAGGTAACCACATTGAACTTGGATTGGGTGATTCTATTTCTTAAGCAGAAAGTATGGTGTTGATACTCCATTTTTCTGCTGTATAATTATTAATTTCCTACCTGGTAGCTGCATAAAAGCATAGCACTGTTCCATGGAAAGTACAGTACCTGGTAATGGTGGCTTTCAAGTTCTAGTTCCAAAGGGCCCAAACATGGGTGTTTTTAAAAAGTATAGGGCTTCCATGCAAGTAAATGAGAGCTGAGATAACTGAGGAATCAAATTTTTTTACAGCTCTGTAATCTGTGCGGAATTTATTTATTTACAGATTAGAACACTCACACAGGACTGGCCACATAATTTGCACAGCCCAGCTAAAATGAAATTACTGGGCCCCTTATTCAAAAAAATATTACAGATTTTATGATGGCAACAGCAGAACATTCAACCCAGCACAGGGCCAGATAGTAAATATTTTCAGCTTCTTGGGACATATGGTTTCTGTGGCAACTGCTTAACTCTGCCATTATAGTGCAAGAGCAGCCACAGATATACAAACAGGCATCAGTATGTTCCAATAAAACTTTGTTTCCAAAAAAAAGAATCAGCTAGATTTGGTCCACTGGCCATAGTTTGCCAATCCTTGATCTATAGGATAAAGTTTATACCCCTCAACTTGGTATTTAAGCCTCTGTCATCAGTTCCAAACCTATCCTCTTACCTTTATCTGGTATTGTTTCCTTTGGATACTTCTTACCACTCTTTCTGGAGCTAAATCTAGAACAGAGTTTCTCAACCTCCACACTACTGATGATTGGGTCCGGATAATGCTTTGTTGTACACTGTAGGAGGTAGAGAGCATTCCTGGACACTACTCGCTAAATGACAGTAATTTCCATCCCGATGTGAAAATTCTAAATGTCTCCAAACATTGCCAGTTGTCCCCTGGTGGTGGATGGGGGAGGAAATTGTCCCCAGTTGAGAATCACTGATCTAGAGAGTAAGTTTTATGAAGGGAGGAACCAGTTCCATCCACATCATTCACGAGTGTAGCCCTAGCACCTAGCACACTCTTGTGATACAGAAAGAGGTCCAGAAATCTGCTTAGTCCAACTCTCCTACTCACTTACTGTGGGATCCTAGGGGCATCATTTAAACTCTACCAGACACAATTAAGTTAATCTGTAAATGAAACTATTATGAATTCATATGTGCTTCATAAAATTATTCAAAAGTTCAAATGATATATTTAACAAAAAGGCCTTTTGAAAAGAATATAGTACTTTTCAAATAAAATGTAAAAGTAGTTTTGATGGAACACTGAGAGTGCTCTGAGCCTATCAAAATCTAGAAGCATAATTCAACTTATATACTGTGTCCACTCTGTGCAAATTACTATATGAGATGTTATTATGGAGTTGTCTAAACTCTTAAGGATTATGATCTTATAGAAGATAGAATATGATTACTGAAATAACTATAAAACAAAGTTGCTGTAACTAAGTACAAAGAGTGGTGGGAGTTTATAGGAGGTAGAGATAGTATCTGTTAGTGGGAATCACTCAAGACCTCATGCATGATATGGTATAGTCACAGAGGAGTCCCGGGCACCACACTGAGCATTGTCTTATATTATCTCATTTAATATTCATTGAAACTTGGTTAGGTTTAGGTTTTATTATCATGTTTTACAAAGAGAAAAATGAGGCCTAGGAAGGAACTCCTTATAAACGTAAAGCATAGAAGATTTCAGCAAGGAGAGAACTGAAATGATGTATGAAAGGAGAGGAAGTGCCAGGAGGTGGGTTTCTCTCTCTCTCACACACACACACACACACACCAGGGATTTCTATGCTTAAATGAAACATGATCGATGTTATCTTTCTTAACAACTTCATTCTACATGAAAGGAAGTGACATTTGAGTTATCACCCCATGCTAAGCTTGCTAGGCCACAAGTGTATACACTGAATACTCTCAATAGTTGGACTGTGAGACTCAGTCCAGTTAGACCAATCTATACCACCTTTCAGCTAGCTAATGCCCTTCTACTCCTTCTAAGGTAATCCTGATATCGTAGAATACACAATTGTATTTCCTTTCAAACCAGTTGTGTTAATTCTACTAGTGGCACTTGTTCTGATGCATAGAACAGAGGCATTATTTATGTGAGGACTACGCCTAGATTTTTACTAAACTGCAAGAGTATATAACATTTAGAACACATTTAGCAGTTCAGAAGAACTCTATACAGAAACCTATCTTGCTCTGAAGGCAGTTTTCTCTATTTCATGATTAGCTCACCAGGATGAGAGTCAAGAGCTAAATATCCTATTAACCTTTCATCCATTCAAAAAACAATTTTTGAATGTCTACTGTGTAAGCATTACTCTTCTGGAGTTGGAGCACAGAACAAAATAGACAAAGTCCTGCTCTTATGGAGCATATATTCTTATGGAGGAGAAGACAACATGCAAATAAATATTCCAGTGAGTCAAAAAATGATAAGTACAGTAAAAAAAGAATAAAGCAAGGCAAGAGGATACAGAGTTTTATGTAAGATTTTGGGGGAGGACTCCCTATAAAGTGGCATATTAATAGAGATCTGAAGGAGATGACTAAGCAAGCTATATGGTTATCCAGGAGAAGAACAGTTTAGGCAGAGGAAATAACAAGTGTAAAGGCCCAACAGAAGGATGTGATTGGCATTTTGGGGGAGGGGGAAGTTATAGAAAATGAAGTCAGAGCTGGAGAAAGGATCATGTGGTGTTTTGAGGGCTGTAGCAAGGATTTGGGATATTCCTTAGTAATGACTGTGCTGTACTGAAGTGAAAAGGGTTAGTAGTAGGAGTATCTGTCTTAGGGAGAGACAAAATCTGTCTTAAGTTCTGGAAGAATCATTCAGGCTGCTGTGTAGAAAATATAGATGGTGGGAAAAGGAGGAAACAGGGAAAGACCATTTAAGAGACTGTTGGAATAATCCAGGTGAGATACAATGGTGGTGTGGATAAGAGAAGTAGAGATAAAAGTAGTAAAAAACGGTCACAATCCTGTCTACCATTTGAAAGCAAAGACAACGGAATCTGCTGATGGATTGGATGTGAGGAGTGAGAAAGAAGAATCGAGAATTACTCCAAGTCTGGGTCTTAGCAATGGGTAGAATGTAGTTGCAGTTTACTGAGCTGGGGAAGGTTGTGGAAGATGGATCAGTAGTTTAGTTTTAAACATTTTATATTTGATATGCCTCTCAGATTTCCAAATGGTGATATCACTTAGATAATTGAATATGTAAGTCTGAAGTTTGGAGCAGAAATTTGTACTCAAGATCAATATTTGAGTATTTGGGAATTATTGGAATATAAATGGTATTAAAAGCTGTGGGACTGAATGCAATCACCCAGGGTGCAGGTATAGATGGAGACAAGGCCTGAGATAGCTGGGGCACTTTCAAATTTAGAAATCAAGAAAGAAGATGAGGAAAAACCAGCAGAGTGGCCAGTGAAGTAGAAGAAAAATTGAGAATAATATCTGGAGGCGAAATGAACAAAGTGTTTGTTTTAAGAACAAAGAGTGATAAATTGTGTCAACTTATGTCAGAGGTCAACTGAAATGAGGATTGAGAATTTATCATTGCATTGACAACATGCAGGTCACTGGTGGCCTACCACACACGTGGCTATGGTAGAGTGGTGATGACATAAGACTGTCTGGAGTGGAATATAACACATTTCCCTAAGACTTAGCAGCCTAAAACAACAAGCATTTATCATCTCATACAGTTTATAAGAGTCAGGAATCAGGGGACAGCTTAGCCAGGTGGTTCTGGCTCAGGTTGCTATGAGAGTTTGTAGTTAAGCTGTCAGTGAAGGCTATAGTCATTTGAAGACTTGCCTGGGGGAAGATTGGTTTCCAAGAATATGCTGTCTGCAGGCAGCCTGGTTTTACACTGGCTGCTGGCAGAAAATTTCATTCAGTTCCTCACTGTGTGGGCTTCTCCAAAGGGCTGAGTGTTCTTATGATATGGACCAGAGTCAGTGATTCAAGAGAGGACAAGGCAGATGCCACAGTGACTTTCATGACCTGGACTTGGAAGCAACATACCATCACTCTGCCATATTCTACTGCTCACACGCACCAACCCTGGTATAGTGTCAGAGAGAATTACCCAACAGTCTGAGCATCAGGAGGTGAAGGCTTTTTTGTCAAATGACTACCTCAAGTCAATTTGAGAGATGATGGGAGAAGAAGTGGAGGCAATAGTTTATTCTAAAAATTTTGCTGTAAAGTCAGGTAGAGGGGATAGCAAGAAAAATGGGATGATAGCTGTAGGGGGATATGGTTCAAGGTGTGTTAATTGTTAGATATTACAATGTGTTTGTGTGGTTTTGAGGAAGGACCAGTGGAAAGAGGGACATTTGGTTATGAGAGACTGGGGACAATTGCAGGAGCAATATCCTTGAGGAAGTCCTGGGGTTGGCGGGCAGGAATCCAGGGCACCAGTGCACAGGCAACGGCCCTGCCCTTAATGGGAGCATTGATTGTTCACTCATAAGTGAGGAAGAAGAGTGGAAGTGTCTGGGAGTATAGAAAGCCAGAAGCATGGTAGATTTGTTTGTGGCAGTGTATAAAAGGTCTCTTTTATAGCTTCTATTTTGTGATAAAAGAATTAGTTCCTCAGTTTAAGGATAAAAAGAGAAGAGATATTGGAGATTTGAGGAATGAGGAGAAGGTGTGAAATGATCAGTCATCTTGGGGAAAAGAGAGTACGTTGTCTAGAGAAAGATAAAATTTCCACACTGCACTAAGGTGCCCCCTCAGACCACTAGTAATAAACTCAAAGTCATCATGGTTGTGTTTTCCCTCAGCTATCATTGATTATTTAGGCACAAATGCAGAGTTGGAAAAAGATTGGATTTAACTGAGGTGAGAAATTTCAGTCAAGTCTGAGTTAAAGGATAGGCAAAGAAGTGATTGTGATGCCATATTTATTCCAAGCCTGCTAAGGAAAAGAGGAGACAAGGTGAGTGAGAGTTCGCACAAACTTACAAAGTCAATTCATTGGAGGACTCATGAGTTTGGAAAATTTTGGAGTAGGAATACTAGAGGGAATGAGCTAGAAAGAGAGAAGGTTTGGAGAGATACTTATCAGTGATTATGGGGTGCAGTTCTTGGTAATGGCAAGACCTTTCATGTAGTAATGAAAGTGAAGTGGCCAAGGTAGAGTTGAAGATAACATCATCTGAAGTAAGATCAAGGAATTGGGAGACCATGGGAGGAAATAAAGATCATTATGGGGTATGTCAGTGTTTGTGTGGGAGAGACACAGTGCTAAAATCCTCAAGGGTGAAGGAGGAGTGACCTGGATGTCTGCACGAGACAGCAACAGGGAGGGAAGTAGACTAATAGCATGAGTTTCAAAGACATTTCAGATGAAAGGAGAGATCATAGTCTGGAAGCAGCAGAGAAGAACAAGAAAGATAGCTACTTCTCCTTTAGGGGCAGTGGTACAAAACTGTAGAAGGGATGATGGCCACCACATCAGAAGACTGAAGTACACCAGTGTTCTCAATGGGTAGCCAGTGGTGTTAGAGCAAGAAGGTTCAGGAAGCAGTCAGAGAAAATTCTGAGGATACAGGAGATTTTGTTGATGACAGAATATAAGTGCCAGAAGGCACAGTGGAGCATTTGTGGGATTGGGGGAAGGCTGGGGATTTCAGTTAGAATAGGGGATTTACAGAGCCAGCCAGATGAGCAACCACCTGGCAGTCTTGGAATTCTTGTGGTGACGATTGTGTGTTAAAGATAAGGACTTCGTCTGAGACCATGTAGTCAGACAAGCACAAACTCTTCTGTTGGGTTGGCCAATCTCTTGGATCTGTTTGTTTTCATTCATTCCAGGCACTGTAATTCATCTGCAGTGTGTTTATAGAAATGGAGAAGAGAGGCAATGGGAACCGGACTGGCCGGGTCTGCCCAGCAGTCTCCTCTCCAACATTTCTGTCTGGTAAAGCCATGTTCTTCCCACATCTTTGTCATATATTTATGCTCTGGTGATGAGATCTATGACAGAAGATACAGAAAGGTGAGGCTATTAGGAAATTGCTGGTTTCCAGATGTATGGCCCTGGGGCACATTTTCTAACATGAAATTACCATTTTTTATCCTGAATGGAATACAAAATCCTCTTCTTTAGCATAATATTCATGTTAGATACTGAAGAACTGAAAAATATTTTTGAAAAAAAAATATATATTTATGTACTTGCCACAGCAGTTTATATGCATAATTATTACAATGATTTTGCTTATTTAATAATAAGTAAGTTTTATGTGTGGGCATAAAGTATTTTTAAAAAATAATGAGACGATGGCACATTTTAACATTTATGCAGGAATGTTTTCATTATCATAATTGTAAACAGGACAACCGTGAAATGGAAGGAATATAGAATTCTCTCTGGAGTTTGAATTATTGATTTTTATTGCCTGTGTGTTGGATTTATATTGTGTGAGCTGGCTGGCTGTTATTAGGAAATATGATCTTCTGTGTCTTAGGAGTGTGCCCTGCAAGCAACATGTGCAAACTTTTTTTTTTTTTTTTGCCCTAAGGGAAAGGGCAAGCCCTGGCACCTTTTAACCTGTAAGGATTATGTAGCTCTTGCTGTGATTGATTGGTTGGCTTCTCCTCAAGAAATGCTTCTGGTATGTGTTTTATGTTCTGACAGAGCCAGGGCTTTGCTGATCGGCACGTCACCCCTGCAAAGACGTGGGCTTGCTTTTGTGAATTTGCTCTTGTAGCCCAGAAAGCATATTTCAACACACTGTCCAGAATTGGCTAGAACATGCCTGTCACTCCCAGCTGACTCTGATGACGCTCTTGCCAACGTAGATTTACATCAACACAGTTCTCTACTGCAAGAACTCATTTGTAATATACAGGGTGGCCCATTTAAAAGAGGCATAGCATCAATTTGCAGAGGAATATATTCTAAGGGGAGCACTCTAAGAAATGCATTGCCCATTGAAGTTTCCATGGAGAGTAGCATTGTAATCAGCGTCACGCAAGCTTTTTTCTTCTAGAAAATTGTCCTAAGCTCTGACTTCTAAAGAGTGTCTTATCCTGAAAAGAGAAGCTCTTTATTCTAGACTTTCCCCTCATGATGCTAGATATGTAGGCATTTCTAGCCGTTTCTTTCCCTAGCCACATAATCCTAACACTATACTTATTAAAGAAAGCATGAGATGTGAGAGCTGATAAGATGCAGTTTGATATGACAGCATTGCTTTTTACCTGCCCAAAATTCAGTTTGGCAATCCAATGGAAATACAGATTTTACTCTTTGCATGAAATCTTTTGGCATTTGTCCATCTAGTTTATCAACTCATCCTCAATATCCTAAGGAATGTTTGGGATAGGCATATTGCCAATGTGTGTGGGACTATAGATAGGAAACAAGGCACTCAGGAATAAAACCTGTTACCATAGCTATCTAGGAAAAAAATAAAACTGCCTTTGCTGTAGAAAGAAAAATTCAGTATCAGTGGCACTTGGCATCTGACTACTATTATTATGACCCCATACTACTCACCCTTCATTTTCATCATCCTAGTCTGTTCCAGGTCATTAGAGTAATAGATATGACCGAATGGGTTTGCAATTTTATTCCTTCTCTCATGACAACCAGCAGGATTTTCAATGACACATGCTTTGATCTGTCTGTTTTTTAAATCTCTTAAGCAGGGTGGCTCTAGACAGCTTCCTCTCAGAAGATTTTATGATCCTAATAGACCTCATCATGAATTCTATATTTATGCTTGTTTAAACACATCAAAGTCAGACTTTATAATAGGAGCCACCTGGGAAGTTAAGGTCATCAGCTTTTTGTTATAGCCATTGGGTTACTGTCATGCCTAGCAATAATGAAAGTTGACCTTGTAAAGTGATCAAAAGTTGTAGGCTACAATATAGGATTATTAAAAATAATGTTCTGCCATCATGTTCTGCCATGATGCTTCTTCTGCTGAATTTTATTCAGAATTAATATTGTGGTCACAATTAACTCCAGAGTTTTATGCTGCCTGTATACAGTATAATGGAAAAGAGAAGATGTAAAAATAAGAGAAATAGAATTCTTTTTTTTTTTTTTTTTAGAGACGGGGTCTCGCTCTTGGTCAGGCTGGTTTCGAACTCCTGACCTTGAGCTATCCACCCGCCTCGGCCTCCCAGAGTGCTAGGATTACAGGCGTGAGCCACCGCGCCCGGCCTGAGAAATAGAATTCTTCTCTGTGAATTAACAAACAATATCTACACAATGCACCAGAGCCAAGATGCAACACACTTTAAAGAGATGAATTTACAGGTCAGTCAGTTGGTAGAACTGGTCAGAATTTGAGTAGGAATATTCTGTTTTCCTAATGAAAAGATCTATTCATCTATCTATCTATCTATCTATTATCTATCTATCTATCTATCTGTCTGTCTATCTGTCTATCTAGCTAGCTATCTTTTTTCCTGGTTCCATGCTTACAACGATCTTTTTACTATAGTCTTTCTTGTCATACATCACTCTTCTCAGTCCTATATAATAAAGTACTGGGTCAGGCTGGTCGAAGCATGACAATCAGAGTGATGATTGTAGTGCTCAATGAAAGGAAATAAATTGACATTTGGATTCTGTTCAGCAGTCCCATCAGCTTGTGCAAATTGAGTCTACTCTTGAGAGAAGAGGCTTGTTTCAAGAGCTGAGAGATTTTAGTTTCTGAGTCTATAAAGCTCAGTGCCAAATTCTGATCCTTGTAATTTTTCTAATGTCTTGCCAACCTTCGAGACTTTTTGTAAAAAATATGCCAACCAGGTTTTGCCTCCCAGGCAAAACCCTTCTCCCCTGTCATGGCCCAAACACTTTTCGTTAGAAACTGTGGCAGCACTAAGTACACATTTTAAAACTGTAATCACACTATGAATGAGGAAAAGGTGCATTCTTCCAGTATTTTAATGGAAGGTGTCTGGTGAGACAATTATGGTGTATGTTTTCTAAGTTATATTCTGATATGTCTACCATTCAGCACAGGATATAATTGATTGTGTTTTATTTTTCTGATAGTATGATGTCTTAAAGAAGTTGGTTGGGTATTCTAAGAAATATGTTCAGTACTTAGAGACAATGTTTGGGGTTTTCTGGGCACTTTCTTTTTCCTTCCTCACCCGTTTTCAGATCTAGTAGCATAGGGGACACTCTGAAATATCATAGCTTACACTTTAGAAAGTTATATCATTTTGGGCATTTTGCAATTTAATAGGGGTTTAACAAGACAGGAAAGCCTTCATGACCCAAGTACATGAACCTCAAGTTGTAGCATTACAGATGTGTGAACATGGTTCAGATCGATCACATAACAGCCGTGGCAGTGTTAACAGAAAGGATTACTTCCCGTAAGCATTCTACACCAAAGTGGTGTCTTTTCAACAATACATACCTGCTATGATGGCATGTTGACTGCTAAGACTATGATGAAATATATGAGAGAAAGCGATGTAACAGTGAGGATCAATGTGCAATAGAAACTCTGGATAAGGGCATCTGTATTCATTTCCTAGAGCTGCCATCCCAAATGATCACAAACTTAGTGGCTTAGAACAACAGAAATTTATTCTCTCGCAGTTCTATAAGCCAGAAGTTCAAAACCAAGGTGTTGGCAGAACTGTTCTCGCCCTGAAGGCTGGAAGGAGAATTTGCCTCCTTTAGCTTCTGGTAGTTACTGACTTTCTTGGCTTGTAGCCACATCAGTCCAATCTCTACCTCCAACTTCACATGGCTTCTCCTTTGTGTCTGTCTTCTCCTGTGCATGTATCTTATAGGGCACTTGTAATCGTATTTAGGGCCCATCTGCATAATCCAGGATGATTTACTCATCTCAAGATCCTTAACTTAAGTAGATTTGCAAAAACCCTTTTCCTAAATAAGGTAATATTCACAGGTTCCATGGACTAGGGGGTGTGGACATCTTTTTGAGAGCCCCCATTCAGCCCACTGAATCATTTGAAGGTATACCTCGTTGTGAGAGACACTGAGAAAGCTACCCAGATAGGATGGGTTTAATTATGCCCATATGGGCAATTCTTTCTGACCACTACAATAGCTCTTGAGGCATCCAGCTGGAGTAGCAAAGGTGATGGAACTTCTTGGAGCAAGATGCCAGGAACACCAGGCTTCCTTCAGTGGACAGCTGCATGGTCACTGGATGCCCAATCGTACTGTGTTGATGTTTCTTTCCAATGGGTCAAGGAAGGGAAGAAAGAAAGACAATGGGGAAACACTATTTATTTTGTATTCTTTGTGTATAGAGGTCTCTTAAGAGAGGAAGAGGAAACTGTAGGCAAAATGAGTTCGGAAAGAATGGTGGGTGCTTTCCCATTTTTTAATTAATGTTTGATCTGAGTCTCAGTGACTAAAATTATAGCAGTAATTTTATACCATAAATGTGGTAATTGTTTATGGTAAAACAAAATATAATCATGTGTTAAGTCCTCCACTGCCTTTCCTCTGCCCCTTAACTTTCCATTTGCTCTCACCAGAGTGACTATTCTTAACACTGTCTGGTGTAGCCTTCCAAAATTATGATGCATGTTTAAGTAAATATAATATAAACATTGGCAATACTTACTGAGTAATTGATAAGTATTAAGCACAATGCTAGGTATTTTGGGGGATTACTTCATTTAATCCTCACTATAAAACCTAGAAGGTATATCAGTACAAAACATTTTTATCCAGTTAAATCATTGGTCCAAAGGCATATTAATTTTAAATATGAAAAAATATTTGTAAATTGGCCTCATATTGTTTCACCATTTTAAATACCTATGCACCGTGTGCCAGAGGCCCTATTTATTTTTCACTATCACTCTTACCATCAATGAATATGATCCTTTATTTTTCATCATTATTATGGGTAAAAAATATCTATTATTATTTTACTATTTGATGTTTTATGAGTGAGTGTGGATATCTTTTTAGTTTTTATTTGTCATTTGTTGGTACTACCTGTTCATATATTTTTTTCTATTTAAAAATTGGTATTATAAACATTTTGTTATTGATTACTATATTTAATAACTTTTACTATAACTTTTACTATATTTAGCTCTTTGCTTAACTGTTTTAAATATTTTTCTCAGTCTATTTTTTTCCTTTTATTTTTGTTTATGGTTTTTTAAAGTCATATGTAAACACCATAAATTTTTTTTATTGTGACAAAAAACAACCTAAAATTTATCATCTTAACCATTTTTAAGTATACAGTTCACTAGTCTTAAGTATATTCACATTGCAGTGCAATCAATTTTCAGAACTTTATCTTGCAAAACTGAAACTCTCTACCTATTAAATAACTAGGGTGTGGGTGGTAGGCCCTGCATGTTGCTGGCCAGGCCCAGGGAGGGGAGGTAACTCTCAGTAGCTTGGGCCTTAAAAAAGAAAAAAGTCTTTTAAAGTCTCTCTTTGTATATCTAATTTTTGATCTATCTGTAATTTGTTTTGATATGAGGAACAAGAAAAGGGTTAAGGGTTTATCTAGTTTTCCCAACCCCAATTTATAGAATAATCGCTGATCATGTTCTAATTTATAATATTTGAACATTTTAAGTAGGCTTTGTTAGTGAGTGCCATATTTGCCATTCCTACTGGTGTAATGATTGCTGTAGTACAAAGTGCCATGGTATCTTTTTAGATTTTGTTTGCACTGCCCTAAGTGGTAAACTTCTGCTATTAATATAGCTTCAAATATTTGTAAGACAGGCTTAAAAATACTTTGTTATTCCACTTGTTAAGCCCTATTTTTTTCAAAATAAATATTAACTGTTTCTCAATCTCATTCTTTGCTAGAGAAGTAAATAAAAAGAAACGTTTTCTGTGATGTGAAAGGTCAGTGTGAAAGAATACTGCTACCTTATAGAATGACCCTTTTTTCAAATGTGAAATGATGACAGAATTTCTACGTAAAGGAGTAGAGATGTCTATTTAAGATACTACCTAAGTGTACTTCTTGAGCTAAATTTAGAACTCCTGATAGACCCACACCTGGTATGAAGATGTAAAACCCTTGTGCCCCCATGAAATGATGCTTTCCATCTTGAGGTCCAGATAAAAGAAATAAGTTCTTGAATTGGGATTGTTCCACATCTGATTTTACTATATACTAGCTGTCAGACTGAATAAACCTCCTAATTCTTCTGAGCATTGTTTGTCTCATTTGCTAAATGGAGATAAATAACATATATGAGTAGTCTGAAAAGGATATATAGATGACTAATTTATTATCGGGTATGTACTTTATAAAATATTATATGATGGTGATAATTGTTATCAGTAACAACAGTAATAATGGTGAGAGGAGATCCTGATGGTACAAAGCATCATTTCATGCAGTCCATTCCCAACACAGTATGCACTCATAAGACAGCCAGTCCAGACTCCTAATCCCCATATTGTATACAAATCATTAAGATATGAATTCATTTGAAGTGCTAGAACTCAAAAGCCCAAAAAAAAGAGAAAAAGAAAAAAAAAAGAAAAGAAAAAACCAAAGGCTACTAGAAGTAAACCATTAGACTTAGAGGACATACTGTTAGAAAAATTTTCCCTAGCCAGCTTTTCTTCTACTAGTCTCTTCTTTATTTTATTAACTGTGGAAGTTTTATTGTCTACTTGAAGAGTGAAATTTCAGATTGTTCGAAAGGGAAGAACCTGGATATATGAAGATGAATCTTTAGGGGATGTAGTTAGTAACATTCATATTACTTATTAAAAGTTCTTTCTGTCCTAGGACTTGACAGTGGAAAATCAAGTTCTGTGAAAGAAAATATGTAAAATTTAAAATTAATATTCAACAACTTTATAGCCAGAGGTAGTTGTTCTTTCTCAGCATATTGTATTACTCTCAAATACCGAAATACTCAGAGTACAGTTATAATCATACTAAAAGCTCTTGTTATTAGGCACCCATGAAATATTTTCTTCTTTTTAAGAGCAACTGCAGGAATTTCTTTAAGGTGGGCTTATTGCCTGGACAAAGGGAAAGAAAAAGGAAAGAAAAGGAAAATTTCAACTGCTTAATGACATAGAGGAAAAAGGGTCCTTGGAGAGATATCTCGAGTTCTGACCAGATGATAAAACTGAGGTCCAGAGTGGCACAGAAAAGTGCTCAAGACTACACATTTAGGGAAAAGTGGGACCTAGACAGAGATTGTTTGATCCAGTCCAGTGATCTTTCCATGCTGACCCAGAGCGTTTAGGGATGAGGATGGAAGGAGACTGGGGAGAACTTGTCATTCTTTCAGTATCTCTGCTCAGTGGCCACGTCTTTTATTTTTCTGTCCCTCTTGTTTTATTTTTCTCTTGTTTTGACCCTAGATTTGTAGTACAAAGAAATCGTGCCATTTTCAACATTCCATACCTGACTTTGGCTTACACCAGGTGTCTTGAATGCAATAAGCAGTTATGTAGAAATGAATTAACAGAGCAGTTTACTGGAAATCTAAACCTTTGTTTTTGTTCCTCCTCTGCTACCAGCTAGCTGAGTGACCTCAGGCAAATTACTTAAATCCTCACAGGCTCAGTTTCCTCACATACCAAACGAGGTGTTGGGTCATTGATCTCTAATGTCCTTCCAAGTGCAAAGTACTGTGTGCGTCAGTTTTTACCCAAATAATTCCATAAAGTTGCTGAAGCAGCAACCTCATGTTCTTAGCTACATATTGTATATTGCCCTCAAAAGAAAAGGAAATTCCAAATTTGATTCCATTGTTGTATTTGTCTATTTTTATGCAGGCATCTGACCAATTTTATAGCCTCATGTGAAATCTTTCATTGAAAAAATTGAGTGATGGTAAAAGGAAAGAAAACTGCTTACATCCAAATTCCACATGACTGTGCCTCTATTTACAAGTCATAAATGTGGCAAGAATTTAAAAGTTTATGAGCATTGCTCATTCTTGCAAAGTAGGATGAAGACAATGCTATAAAATAATTCATTCTTTCCCCCACTCTTTTCCATTTTAGAATAAAAATAATAGTAAGAAAAAGAAATGGATGACTATTCAAATAAATCTGTGGGAGTAGGCTATTGGGTCACTATTGAAAATATTTTGACTATATGGGCACTTTATAAAATAAAGAACAAACAATAGAAGGTTCTTTTGGGAGATACAGACTGTTAATGATTTTCTCTACTTAACACAAAAAAATGGGCCAACAGACATTAAGGTACTAAATGATTTATGGATGAATTCATTATTCAGTTTCAGAAACCAGCAATAATATAGTGTTTCCCTGTTTTAAAAACAACTCATATAGAATTTTGCTCTAACAATCCACTAATTCTTATTCTACAGAATGTGTAAAGAAGAAATCTAATAATGCATTTGTACAGTGTTAGAATGGTTAGGTTTCAAACCTTCAACCTCCAATGAGACTTTTTATGCTTGCTTGAATTATTAATAATATTTAAAAATGGTAAAGTTCCTTTATTTCATACTGTCCTATATTATTCTTTAAACTTCTGTAACATGACTTTATATTCCTACCCTTTACTCAGCCATTCTCTTAATACTGGACTTTTCACTATTTTAAATTATCCTAAGATAAACATCCTTGAAGATCAATCCTGATTTGTTGCTTTAGCACCGATTCTCAGAAATATAATACCTAGAGTTAAAGAATATTTTAAAAGAGACAGTGAGATCTGCTCTTCAGACTCTGTTAACAGTGTGCTTGTGGTGGTTCGTGCTGCCATATCACTGCATCATTCAGAGTATTGAGTTTTTTACAGTTAATAAATATTTGCCAAATCAATATATTAAAGAATAATATCTAATATGTTTCAATTGATTAATATGGATGCTGCAAGTGTTTTTATATGTGTATAGGAATGTTTTATTTCTTCTTTTGGGATTTGTATGTTAATGTCTTATTTGTCAATTGGGACATTAACCTTTCCTTTTTCTATTCTATGTTTTGCAAAAATATTTTTCTCAGTTTGTTATTTGGCATCTAATTTTTTACATTGATTTTTGATGTAGAACTGTAGTCAAAACAATTATTTTTTACCATTTTCATTCATGTAAAAGCTTTCCTCGACCTAAAATTAGACTAACATTCACCCTTATTGTTAAAAAAAACACTTAGGTTTTAATCCCTCTGAAAGTATTTAAGAGATGATATTTTACTTTGCAATTTGTGTAAATTTATACCATTTTGATATAGAATGAAAATGATAAAAGATAAAGAAATGAGTAAGAAGTGTCCATAGGATTTGGAATGAACGTAAATGATCAAGTAATATATATTGTTTTGCAGATTATAGAATATTAGAGATAAATTTTAAATATACTCAAGTAAAAGTAAAGTATATTTTTATACTTTTATTTTAAATTATTAGGTATTTCAGACACATAAAAACATATATGATACTATAGCCATCAATGAGCTCAGGCCATAAAACATTAAAGATAAAACCGGAGCCCCTAATGTACCTCTTCCCAATACTATTATCTTCCCTTCCCTTCCTGCCCCAAGATAACCACTATTAGGTGTTTATTTTTTCATGAGCATGTTCTTGCCATGTAGGTGGGTGTTCAAAAGCCATGGTTCCTTTATGCATTTCAGAAAACTAATAACTATGCCTTTTTCCCCCTGTGGTTATATTTTATATATTTTACTAATGCATTTAATTATAATGAGAAAATAATATTACACCACTTTTCTCTCTCCTATTCATGGAGAAGGGAATTTGTTTTTTGTTTTTTGTTATTGTTCAAAATTGTCATTCTTATATTGTATTTCCCTGTACTCTGCAAATCTGACAACAAAATACAGTCTATAACAAATGTTTTCCACAAATATATCAGCATATGTCCCATGTATGGTTCATTGTATCTATATAAAGTTGATACATTTATTTAAATAATCTTGGTCCTACAACCAATGGATGTTTATGTGGAAATTTGAGGCAAAATATGCCATAGAAATACCATCTCTTATTGACTGAATTTTAAAGTATTTTAGCAGCAGTAGCAAGAACATAATGAATCTTTAATTTATAATATAAACTGGTAGAAATATATGGCTCTGCATATTTTCTAAATACAAATAAATGTGTTTATATAGTTCTAATTCTGCCTTTGCAAAATTGGGAAGCCTAGAGACAAGTAATATTTTGATTCTATAGAGTATGTGTATATATGTATATAACTACTATCTGTATAGATTCATATATGCACATATACACACATTTATTTGTATTCATTATGAAAGTGGCAAAACCCAGCTAGTGAGTTAAACTTTGGGTCAACAGCAAGATAGTATATGTAAATAATTTTAAATATTCAGATATTTTAAAATATATAAAGTTGGGCTCATTTTTAGTCATCATCTGGACATTTGAAATTTTGTAGATAAGATTAATATGCTTTACTATACGTTAAGGATTTGTTAAATTTAATGAAATATTATAGTATTCATTTCTTAGCTTTGTAAAGTTGTTTTTCACAATACTGTGGCCTATCACAGAACTAAGGAATTATGTATGTGACCTCTTCCATAATACAAATGTTGACAATGGTAGGGAGGATAGGATAGGTAACTTGCCCAGGTCATAAATTTTTTTTAATTTCAGAGCTGGTTCTAGACTAAAATTTCAGGAGTCTCTGTCCAAGATTCACTTATTACCCTACTATAAACATAGCCAGGGACTTAAATACATACCTAAAGAAATTTTGTAAAATATTAAAAACTATTCAAAAGAAAAAATATCATAAAATAACATTTTAACATTTTTAAAAACAGATTCTCCCAAATGCCCTCACCACCAAGAAGGCTACTTGAAAAGCCTATGCTTTATGTTGTGCCATCAATGTCATTGGCCTGGATTATAAAGTAGTGCTATGGTTAATTAGGCATTATTGCATAAATGCAGAGTTAGTAAAACAAAGAGAATTACAAAGAGTATAACAATATTAAATAGTTTTCTTAGTAATTTTTCATTATGGTAAAAAAAATCTATAACCTAATACAATTATATTCATTTTTCATATTATGCTGTTATTGTATTTAACTTTTTTATTAACAGATACTTTTCTGATTTCCAAAGTATTACTTTTGTATTAAATAATTTGAAAATTGCAAGAAAGTGCAAAGAAGAAAGTTTTAAAACAATTATAATGCTACGTTTGAAATATTTACTCCCCAAATTTTGGATATTTGGGATGTTTCCTGATATTTGCTAGTATAGTTAATGCTGCTGTGAACATCTTTTTTGCACTTATCTTTTAATTTGTGTGGAAGTGATTGCTCCCTTCATGACTTCTGCTACATTTCATCACATTGCTTTCAAAGGAATCTAAATCAAGTTACAATGCCCCCAAAATATTGTGTTATGTTAGCCATATTGAATGTAATAATTTTCTCAAAATATTTGCCTCTTTAGATCACATAAAATACTATCTTAATATTATTTTCAGTAAAAATGATTATTTTTCCATTTGTTTATTTACCCTTTGTAATTCCATTTGCCTGAACGCTGCTCACATCTTTTCAACAACTATCTGATGGATCTTAATGTCTATCTGTTGGTTTGTTTTCTTATATTATAATATTTTTCATAATACATGTGTATTATTTGGGGTTTTTTTACATAAATTTGACTCTTTTATTTTAAACAACTGTTTCTAGTTCTTTTGATTTTGTTTTTAAAATTTTTATTGTAAAGAAGTTTTGTTTCTATGACATATTTTGCTTTATAGTATGCTTGCTTTTTATATTTAGAAAAACTAAATCTATTCCATCTGAAATACACTTTGGCAAACGATGCAAAGTATGTTATTTCAGTTTCTTTTATAAATACACCATTCTCACTTTCTTGTTTTATGAAGCGTGTTTAATTTCTGACTTTAATATTTGGAAAGATTCTTTTGCCACTGACTTAAAAATAGGAGGCACAAGAATCTCCCTCAAATGTCACATCTTATAATTTGTTTGATGGTATTTCAAGGTGGTTAGCTGCATAATTTAGAACCTCATCTCTCGGGTGCAGATTGCCTAAATAAAAACAAAATATTTCATCCAATTATGTTCCTTAACATTAGTGATCATTCCTTTACTTTCATCTTAAATCTAATTTCCTAATCTGTTTATGTGCAGAGATTCACTGAGTTAAGATTTATGTTTCATAATTACAATATTACTCTGTGATGTATAGATGTGACTCTGTACTATTCCATTGATGTTGAAGTGAATAACTTTTTTCACAGAACTTCTTCAGGACACAGGGCCTGTTGAAAGGTGTCACTTTTAAACAAATATCCTGTGGATAATGGATAAATCTGAGGTTTTTCTGAGTAGAAGGAGCACACACCCTCAATACAAGATTTATGGGGCTTACGGGGTTTTATGAGTACACTGCTTATGAAAGTATGCAATTCCTATTAAGGATTTCATCCATCAGCACATCATGGGTTATGCTTTCCCTGGACATCTGTAAAGCCAGTTTGAAGTTCAGTCACGGACATTACAATCTAGACCTCCTGAAGCCTTTGCACGTGATTGGACTATCTCAGGTTAATCTCTGGGCCGATTGTAGAGAGTCTTCTTTATCATTTCCTCACATATTTCCAAACCTTTTTTTTTTTGCTTGTATTTTTTAGCTGTGACTTCTCTTTAAAAAAGAAAAAGAGAGGAGGAGGGTAGAGAGAGAGAGAGAGAAAGAGAATAAAAAGAAATGAGTCCATGGCATAACCTATGGAATGGCAATAAACTAATATGTGAAGCTATCTCAATATTTTTTACTTCTTTCTTAATAGTTCTTTCGTATATATCTAGAAAATATCTGACCAAAAAAATTACTTTGGGATATATTTGATCATTTGTACATTTTCATGTTTCAGTGCTATAGGGAAATCACAGCAGACAAAATCAAAATATTTTTTTCTCTATGAGTCTGTCTCAGCAATGCAGTACTTGTAATACCTCTTGCTTGAACGAACTTAATTCATTTGTAAACTTTTAGGGAAAATACTTTAAGGAGGTAGAATAGTTGTGTAAGTTACAGCTTGTATGTAATTTTCTGTACATACTTAAAAAATCCAGCATCAAGTAAAGTATGGAATCTACTCCATTGAGTCTGTTGCTGTGAACAGGATATATTATATTTTATCCTATTGGTTCTTTTCTTAACATGTCAACCATGGCTTGAGTATAGTTTAAGAAAAAGAGTGCTTTAAATAAAACCAGTACTTGGGTTGTTGTTGGGAAAAATATCTATATATCTATATCTATATCTTCTGAGGATTATAGCCCTGCATTTGTATCTGTTTCTGGGAGAATATTTTTTCCATCAGGCAATGAAATTGAAAAGAGATTCAGATTATCTGTTTCACTAGGTAAAGGTTTATAATTCCCTGGACTCTGGTTATGAAAGCTTATAAAAATTCCCTATTTAGATCAATGCAAATTTAATCCTTAACTCATTGGTTGAAAACCAATGGCTTACTCTTTCTGTTATAGTTAATAAATGGTTGTCAACAATAGTCTCATTTAAAATAATTATTTCAACATTTTAAAAATAATAAAATTAGTGTTTTCTACTTTATTTTCTTAATACTCATCCAAAAAGTTTCAATGAAGAGGAAAGGAAAACAGAGGCAAGGAATGATGGTACTATGGATACTGTTTTCATTCACAAAGATAAAATTGTTGGTTAGGGGCAAGTTGACATTTCAGTGTTTTGACTCTTGATAAAATAGTAGTTTTAATCACACACTTAGCAGATTACCTGGGTTAAAGTAGGATTTCAGCTCTTTTTCAATACAACAGGCAATATCATAATCCATGTAATCATAAGCAGAAGAAGCAGAAATAAAGATAATCCTAATACTTTCCAGGCTTCCTTCTTTTTTCTTGGATCATAGTTTATGTATTTCTTATTGGGCTGTGGGAGGCATTGAATCTGATTATACTACATCTCACCAATTTGTTCTTCTCTTTCCACCAGTCTTCTGAAAGGAATCTAAACTCCTCAATGAGTCCTTTAAAATCCTAGTTCCATCCTACTTGCCCAGGATTTTCTCTCACCCTTTCCATGTAGCCTAGCTCAAAAGGATTATTTTTCTGAACTTCCATTGCCCTTTGATTTTGTCCTTTTGTATGTTTGAAATGCTCTCCTGTTGATATCGCCGGCTATCAAAATCCATACCTCAATGCCTTGCCCAATTATTACCTCAAACTCTAGTTACTGATCACATATCCTGACTTTTCCATTCTGTAAAGAACTATTATGTTTCCTAAAGGAGATTAACGCATGAAAAGTTTGCAAACAAGGATAGTATTTCATTCATCTTGAAATGTCCATTGTTCAATTTCTAGCTCACTTTCATATTTAGAATGAGACCATTCTAAACGTTACTCATCATCATATTTAGAAGCTGAATAAATCATTAAATAGATACCATCACTGGGCTTAAAGAATTGATTTACTTAACTCAAATTTATATAAAAAGCACTTAATAAATAATAAATGATTTCAATTCTCAATTATTCATGAATATATTATTCACATTATAGATGTTATATGGCTTTAAAGGTCATATTTACATAATGAATGGTTCTGCTTATTTAGTTGACATAAATAAATTCTTGGTTTGTGTCCATCCCACAGGGATTAAAAGTGAAGCCTCTTTAAACAAATTTTATTATTTAATTACCTCCAATTCTCCCTTTACCATCTTTGTCAAAGTCATGATTTTGCTTTTAGCTGCTTTGCCTAAATCTGAAAGCTGATAATGATCATTTCTAGCATTTAATAAGGGAGTATGTAAAAAGTTAATCAAGGGATTAGGATCCAAAAGGTCAGAAGTTTTCCATTCCTTCTTCAATCAGATCTTCATTGTGAAGTTTTGTTACTTTATGAATTAAGTTGTTTAACAAATCTAAAAAAATTCCCTGATGAAAACAAAGCACTTTCTGTAGGGAGAAAATTGTCTTTGTTTCCTTTTTTTTTCTTTTTCTCTCTTTCTATATCTTAATCTCCTGACATTTGAAATGCACAGTGAAATTTGACCAAAAATAAAGTAATAAGAAATGGCTTTTACAAATGATATTAGCCTAGATTAAGGTATGGTTTTACAGAGGACAGGTTAGTTGCGTTTATTTTTAATCCTTAGATAAAACCAAATAGAGGAAGAAGGAAGTGAATTTTATTGAAATTCACATTGTATAGTAAATTATAAGAGAATTATAGGGACTGTGCAGATATAACTAAATAATACATAAACATTATTATTTTTTTTAAATTAACAGGACAAATGCCAAATATGAAAGCATTAGCTTATCCATTAGGACCTTCAATGATGTTTGCACAGTGGTGATCTCTCTGGACAGATTTTGGAACTAGTCAGCAATTTTATTTAGTCTGTCAGCATTTATAGTGGCAATGATTGGGATTTACCTGATACATTCATGTTGGATAAAGCTTTTTGTGCACATTAGCAAGGCAACTGGTGTGCATGACATACAGGAACAGCATTCAATTATAGTGTATTTTACACCAAATAAATTAATAGTTTAGGAAAGGAAGCAAGAACTAAATTAAACAACTTACAAATATTTCTGCTTTTTTGCCCTTTCCAGGAAGGTAATTTTTTTGTATTTACTTTAAAAAGTGTTTTTAAGCAAATAAATGACTGAAGGAAACATTAACTCCAGTAAAAGGTAAATTAATGTGTCCAAAAGTAATGAACATTAGGAAGGAAGACTGTTGCTTGAATTCATTCGCTTCAGAGTGGTCATGTTTTAAAAGTATGGCAGGTGTGCTAGAAAGTCTTTACTGCGAAATCATTAGAAGATCTTTTTTTTATCAGTTAGGAATGTGTTCAGCTGTAAGTAACAGAAAACCAGTAGCAATTTAACCATCTACCGGTTTATTTGTCTTGTGCCAAAAGATATCTGGAGATAGTAGTCTAGGGCTAGTACAGTGATTCTGTAATATCTTCAAAGACATAGTTTCCTTTAATTCTTTCTTCTCTGCCTGCCATCTTTATACTAGCCTGTCCTGTGCCTGTCACCTCATGATCCTGGGTGACCACTGTTCCTCCAGAACTATCTCCGCATTCTAAGCAGGATGACGAAGTGAAATGGAAAGGAAGCAGGAAGGGATAGTGTCTATGTAAGGGAAGCGAGGATTTCCTAGGAACCCTTAGCTTACATCTCTTTAGCAAGAACAATTTCATATACTTGCCCCTAACATTGAGAGAGGCTAGGGAGCTTGTGTTTTTAACTGGACATATTATTGGGTGAACAACATTAGGCTTGTATAAATGAGAATTAAAGGGAGAATGGATATTAGATATATAATCAGCAGTTTCAGCCACAGTCTTATATAGTTCAGTGGACACAACCAAATTTGATGGGATTGGAAAAACAATTAGTTGATGAGATATAAAAAAGCAATATAACATGCAGGTTTTCAAAAAAAAAATCAGATCATATTACCTGTACACAATTATGTTAAGAGTCTAATACCAAAAATGCTAAATTCAGATTAATAAAAGTTATTCATATTAGGTGCTATCAAGACGTGTGTTTCATAGACAAATGGTCTGTCATAACTCACACAAAGTTTATGTGGCACATGACTAAAAGAATTGAACTGCAACCTCTCTGATCTTTAAAGTGATCCTGCTTTATCAAGCAGTGTAGAAATTAAATGCTGAATACAGCAGAAAATGTGAAATGGACAAATTCTGTGGCTATTTATAGCTGATCCAAAAACGAAAGGGGAGAATGAAGGAACTCTGATTAATCACAGTCCTCAATCCCCTTTTGGTCTGAAATAGCATGTTAAATGAATCTCAATGTTAGAGCTAATTTACATGATAAATATTTCAACTCTTCTTTATTTCATGTGTATATAAGTAGAGTCTGAATATAAAAGCTTGTAATTAAACTAATTGCATTTTAAAGCTTAAAATCAATGTACCTATCTCAACAACTAATATTAAAAGAAATAACTTTATTTTAATTTTTAGAATTCTTCTAGGCTGGAGGTAGAAACAGGATTTGGACATAATCATAGTGTTACTTGACTTTAACTTGGTTTTCTCAAGTTAAAGTGTCTACTTTAGTGTGTACCAGGCTTTTCACATGTTAGAGCTTTGTTCCTGCTTCTTCCTCTGTTTCTCTTCTCAGTGATACAGAATTTTGCTTCTCTCCTCCTTACATTAGTTCACTCATGCCTGAGCTTTTCTGGCTCAGGATAAATTACATCAGTAGGTATGCAATATCATTTGGGTTGGGAAGTATTATACTAGAGAAATTTCACCCTAAGTGTTGACTTTCTTAGAATCTGCTCATTCCATAGTGTGTGGAATGCCTCAACATGTCACTGTTGTCCTGAATGCCAGGAGTGTAAAGATGAAGGCTTCCTAGTTCTTGTCATCTAAGGGCTCACAATTAGACTTCTATTCTGGGGCTTTAGCTGTAATTGTACACAAAAGACTGCATTTTGAAGGTGTCTGACCTTTGATTTGGTCTCAAAAGGCATAATAAATTGGTCTCATGACAATGACCCCATGCCCAGAAAAGTTGAGTGGTATTTTAAATTAACTTATAAAGGACATAAAATCCAATGTTTTATATCTCTCATCTGAAGAAGTAAACTTTCTTGTCATTAGCTTTGCTTCTGTTTATGCTTGCAAAGTAACTGTTTCTCTTTTCCTCCATTGATAATCCATCCATTATTGCCTACTGTATGAAAGGTTCATAGTTACTGGCCGTTACTGGCCGACAATTCATTTTCACTCATGGAAGGCCATTAATAGTCTGGGAATCCAGAAAAGTCTGACAAAACATCTCTTTGTTATTCCATTTTGCAGCTTATCATCTATACAACATCCCCTTTTTATTAACATTTTCTACCCCTAGCCCACCCCCAACCCCATCCTTCTTATAAATGCAATAAATCTAAGACATAGTTTCTTCTGCTAAAACCAATAGTTCATATTGTTGTAATATTAATGCATTGTTTTGCTATAATATCCCCCACCTCTCCATCAGGGATTAGAATGTGGAAGTATAATGAGGGTAAAGGGGACAGAGAACCCCACTCTACCACATATAAAAACAATAATTTACAAATTTTATTTTGGAGCTCCAAAATGCATTATCAGTATATATGATTTAGGGTAAGCTAATACTTGCAACAAAAATATGTAATGACTCAAACACAAGAGAAGATCAGTTCTTGCCCTCCTCAATTCAACTATTCAGGGACTCAGATTAGTGGAAGCTTTGCCATCTTTCCTATGTGTGGCTCCCAGGGTTGACTTTGGAGACATCTCTAGTTCAAATAGCTGAAAGGGAAAAATAGCACAGAGGAGTCTGAACAGAATTCTATCACATGACCATACCTAGCTGCAAGAGAGGCTGGGAAATGAAATCTAGCCCATGTGCCCAAGAAGAAAAGGATTTTGTTGAGCAATCACCAGTGTAATTACTTTTAGGGTAACAAAATAGAAAAAATCTGATTAGAAGTGATATAAATGTAGCCAGATTTTCCTACAAGTCCATGTTTTCATTAATCATATAGATTGCCTAAGAAGTATATCAAGCATACCAAGTATAGCAAATCCCCCAGAATTCTAAGCACTTAACTAAGTAGACATGGCAAACAATGTTGTTTATAAAACTGCTGTAATCAAAGTTAAAGTCTTAGTCCAAAACCAGACTGTAATAGAATGAGATAGATCATTCCAATATAACATTAGGAGATTCATACAATTATTTTTCCAAGATTAGTATTGGTATATTTTTCTTAAAAAAAGAATGTTCCATGTCCTCTATGGGACATGCTGTAGGTCTGAAAAATGCTTTGTATATTTAGGTACAGTGCTTTGTCAATCTAAGATCTATTCTAAATTTTATTGTGATCTTATTTTCTTTCCCAAATTTCTTAGCTGCTTTCTACGTTTAGAAAAGGCATCACTTTGCTATTGTATTGGAACTGATGGATATTTACCTCCTGGCAATACATTTATTTACTTTAGGTATTCATTTTTGTTTGTAACTTTGTATTGTAGCATAGAATACATACAGAAAAGTATACAGATCATAATTATGTGGCTGGAGAAATGTCATGGTCATGTAACCAGATCCCAGATTAAGAAACAGAACACTATAAGCCTCCCACAGACTCCCCTCCTCTTCTCGTCAAGTTACTATTTCTTTCTACAAGGTTATCCCTCCCTTCTAACAGAGGATTTTGGCCTCTTTTTGCACTTTATATAGATGGAATCATGCAATATGTACTTTTGAAAAAATGACTTCCTCCTTTTGTTTGACATTAGTTTGTGCAATCATCCATATTTCATTATGGGAATAAACTACAATGTATTTATTCATTCTACTATTAATGGGTATTTGAGCAATTTACAGGGTTGGAACCATTACAGATATTGCTGCTATAAATTGTCGTGCATGATTTTGGGTTTTTAAAATATGTAAACATTTCAGTTGAATATATAGCTAGGAATGGAATTGCTGGTTTACAGGATATGGATAAATTTAGCTTTAATAGACACTGCCAGTTTTCCATAGGGATGGCATCAATACACTTGAGGATTAACTTTTAATTAAAAAAAAATAGAGGCCAAAAATTTGCATAAAAATGGAGCTCAACTCTTATTTCCCCTTTTTAGACTTGTAACCTCTTTTTTCAATAAGAACTTTGTGGCTGGGTGTGGTGGCTCTGGCCTATAATCAATCCTAGCACTCTGGGAGGCCAAGACGGGTGGATCGCTCAAAGTCAGGAGTTTGAGACCAGCCTGAGCAAGAGCGAGACCCTGTCTCTACTAAAAATAGAAAGAAATTAATTGGCCAACTAAAAACATATAGAAAAAATTAGCCGGGCACGGTGGCGCATGCCTGTAGTCCTAGCTACTCAGGAGGCTGAGGCAGAAGGATGGCTTGAGCCCAGGAGTTTGAGGTTGCTGTGAGCTAGGCTGATGCCACGGCACTCTAGCACAGGTAACAGAGTGAGACTCTGTCTCAAAAAAGATAAATAAATAAAATAATAAAATAAGAACTTTGTCTCAAGGGCATCGTAGTCTTTTTCCAAATAGAATGTGATGAGAACAACTAATTAATGATCCTTACATGCTTTCTGAATAGGTTTGAAATGAAAAATAATAATTTTGTGCCAGTGATTTTACTGTATTCATTTTGAACTATATTCATTTTGAACAATATAGTTCAAAACCTCCCAAACGGTTTGGCTTGTGCTATTCTTTTCTTCTTCAATTCTGTCAGCATTATAATAATGATCTGGAAATGCATTGATTAACAGTGGATGCCATTTCTCCTTCCCAGATCTCTCATTATGTTTTTCTATTTTCTCCAGATTTTCTATAACTTTGCAAGATGCTTTAATTGCATAGTTATTAAATTATGTATTGAGTAGTGGCTCTTTTATCCTGAAGAATTACTTCTTTTGTGCTTTTCATGTTATAATTTTAACTGTGTAGTATGATGTATCTACTACAAATTTTTAAATGTCCAAATACTCCTCATTTCACTTTGATTATGTAGCTAGAAATAAATGTGGCCAGAATTATATAGGAAAACAAAAGATTCAGATGTATATACATTCCTCTGAACAATGAGATAAATATTGATGAGCTAATATTGGGTTTTCTAGATGTACCTTCATATGAATTTTCCTGGTCTGAAGATAATTAAAATATATTGTACTAAGAGGAAAAAGAATACTTAAGTCACTACAGTAGTGATTCTACTATTAATAGTAAAGGTATATGGTAAAGACCACGTATGTTCTGTAAGGTTTTTCGGCGGCGGCGGCAAAAAGAAAAGACAGACAGAGAGAAAGAGTGGGGGCCAAACCACGTGGCTTTATTATACACTCGTGGACGAGGTTCTGGGGCCCCAAGAAAGGGGGGCCCCAGAAGTCGCAGCCGTTTGGAGGGGCTGAGGCCTTATATACCCTAGGGACTCTTGGCGGAAGAGCTGGGGAGTTTTCATTGTGACTGTCAGGTGGTCATTGAGAAATAGGAGGGGCTGGAGGTATTTGTGGAATCCAGGAGCGGGTGGGTCCGGGTGGACATCTGGGTGTGGTTCCTCTCAGCGGGGCCTGGCAGTTTTGTCCTTGGCGGGTCTGGTCTCATGAGTCTTTTCTTTTTTGATCTAGGGAGGGGAGGGGGGCCCGCCACCAGCCTTACATGTTCCTGGACTTTGCTTTTTTAAATACTGATTTTTAAGCCATGTTGACTTATATTAGGTTGCCTATGTCTAGTTTACCAAATGAGGTCGTTTTTTACAAAATCCTATACTCTACTCTTATTTCATAAAATCATGGATACTTTAAATTCTAAAAGGTGATGAAGAACATGTCAGAGTAAAGGATAGTTCTTCAAATCTGATAACTGTAGCTTAATGACAAATATATGAAACTATTTCTATTTCCCTCTTTTCTACACAGACTAGTGAAAACTTTCTCAAGGAGAATCTTTGGTGTTTAGGACCCACTAGAGCAATTGCTGTATAATAAAGCTTCAGGTGCTTCCAGATTTAATTTTTAGAAGGTCAAATGTAGTCAACAATGGATAGCATGAATTGGAAAGGCCTAGTGGTAAAATCTACCCAGTCTAGGCAAGCCAAGGTGTTTCCTGGATTAATCTGTGCACAATGATCCTTCTCTCTTGCTCATTCCATTAGTATTAACAGTTTCTTCATGACTGTAAGATTGTAAAATATTCAAACATCATTAAGTTGTATGGGGATAGGATAAAATTTTCAGAGGAAATTCTCTAAATACCTTCTTATTAATAACATATGGGAATCATGAATATTATAAACATGATATGAATTTCTTTTCTAAAAACATGAAGTGTTTTTGGTTTTCACATTTTATATAAAAATAATATATATACTTGTAACTAATGAGATTCACCAATAAAATGAAAAAAACCTCAGATTTATTTTAAAGATTTATTTTATCAGATTTATTTATTTATTTATTTATTTTAAATCTTGCTCTACTATAATTGGAGTAGGAAAACAAATTAAATACAGATCATTAGTTGCATTTTGCTAACTATAGAGGAGAAGTAGAGGACAAACATTCAAACAGGATTTTGAGTACTATATTGTACTGCATTAGTCACAGGCAATCTATTTTCCTCCTAAATATTAATGATTTAACTTCATGAATAATTGTTTATGTAGGACAGCCATGGGCCAAGCCATTCAGAGAGTACAGCTACACAGTGACACCAAGAGTGAGGTGTCCATCGGTGTCTATCTGAACTACCACATGAAGAAAGACCAGCCAGTTTTTCCCCACCAAATTCAGTTGAAAGCTTCTTATTACTGAGCAATTGAATACCTTGAAAGGAGAGTAACAGAAAGAGAAACATGAGAGTAGAAAGCTTACTCGTTTGGGCCTCCCAGGAGAAACACCCTGAAGAGATTTGAGTTAATTTTTAAATCAAGCCAAAAACCTTTCAGGTTACATTGGTAGGAAATAGAAGGTTAAGAATATATAAGTTGTATTATGCTTTTTATATTCTATTATGTTTTTATATTCTATTATGTTTATATTAGCTTGAATTTTAGAGTCAGGATAGATCTAGGCTCAAGTTTTATTTGTTTTTTGGTTTATGTTGTAACCACTGATTCAAAACAAGTTCTTAGACCAGGAATCTTTACTCCTGAGGAAAGAGTAATTCTAATTTTCTCATTACAGTCTTTGTTTTTTTCCTTCAGGAATGTAATCAAACATCAGCTGGAAACTTCCTTTTAATATAAGTGAATAAGCCAGCCCACACATTTTATTTTCCCTGAGGCATATTGCTGGGAAAGTCTATTTCCGATTTTAAGACATCAACATATGCTGAACCAACTGTCTATTTTCATTTAAGTTGACAGGAGCTAAGGCTCAAGAATTATGTTTTATTTTTCACTTCTAACATTGTTGGTAGAAAGCTTAAGGTAGAAACTGTATTCTTCCATAGATGCCTCCTAAATAAGTCTCCCTAAGTAGAAATGTCAGGAGACAACTGTTGGATTAATCTAGGTGAAGTCAGTACAGATAGTTTTAGGGAAGAACAGTTCTAAAGTATAAGAACACCTTTTAATATTATGTTATTATATTCTTGAGCATTTATCATACTTTATTACTTACCTTATGTTTTGACTTTCTCCTGCTACTGGGCTGTGGGTTCAATGAAGATAAGAATGTGTCTTGTTCATCTCTGTATACCAGTGCTTACCTGGCACATAGCAGGCACACCATAAGTCTGTTGAATTAATTGATTGATGAGTTGAACTATATGGCTATATCATTGATTTTCTATATTCAAAATGTATTTGAATATGTGTATGCAAGTATGTATGTATGCCTATGAAGAAGGAGAACTATACCTTCATACTGTTGAAAAGTTATTTTGTTTATCACACAAATTTTATTCTATTAGCTGAAGTTGTATCAGTATTGAATTTATAACTAAAATGATGCTACATTGCTGCATGGGTATTTTAGTCAGCTCCAGCTGAGATGACAAAATACTATAAACTCGATGGCTTAAACAGCAAAAAATTAATTTTATCATAGTTTTGGAGGCTGGAAGTCTGAGATGAGCATGCCAATATGTTCAGTTCCTGGTTAGGGCTCTCTTCTTGGCTTGTGTATGGTCATCTTTTCACATGGTAAAGAGAGCAAGCTCTCTGGTGTCTCTTCTAAGAGCACTAATACCATCATTGGGCCTCACCCTCAGGACCTCATCTAAACCTAATTACCTACCAAAGACCCTACCTCCAAATACCATTACACTGGGGTTAGGGCTTCAACAAATGAATTGGGGAGGGGGCATAATTTAGTTCATAGCCATGAGTATCTTGTATGCTTATGACAGTATAATTTGAAGCTATGATTCATACAGAAGTTGGGCAAACCTATTTTACATAATTAGTATGTCCACATGATCTAATGCCTGAAACTTATTTTAAAAAATCATAGTGTTGGGAAAATATTACTTTTACAAAAAGCATTTAATATTTGATAGCATTTAAATTACAAAATATTTATTTCAAAGACACTGACTTTAGAGAGAATGTGAGTATTGAGGGGCAGGTGTGGGTAAGAAGAAAGCTAACTTTTTTGAGTGCCAGGCACAGTGCTGTGTGCATTATCATTTAATCTTCAAAGGAGTCCTCAGGGTGGTCTTATCAACCATTGTATGGGGAAATTGAGCTTCAGAGATGTTTACTAACTTGGCCAGAGTCACACAGTGAGTTAGAGATTGATTCAAAGTCTTCCTTGTTACAAGTCATTTTTTAGGAACCTGATCTGTTATTGATGTGAAAAAACAACTACCTTTAATGTTTATGGAGACTGTTTATTTCAATAAAGCCCTTGGGATTTCAAATTGTTTCCTAAGTCCTAGAAAACCCAATGAAAAGCAACATAGTCTGATTCTTAATGATTTAAAGTAAACACTTAAGATTTAAATGGTAACTTCTTTTTCAAATAACATTTTGAATTAGATTTACTGTTAACATTTGCTGAGAACCAGGGCTATAAATCAATTTTACATGCAATGTATTCCACTGATTATAATTGTCATATTTGCAAGCTGACTAGAAGAGCTTTACCCTTTTCTCCCAAGTAGTAGATTTCCTTTTTTGGGCAATGAATGAACTCCAGAAAGTCTTCTTACCATTTTGCTTACTCTTTTTTCTTAACATTTTAAAAGTTTTCCAATTCTTTATTTTTTTATTTTTTTTATTTCAGCATATTATGGAGATACAAATGTTTAGGTTACATGTATTGACGTTGCCCCACCTGAGTCAGAGCTTCAAGCGTGTCCATGCCCCAGACAGTGTGCACCACACCCATTAGGTGTGAAGATACCCATCCTCCTTCCCCCACTTGCCTGACACCTGATAAATGTTACTACTATATGTGCACTTAAGTATTGATCAATTAATACCAATTTGATGGTGAGTACATGTGGTGTTTATTTTTCCATTCTTGTGATATTTCACTTAGTAGAATGGGCTCCAGCTCTATCCAGGATAATACAAGAGGTGCTAGATCACCATTGTTTATTATGGCTGAGTAGAACTCCATGGTATACATATACCACATTTTATTAATCCATTCATGTATTGATGGGCACTTGGGTTGTTTCCACATCTTTGCAATTGTAAATTGTGTTGCTGGAAACATTCTAGTGCAGATGTCTTTTTTATAGAATGTCCTTTTTCCTTTGGGTAGATGTCTGGTAATGGGATTGCTGGATAAAATGGTAGTTCTACTTATAGCTCTTTAAGGTATCTCTATATTACTTTCCACAGAGGTTGTACTCGTTTGCAGTCCCACCAGCAGTGTAGGAGTGTCACCATCTCTCCGCATCCATGCCAACATTTATTGTTTTGGGACTTTTTGATAAAAGCCATTCTCACTGGAGTTGAGTGATATATCATTATGGTTTTGATTTGCATTTCTCTGATGATTAGAGATGAGCATTTTTTCATATGTTTTTTGGCCATTAGTCTTTCTTCTTTTGAGAAATTTCTGTTCATGTCCTTTGACCACTTTTTGGTAGGGTTGTTTGATTTTTTCTTGCTGATTTTCCTGAGTTCTATATAGATTCTAGTTATCATCACTTTATTGGATGGGTAGCATACAAATATTTTCTCCCATTCTGTAGGTTCTCTGTTTGCTTTCATGATGGTTTCATTGGCTGTGCAAAAAGCTTTTTAATTTGATCAGGTCCCATTTATTTATTTTTCTTGTTGCTGTGATTGCTTTTGGGGTCTTCTTCATAAATTCTTTGCCTAGGCCAATGTCTGTAAGAGTTTTTGCAATTCTTTAAAAATATTCAACATTCACCGAATGTAAATGCCTGAGGAAATGCTGTGCAAGTGGGTATTTATTGCCCCAGGCAAACCAGAAGGGAAGGGAAGGGAAGGCCAAGGATCAACGTATACAATGGTGATGGTGAGGCCAGTAGGGACATCAGGGTAAGAATCTTGGAGAGGTAGTCAGAGTCTTAAGGTATGATTAAAATAATTTGTGACAGCAATTAGTATCCTCAAGAATATGAGGCTCGAAAATATTAAATAACTTGCCCACTGTGACAGTACTAGTGAAAAGCAGAGCCAGGGCTTGATGAAAGTATATCTGACTCAGATTTTTAAATTCTACATCATAGGAGGTATTTTAATATAACATTATTGCATATTTTTATTTTTATTGGGCTTTGGCAGAAACAAAAGCAAAACCTCAGATACACAAAAGCTTCAGGAATAGGGTGCAGTTATTTCCAGCAATCCTTGGCATTCAGACACCTCCAAAATTCTCCCCAATTTGAGAAACATTGTGAATGTGCCTGACACTTCACTTTATTGCATTTACTGATTTACTGGTATTGTAACTTCATAATTTGCATTTTTAATTATGCATAATTAAATACAAATACAAAAATGTACTTCATAACCAACACCTGTTGTATTTCCAGTCTTTTTAAAATCATCTTTCTCTATGAGAGTAATCTGAATTCTTGATGAGGTGATCCTGGGATTTTACATTCTTTAGGATTCTGGTGTCCATATTATCCCTGAAGTAGCCAGTAATGTTTTGCTGTTCCAGATGTAGAACCTTCATACTTAGGGGATTGCAATAGCCCATATTGCTCCCTCCAGCCTACTCATGGTTAACTAGCTGTGAAGCTCAGCCAACACCCTACTCTGGAACAGCTTTCAGATGGGTCTCAAAAGGCCTAAGGAAAATCACCAGCTGGTGTCTCCTGTGATCCTCATCTCTCAATCTTTCCTTTCTCCAAGTCAAGAATAAAAGAAATCCAAGATACATAGCTAGGATGGCTTCTCTTTAAGCCTATCATTTTCTGTTACATGAGGAGAAGGAAGAAGGAAAAACAAAACAACACCAAACCTGAGAGAATGCTCCATGACCTGGATTTTGGCATCTCTCTCCCTTCTTGGGATAAAAGTATTTAATGTAACTAACTTCAAGCAGAAAAGTTAATCAGTGGCTTCTGCTTTCCCTGAAAGCACTTGTTTAAATCCAGCTGTCATGTCAAATGCATATAATATTATTTTGAACAGCTCCTTAAGTGAGTCTCAAGATGTACCTCTAAAGGAAGTGTTTAAATATTTTCCACTGTGAAAATCCATATGAGTACTTTGGTTATAGGATATCTTCTATGCTTCAGGAATAAAGTGTATCGCCCAATTAGGCCCATGCCATTCCTACCCAGGACAAGGCATCCATACCCATCTATTCTCCATACCCATTTGTATATAAATGGTAAGTTTCAAACATCACAACTTTTTCCTTTTCATGGGATTGCTTTATTTATATTTATCCAAATTAGCAGGAATTATCCAAATCCTAGAAATATAGCAATAGTCTCTATTTCTTGAGCATTTACTCTGTGCTAGGCTCTTTGTTACAATAAATGCTTTGCATGCAATGTCTCATTTAGTCTTCACCACATTCTATGAGGTGTTTACTCTCCTTTTCTTATAACAGTAAGAAAACATGTTTAGCTATTTAAGTAATGTGCCCACATTCACTTACTATTCATTAGAAAACCAGAGGACCCAGGAGATTTAAGCCCATATTTTATTATTCAATTGTTCTAGGAAACTGCCCGTATGCTTGTGTTTTAAGGTATCCCCTCCGTCACCCAAGAACATTGCAGCTATATGCAATTCTTCTTTTCCTATTCTCCTGTTCAACTGGACCTTGACCTGTGGGATGAAAAATTTCTTTGCCTTTGACGTGATCACAATGCCCTCTGTTTTTGACACAGTGCTGGGTCACATTCTGATCAGCTTTGAAAGCATTTATAAAGATTATTAGATTACTATAAGAAATTAGTTATGTTATAAAGGTTATTGGATTATTAAGGGAGTCTGAACTGTGACTATATAACAGGTAAGCAATTGTGAAAAATATAAAAGCATTTGCATTCATTTCTTGAATTTCCAGAAGCATACAGCAACAGGAAAAGGGCAAGAGCATTCATTCCATGTGTATGTATTGAGTTCCTACTATGTGTTCTCAAAAGTAAGAGTTTTGAGTATGTAGGAGTATATTAGTAACAAGTCAAATTTCTAGTAATGTCCCGGTCGATAAGGAGCTTAAATATTCAGTATAAAAATTATTTCTCATTATGGATCTCTTCTATGAGCCTTTTAAACCAATTAGTAACTTCATAAGAGATCATTGATTAACCTTAATAAGGCATACTTAATATATACCGACACAGATTATTCTGTTCTCCGTAGGTTTCTGGTAGATAGCAGCCAGCACCCAAAAACAATCTTTAGAGAAATAAGAGGTCCAGAATAAATAGAACTATCATGGGAGCATGTACAGGGGTAGAATTAAGAAAACAGCAGGAGCTGGAAAAAACTATTGGAAAAAAGGGGCGGCAGTGTATAACAATGACTATATTTAAAGGTTCTAGAATATTTTAAATCAAGTTCAAGAAGATTAGACTTTTAGCCTCAATGTTCTTTGACTTGTTTTCAACCTAAATTATTCTTTTAAATTCAGATTCTTCATCTCCAAGGATGGATGTAATTTAACTAAATCTTGTATTAGAGACTTGCATATTTCTCACTCATTAATATGATCAGAAGCATTTTATTTATGTCAAAAGAAGAGAAATGAAGGCCATTTTCTGGCATTGTCCTAGAGTCACATTTTCTTGCCTTATTAGCATGTTATTTCAAGAAATAGATTGAACAGAAATGCTTGTGATTGAATGAAGATTAATTATAGGGTATGGGAATATTAGAACCTATTTTATTGTCCTGAATAGTGTCTTCTGCTGTTTCATTATCCAAAAGGGAGAAAGTATTTGGGGAACAAAGATCGTGACACATCTGGTAATATTCAAGATGCACACCCCCTCAGTAGACTGTCAAAAGCTGGGCTTGTCACAGATATCAAGGCTGTGATGTATTGTTGTCGCTTCTGCCACTGCACCTATGGGTGCACCTCTCTTGATGTGCAACTTGCGTCGGGAATGTGAAGGCACAGAAGAGATTTTTAATCAAGAGTCTAGGTAGGAGCCAGTGATGCATAGCTGTCAAGGGCAGATTTCAGCCTGGGAATTTTTTTGAATAGTTTGGACTGCTATAAATTTATAGTTTATAGTAGCATCTTTTATGCAGAATTCTGATGTAATTGTATTAAAATTATTGCTACTGACAATAATTTCATTGTAGCTTTCTTTTATGTATTCATTGTTTAAACAGCATTTTTATTGAGGCATTGTGGGAAGAAGCAGTATAGCTTGGTAATAAAGGGCATGGGGTCTGAAGTCAATCTACCTTGGAATATTACTGAGCCTCAGTTTCCTCATCTGTAAAATGGAGATAATAATAGTATCCATCTCATAAGACTGTAGAGAGGATTAAATATGTTAATACATGTAAAGTACTTCCAGCTGTGCTTGGCACATATTAAACACTCATTAAACGTTATCTTTTCTTATTATATTCCTAACTAACGTGCTGAAAACCAGGACTAGGAACTGAGACTCTGTAGAATCAATTAATCTACAGATATTTGTTGTGTATCTATGTATTATGCCTGCATTAGGCATTATGTGGAATGCAGAACCATTTCTACTCCAAAGGGTTAGCAATAGAAGAAAAAGAATAATACATAGGAGAAAAGTATCAGCATAATTCAAACTCGAAGTCCAATGATGTATAAAACAAAGAAGAGGTCAGTGTGGGCTGTAAAAATCAGGTAAGATTCATCAAGTGCTGAACTTGATCTGAACTAAGAGCAATAGTTAAGATTTAGAAATATTAGTTTAAAACTTAAATCTGAAGGTATTACTCTCCCTATAAGACCTTTCTATGTCTCTTGCTCCCACAGCAGTTTCT
The DNA here is from genome assembly GCA_008086735.1 of Cheirogaleus medius. Classification (NCBI taxonomy): domain Eukaryota; kingdom Metazoa; phylum Chordata; class Mammalia; order Primates; family Cheirogaleidae; genus Cheirogaleus; species Cheirogaleus medius. Next base: position 9,664,162 of record VBSM01002608.1, on the reverse strand, counting down.
CTTAGGTTAAAGAAACATTTTACCATTTAATAATTTAAAAATAAAACAAAAAATTTTACTTTTAGAAAACACTGCTTAAAAATTAAAAAGGAAAAATATTATTCATAGAGTTATACATTAGATTAAGAAAACAAGAAGGTTTTCTGAGTTAAAAAAGAACAAAACTGCTGATTTCCAAACTCTTCTCCATTCTACTAAATCAGAATCTCTAATACAAGAATGCAGTGCTTGGGAATCTGTATTTGTGTGGAGCCCAAGCGATTCTTATCAAACTAACAAAATTCTATCTTAGAGAAGTCCAGACTTATTAAGGCCACAGTTTGGGCTCTATGTAATTCATTTTCAGCCGCTCTTGGCCTTGAATTTCGAGAACCACAAAAGAGGATAACTTTTCTCTAGCACTAAACCCTCATCTCTTTTGTGAAGAAATCTCTCTTTACTGATCAGTGTTCCTCATTTTCTCTTTAATGCTGATCTTGAACTCTATTATGCTGTAGTACTTAATACGTTGAGTTATAACTGCTTACAGTTTTATATCCACTAAACCACTAGATATTGCATCTTATGTTCTCTCATTATCTCACCTTAGCACTGAGTTACTACTCGAAACTCTAGAGACCTTACTCTCACCTGAGGGGTCCTTGTTTGAAAAACAGATTTCTAGATTCCATTGTTTAGGTGTTCTTATTCTGAGGTTGCAATGAGCATTTGTAACAAGCATAGAAATAGTCTACCATTCTTAAAAAAAAAAAAACCTGAAAAATGCAAATGAATGAATGTGTGACAGACCAGAAGAAACAGCTTCAGAAGGGAGAACAAACATAACATTTGCAGAAGATAATGAGAAACATACTGATTTGGTATGCTGGATGCTGGCTGAGAGCATCTATAGGAAAAAATAGGTAGAATTGGTTGAGTGAAATTACAGATGTCCTTGAGTCAGAGGAATCTGAATTGAATGTGGCTTCTTACATGAAGTAATTTTAAGGAATTTTGGACATTTAAAGGAGAATGAGTAGAGATGGCACTCCCAATAGTCTTCATGGCAAGTCTTAGGAGGGATTGAATCAGATGATCTCCAAAAGCTCTCTTAACACTGAAATGGTATAGTACCATCATTCTCCAAAGTTATGTAGATACTGAATTGTATTAATTAAACCTTAGTTTATAGTCATAGGGTAAAGCTTTCTACTTAAATAAATGATATTGTTATTTCATTCATAAATGACTGTGTATAAAAATGGATCAGCACGTGGAAGGTTTGCTTAAGGTGAGATACAGGCAATGGTAGGCTGGAGCCAGGTAGGCTGGTACCAGCTCAAGAGAGCCAACTGTTACATTTTCAGGGATTTCGAGAGCTGGTCAGTAAGCACAGCCACTATTAAATTAAATTAAATAAACCTCCAGTTAAATACAAAACAAAGGTAGTCAATACTAAAAACTCATTTCTTCCTAATTATTTTACTACCTTTTGCGATTATCCATGCTCTTGAGGTTATTTAGTCTGTTGTATCTGTGTGGTGGAAATGCTGTATAATGAGGTGCTACTTGCACATCTCTTCTCAGCTCCACATTTAGTGCCACCACGTTGGCAGCTTGAAAACAGATATGGTGGTAGTAGCTATACCATGGGAATTGACATAATCTACACATCAGGGCTATTTTTGTTTCCCTGTGGAGAGTCAACTGATACACATAGACATTTACCAGCATACCAGGGGCTGCGTGTTTGGAAAGATCCCATTGTTTAGGGTGGAGATATGTTTTGGTGGCTGGCATGGCTCAAGGGGCATGACCCTGTTAGCAGTGCCCTCCGTTCAACATGAAGCGCCTCTCCGGATCTCCCCGTGTGGCACTAGAAACAAAAGGCTCTTTTTTAAGTACTACAAGTGATTGCTTTCAGCTGTAAGAGCAAAGAGCAGGTGCCTTTATTGTACTTCAATTTAATGCCCTTAAAAACCATCTTAGAACTTTTTTCTAAAAACACCACCCCAAAGTCTGATAAGTACACCTCTATTTTATCATCTTTTACAGCTTTTCAGATTACTACAATTTGAAAGATATTTTCAATCTTTCTTGAAAGCCAGGGAGAATGTACCCATGGATGAAGAAAACAATGGTTTGCTTCTCCTTTCACTGTCTAAAATCATTCTTCATCGTTGTGGAAATGAGAAAATGAAATGTTTTGTTTAGTCAAGCACACTCTCAAAATCTTTCGAACAGCCCCTGTCCTTACAATGTGGACGTTACTCTCAGCTTATAGCCCTGCTGGAGAAATCAAAGAATCTTCCTCTTACAAGAGCCCTGAAGAAAGAAAACTGTGCTCATAAATGTTACTTTATGCATTTTTGAATGATGATGTGGCTGAACATTCTTCAGGAATTTCTGAATTTCTCAGATATACCTTTGAGAGTTGTAATCCTTACTTAAGCAGATGTCTATTGAAGGAAGGAGAATTCCCCTTTCAGGGTTTTTTGAAAATGAAGGAAAGTGTTCACCAGCCTGTGACAGGTTTTTTGTGAAAAAAGAAATCAGTCTTCTCAAACAGCGTCACGGCTTTTATTCAAACTGACATAATTAAAGTGTAAGCATATCGGTATAATTTGTTTTGATCAAACTTTAGATGGAGATAGAGTAGGTAATCAAATTCAGTAAGATCAAAGTAAGTATTCTTACTCTGAAATGAAAGGAAATGGAATGGTCAGAAACATGAAAACAATGACCCAAACATCACCAGAGAGAGACATTGAAGGTAAATGAGAATAGCATTGGGAATAGTGGAACCCAGAGTAGTGTTTTCCAAGCTCGATCCTCAGACCATTTGATGATGGACACTGTAACCCTAGATTGTTGGTTGTCTGTCACAAACCAACAGTACTGAATCAGAGTAAGGTGTGGGGATGGCTAGAATATTTCTATGCACACTCAAGTTGAGACCTGCTGATTTAGAAAGAATTGCAGAATTTGCCTTAATTTCCTCATACACAAAATTGAGACAGTAAAAGTAGGTTTGTTGGAGGACCAAATGAGTACATGTTTACGGCAATGTCTGTGCTGTTTTAGAGTAAGTGCTATAATATTGGCTATTGTCACTACTGTTATTGTTACTTTTGTTGGAGAATTATTAGTGCAAGCTAGAATGGAAACAAACTAGAATGTTTCTAATCACTGCAACTGTTAGATATCTTAAATACCATAATGAACCCAAGGCACAGCTGATGAGCTATACTCAATATAATCTTGGATGTTGCATATCCATTCTAATAATTTTCCATAGTTTTCTAATGGACATCTAGGTTTTTATTTAAATATTTTTCTAAAGTGTTACATTTATTTTTTATTACTTCAGAAATGTTCGGTGTTCTAGAATTGTGGCTGTATCTTTATCTTAGATGTGGAATTCAATTTTTTATATTCTTTACAAACAAATGATATGTGTAAGAAATAATGATGAGGTGACAGTGAGTCATAATATGAGGTGTTAATTTGTGTAGGATCCTCCAGCAGCTCAGACCATCACTGGAGTTGTAGGTCCCTGAAGCAGGGGAAATGCTTACATCTCTGAGGGTAAGAATTTGTGTTCATCCCCTACCAGGAACATGGGCAGTTCTTCCAGGTGAAGGCCATGATGAGTGAGATGTGCTGATGGTTATGACGTAAATAAAGGCTTAAAGCAGGGGAGGCAGCAAAAGAGAGATTTTACTGGGATCGATTAATGTGATTTAGCTGGGATAGAATAAAGGCAGGGGGACATTTTCCTCTAGTTCCCTATCAGTGACTCACATTATCTGTGCTTGGCAATGAGCTTTATGAGAATTAAGATGAAACTGTTTTATCCCTAGGAAAATAGGACTCTCCTCACATCCTCTTCCTGTGCTAAATCTTTTATCAATGCATAATAATTATATGCTTGTGTCCATGACAGTCTTTCCAAAAAAACTGACGCAAAAACGGGTCCAGAATTAAAATGTCCAGCCTGTTGTGAGTTCATGTAGTTTCTGGTGTGTGCTTAGTATACACAAAGTTTTTAGTTACATTGTGATTGAATAAATAACTTTGTTTATTATTAGAGTTTCCTGTTTTATATGAAGAGTGATGAGTTGAAAATGCCAAATCTAATAATTTTTCTACATTTTAAGGACAAATTGAAGACATCGAAACATTTATATTTTAAGTAATTACTACTCAGATCTATTTTAAAATTATATAAACATTTGGATGTAAGTGGATTCTGACATGCTTTATGAAATACAGAATGTGTTGTGATGGAATTCAATATTTTTTAAAAAAACATTAGATTGCAATTATTAAGAGATATGTGGGGGCAAATATAATGCATCTTCATTTAAATAACATGACAATGGCTTTTAAATCAATTTGCTTACTTATTCAACAAACTACACTAATTGTGTGTCAGTGGATAGTACAATGTGTTTGACATAAGAAGTTACAGGAAACCCTTTTAGGTAGCTACTACTATTAATATCAACATTTTAGAGAAGATGGAGTTAGGGCATAAAAAGTTAAGTTCTTAAGTTCATATAGCCTGGTAAGTATGACCCATATAAGATTTTTATAGGAGTTTGTTAAAATCTGGGTAAATGGCTATCTAGCCATAAACAGATCATCTAGTTGTGGTATACTAACTAGGTTAATTCAATAAACTTATAGGTGGGAAAGGCTGAACCTTTGACATGTCCTTCTATTTCCATGGATATTGAATGCTAAACAAAGCAAGGATGCTTGGTCAACACCTAATGAGTCTTTTCCACTGTGTTCTTTTCATTAGTTTCTCTTACAAGTGGCTTCTTTTAAAGGTGCAATATTTTCAAAAGTAAAGAAATACTACTAGATATTTATGATTTCTGTTGAATTGGTTTGATTGTATAATAATTAATTAGGTGGCATAAATTTATCTTATCTTGGTTCATTATGCTCTCTGTATCCTGTAAGCTTTCAATTACCCTGTAATAAACTAATTACGTCATGTTATTGGTAGAAACAATGCTCCTATAAATTTCTATAAAGACATTTATAAAAATGTGATTAAATACAATTATCAAAAAATAATTTTATGTATATAATTGGCAGTTTTTAAAATATTAAAAATATAAAAACTTCAAAGATTAACATAATTAGCACACACACAGACAAATTTGAATAAAATTTTTATTTTATGATTATTTTGTATTTTTAAAATTATAGATAATATTAAAATCCTCTTTATTCTGCATTTCTCAAATGCAATTAACCACTATCATACAATTAGAGTACATACTCTATTCAGTTTTATGTTGCTTTTACACCCACAGATATCCAAAATGCTATATATGGTTTGAAACGTTACATAAGTCACATGTAATGCAAGTAGCATTCTACAGCATGCTTTTTTTTCACTCAATAGTATTTTTTTTTTGCTCCATTATATTATAAACACACTCCTTTTTGCCTCATTGATGGTTATTTTTGGTGATTTCAAACTTTTTTGGTACCACAAATGATATCCTGGAATATACCAATGAAGGCAGGAAGAATTGTCTGTTTCAGTCCCAGAGATAAACTCAAGCAAATAGAACTGTACACTCACTGAATATTTGTGAAATGAATAAATAAATGACTAAAGACTGCTGTGAACACTGTTGTCATGTTTGCTTGTTCACATTTAGAGAGTTTCTTTGAGGTACATGACCAGAACTTGAACTGCTGCATCTTTAAGTAATAGGATTACCAACTTCCCTATGTAATGCTTAATTACTGTCCAAAATAGCTATACCAGTTTACTCTCTGGCAAGCTGTGTATGAGAGTTACCTGTTTATCACATTGTTGTAACACTTGATTTTATCAGATTTTTAATTTTTTTGCCTATTTGTTAGATGAACTATGTCTGTCATTGTTTTAATAATTTACCTTTTTCCCCATTGTTAACAAAGATGTATATCATCTCAAATGTTCATTAGGGTTTTTTTTGTATGTGTGTAAGTTCTTGTATCCAATTTGAACAGTACTATTATAACTTTATTTTACTGCTATCATATTCTTAAAACAGAGGCTTATGTCACAGGACTAACCATAGAGTGACAGTGTCCATGCCAGAGCATTTGCAATTTAAATTCATCCATGATAAGTAATTTTAATTATTAAATATTCCACAGTACAATAGTAAAATACTAATATTGAATTATTCACTCAAAAACTCTTTAAACCCATAGTCATCTTTATTTACAATAATTATAACTTCAAATATAGATTATGCATACCATGTTTCTGAAATGTGACAGTCTTGTCCACCAATTTTATCATACCTGAAGCAACAATCTTAGGCCCCTGCTCGGAATATAAAAATTAATTTTATGTACACTGCTTTGAGGGTTAAACTTACCCTATTAACAATCTTATAACATAACCATCATTGTGCTATTATTAAAATAATTATTATCTTATAAAATAATTATTATATTTTTAAAAATAGCTTAAAGTTCACTGGACAGAATGTGTATCAGTTCTTTTGTGGCAGGATGAATTCAGTAGGCTAATAACTCTGTTATAAATCCCTGGCAAAAATGGTGGGGTTTTAATGAGCAATATAAAGAACTTTGAATTTTCATAAAAATAACTTAAATATATAAAAGTTAACAGTTTTTTGTATATTTTCATTCATGTAGTTCTCTGATATGTGTAAAGAAAGAGAGAGAGAGACAGATAGATGGACACACAGAATGAGATCCTTTTGACCTGCAGTCCCCAATCCCTGGGCCATGGACCAGTACTAGTCTGTGGCTTGTTAGGAACTGGGCCACACAGCAGGAGGTGAGTGGCTGAAGAAGGAGGGAAGCTTCCTCTGTCTTTACAGCTGCTCCTTATGGCTCACATCACGGCCTGAGCTCCGCCTCCTGTCAGACCAGTGGGGAGCGTTTGATTCTCATAGGAGCGCAAACCCTACTGTAAACCGTGCATGCGAGGGATCTAGGTTGCATGCTCCTTATGAGCATCTAATGCCTGATGATCTGAGGTGGAGCTGAGTCAGTGATGCTAGCGCTGGGGAGTGGCTGCAAATACAGATGTCATTAGCAGAGAGGTTTGACTACACAGAGACCTTAAGAAATCAACTGTCTCCCATTACTCCCAGATGGGACCGTCTAGTTGCAGAAGAACAAGCTCAGGGATCCCACTGATTCTGCATTATGGTGAGTGGTATAGTTACATCATTATATATTATAATGTAATAATAATAGAAATAAAGCACACAATAAATGTGATGCACTTGAATCATCCTACAAAAATCCCCTCTACCCTGGTCCCTGGTGCCAAAAAGGCTGGGGACCATTGCTTTAGACCATAAAGGTAGAAAAATATTATGGGACTATGGAATGGGAATGAATATGGTAGAACGAGATACAGCTTGAAATATTGAGGAATTATTGTTCTTTACTTAGGGCCCGCCCCAGGTTAACTTAGTTTGATGTTATTTTAGCCATCTGCTATCAGTTTATACCCTAAAAGAAGTATGAAAAATGTATCAGTTTTGTACCATCTGAATATTGTCAAAGCAGGTCCACGTATCAGAAGTCAAATTTGAAGTCACTGAGGAAATTTTTGAAAAGGCCTGTAGGAAATGTACTTGATTTTTATTAAATATAATGTAATTGGCAAAGGAAATTGCAGACAAATATGAGAGCTAATGAAAGAGTGCATGGATAAGTAAAATCCACAAATAATCATGAATGTCATTTGGCTGTTTCCTCTTCCTTACCAAAGACAATGTCATGAGGATTGTTAATGAACAAAACCTGAACATTACATAAGCTTTATAAGCATTTTCTTCAACTATTTTTCCTGGTGGAGATGCCAACAAGTAATATATCCATAATATACAAATCAAAGAAGATCTATCCTATATTAATAATATGCTATCAATTAAAAATCCCTGGAATAATTTATCAACAACAATGATAAAGGCATAAAAATGAGCTTATATTGGACAAAAAGTGGAAAAGCTGTGGAAAGGTTGTAGAGAATGATTAACAATCCATTCTGATTGTGATTCCCAACCAGCTTTTAGGCAGGGCCTCTCAGACACAGCAGCTCAATCCTAGTGGAAAAAAAATATGCAGACAATTTGAAGGGAGTGGAGAGAGTAGAATAAAGTATGATGAAAGAATCGAAAGATTACACAACAGAAGAGTATTTACAGCCTGGCTAAATAATTGGATAGACATATTAGTTACTTTATTTTTAAAAGAGGATAAATACTGCAGCGGAAAGAGATTTAAGGCGTGATAGTAAGGGCATTTATGAGACTTCCTGGGACAAAATAAAGATTTTTTATCAACAAAAATTTCCTGGGAGTATGATATGTCAGAATGTGGAAAACTTTTCCAATGTAGTTATAAGAACTCCCTTAAGACATATAAAAATGGGTAAGACACTAATAGAAAATAGTCAGCAGGAGAGACATTTCCACACTTATTACAGAAGCGTAGCAGAGTGGAATTGTATCTTTTTTATCTGTAATTCATGTTAGAGAAGACACTAGAGAACTCTCTAAGAGGTGATATGTCAAATTGGTTACTATGCTCTTGTTTGGAGTCCCTGCTCTGTGAGCAAAGGCAAATTACTTCAACTTTCTACATGTTCATTTCCCTAGTTTTCCTGAAAATTGTGCATAGAGTTAAGGTACCTTATTAGGTTATTGTTAGTATCAATTATAAACCATGTAAAATTCCTACTGTACACCTGAGGTGGTCAGTGCTCCACAGGTGGTAGCTACAGATTAACCCATTGCTTTACAACATGATTGAAAGGAGGATAAGTGACTTTTAAATATCCACGTACTCACAATAGAAATATTGATGAGGAATACTCAAAAACAGCATTAGAACTACACTAGTATTTTTCCTCTCATATGTTAATCAGGACATGCCATTTATAGAATTTATAACATCAGTCCTGGTAGCTGTGGAATATAATATCAGACTGTCAGGTTTTAGCTTGAAATGTCAGTTCTTGGTGCACTCATGGCCGAAGAATGACCAAAGTTAGGCAAGCACAAAAATGAGGTTTATTGAGGAGAGAAAGATAGGACTATAGGGCAAGAGCAAGATATAGATTTACAGAACATGATACATACACCACAGATGATGACCAGACCCATTGTCCTAGCAAAGGGAGAGCAAAAAAAAAAAAAAAAAAAAAGGAAAAGAAACGGCACAAAAAAGGGATTCCTCGGTTATGGTCTGCATCTTGTTTTATAGTGCCCGGATTGGGGACCTCTCTAGTGCCTCAGACGTCACCATGGAACCACTCGGATTGGACAGTTGAGAGCTGCATGACCTGAGTCTTACTGCACATGCAGATCTCCCATGAGCCTCTCTGAAAGCCCATTTGTTGGGGTGGGGAGTGAATTGCAGCAGCACCCACTTTTGTCCCTAGGAGACCCCGAGTCCATCACTATCTACCTAACAAGAATACTTCATTTTTAATATTGACATCAACTTAAATATTATCTCTAGTAACTTTAGATTACATTCTTCTGTTTTTATGAGAACAAGTATGATTATTTTACAAATGGGACTTTGAGGGATTAGAGTGTCATAGACATTCTCATTGTGTTATTAATGTGCAGAATACTGGAGTTCGGTCATCTGCATGAATCCCCGTATTATTTATGTTTTGGATAAAGAGAGATTCTTTATATAAATGTAGGCTTCAGAAGTTTTTCTTTGTTCTTCTAGCATATTTTAAATGAAGGCTTTCTTGCTTTTCTGCCTCCCATACTAAGTGTAAGCCCTTCCTGTACTTTTCAGCTAAAGCAGGCCCCCTCTCATGTGTAAAACTCTGCTGAAAATTTGACTTCTTCATGAAACGGTTCTTGTCTCATGCCTGACTCAAGGTCTTGACTTGAATTCTTCCCACTTCCCTGGGTACTGAGCCAGCATAGTTCTTTCTTGTATAATTGTTTATATACTTGTGACGTATTCACATGCGCATATTTACCCTGTCTCATCCAAAATCAGAAGCTCTCAAGGAAAGAAAACATATTGTCTCCGTCCCTAATAATCCCCAAAGCACTCAATACCACGCTGTGCCCACGGAAGGGAATCAGTAAACCTGCTGCAATTGATTGGAGACTCCTTTCTTTCCCACATTTCCCTTAGGTAGTCTCCCGCAGAGCTCTGTGGAAAGTAACAGAGGCTTGGGATTTGTATTCTCATTATGCTAATCGTTCTTACTTCCTTTAGTTTTGAAAACCAGTGCTGGGATCCAAGCTAACTATGCTGTTTTCTGCACACCACCCAGTGTTTCTTATTTTGTAGCTGCCTTCAAGTCTTCTGCTCCCTTAGGTCATCCTCCCCCCAGTAGGAGAAGGATGAGAGGAAGTTGCAATATTTACACTGACGTGGAGAGCCTTGAGCACTTGAGCTCAGAGGCTGCCTCTGGATTAATGTTGCTGTTCAGCTGCTCCCAGGTTTTTCAGCAGAGAGCTGTCAGAAACCACGTTTGTGCCTGAAGAGAAGCTTCAACTGTAACTTCCATTTCTTGCTACTCCCTGCTGTTTCTTTGCTATCTGGAAACTTCTCAGCAGGGTAGGCAAGCTCTTGGCACCATTAGCCCTTTTCCTTTTCCAAATCCCATATTCTTCCTTGAAAGATGAGTTTGCTTTTCAGAAAACTCTATTTTAGTAAAACCACTGAGGAATCAGTGTTAGGCTTTCAGCAGTGAAAGAACTTCAAAGAATGTGTTATAGGAAAGGAGGTGCCATTCTTTTAAGAGTTTAGGTTTTCTGTTTAAAGTGAAGAGTTCTTAGGAATTTTGTGCTTAGCTTAAAGTATTAAACACTTTTACTCATTTCCTCAGTATGAAATCTTCCTGGGGCTGCAGGGGAAAGGTTAGGTGTTAAGGGCTCTGTTTCTGGTTCAGTCTCTAGCTTGATTATTTTAGGCAAGTTCCTTTACTTTCATGAAACTATTTCCTCATGTATGAAATGGTTAGTGGAAGGAGTGGATAAAACAGATGTTCTTTAAAGCGACTTTCAAGTCTAAAATGTTATGATTTTACCATCAACTTCACAGCTTCTCAACATCAGATGAGACTTAGCATTAATGTTACTGAAAATATATTTCAGGGAGGAGGGAATATCCTTGATTTTAAAAAAGCCAGGTGAAAAATAAAGACTTTTGAGCAAATGCTTTTACTCAGGGTGACTTTCATGTCCTAAGAAAAAGTGAAACATTCATTTATTGAGGCTTAGGTAATACCTCCTTTTATCAAGATTAATCATTTACTTTCAAATTAGTCACCATGAATTGACATAGCCAAATTGACCCTTTGTAGTTATCAGATTCTTTTTGGTGAATATCACAGTCTACATTAATTAGAAGGGGATAAGGTACATAGGTCTCCTCACCCACAACCAAGCCATCGTGTACAATGTAATAATGAAAGCAATTTTGGACTGAATTTTGCTAACCTACAGACCTTTGTTACCAAGGAGGCACAAATTGTTATTCAGCCTATTCTCATAAGCTCCATAGACTCCTAGCTTTCTGTCCCTTAGACATTGTGATAAATGTCTTACATGGAAGATCCATACCAGGCAGATGTGACAATGTTCTTGAGGCAGAAATAGCTACCTTTCTAGTCAGAATTTTTTTGACAGACTCAGCTTAAGCTGACAGGACCCAAAACCTAATCAGGGCCTCAGGCTTGGGACACCATTTAGTTTTACTATGCTCCTATTCTTCAATCATAAAGGTATAATTTTTTAATCAACTCACATTTCTTTGACACCACTCAATTAACCTATGAAAATGACTTTTAACATCCATTATCCAAATGAACAAATATTTTAATGCAGCTCAAGACATCAATAAGTTGATACTCTTATAAATAGCTATGTTGGGAGTGTATACTCCATAACACCTTACTTTAGCAGATATCAAAGAATGCCCCCTAATTCATACCTAACGCATACGGTGCGCACTGTGTGGGGGATGGGCATGCTTGTAGCTCTGACTCGGGTGGTGCAAAGGCAATATATGTAACCAAAGCATTTGTACCCCCATAATATTCTGAAATAAAAGAAAGAATAAAACTCACTCTTTCTCTCATTCTGTCTCTCTCTGTGTCTGCCTCTCTCCCAGGGTTGCATGTGTGCATGTGTGTGTACACACACTACACTATTTATGTTGGAATACTTTAAGATACAGTTTAGATTAGACTATATAACACAATGATAAAAATTTTCAGTGATACAAAGAAAAAAATTCTAGTAGTTCCCTCTAGGAGAAAGTGTGTATTAATTTTTATATAACTTCCTAGAAATAGTCAATGACTATAAAAACATATATGTATAGATAAACTTTTTTTTCTTAACGTAAATAAGAACTGTGTAGGTACCCTTTTATTTCACATATGAATTCTTCTGGATATCTTTTTAAGTGAGCATATAGAAAGCAGCTTTGTTTTTCAATAGCATTCTATTATATAAATATATCATAATTTATGTAATAATCCATGTTAGGTAAATGTCCAGGATTTTGTATTTTTTCACTAGGGTCTCAGGCTGAGTGATCATAATCATGTGATAATTTCAAAAATATTAAGTCTAATGTAAACTAATAAATGCTATTGTTCATGAGACCATAGGTTGGCAAACTTTTTGTAAAGGGCAAGATAAGTAAATATTGTAGGCTGTGTGGGCCATAAGGATTCTGTCCCAACTACTCAAATCTGCCATCATAGCATAAAAGCAACCACAGGTAATATGTAAACTATGTGTGGCTGTGTTCCAATAAAATCTTATTTCAACAACGGGCTGTGGGCTTGATTTGGCCTAGGGCTATAGTTTTCTAAGCCTGTAACTAGATCAAATCTGGAAGAGACCATTTTGTGGTTGAGTTTCCACAAGACTGAGCATGCCATAAAGACAAGGACTGTATGTTCTTATTTTTTATTCCCTTCAGTACCTAGATGAACAATAACTCAAAAAATATTTGTTGAATTAAAGAATAAATTCACAAAGAGGAGTAAACTCGATCATTATTTTCCATTGGCTATTCTCTGAACATGCACTATGTCATTTTTAGCTGAATATATTTGTATAGCAGTCTCTGGTTAGTCATGCCTCACTCTCCTGCATAGTTAAGGAGATGTGGAGATTTTAAAATGATAATGTTACTAATCATAACAAAAATTATTTTATCAAGGAATATAGAAGAAATTCTTTAATAAAGCTGAGGTGCTACTTCATGCATTAACTTCCTGCTATCTTGCTAATGTTCTGCTATAAAACATTACTGGATGCTATGTTTGCATTACTGGTTGCCTGGTTTCATTTGAAGTTTCTCATTATAATCAGTCCAATTTGGTTTTTGATGTTCGTAATGAAAAACAATGGAGCATCACTGATAAGCATACTCTTTTCTTTAGGTTTTGAGGAGACTATTCTGTAATATTTATTAAAGGCCATTATTATATCAAACATGTATGTGTACATGTGCATAGGAGAGGGAGGTGGAAAAAGGATATATATTTCCTTATGATCAATTTTATGCTCTTCCTACCCCACCACTAGCTCTACCATATTGAAAATACCTCTATAAATGCGAGTCATGTTCTGTAAGCAAATGATGCATTCTAGAATTAATTTTTTCCCAAATTATGAAGTATCATTCATAAGCAAGATGCTAAATTCCCTGAAAACGCTGTAAACCACACTAAGAGAAAAATCTAGGTTGGGTAGACCTGTGTTCTCACTCTTGCCTGACGGAGAGATATTTCTACTTCTCACATCTGATAGCATTATAATTTGAGCACAGAATGTCAGACTTTGATTGTTTCAGTCCTTTGATTTAATCACATTGTGTCTGATATCTTTGCGTTTAATTATTCAAATCCCCAGTGTTGCTCAAGAAGGTGGATCTGTGCCAGGTTAGTGAGTAACTGAAAGGGTCTTCATTGGTGCCCATATCCAACTGACCCAGTGTCTTCCTGAGCTAAAGCACTAAAACCACCTGGGACAAATAACCCTGAAACCCTTACTGGCCACACCTTTCCCTGGCTCTGAGGGAAGCTGCAGGAAAAAGAACAGAAATGAGCTTTTGTGAAAGGATTGGCTGGGGTGAAGTACCTTATTCATAACCAAGTAAGTAGAACCTGATAACCCACCTGGCTAGCCTTCAAGGGGGGATGTCTTTGGGGATGTCAGGGTCTGGACAGTATTTTATTTCTACAGTTTTTAAAAATTTTGAAAGAGTACCAGAGGTCAAGGTCTAGACATGGATCAAGCAATCATTTATATGATTTAATTTCCAGAATTATACTCAGAGATTGGCAGTACTATTGTCTTCATTTTGTAACTTTCCCAATTTCTCACAGCTAAGATTCAAATATAGACCATCTAATTCCAGAGCACTGCCTTTTAACATTGTGCTATAATCTACCATTTTTAATAGTCAATCTCACAAAAGGATAAGTAGAGATTAAAGTAGAACATGATCACTGGATTGCTATGCCAAGCATCGTCCCATCAAACTGTTTGGAAGAATAAATACCATAATATTTATAGAGTGTTGTGTACAAATCCTGGCACAAAGTTAAGTACCTGAAAAAAATATAACTATTAATATAATTTTATCCATATAGGCTCTGAGCAAATTAGCAGGAAAAGTCTTCTTAGCTTACTAAGTTGCTAAAAGCATCTAATTTTATTAGGATTGTTATTAAACAAAAAACTAAGTGTGCAAGCAAATTTATTTACCCTAGCCTAGGGAAAATTGTCCTGGTTTCTCTTTTTAAAGAATTCAATCCAGGGAGAAACAGCTTTCAATGGTTAATGAAAAGTGAGAAGTACAGGGAATAAGAGGCTCTTTCCTGTGTTTATATTTGACGCTTTCCTTCTTACTCTTAAATATATCTTTAGAACTGCATCCCTGCTGGATCTGTCTTCCTCAGTTTAGGGACGGTGGCAAGAAAAGTCCTAGAACATTTTGTTGGTTGTAATTGACATGACAAATCATGGGCTCTATTTAGGTGGTTCCAGACAATAGTTTGGTTATTAAGAAAGAGGAAGACCTGTGGGAGCAATTGTTTCTGGCCTCTGTTCTTATCAAGCCTGGAACAATCTTTCATTTATGATATTCATTGCCACAAGAGCGCAGTCGATATGAAATTCCAAAAAAAGAAAAATCTCTCACAGAAACAGCTGTGTTCAATATACTGCCAGTTTACTCCGGTGAATTGCTAGAAATGGAAAAGTTTTCATTTCTTTTTGTGTTTATTCTTGATAGTTGTCTTATAAAAACTGCCTTTTGTAAATAAGGAAAGCCTGGTTTTAAACAGCTTTGACTAATATCTGTAGTTGGAAGATTCAGTTCTACAGAGGTTTAGAAAGCTAAAATAAATCTGATGGAAACACACATATATTTCAAAGGATATATTTTGAAGTATTCTAATTCTATTTTTTCCATCTTGCATGTAAGTTGGATTATGATACTTTTATCACTTTTATTTATCACATTGTTGCTTAGTCTAAAACGTGAGAGACATCATTTAAGTCTAATGTTGGACCCCACTGAATGCCTTGTTCATGGAGATACAGTCTTGGTATAAATGTTCATTGATGATTCCTACTCAAATGGAAAAAAAAATCAATTTACTGAACAGCAGAAAATACCCACCAGTTAATCTCACTGGATGTATGAGTTGTAGCAAAGCAATCCAATGCTGGATTCTCTGCAAGTGGGCACTCAACTGTGTTCTCTCCAGTTTTTATCCAATTTCAAGCACAGTACTGGCAATTTTTCAAATTCTTAGTCAACTCTGGAGAATTGAAAAGAATTCTCAAAATTCAGGTGATAAAATGAGCAAGCTGTACCATGATATAGAAATATTAGATGATTAGGGAAATAGAGTAATTATTACAGATGACTGTGTCCCATTAAGCATGTTGTACTAATTACAATAACAAACATTTGGTGCTTGAAAGAATGCCTTTCCCCAAGTATCCAAATTAATATCAGGGAGTGGACTAGGCCTTGGAGAGATGAGAGTCCTCTTCTTTCCATTTAATAAAGTAGGGCTTTTGTGTTTTCTTGTTTGTATTGCAAAATAAGACTTGTTAATTTGTTGCCTACATAACACTGTATGAAGTGAAATACTAGATTTGTACTCCATAGTGTTGATGATAGAATGTTCATTCAAATGGGAAATTCGTAAATTGTGAGGGTTCCCTCCCTCACCCTCCTTGAAATATTTTTTTTCATTCAAATTTTTCTAGCCAGAGACCATAGACCATGTGTTAAATTTCCTGTTGTGCAATATATCCTTTCTCTCTCTCTCTCTCTCCCTCCCTCCACCCCTTTTCTTTCACTTTCTCTGTCTGACTCTCTCTCCTCCCCAGTGTGGCATCAGGGAGCTCTAACTGACATTTTCTGACATTTTCTCTTGGTACCCTCAGTCCCTGTCATAATAGCAGGTAAATACTAGATGAATCATCAATGTTTAATGAATTTCTCTTGAATGTCTGTATCTTGCTCCAAGTCATTCATGCAAACATTGAAGAGGACAGACAGAGCCCTGCTGAACATCACTAGCAAACCTCTCTCTAGTAGACTTCAACAAGTCAATCTGTACTCTTTGGTTACAGTTGTTCAACCAGTTACTAATCTAACAAATTGTAACCGGTTGAACAACTGAACCCAAAGGGTGCAAAGTAGAAACATTTCATTGAGAAGTCGGTCGGCTGGGGACACAGGAAACACCGCCAGATCCCCCTTCAAAATGCAAAGGGAAAATTCCTTCTTAAGTACAAGCTATATGGTGCCTCTTTGAATTATCATCAATCTGTAATTCTGTATAAGTCTGTATGTATATCTGTTCTTTTGATGAGGGTTATTTGAAGTATAAGGTACTTCCTCCACAGAAGGTGTTACTAACCATGTATTAATTATTGTCTGAGAAACATCAACGATATGAATAATAAAACGCTTTGAAAATAAGACATGTTTCTTTTATTGATAGTCATGCCTCAAGGCTGAAGTGAGATGTACAGTGTAAGATGTACAATGTAAGGTGAAATAGACAATTCCTTGTGGTTCATATAATGGAATGGATCCATGTGCATTTATGGGCAAGAGCAGGAAGATTCTAGGTGATTAAAGGTTTTTGTTGTTTTTTTCAAAATAATTTTTATATTCTTGATATCATACCATATTCATAAAACAAAGCTCATTGTTTCAGAGTATTTTCCCAATGAGGAGCTAGGGGACATTTCTCCCTGGTGCTTCAGTATCAAGGATAGCTCCATGTTTTCTGAGTAATTCCAAATCATATAAGACATTGTGTTCCCTTTTCATATGGGCTGCTAAGAAGCTCACTTTTCACTTATATACCTGCAGGATGCATTTTGAATAAACTGTTTTCTTTAGTTTTTTTTTATTCTTCCCTCAGCACCATTCTAATTTTTTAAAAGGCAGGGTATAACTAATAAATTGCATGACAAATCAAAAATCATTTCTATATGAGGCTGCTGTTGATATATGAATAAATCTATCACCTAGCTTTCCACCTCATTCTCTTCTATTATATTTCTACTGACTATGGCTTTCCTGTCCCTAGGAATTCAGTTAACTTTTGCTGTGACCTCTATGCCAGGACTATACTTTACATCTTTATGCTATTCTCTGCCTCCAGACCTTTGTGTCCATCTTACATGTTCTCGCCTTCTGCTGGGCCTCAAAGCTGGATGCAAAACTATACAGGAATTGACTGTTTTTGATAAGAAATTCAAGAACATGTAGCATGTGTGTTTGGCTGCTTTGTTAAAACTTTGAAGAATTGTGAGAAAGATTCATGTTGGCCACACACCACATAGCCTTCTGTCATCTTGCTGGCACCATCTCCCCACCTCTGTGCTGTTCCTCTTGGAGTCTCCACCTTCCAAAGTCACCATGTGAGTGTGACCTTCCATAATTGTGAAATTCCCTGGGTATGTGTTCCAGGGCTCATCCCTCACTCTCATTCCTGAATTCTGATAAATGGCATTTTCTCCACCTTGCTTACATTTGCTTGTAAGTATTAAATGTTCTAGAGAAAACCATTCATTCACTCATTTATTCACTCACTTCTTAAAAAAAAAATCTTTATATATATTTACAATACTATATTCTAGGTGTACTACAAACACTAGTATAAATAAATAACATAAATAAAGCTCCTCTTCCAAGGAGTTCAGATTCAAATTAGAGTTGGGGGTGCAGAGATTTAAATAGATTATGAGAAAAATATGTGGTAAGTGCCATGGTTGGCACTATGCACAGGGCTTTATGAGAGTGGAAAGCAGCTGGACCTAACCTAAAACAACTGGGCATTATATTTCCAGTTAAAATGGACCTAGCCTGGGCTGGAAAGGTGTTACCTAAACTGAGTCTTAAAAAATGAGGGTGGGGTGGAAGGAGGGGGAGGAAGTACATTCAAGGCAGAGAGGAATCGCAGGAACAGAGACACCAGGCAAGGGTCATTGTATGTGTGATGATGAAGGGATGATTAGGTAGGTAAGTGACAAGATATGAGCCTGAAAATAAATAAAGACCCCAAGTCTGTGGACCTGTGTGCCTTGTTAAGGACTTTGGGTTCATCCTCAAACCACAAAGTGTTCCAAGCAGTTAGGTAACAGGATCAGATCCTGGAGACTGAATGGAGAATAAACATGCAAGGGACAAGGTTGGAGGCTACTGCTGTGGCTCAAAGAAAACATCACCCGGGCTTGAGCTCAGTTAGTAGATCTAAAGGATTGAGAGAAGGATGCAAATCCACAAATATTTAGTGGATATAATTGGCATGTTGTCTGAGTGTAGTTGAGGAAAGGGGACCAGTCATTTAATGAGTAGTTATTGGTAATTGATAAATAATACACAGAAGAAGAAGGTGAAGTTTGGGGGAGGGAGACTGAGTTTTGGAGGGAGTAAAGAGATTGAGGTCCTGTAAACCATGCTGCAGGAAAATCTAGCAGGTAAGTATAAATAAAAAATAACTGAACACTAACATATCTATACATTTATATAATATATCTACAAGTTTATTCTCCTTTGTTCATTTATTTGTTATTTTATATATGAATATACCTATGAAATCTAATTGTGATTTTTTTCTCCCCTATCATTTTTTGGTATACAATAAATGTGAATCATGAAGAGATGGATATTTCTGTTTAAGCTCTGCAAAGTCACATTTTTATTCCATTTTTATGGTAATAAAATGCCCAAGTTTTTAAAAATTTTTTAACCTTAGTGGCATGATTTATAGGAGGAAAATAAAAAGGTCCAAGGTGTAATTGGCCAAATTTAGAATGGTGGTAAAATAATAATATCACAAAATGTTCTACTATTTAGCCAACTAATGTAAAGTTATTTTAGTTGTGTTTGCAATTAATTTGATAATTGCACTTTAAACTATTATAGAACCAATAGAGATTATACTCATTCAGCCCTGAAGTTTCGAATGTTTTGTTCTTTCTTTTATTAGTTTTCCAGATATTCCTAGTGGGCAACTGGATAGAGTTCAGTGATGGTTATGCAACTTCTTTGTGCAGGGTATTGAAATTTGTAAGCTGGGATCCCTGCAGAGCAGCTATCAGAATTTCAACCCACTGCTAGATTAAATCTATCCACTCAAACTCAAAGGAGCCTACCTGAGGTTGTCTGATCAATACTCTATAGTTCTGTTCAGAAGAAGCTATTAAGAGTTTCTCAGGAGGTAGACAATCTAAACTGGATCTAACTGGTAGATGGTGATTGAAACAAGGGATATACTGACACTTAATTGGCATCAGTCTAGCCTTGGGAAGATTTTTTAAAAAATAAATTACTTTTTGATGCAGCATGGAAGAGGTAGAGATATAAAATATTCTTTGTTCTGCAGTATTGGTTCTTGGGCACTTATCAGGAAAGTGGCAAAAGTCAGTGTCCCTAGACAAGGTTCCACTGACCTTTGATTACCAACTCATCCTTCCTATCTTCCTCTTTTTTGTTTAGGGCACTGCAATCACCACCACCACCACCACCACTTCACCATCATGATAGATAGCTAACCTTTCTTGTACACTCAGGTTTGCTTATGTTTGAAACAGGCAGTCCAGCTCCAAAGCCTGAATTCTTAATTTCTACTTCATACTGCCTTTCTAATAACCCAGAGAACCCCACAGGAAAAAAGAAAAAAATTGTACTTCTAAAATGGTTTTGGGATCCTATAAGTCTAGTTCTATTGGGGTTCTTTTATATAATTTTGGAAGGTAACGCCAGAAGAGTTAATGTTTGTAGGTTTTTAGAAATTTTTGAGATACTTATAACCACCAGCTATGAAGCTGTAATTTATTGACACATTGAGTGTATTAAATTGTTAATTAACTTATATTTCTTATTCTTATTTCTCCCTTCTCTCCTTAAAAAAATTTCTCTTTGATAATTTAACATCACACCTCTGTGTGTTCCATGAAATTACAATTTCTTTACAGACTTACAAGAGACTTACATTTTCCCAGCTATAGACCAAGTGGGAAATAGTAGAAATGAATGGGTTAAGAAATTCTGCTTCAAGATCTCAAATGGTCAAAGCCATTGACATTGAAAGTTCTTTTCTTGGGCTCAAGCCTGATGGACAATGCGGTAATGAAGAGGTAGAAAGGACACCGTGTATCCAAAAAGCTAATTGCCCACTCTGAGGCCTCTCAGGCCTGAGTGCCAAGTGAAACTTCTATTCTGAGGGAGATTAGGTAAATGCCAAGGTGGCTTTTCAGTTTTCAGAGACACAGAGATTAGATTTTTCAGCCTTTATATATCTGTGACCCCTAGCGATAGTCTGTGCTAATGAAGGTGGTTCCTTGAATCCAATGCTTGCTGATGTAGGTCTTGAGAAGTAGAATGTTGATTTGATGCTGTCATCCCTGTCACAAGAACTGCATGTGTAATTGTAATTATGGCTTTGCTCTAAATAGATTTGTTTGGGGACTATAAAGCAAATTCCATTTCTTCATGTTCTTGCTGTCTCTCAACCTCAAATAAATAAATAAATAAATAAATAGAAAATAAGTAAATCTTAAAGATCTCTAAGCACCATATGTTGGCTGGTATTCTTTTTATATCTAGTGTTATAATATTTTCAGATAACAACAAATCCATTTACAGATAAAGTTTATTGTGGTAGGATTTGAGCGTGAGCATGTATGGTGTTTCATATATCCCCTTCTGCTTGGCCCTTCATGTTGGTAATAGTTCTAACAGGGGCCTATACCACAGAGTGGACCACAACACAGTCAACTTGCCAAATGTCTAAGCAATATAGGAAGTCAGAAGTCAAGATAATTACCATGTGATAAGGATAGGGCTATCTCCCTCCTCTCCAGCACATACTCAGATACACCTCAGCCAACCAACTTCTTGCTGTTTGAAAAACACAGTGGACTTTCTCTTGTCCCCAAAGAGAATCATGTTCTTCCCCCCCTTTGCCTAGCATCCAGCTATTCTACTCCAATCTCAAGGTCAAAGGCCAGTTCCTCCTAGAATCCTTCAGGCAAAATTAAGAGCCTCTTCTACTGGGCTGAGTGCTTTCTATAATGTCTTTGTAATATTTGTGTAACATTTGCCATATTAGACTCCATTTATCCATTTGTGAGTCTGACTCTTCACCAGACTGAGCTCCTTGAGAAAAGGGTATGTGTAATTCATTTTCATATATACAGTGCTGAAACTGATGTCTATAGATCTTCAATATTTGTCCACTACAAAAAATCAGTAAATAAAGGCAGGAAAGTTTGTTATGCCAAGTGGGACCAAGGGCTATATCCACTGGGACAATTAAACCTGTGTTTTCATTGGCCACCCCAGCCTAAATCAGCCTGGCTGGCCCCAGTCGGATCTAACCCCCTACCCAGGCTGTTTTTTATTAGCAAATATACAATCCCAACTCATCAGAATAGTAGGTCTTGGTAACCGGTTGCTTGACAATTGCGTGATATGGGAAAATCCTCATCAGGTCTAGATTAGAATCTGGGTTTACAACCTGCATGATCTTGAGCAAGATATTTTTATCTATTTGAGCCTCAATTTTCTCATCTGTTAAATGAGTGTAATAAAACCTTACTCATGGGTTTGTTGTGAAGAGTAAATGCGATGGTATGTGTTGGGTGCATATAGTGCAGAAATATTGTAACACTTGCTATATATTCATTGAGTAGATATAGTACCGTCAATATAGAAAGTTCCCATTTTCCTACTCATACCCTCATACACTTGCCCTTCAGGTCTCAGGTGCACCTTGCTAACACTCCAGAAAATATTAAGTCCCTTTGACTCTCTGTATTCCTCTTTTATAGCACTTATAATGCTAATTAATTGATCACACAACTTTTGTTTAATAGATATCTCTTCTTTCAGAATATAAGCACATAAATTCATGGACTATCTATTGCATTAGCTGATTTATCGTTAATGCCTAGTACATAACTGGCTAGCAATAAATAGTGATTGAATGGATAAATTACTTTTAAATGTGGCCTTTAGAATAGATTCACCCCTGATTACCCCCAATCAGGAAGGCTTTCTCATTCAAGTCCTTCAGCCCCAAGAATAACAAAACCACTCTCATTCTATCCCCAAACACATTATCTCAATCACATTGCCATGATCAGCAAAGCCTCTTCCATGAATTTCTTTCCAGACTAGATCTATTTTTGGGTACTGATAATTGTAACTACTGATTTGAATCACTACCTTTTATTTATTTTTTTTCTGGTTTTTAAATTCTTGTATGTTCAACTCTTTCCATTCCACTGTCATTCCTTCAACAGATATTAGTTGTTGTGACAGCCACTCTTCTAAGTACTGTGGAAGGATTTAAAGATGTGTGAAACATAGTTGTCCCAGTCCAGGAACTTACAAAATAATAGAATAGGTAAAATATATGTTCAAGATTATCTAATATATAAGACTATGGGATAAATACCTTTAAAAAGATACAAATCAAGAGCTTCAGGACTTTCCTGAATTGTTATCCTCTACTGTTTCTTCAATTTTTACTGGTTTCTCGTCAAATAAATGTATTCAAGAATAACTCAAGTCATTGTTCAGATGTGCTTTTTTAATGAGGCCCAGTCTAGCCACCCTGTTTACCATGGCAAATGCATTTCTCTGAATACCACCATTCTCTGCCTCTGTTTCACCACCCAGTTTATCTCGTAACACCCATGACCTTTTTCATGCTGTGTAATGTACTTGTATATTATATGATTGCTTATTGTTCATCTCCTTCCACTAGAATGTAAGGTCCGTGTGGGCCAGAATGTATTGGTCATTGATATAGCCCTAGAACAAGAGCCTGATCGTAGTAGGCATTTGATGGATATTTGTTAAATGAATTTAGAAATGAAGCAGGTATTAGCAATTATACACTGAGACTCTGGACAAATGACCTGAGTTGAATTCTGGCTCTACCACTCTTGGCTGTGTGATCTCAGTTGAGTTATTTTAAGCCTTTCATTTACCAGTTGCACCTACCTCCCAGGGTTGTTGGGAGGACAAAATATATAATATGTGTAAACCACAAAGCTGATAGTAAGTAATGATTATTGGCTCTTTTTAAAGTTAATTCACTCTTTTTTTTCCTATGTACACATAAGTCATATTGATCTGCTCATTTTTAAAAGAAGACAATAACTAAAAGTGTTAGTACATAATGGTTCCACACTTTAAGTTGAATGACTTTAAGAAATACAAATAGTTGAAATAGTTCAACTGAGTTGAAATCAGTTCAAGAATAAATCAAATATATACCATTTTCAAATATGTCTCCAGTCTTTGTAGTTCACCTGAAAGGACTTCAAGGTCCAATATGTGTCATGCAGATCACCACTAGAACACAAATAAGAGTGAACTGACCTGAGTAATCAATCTCTGGGGTAACTAATGAAACAATTGTCATTTCAACAAGCATGCTGCATACCTAACCTGTGTTATGCACAGAGACAACATTTGGTAATGTAGCAGTAAAAGATACCATATCTGCCTTGAGGAAGCAATTGTAATGAAGTGTAAACAGCTAAAAGTAAAAAAGGGGCCCTTAAAAGTAAGAGGTGGGTGAGAACAGCAGCAATCAGTAGAAAATTAACTAGAAGAGATGAACTTTGAGTTGGTCCAGTTTTTTAAAAAAATACAGAGACATCATTGGAGCCTGAATGTTTCAGTTCTCCAATAAATATGAGATAGGAATTTGAGCTGTTTATTGAATTTTGAAGGAAAGGAAGATCCTAGAAGATCAGAGACCTTGGAAATTTCAAGGTAGCTGACATTGGATTAGGTATAAATAAAACCAACTCAGATGGGCATAACTGGGGGGCCTGACTTTAATACAATTTGAAAGTAATGTGATTGTAAACATCTCTGTGTGTCTCCATGACACAGAACTGATCCTCTAAAAGTAGTTATAGTGTGAATAACTGAACATCTTTCAGCAAAATTCATTAATAGTAGTGTTTGGTAAAGATAGACTATTGTGTGTGTTACTTGTTATATTCAATTAACAGTCTGTAATTTGTAGGAGCAAATGATCATGCTATATAGATTACTCTTTGGTCTTGCTCCTCAAAAATCACTGTAGACCCATGGTTCCTCCCAAGTGTTTGATTTGGATTTGAAGCAGCACCCACACCAATCCAGAAATCTCTATTCTGGACTCTGTGAACGCTGGTGAAAAGAGCATGTACTTGTTGCACATTCCGTATCAGAAGTCCAAAAGCTCTCTTGATGGTTTCCCTCCCAGTTGCAACATACTGCTGTAATCCCACACAACAGCTGAAACATCTTTTCCTCATTTCTTTTAATTCCTGTAGCATTGGATGTCTCTACCATGTAATTTACATTTAATTGTAAGTTGTTTTGCATCACTTAATCGTCATTTCAAGTATGAATGTCTTCCCTTCTCAAGAAGATTAAAATAAGATTCCTTTAAGAACAGGGGCTCACTGCACAATGCCAGGCATAGATGTAGAATAATCCACTCATACTGACCTCACCTTGAGCTGACTTAACCATCATCCCAACAAAGAAGTCAAACTTGGCCTATAACTCATTCTTCTGATCTGCACCTACTTTACAGAGGAATAAATACGCTGAGTTAACAGGAGTTTGTGAATGAAGCAACTAGATCCCCAATAAGATAATGCTCAGGTTTTTTTGTTTTTGTTTTTTGTTTTTAAAAAAACTGCTAAATGACAAAAATATTTGAAAATGGAGGTTGTGGTTGGGCAGGGGTGATGAATTCTGTCACAGACTTAGGGCTGGAAAAATTTTTGCCTTTGTCTAGTGAATAAATATGACTGTTCTTTGATGTCCTTTTTCCCTCTGAGTTTAAATTCAAATGCTATTCATCTTTGACTTGCCTCTCCTTCTTTCAGCCCTTAAGGCATCAACCTTTGATGTCTTTTTTTCATATCCCTTTATCTCTTAGAAATGATCCAAATATTTGATAGAATAGAGGTATGAATCCTAATCCATAGACTACGTCAGGCTTATTGAAAGTGAATCTTATTTAGACCATTTTCCTTTATCTGCTCACTGACAGATCTAATGTTAACCAGAACCTTAGTATCAGCACAAGGAAGTGGGTAAAGAAAAAAAAAATACTTTTTGGTCATTCTTATTCAAGAAGTACATTCCATCAAATATTGCCTAACATGCGCAAATAACTCTGCTCCTTGGATTCCGTTCAAGGTCTTTGTCAAAATGGAACCAAATGCATTTTTTAGCTACCTCATAATTAAAGTTTTGAATCAGTGAGTTCAATTATCTTTAAGGGCAAACAGTGAATTCAGAATAAAAGTTCCATTTGTTTCATTAAAATTTACAAATACTTGTGATTTTCTTTTTAGAGCAGTCTAATTTGACCTTGAAACGAATAAGCAAAACTGTTTAAAATCTTATCAGCTTTCCTTTAATTTTGGCTTAACTTTAATAACCACATTTAATATATAACCCAAATCTATAAATAATACTGAGAAACACAGTGAAAACATCACAGGTATAAAGACTATGTTAAAATTGAGAGTTCTTTGATAAAGGCTCTGGACTTTCGTGTGAAGCCCGCACTGTTTCATTGGTTCATTTCTCCCTGGCACCATCTTATGGAAATAGAGACTTGCCTTTCTAGAGGGCAGTTTGCTCTTGGTGTTAATTATTTTAAAAATCGATTCTTTGGGTATGTTAGGAATATTAAAACTTGAAATGACTTGATGATTATAGCTTCACAAATTTGAGGCCCAAGGATTTCTTTTGGTTTTCAATTTACCATATTCTTTCAAATTCCCAGTGTTCTGATATGTATTTCTCCCTCAGCTACTTCTTTCTGTAACATTTTATTGCTAATCAGAATCTCTACAAGAGAATGACCAAAAACTTAAAGAAAACCAAACTCTTACATGGTGTTTGTTAATTCTTTCTTGAAAAGTTAAAGGATTTTACATGTTGACTAGCATGTCATTTGATGATCTGACAACTACATCTTTCTTTGTAGGTCCCTGGCCATTTATTCTAGATCCATCCACCATCTTTGTCCCTTAAGAGCATTCAGTTCTCACCTCTAGGTAATCAGCATAATAAAGCAGTGATACCTGGCCATCCTTAGGAATAAAAAAAATAAGCTGCACATTAGAAGGTTTTGTTATGCAAATATTTGTTGTGTTGGGGTATAACCTCTCTACGTTGATTAAATATAAATTATATTCACTTGCTTATTATTTATTCTTTTATTCATTCAACAGATATCATTGAATAGCTGCTATGCACTAGACATTGTTCATTTGTCCACGTTCTAAAATTGTGATTAGTTCTATTTTTATAATTTATTATTCAACAACGTACCACTACTTGTATCTATCTTTCTTTCCCATTGTTTTTAACATTTTTGTGTTAATATATAATAG
The DNA here is from genome assembly GCA_008086735.1 of Cheirogaleus medius. Lineage (NCBI taxonomy): Eukaryota > Metazoa > Chordata > Mammalia > Primates > Cheirogaleidae > Cheirogaleus > Cheirogaleus medius. The sequence goes on along the minus strand of VBSM01002608.1, from coordinate 9,637,196 downwards.
TTATACATATTTTGGGGGTACATGTGATATTTTGATACAAGGATATAATGTATAATAATCGAATTAGAGTAACTGGAATATCCATCACCTCAAACATTTATCTTTTCTTTGTATTGGGAACATTATAATTCTTCCCTTCTAGATATTTTGAAATATACAATAAATTATTAACTATAATTCCCCTATTGTATTAATACTATCTAATATTAGAACTTATTCTTCTGACCTCCTTCCACTTTCTACCTCCACGAGATTTACTTTTTTAGCTCCCACATACGAGTGAGAACATGTGATATTTCTGTGCCTGGGTTATTTCATTTAACCTAATGACCTCCAGTTCCATCCAGGTTTCTGTAAATGATAGGACTTCATTCTTTATTATGGCCAAATGGTATTCCATCATGTATACAGACCACATTTTTTACATCCATTCGTCTGTTGATGGACACTTAGGTTGATCCCATATCTTGGCTACTGTGAATAGTGCTCCATTAACATGGGAATATAGATATCCCTTTGATATAATGATGTCTTTTCTTTTGGATATATATATACTCAGCAGTGCGATCATATGGTAGTTCTAATTTTAATTTCTGAAGAACTTCCATACTGTTTTCCACAACGGTTACACTACTTTACATTCCCACCAACAGTGTACAGGCATTCCTCTTTCTCTGCATCTTTTCCAGTCTATTATCTTTGATAATAGCCAGTTTAACTGGGGTGAGATGATATTGTAATGTTGTCCCATTGGGTTGTAGCAATATGGCATAAAGATTGTGCTTCAGAATCAGAGAGCCTATGAAAACCTCAGCTCCAGCACTTTCTAATTGTGTGACTTTAGGCCAGTTAATGAACTTCACTAGGCCCCACTTAGTATATCTTTACAGTAGGGATAATAATAGTACTTACCTCACCTCCATTTTCTGAAGAGTAAATGAGAAAATAAAGCATATTGCACTGGGCTTGGCAGGCAAGTATGCATTCACTAAATGTTATTTGCTACTGTTATTAAATCATAGTGCTTGATTAGTTGATTGTTAGAATCTTTTTCAGTATTTATTAATCAAATACCTATGAAGTGTATTCAGAGTAAACTTGGACAGTAAGAGACACCACCATCTGGCCTGTTGTGTCATAAACAAAAGCCCTAAAACTGGGTCTTGGCAATGGTGAGGGCAACAGATGCTCTAAATGCCTTCTAGAATGTGTTTTTCACTATGTGTCTAAGCTACGATGAATGTCACTAATGTCATCTTTCTTTCTATTTTAGGTAAGTACATCCCCATTTTTGAAGCACTATGCAGATGGGTAAGTCTTGCTGCTGGAGCTGTTCGTGTTGATTTGCATATGTGGAGAATCTGGACCAGACAATGTGCTTATCATGGTCAGACAAATGCCTTTATTTTATTCAAGCAGAGATCTGGAAAGATAACAGCATTTCCCACATGCTTTCCATCTCTGTTTCAAATCTTTGGCAGAAAAAAAAAATACATCTGTTATTTGAAATTGAATAAAATATTATGTTTAATCTAAATAATTGAAGATTGAATTTCTTACTTTGTCAGTGGAAGGCAGAGCATTTGAAAGACTTTAAAATAGGAAAAAAAAATATTTCCTTTCTTTAGAAATCTTAAAAATCTTTCTGAAGTAAACATACAAACCTTTGTTTTTCTGCTTACAAATAGGGAACAGGTATTCTGTGATTAGATCATTCTGAGACATAATTTTGTGCCAAATAGAAAAAAGTGGCTGATGGCACTGCAAGAACATGTGTGCAGAATATTGTGAAAGAAATTTCTGTTATGAGTAAGAGTTGATGTAGTTAATTTAGTATTTTTATAGTTGGCTGTAGTCTATCACCATAGAAGACCAAACTGGAAGAAATGACCTTAAAATCACAAGGGATTTAGTAGAGCCCTAAGTGAGATCTGAAAGATGATTTAAGCTATGAAATAATTTACAAAAAGAAGTTATGAAATTTCTGTCACTTTGTTGAACTCTAAAACTACATGGACAGTTATATTTCTATTAGGAAATTTAGATTTATCCTGCCTTGAGGCAAAGTATTGAATTGACTTCCTGTTCTTAATAATAAAGCCCTAATTTGCTCCTCCAGCTTTAATTCTAGTATTTACTCTATGCATACTCTCTCTGTATTAGTCTGAGTCTTCCAAAAAGCAGATGCTAAAATTGAATTCGAAATGGCAAGAATTTTAGGAAATGCTCTTATAAAAGAAAATGAAGGGGCCATTTAAGACTGAGTGAAACCTCAGACCACGTGGGGGTCATCAAGCCAAAATCAGCCATCAGAGGAGTCCTGTGTTTCCTGGGAATGTGTCTGCCTCAATATCCTGGCTAGGCTCAGTCATTGTTGGAGAGCAGAGCGTGGGGCATATGGCCTTAGCTCAAATGCTGCATTGGATTTCAGAAGCATCAGCTGGAACCCTTGGCCAGTTATAGTCCATATAGTTGGACATGTGCAGCATATTCTTATGGCCACTACATTGAGGCTCCTAGGTCTTGTTCTTTCTGTTTCTTGTTCTCTATTACAATGCCCTCTCCCACCATCATTTATGATTCACATCCTACTCATTCTTCAGGCCCAATTCAGTTACCACTTTCTTCATGAACATTACTCTGGACAACCCAGTGGCTGGTGATGACCATTCCCTTCAGGAACTTTCAAATTCTTTGAATTTTCCTATGGTATTTGTTGCTTTTTGTTCAAAAAGAGTATTGAGAGCTGTGCTTGTACTAGACTATGCCCTGTGGGGGAGGAGAACAGAAAAAACAATAATAAAGCACGTGACAGTCTAATGGGAGAAACAATACTGTAAAATACATTAACTAAAATATAATGCAGAAGTGTTATAAGTATGAGCAAAGAGATATGAGGAGACAGAAGGAGGAAGAGAGACCTTTTAGGGTAGCAGGGAAGGTAGTACTCAGGAAAGGAAGGAGGATTTATGTAAGAATTGACACTGAGCTTTGTCTTAAAGGATGACCAGCTAGTTAGGGTTTGATGGTTGAATGGGCAGCGTGTTGAAGAACATGTTGGTATGAAGGAGCATAAAAAAGGTTTGTAGGACTCTAAGGGAACCCTCTCATAGGGCACTTACGGGAATATGGAAGAAGGTGAATCTGCAAAATTGTCCTGAAGTTGGATTATATGAGGCTTCTGGTCTTGTTAAGTAGTTTGTCCTTTATTCTATGAGCCTTAATCTAATTCAGAACATGTGAAAGTCATGTGGGCCTGGCTGAATCACAAAAATATTAATGTATATATTAATAATGCCATTATGCCATACCAGAAAGGGATTATTTTAAATAAAAAGATAACTATACTATATATTTAAATACATTGTCTATATTTTCAAAATACTAACAAGTAAATTATAATGAAGACAACACACTTTGAAAAAAATATAGGGAATCAGACCAAAATGTAATAGATAGTTTTAGCAGACTCTTAATCTCGGGTGTGAGATTTGTCATGAATAATCATTTTCTGCTCTGTGTATATTTACTTTTGTACTCTGTGGTTATAAAGACATAACTGGAAAGTCTAGTTTTAGTCCAGATGGGTAAGGCCAAAAAGCAGGCTTTTATGGTGAATATGCTTTGTAATGTTTGAGAAACCAGTTGTAGAAATTCATCAGAATGTCACTTGGCAATTCTAACTTTAAATCACCATAAGCCCTAAAATCAATATATTATTCCATTTTATAAGAACTGTAGAAAAGTCTATGATTTTTATTTTAAAGAAAGCAACCTAAAGTAGGAGAAATTACAACATTCTTCACCAAATTATCAGTGTAGAGATTACATTTAAGGTAAAAGTTGTCCAGACTGGGAAAGCATTTAAGTTGACCATTTGATTATAATAAGAGCAGGAAAGGCTGTAGGGCCATGGCCTGAAAACTTACATTAGACTCGTTTGTATAATTAAATATATTTATGCATAAGCACATGCTCACAAAGTAACTACAAGCTGTGTATGGCTTCTGAATATTTTAATGGACATTAGCTTATTGTTTTCTCATTACTGTGTACATTTTATAGCACATGGAAAGAGTTGAGTTTCAAAATATCTTTTAAGCATAATTTTTGGGTGAATAACTTAGAAAGTGAGAAAATTATTATTACCAGAACAAATACTATAGAATTATATAGCTTCTGAAAATGATGAAGATTCTTTAATTTGTAGTATGGATTCTCATCTACTATTGAGTACTTTTAAGATGTATTTGATTTTACTCACTCTGGAGGCATGGCTTTCTCTAAGAAAGAGAAGAAGAGTAGAAGGGATCATAAGTTTCCTAATAGTAGCTGTCATTAGTGTAGCTGTCATCTGCTTTCTGGAAAGCAGAAGATGCTCAATAAGTGCTTATCCAAAGAAATGGTAAAAAGGAAAGTATAGTGTTTGTCTCCTTTTTTTGTTTTTTGACATTGAACTACCATAAGAAATATGTTTTACATGATGATCCAGGACACACAAACATATGCATGTAATTGTATATAATTGCATACAAGTGTCTAAAACAAATACTTAGCTTTATAAAGTATGATACATTCTATTCTTTCTTCTATTCCAGCCCATTAAAAAATGGTAGTCATATAATACTAAATAGATTTCTTAACTGTTTTAGTCTGTTTTCTTTTGCTATAATTGCTATAAAGTAACAGACTAGGTAATTTATAAAGAATAGAGATATATTTAGCTCATAGTTCTAGAGACTGGCAAGTCCAAGAACATGCATCCTCCAAAAGACTGTTGTTGTATGACCTTTGCTCTTGACCAGATTGCTTTTGCTTTAATTTCTACCTCTTGGTAGCCATTACTTTCATTGTGCTTTGTCTTCAGGGTAGTACTGGTAAAGCCATATTTTATCTCCTGTTATAGTTTTCTGAAGAAATGTTTCAGGAGTTTGATCCTACTTGTTTAGAATTTTCATTGAAAGCTCTGCTCTTGTCTGCAGCTGATCTGGGCACAACAATGGTTTTGGCACCCATCAAGTGGAAAGTTTGCTCAACTTTAATTTTTTAGTCAGATTTGTGTAAACTAAAGCAATCAAGATGTCTATAGTGTCAATTATATTGTTTCTGCTGTAAATTGTCAGCACTCTTCAATTAGGGTGTGGGCAAGATTAATTTTTTTCTCAAAAAAATTGATATGGGTGGTCTGCCATTGTTGGCTTCAGTTAATTTGGGTCAGTTAATTATACCCCAGAAATATGGGTCAGTTAATTTGTTTCAGTTTGTAAATTTGTTTTTACCTAGAGGAAAATCAAACAGTCTGGGGACTGGCATTTTCTGTCTCTATATTTAAAATATGAGCTAATAATTCCATTTCCACAATAATAAGAAATGCCTAGCACCTTTAAATCCTCAACTTAGGTAGGTATTTGTATTTCCTAGAATACATAGCCATGACCTAAATGAGAGAAATCTGCTGAACTTTGTATTAGACCAAACTTCAGGATAATCTGGAAACAGCAGGGGGCAAATGTTGGTGCATGAGTAATTTCACAAATAGTTCTGAGTAAATTGCAAGTGCATGCATGGATTTTGGGGATTTGGTACCTGGATATTTGTACCTCATCTCATTTTTGTTAGTGTAGAGGACCAAAATTAGATATAAAAGCAATGCCATTATTTAATTATTGATGAATTTATTTTTCATGCTTTTTGTTTCAAAAAAGTATTTAAGCTATCCTGATTTTTAAAATGTGTAAAAAGACTATGGAAAGCTAAGTTAGAAACACAACTATAAAAGCATATTTTGTATTTGAAATTAAATTTAAATTTGAGTTTCTTCAAAGACATAGCAAATAAGGAAAACCTGATCATATTTATGTCTTCAAAACAGAAAACTTTCTTCCTGTAATTAGTTCTAAAACTTCCCATTAGGGTCTTATGAAAAGCAAAGCAATAATGTATCTAATAGTAGTTTTATGTGTTATGTAAGTGTGTATTATTCATCATGAATAAATATAAATGTTCTTATAGTTATCCTTGATACAAGTCAAACTATTAAATCATAATTCCATGTAAGTATTTATATAGTAATTTAAATCATTACAGCTCTGGTGACTTGATATTGGGAAAGAGCTTAGTACACCTAAGAGAGGGGCTGGTCAGCCTTGCCATTAGATTATCTTTCTCATATATCACTTGTCTGAACTTAAGTTGGCAGGAGCTTGATTGCAGAAAATGGTTGTCATTTTGACATTTAGCTCTTTATTGTGCAAATAATCTGGTATTTCTATTGGAGTAAGATCCAGAGAGTTTATATTACAGAATTAAAGTTAGCAAAATCACTGGGAAATGTTTACAAAGGTAAGATAATCACAGATATATATCTGATTACCTGTTTGGAACACTTGCAGTAAAATTTCTTACTGTTTCTGAGGTAGTCAAAATAAAGAAGTATTTTATTTTGTTTTGTGAATGAAAAATTAGCCAATATATCAAGATTATATATCAATAAATATTAAGTTATATTTCAGTTAGTATGGAAAAACATCCTTCCTTTAAGCCGTTGTTACTATGACACTTAGATAATATAGTCTACAAAATGTTTCTAGGTTCAGCAACTTTGGACTTAAAATTTAATGCTCTTTCCCTACCATAGAGTTATAAAGATAGAAATTATGTCATTGTAAGAGTGGTTGATCATATAATACATGTCATGAGTTAAAAATGAACATTGACTTCTTTTATTATTGTGGTCTTTTGCCATATTAGAGACAAGAAATTAAGTGAATAAGCTTGTCTCCAAGTCTTCCCTGAGATTAATTTGAAATTTTACTGGAAATAGACTTAGAAAGATTGATAATACTCAAGAAAGGCTATGGAAACAAGCACATATATTACTTGAGAAACTATCAATTGGATACACTTACAAAGGTAATTTTAACACTCTATGTCAAAATATGCATACTCTATAAGAGCAATTCTTCTTATAGACATTTATCCTTGGGTAATAATTAAAGAAGTAAGCAAAGATAATTATGTAAGTATGTTCATTAATAACTTTATAATAGTTAAAAATTGGGAGTGATATATAAACTAATAACAGATTATTTGAATTGTGGTACATCCATATATTTGTAAAAAAATGATGATAGAGATAGTGACAATAAAATTTGCTACAAAACTGCATATAATGCAATTTTTTATGTTTAAATTATAATAAAATATGAAACTAATTTTGAATGATAGGATTATAGAAATTCTTGTATTTATATTTATACCTTAAGTAAATTTTGAAATAATGTTATTACTTTTACAATAAAAAGTTATAAAAGAATATTATTGTAATAATAATCTAGCAAGAATTTGATTTAATATTCCACATTTCTTTAAAGCAAGCCAAGACTATTTTTTTTCCACTTCTTTGTACTGAGTTTAAGGAATTTGAACAATTAGGGGCATTTTTGCTGCCTTGGTAATTTATGCAGGCACCTCACTTTTAAGCAATTATGGGATTATTTATTTGTTTACTTAATCAGCACTTATTATGTGCTTAATAGGACTTGAGAATACAAAGATAAATGAGACTTTTGGTCCCCAAGAACTAAAAGTTTTGTGAAGGATAGAGGAGATAATCATAAACATACAAAAATATATGTTAGTCTGTGCCAAAGTGTGAACACAGTGGTCCAAGGATGTAGAAGACTTAGCAGCTAACTTCTCTGGGATGCGTCGTACCTAGGAGGGATCACAGGGGACAAGTGACCAGGCATTGGAGTGATCTGGATCCCTGAATTACTTGGCTGGCTCTGGGCTAATTCAGAAAACTTTTCTATTTCTAACTCTTGTATTAAACACCACTATAATAATATCAATATACATTCTGCTCTTATTAGGTCAGTATTTGATCAATAAGAGTATTACAGTCATTTAGAACTACCATTCTGAGTGTTAGTTCTGTGTATTCTGTGTGAAAACGCAATCTGACTGAACTTTATAATTCTGAGAACTCCACAACTCCCATTGTTCTTTCTAAGAAAATTATTGTCAGTGCAATTTGATTCTCTGTGTCTCTCCATTGCTCATCTGTCCCCAATGGTTCAGGTTGGTTGCTGTCTCTATTAGTGTAATAAGATGATTAATTCAAAAGAGGCTTAAGCCTCTACTTAGAAAAGGCTAGATAAATGCTAAGTAGTGTGTTATTTAGGTGGATCAAAAGAGTACAGATCACTGGAATAGGGATGGCATATAAATTAAATCTCTGATGTAAGATTGCAAAATGGTAGGGAAACATTTTAAAATGTTTCTGTACATATGCCTTAGAATGATAATGTCTACATTTTACTATGGTTTTCTGTGGGTATATAATATACAAATAGATAATGACTGATTTAAAGAAACACTTTAAACTTTTTTTTTTTTCAATTCACAAGTTTGGGGTATTTGGCGATATGGCTGTTTCTTCTTTTTTTTTTTCTTTTTTTCCCTTGAAAGCCATCCATATTTTCTTTCCTACTGATTTCTTGCCTGATAAAATATAAGCTTAAAAATGTTGGTCTCATACAAGTAAAAGGTAGAACAGAAGTTCAAATTCATTTCTAAGGACACTTTCCAGGTGCACCACCATGTGAATTTATTTATTAAAACTAGTAATTAAAGTCTCTTCTAATTGTATTTTCCTTATTTTGAAAACTAAATGCAGTTTGCGCACTCATTGCTTGGAACCCACATCTTCTACTTCATGAAACAAAAGTGCGTGCTTGTGCTATTGAATACATGACTTGATTCCTGATCTCAATTAGCTCCCAAGACCCTCTAAAGTTAAAATCTTTATAGGTCACATTGTGATCTCTTAAAGCTGTATAGGTCACAAGCATACTTTTAACCAAAAATTCAAAATCACTTTGCAAATCATTGCTCTTTTTAAAGATCAGTATGCCAAAATTAGAAGTTTTGGTCTTCAAGATGAACCCAGAACATATCCATATGTGCATGAGGAAATTTAGGTTCATTAACTTGCTCAGACTATAAAGTAAAAGAGTCAGGATTTGAACCCAGATCAGAAGGTCCCAAAGCTATTTTACTTTCCATTAAAAATATTTCTCGATTTTTTGCCCCAAATCTCATAACTGTTTCTCTGTCCATTGTCATTTCATATCTCTCAAACACTTATAAATTGGGGGAATATGATAACTTTGTAACTCTTGGGCTACAGTCCACATATACACTTAATTAGCTTAGGAATAGACAATCCTGACTTTATGAGTGGGAGTTCTATAACTGAGCTGTATGTACTCATGGGGATGTTGGTTTAAAATTTGCATTCTGTCCCACCCCATGACAGTCTTTGCACTTCAAGGGTAGTAGTGTCATGGGAAGTTTACTGTGAACTGTGGAAAACTTACAGACTTAAAGAACAATTCAGTAATGCTAGAGAAAGAGAAATCTACTTTTTTCAAATTTTATTCTACGGAGAAATTAAAAGTTTTTGGAAAATTTATTTGAGGAATGGGATATATGAATGTTTTCACTGAAATTCATTATACCCATAGTGAAAACCTAGTTACATTTAGTTGAAGTGAGGTATAGATATTATGTAGTTGATATTGACACATGTATGCCATAATTTAACTAGAAGTCACTGTACTGTCAGAGTATGATTAGGGAAATTTCTTATTAATATTTGGTGATAAAGTGTTTCTTTGAGCCAATATTAAATATTAAACTATACATTGAGCGCAATGCCCATAATGCCCAAAGCACCTGTTTTGAACTGTGAACAATATCTTATGTGATACAGGATTGAAATCTCCTTGTTATAGAATATCAGTGCTACCCTTGGAAAATAGTAAGTAAGGAATGATAGTTCAGCATTTCTATCCTTCTGGATTTGATTCATCAAATGCTGTGTTGATGAATAATGCCCTGTCTGTAGGAGGGATAACTAACTCATGGAAAGGAAGCCATATGGATATGGATACTCTAGATTCTGAAGAGTTTAGGATGTGGCAGTCCCAATATGGAGCAAGCCAAGGTGCCACTTGTAGAGAGAGTGTCTCAGAGGAGGAGCAGATAATCATATTAATAGAAAAGAGAGAAACCGTATGGTAAATAGAATTTCCCAAATCATGATTTTACAGATAGATATGAGAAATCAGTTTATTGGTTCATTAGACAGAGACATCCTGAGTCCCTATGACATGCTAGGGATGGTGGGTGGGAGATTGGGTGGGTAGCGGTGCATGGAGATGAAAAGGTGCATCAGACTGGACAAAATCTGCTGGAACAGGTTGGGCATCTTACCTGGCCCAGGCAAGCAGATATTATCATATTGATGTCTGTACAATATTATAGCTAAACTAGAAATACAATCAAATGTTTTTTCCTGAGAATGAGGGATACTTTTGGTTCTCTATTTAAAAGTGTTTTTATCATTTAGTATGCCATTTATTTCATCTAAGTTTTTCCTCTGTGTTCTTAAATATCCAGCAATTTCAGTAGCATTCTAGCAGGACATCATTTAGAGTCAATAAAATGAAGGATTTTTAAGTAAATGTATTTTACAGATTAATATTTGAAACTGTGTTTCAAAAACTTCATTATCTTTTAATGAACCAAAAACATCGTTCATCGGAATTAAATATTCCATGTAAAGACATTTATTTCGGAAATTGTATGACTAAACTAATGGTAGGTTGAAGTTAAAAAGTGACTCCAAGAGAGTGAGAACGCCATGCTATTATTGTTATAACCCATACATTTTAGCAAATAACTAGGTAAGATTCCTTGGAATTTTTATTATATTTCTCTTCTTTCAATTTTAATGTGTGATCTAATTCGTCATTACAATACAAAGAAAGCCTGGAGGAAAAATGCATGGATGTGATTTCCTATCTGATCACTAGATGGCATCATGCTTCCCTTAGAATGAGCTGTTCAGGAATTTGCAAGTGCACTTCTCAGTATTTCACATAGAAGCCTGGAAGAAGATAAGACTATTGTATTTCTCACCAGGTTTTGATTTATTAAAGTCATCAAAGCAACAGTTATCATATGTTACTTTGCATTCAAAAAAGGAGTAATGATTAGGCTTGTAAATAATATTGAAACAATCATTACTTAGGACAAATGTGTGAAATATGCCTTTAGGAGGTAATTCAGAAGGTCTGTTTTACTTTCCAGAAACACATCAGTAACAAGGAAACACCTTGTACCTGCTTGGAAAACTGGGTTCTAGTCACTGAGCCAAGTCTTAAGAGAATGGAAACACTGGTGAATGTTGTAAAGTTTACCTAGTAATTTTCTGCAAACCAAGTAGAAGATAAATTGCATTCTGCTTAGTCTTAAGCAAATAGTTGGGCTGTTTACTGTCCCATCCAAAAAAACATTGCTAATCCCTAAAATCACAGGGATGTATATAGAGTGTCCATTAACCTTCCTGATCAAAGATTTTTACTTGTTAAGACTTCTTTGTAGGAGTATGATTCACGTTTATGAAATTGTACACTTTCAAAAAGTTGAGTTAAAAGTGACTCAAAGGACATCTTTTCAATGCCTTTATTTTATAGATGGAAGAAATACTGATGTAGCGACTTCATATAATTAAGACATTAGTGGACCAAAACAGAGTACATTTGTGGGATAGTTTCATGTTATGATTTCAAAGCTATTTGTCAATAAATGTGTAGGTTTAATGGTTGGATGGTTTGAGAAGATGAGGCATCATCAACTCAGAATGTTAAACATCCTTCCTTTTCTCTTCTGGCACTTGAAAAAATAATAATTTCATAAAACTTTAGAACTGGAAGAAATTTTAAAACATTATACGCATCCCTTTCATTTTATATATGTAGTGATTACATCCTAGAGAAATTAACTTATGATGTATTCTGGACTTTTTGTATTACATCATGTTGAAAAATTCCGTTTGTAGACTTAGAAAAAGAAAAATCTGCAGAAATAAAAATTACAAGATATTATGCAAAAAGAATTAGTGATGACACTGTTTCTCAAGTGGTAAATTTAATTGGGTGTTGTTATTTTAGAAATATATACATAAAACCGAGTATAATATAGCCAAATATTCAGAAATTTGAAGGAAGAAATATCACGTTATTATCAAATTTCAGAACTGGATTTTTCTTCTTTGGTTCATTGATTGCTTTGAATCTTTGTGTTGTGAGTGGTGTAAACTTTTCCCTTTCATTCCTTCCTCTAGGAGTGGCCCTGGGGAATCATTAGGTAAATGCTTGTTGGTTTTCCATAATAATTACCTCTGAGTTCTAATGGTTTCTGGTTTTGGCCCTTCTTTGCTTTCTCCAGCTTTAGGCAGCAGTTCAGAATGGCTTCCAGTTGCAAAAAGAAATATAAATCCAACTTACCATCTAGTCTCTGTGTGGTCTTGGCAAACTTTTTAGGCCTGGCTAGGCGTGCTGTTACTGGCAGAAATGAGGTTCTGCCTCAACTTGGGCTCCAGCCTTGCCTCTTAGCCTGAAGATGTTCCAAGATTTAGGGAGAGTCTGTGAGTATGAGAAACATCTTATCTCCAAGAGCGTGCTATAGAGATAGGAAGCAACACAGATCTTTAAAAAAGTCTTGAGTTTAGGAATAATATATTTGAATACAAAGTTTTTTAGAAATGAAAGTTTTAATCCTTTAAAAAAAAATCTGGGGCAAGGAATTCTAGAATTTGCTAAATATTCCACGGGTGAGTGCTTTTAATATGATTGATTTTTTAAATTTCAGTTTTATAAGAAAATAATGAAGCAATACTTGGTTTCTCTTTATTGTTTGGAAAGATAACTAACTATCATGGTTGTTGTCTTTATTAACCCCTATATACCATTTTGTATTTTCATTACCTACCATTCACTCCATAGTTATTTTTATAATTAGAAAGGAATCAAGCTAGCCAAATAAAAGTTATCCTTCCTTAACATTGACTACCACACTAGAAAAAATAATTTTTTTTCCCCTGAGGCCCTGGTGTTTTATTAAAACAAAACGATCCTTTCTAATTTGTTAGTTTTTTATTGTTTTCTGTGTGTGAGCTATATGCAATGCAATCCACGTTTTTAGAATTAAATTGTCAATAATAATTGTAACAATAAGAACATCAATTAGTAACATTTTCAGAAACCAACTGCAGGGTTTTGCTTCATGAGGCCTTGGACTCAAAACTATCCTGAGTTAAATACAACTCACATGGCAGTCAATATGTTAAAATAGAGAAGTTACTATTTTTTTTTCAAACGGCAATCTGCTGTCTGAGTTGCTGTTTAGATCAATGATAATTTCTTCCTTTGATCCCCCAATTCAAAGCAGATGGTGTTAGTTTTAACCAGATGGGAGCCTGATCTCAATTTATACATTGCCTCTTAGATTGATAACTGGACTGGTTAGACTTGAACCAGGGCAGAAATGCTAACAGCATTTAACTCTGCTTCAGTTGCCAGACTAAATAGCCAGAGCTGGTACCTCATTCTACTCTATCTGTGGAAACATTTTGTATAATAAAAATGTGTTTTGAAAGTGTGAGGGTATATGTTGAGTATATGCACTTTAAAATTCTCATTAAAATGATAATTAAATGTTCTGTTCCTGTTATAATGTTAAGCACAACTTTTACGGAAAACAGTATGAAGATTTCTTAAAGAACTAAAATTTGATCTACCATTTGATTCAGCAATCTAACTACTGGGTATCTACCCAAAGGAAAATAAGTTATATCAAAAAGATACTTGCACTTGTATGTTTATCACAGCACAATTCACAATAGCAAAGATACAGAATCAACTTAAGTGCCATCAACCAATGAGTGGATAAAGAAAATATGGTGCGTGTGTGTATATATATGTGTGTGTATACTCACACATGTACACACACATACATATACCATGGAATACTACTTGGCCATAAGGAAGAGTGAAATAATGTCTTTTGCAGCAACTTGGATGGAACTGGAGTCCACTATCCTAAGTAAAATAACTCAGGAATGGAAAAATCAAATACCGTTCTTACTTATAAGTGGGGGCTAAGCTATGGATACACATGGTTTTACAGAGTATAATGATAGACACTGGAGAGTCAAAAGGAAGGGGGATGGGGGGGAGGGATGAAAAATTACCTATGGGGTACACCGTGCACTATTTGGGTGATAGGTTCACTAAAAGCTCAGACTTTACCACTATACAATATATTCATATAACAAAACTCTACCTGTACCCTCTAAATCTATTGAAATGAAAAAATAAAATAATTATTTGTATCATGAGAAGAGATTAAATATGAGATAAGAGATTATCCATATCATATTTATAACCATATAGAATTATCCATATGATCACATTATAGCTAATGTCTTTCATACGCTAATTAAATGTGTCAAGGAGTTTGTGATCCTATTATGTCTTCCAAATACATAAGTATTTTCCAGAAGAGCCAGTGACCCTCAGCAGGCCCACTTTTAAGTGGGTGAACTCATTCTAAAAGAGAAGTCATAGTGTTGACCATAAAAGTGATGAAAACAAGTGGAATTCCAGGAGGATGCCTCATAAGCATACTGTGACTTTATGGCATTAAAGAAGTTGATCATAATAAGCTTTTCATTTTGCCTGGCATGTTAGTCTTTATGCTTGCTTTTACATATTCTTCTCACTTAAAATTTTTCTCATTTTTATTATTCTATGATAGAGATGACAAAAACAGGAAAATAGTATCCTCTTCCCCCAATTATAGAGGAATACTCAAATCTCATATAATTGACATATTTCCTCAATATCAGTAAATAGATATCAAAGAGACTTGAACTGCTATAACCATATAGTCTTAAGGATACATTTATTCTCAACACTTTAAGGATGAGTAGGATTTCCACAGAAGTAGAAACAACAAATATCCAGACAGAGGAAGGAACACTTGGCAAAGATAGGAAGTATGTTCCAATTTGGGGAAAATGCTAGTGGGCTAGTGAGCTCAAGTACGGGTGAAGAGAATTAGTAAGCAGACATTGATGGAATGTTGTAGGAAGAGCCATCTGGAATGGTTTCATGGGAGCATAGACTGGATGTGTAGTCTAAGAAATATTAAGACTGGTGAGTTAGACTGGGCAAGAGATAATGTGGAGTCAAGTTTGGTGACAATAGAAATAGACTTAGAGACAGATACTAGAGATATTTCAAAGATACTATACTATATTATATAAATTAATACAGTGGCCAAGAAAGAGGGAGACACCAAAGATTATTCTCAGGTTCAGGCCCGAATGGCTGGAAGAATGATGAATCAGAAACAGAAATAGGTAAATCACAACGAGATGCCAAATTGGGGAAGATGCTCAGTGCTATTTGTTGACTTTGAGGGTAAGTAGGCCAAGCAAGTTATGCCTAACATGGAAATGAAGTCAGGCTGAAGGTATGAATAAGAAAAAAATTCATATAATTGTGCTATTTGGTGCCCTTGACATGGCTGGGAGAAACTTTAGGAGAGAGAAGAGGGTTTACAGAAAAATCTTTAGAAGGGGAGCGGGAAGTAGATGCAAGGTCAGTGAAGGGAGCGTGAACCTAAGTAGGTGGAACAGTAGGAGGGGCCAGAATAATACAGTGTCCTGAGAGAGGACATAAGCAATATCCAGTATCTTTAAAGTCAGCTTGATTGATAAATTGCAGCACTGTTTTGAATCAAATAAGAGAAGAGGGATGAATTTAATGATTCCCATCTTTTCCAATGCTTCTCTTTTTATTAAACATACAGAGATGCAGACTTGATTTTAAATCAAATTCATAAATAATCTAAATGTAGCTGACACCAATGGTTGCTCTTCCAGAATCTATTCCTTCTTCTTCTTTGCCAAAGATACCAATTGTTTCTTTAGGTGTCACTCTCTTTAGGAAAGATCATCTTACCCCTAGCTCAGGGGTACATCGATATAGGCAATCAGGTTCATCTCATTTTCCTTAGTGATGAGCAAGTGACATAATTCTGAAAAATGAGCTGCAAGGTAAGTTTGCTGGAGGGCTTCTTAAGTAGAGGAGCTCAAGAGGAGCACCTGTCCTTCTGTGCTTTTGTCATTCCTGCAAATGATCTTATTGCTGTGGTAGCCACCATGGCTTCTTCTGCCAATTCCATCTTATTGTTGTGGAGCTGGCAAGAGGGCTCTGGCACGTCGAAGACGTGGAACAGAATGATAGGAAGGGCATGGTTCCTTGACATGAAAGTTATGTCCCTTTAAGTGAAACCTGCAGTCACTGACCTCTTTACATTTTGGTGGCTAAGATTTGATATTTCTTCATTTTTAAAGCCAGCAGAGTTATATTTTTCTATTACTTGAAGCCAAAAGCATGCCAACTGAAACAAGATATAAAGTTTTTATTTTAACTTTTTCTTTTGTTATTGTGAAATTTCTAAAAGCCTCAAAAAGAAGGCCCTAGAAGAGGGTTGGATCAAAGAACTAACATCTTTAGAACCATAATAAAAATTTCTGGCAGGGAAGATGAGTAAGCCTAGTGAAAATTCTCAGGCTAACTCTGACGATGTGGGTGTTCTGCTAAACAGGCTTCAGTAGGCCAATCAAATTTTTTGAATTGGACAGAAAGTAATATTCACACATATTGTCCATTTCATAGAATCACTCTGTTCTTGTTGTTTATTTTGACGTTTCCTAAGCTGTCACCTGACCCGACAGATACATTATGCATCTGCATAGCCCCTAGGCCCTGTCTTACGTGTGTTTATAACATGCAATGAAACCTAGCACCTGAAATCTGAAAGAGCGTGCTATCGTCCATCCTGCAGAAAAAGAGCTTGAATATTAATGAGAATACACAGACTTTACTCTGACTTCAGAGCTGGCCAGCAGCTTCTGCCATGCCCCTAACACAATCAAGCTAATCATAAGCCATCACTTTCATTCTTCTTGGAATCCAAACATCAGGAGTGTTGTGTGGGGGCAGATTCTTAAGGAATTGTGAAATCTATCATTGCTAGGACCTTTTACAATTCAGTTGCTTACTCTTTTAGAAATCTGCCATTCAGCAATCTTTTTCAGTACCAGTAAGCCATGCTGTGCATTCCTATGAATAAAATGCACAGCAACTGCATCCAAATGCAGTGACAGAACTTTTTGGCTTCTCCTTGGAATATTTTTTTTTTTAAAAAAAGACCTGCTTAGGCAGAGATCCTTTATTACTTGCTGAAAAATTCCAAAAGATTCAGGACTATGTTTAATAAATTATAAATAACTACATAGAATTTCATAGACTTTTTTTCTAAAATAATCTTTTTGGCAATTTTTTGTTCATTACTACTATTATTTTTACACAAAAGCCCATTAAATTATCTTCAGATACCAAGGAATGGTGAAAGAATTAGTCTCTTTTTGGCATTATTAGTAACTTAGGTCATAGTCTGTTTGGACTGCTATGAAACATCATAAACTGGGTAGCTTATAAACAATAGAAATGTACTTCTCATAGTTTTGGAGGCTGGACTGGGCAGTCCAGCATCAGGGTGCTACAGATTCAGTGTTTGGTGAGGGCAGCTTTCTGGTTCATTAATGATACCTACTTGCTGTGTCGTCACATGGCAGAAGGGACAAAGAAGCTCTGTGGGGCCTCTTTTATATATGCATTAATCCTGTTCATGAGGCTGGAAACCTAATGACCTAATCACCTCCCAAAGCTCCTACCTCCTAAATGACATCACATTGGGAATTAGGTGTCAACATATAAATTTGGGGAGGACACAAATACTCAGACCCTAGAAGGTCATTTCAGCTTATCTGCACTAAGTTTTGTTGCTATAATTGCATGCTTCTCAACACAGGCAATATGTAAACTAAACAATCACAGGGCTTTGATGGAAGGTCTGAGGAGGAATTCTGAATGTCATGTAGTTATAGTCTTTTTCATCAATTGCATTAGATTGCTTTTCGGATAGAAATTTTATGTTGGAAAAAATAAGAGGTTCGGTGACCTGAGGCAGAAAAAGTCTATTCACAGGAAAGTAAGATAATTACTCCATCAACCTGGAGTTGTTTGGAATGTCAGCATCAATAACAACAGTATTTAGAGCAGTGTAACCTTACTATAACAACTATACTAACATAAAGCAAAAAGTCTGTCCATTAGTGTTGGTGACAAGGTCATGGTTGTTTTAAACTTCGCTTGCCAAAATACCTGGGGGAAACGCAATGTGCATACTCCAGTTTCTACCCCGGTAAATTTGCTATTGCTGCTCAGGAGGACTCTAAGGAGACAACCAGTTTATATTTCCCTGGTGACATTTCAACTTTGTCATTTGCATGAACTATTTTGGTCAAATTTGAAGGGGACGTGTCACTATAGAGGGACAAGAGGTCCTGATAATGAAAAGAATAGTTATTTTATATTGGTATTTAGATGTGTGACTCCACAAACTTATGTTTTTCCTTGGGCATTAATAATATCCTTTTTGGAGATGGATGGCATTTTTAAAAGCTGTGTCCACAGAAAATTGGAATTATCTGAAGATAGTGATAATGAGGATAGTAGATTCATTATAGTCTGGCAAACAGAACTTCCATTCCCACTTAAGAAGCTGGATTTCTCTTAAGCATAAAAAGATTAGATTTAGCAACCTTATTTATAGGTATTATTTTTCTTTTACATGTTTCCTCTCTATCCTTAACTATTTTCTGAGGCTTAGGTACTGAATTCCCTGCCCATAATTTTCAAACTTTATTAAAACCTCTTTTTATACACAAAATCTTACACAAAACTCCAATATACAAAACAGATAAAACAGAACTGTTATGGTTGGGCTAGGGCAGGAATGAGTCTGAAGATTTTCCTATTCATCTTTCTTTTTGCTTCTTATTCCCGCTGATGGGTCTCTCTTGAGTCTGAGCTCCACTGAGCAGTGTCTCCTGTATGCCAGACTCCTTCTCCCTTGTCTGTCTCTCTCTTCACATTTAGTCAATCCCTCGTTCTTTTAACTCAAGAATATGCAGTACATCTCTCTCATCTTCTCTATTTCTATCATCTTCATTCAGACCCTCATTTTTTTTCTCATCGGGACTCTTTCTGCAGGCCCCTCACTGATTTTCTGATTCCAATTCATTTGTTAATAGTTTCTAAACTTTTTGATCTCATATATCATCAGCAAAGAATAAAGAAGATTGAACATGAATTACTAAATATGTTTTTAGGTAGATATGTATTTATATGTTATATACAGGTACTGATGCATAAATTACCAAATATCAAATTTAAATAGGAATGTATTATACATGTGTATATATGTGTTTGTATATACATACACACACTTTTATATTTTCTTTTAATACCTGATGGATGGCTTTGATCACTCTCTAGGATGTGCCAACCCCATTTTGGAGACGATTTCTCAATGCCTGTCAGAGAAATAGTTCTAAAATGAAACTATATACTTAAAGTCTCTCAGTAGATCTCAGGGATTATTAGATAAAATCTAAATTTTTAACTCTGAAGACAAGTGATTCATGAATCAACTGTTGACTACTTCTCAAACCTAAAATGAAATAATATGTGTGAAAGTTCTTATTAAATGATTTATACTTGTCAAAATATTATATGATTTGTATTTGTCAAAATAAATATATTCATATACAGCACCTTGATCAGTCAAATCTAGTTGTATTGTAGGCTCAAGGTGACTGACAATGACAGCTAGAATACTTGAGATACCTCACTCTCACCACAAAACCTCAATAAATAAAGATTATTAATCTTTCTGTGGGAGAGAGTGAAGGGATAAGAATGAGTATGTGAGATTCTATAGCACTGATATACATTAGTCTTTGGAAACTTAGTAAGCACAAAAGAATAAAATGTTGGTATTAGCATCAGAATTTTCATTGGCTCTATAAATTTCTTGTCAACATGATGACTGTTCTTAAAGTACATCAGAGTGAAAGAAATGCTCTCACTAAAAATAGGCAAATATTGCTTACATTGGCTTCAGTTTTAAAGCAAACTTCTACATTCTCTTTAGAATGTGAAGGAGGTTGAAAAAGGAGTCACTACCTACATATATTTTGAGATGAGACTAGGGTAAGAAAATTAGCAGAGCTGAATGTTTA
Source organism: Cheirogaleus medius (assembly GCA_008086735.1). Taxonomy (NCBI): domain Eukaryota; kingdom Metazoa; phylum Chordata; class Mammalia; order Primates; family Cheirogaleidae; genus Cheirogaleus; species Cheirogaleus medius. The sequence goes on along the minus strand of VBSM01002608.1, from coordinate 9,617,122 downwards.
CATTATCCTGCTAACCTTTGTTAGGCCCTTCAGGCTTGACATAGTTCAAATTTCTGCTGTATATTTTGATACTGTGTCTCCATAGCAGTTGCTCAGGAATATGTTGCCAATAATGATACTGAAAATGCAATGAATTTATAAATAGATCCTCCTGCTGCATAGATGCTATGATTTAGGAAATTATATGAGGTTTTGTGGGAGGTTTTGTGTGAATGTAAGATAAAATAGTTCATTTGCTCAGAAAAATATAAAATAGTTAGGAATATCACAGTATAACCAAGCAAGTATCAGACAGATTAAATAAAATGATTATTTAATATTTGTTTCATATGGCAAGGAAAGGACCTAAAATTGGTTTTCTATTTGAAAAATATCAGTGGAAATAAGCAAAGTTGGATAATTTCCAAATCTTATTTTCTATATAAGTGATTAAGAAATAAATAACTATTATACAATATTAGGAAGACAAATAGCAAAGTTTATTATGAAGCATGGGTTCATATTAAATACTTTCCTTAAACATGGGGTAAACTAGGGTTAATATTTTCCAACTTAAAATTTAATCATTCATTTAAAAATCCTAGAATTCTGTTTGTACATACATCTCCCTCTTTATAAAAGGGTTCAAATACAATTAGAAATATCTGTAATTTATAAGCTATTTTGAAAGGAAGAAAATTAGTAATAAATAGCAGAGGTTATCTTTCTGGAATCTAGGAATCTCCCTCACCCTGATCTGCCCATCATCAATATTTATCCCATTGTTTGATATGTGAAGTATTATACAATTAAAATATAAAATAATGAAGATGTAATTATACAAGTTCTTTTCACTGAGGGTGATTTGCCCAGTTTCTTAGAAGCAATTGAAAGGAGAGGCTAAAGGTATTTTCTTAAAAGAATACTTTTCTTTCCTTGGAATTTATGTAATTATTTTAGGAGTGGCAGCTTTTGTGCGCCAGTACTATTTAATTCTCATAATGTTTCATTTTAAACCTTGCTTTAAAGTAAACTTTATGAGTAATGCAATTATATATGTGAGAAACTGAAACTAAAAACATTCCAATGTTTTTGACAAATAACAGATATTCAGGGTCAGTGCAAATAAGGCTACAGACAATCACGCCATCTGCTCTTTTGTTGGCAAAAACGAGGCCCAGATGTTGTAGTATACCTTGTTCTTTCTCCTGAATTGGCCACTGACAAAGTTTTCAAAGAGAAGTCTGAATTCCTCAGAATTTACCCTGAGATCATGTAAGAGTTCCTTTCCAGCCAAAGCGTTTTCTTGTTTTCCTGTCAATTCAATAGGTTGGACCATTAGATTCATTCGAAGAAGGTGGAGGAAATGGCTCAACTGTGCACAGGGTACAGGGGGCTGGGGCTCTGACCAGTGAACTGGGGCAGAGGGAAAAAAGCAAGAGGCTGGGGGAAGCACACAATGCTCATAAAGTCTTTGCTCTTACATGATGACCTGTCACCTCCACTCACATTCCATTGGCCCAACCAACTTTGTGGCTAACCAGACAATGGAGCTGAGCAATATATCCCTCCTACCACAGGACCTAGAAATTCATATGGCAAATCTTCTCATAGAGGAAAGAGTGAATTGTTGAGAACAATAGTGCAATCTACCATACCATATGATATTCATAATTTTAGCAACCCCAAGCAGACAGAAAGTGCAAAATGCCTACCCCTAGCTACAGCTTTGTCCTGAGCTACCATGTGCATTTGTATCGTCTTTCCCATATGAAATGAATCATTCTCAGTTCATTTTAACCCGATTTTTACAAACCTGTAATGAAGGCAAGAGAGATGCAGTGGGCCAGGAAGAAGTGAGAATGTTGCCCTATGTGTGATTTATTCTAGACTCTCTCTAGATTCTCTTTCATTCTTGGGTATCTTGATATGGAAAATTAATAGGATCACATGGTAAATTCCTTATGCACAAGTCTATTTACCTAATTTTAGCCCAGGGAATACACATCAATTACTGGCAACCTAACCATGCAATAAAGAAGGGAATCTGAGTGTTGTTTATGCAAACATCTAGTCATGTATATTACTTTATAAGCAGACAAAATGTCAGGCTTATGGGTTGGACGTGTCAACATGCTGCTCACTTCACCTGTCGTTCATTTTTGTCATGTCAATTATCATTCTAATGACACAGCCCCGTTGTGTGCATTCTGTGCCTTGTGTGGCCTCTCAACTTAGAGCATGTAATGGAGTTTTGAAATATTATTTGATAATTTGCCCTCTTCAGAAAATAATACAAAGGGAAAGTTAATTAATTTGAGTAAAATTCATTTTATTTGTTGATTTTTAAATATTATTTATATTGTGAGAAATTTAAAAATTTAAATATGTTTATTCAAACATCATGAAAGTAAAACATGCTAAATCTTCAGGAGGATCATTGCAGGAGCTAAATGACAACAAAAAAGGCAATACTATTGCTGTTAAATACAATTTTGGAAAACCGCTCCTAGGGTTACAGCTCTATCAGTGAAATTACCCTTTCTCCTGTATTCTTTCAGCATTAGCCATAAAGCAGACTGGCCAGTAGGGGTTACTCTAGGCATTGTGATCTCAGAGTGGTGAATTAGAGTTTGAAGAAATAATGAACAGTATCCTTTTAAAATATCTACCATCACTGTGAATTTAGGCACAATACCCAGAATTCGGAATTTGTGATAACTTACGTTAAGCACTGTTTCAACAGCTTTTATCATATTCATATGACCATCAGACATATTTTTAGTAATTATTTTACTTAGCCCTGCTGATTGTCCTTCATTAAATATAAGCTACATGTCAAATTGTAAAGTATTCTTATAGTCCAATTTAGCATCCTTTTTCCTGGGTGATATTCTCAATGCCTGAGGTTTGAATTCTAAACATCCTTGAATCAGGAGTTCAAAACCAGCCTCAGCAAGAGTGAGATCCCGTCTCTACTATAAATAGAAAGAAATTAATTGGCCAACTAAAAATATATAGAAAAAATTAGCCGGGCATGGTGGCGCATGCCTGTAGTCCTAGCTACTCTGGAGGCTGAGGCAGAAGGATTGCCTGAGCCCAGGAGTTTGAGGTTGCTGTGAGCTAGGCTGACGCCACGGCACTCTAGCCCGGGCAACAAAGTAAGACTCTGCCTCAAAAAATAAATAAATAAATAAACATCCTTGAAAACAAGGCCTAATATGAATGCAGGCAGAACTAATTCTCAAAAAGGCATAAATATGACCACATTCAGTTACCCTAAAGTTACGGCTCTCTTGCCAGGTGGCACTTCAATTTTAGAAAATAAATTAATTTTGAAAAAAAAGACACTAGAGGAAAAAAAGGAGGAAAAAATAATTAAGTCTCATGGTCATTTGTCCTTAGAGAGAGAAGATAAATGAAAGTATGTGTTTAAATGCAATGTCCATGGAAACAAAATAAAACAAAACTTTAAAAAGATAAGCTTTTTGTCTAAAGCCCAAACTGGTACAAATGAGCTCTGTTTACCAAACATTGCACAGAAAGGTTTCATTAGAATAAAATACTATCACCTCCAGAAGAAATATGTATTACCAAAGAGTTGAAATGCAAAAGGTATTAATTCAATGTTTCTTTTAAAAAAATATATCAAGTTTGTTACGGGAGACTTGTCAGAGAGCAGGAGTCTTCTAACTGCTGGCATCTTGATGCACACGGAGCTCAAGAAGACATAGGGTGGTTCAGATCCTTCTGTGTACTGCAGCAGAAGGCTGGCCCTTTGATGGGTGAAAAAGGGAATTTTATAATAAATTACATATTAAAATATGGTTAAAATTCCTTATGCAGTTTGGTATAGATGTTAGTGTAGCTGAACACTGTCAGAAAAGGACACAGCTTGAGCAACGTACTACGTAAAAACAGCATTTTTGCATAGACTGCCCTTAAGGCTCCTCACCTAGTGAGACTCTTAATTTCTTCTCTCACAGCATAATTACTGGAGAGGCTTGGAGGCCACACTTTAAAAAGAGAAGCACTTCTCAGTTGTGGTTTTGGTTTTCGTCACAGTTTTCCCCATTCAGCTAGTTTGCAGTAGAAACCAAAATGCAATTAGTCACTTCTCTTTACTAACACTCTGTCCTGAAGTGCTTAGTTTTAGAAGTCTTTTCTGCCTGTTTACTTCACTTCTTCTGTGACAAAATATTTTTAGGGCTTTTTTCCCCTTCTGTTCAAAGTTCTCCTCTTCTAGTTCTTGGAAAGAAAGATTAAGACATTGCTTACCCTGTGTTTGCCAATGGGGAACCAGTAAGTTTGTTTATCCACCTAAATGACTCACTCTAAGCATTTTCTTCCATCAAGCATGTGTTAGAAATCAACAACAGTTGCTTTTATTTACTGATTAACCACGTCCCTTCCCAGGATAGAGATCTCCCTTGAGGGTGAATATCTCCTTGACTGCATAGCTTTTGATTATACCTAAAAGCTTGACCTTGAAAAATTTAAGTTGCATCAGACTTTTCTTAAAACGTACACACACATTTTAAAAAAAGATCTCAACCAGGTTTTTAAATCATGTAGTAAAGGAATATCTTTGGCATTGGTGCTTTATAATTATTGAACACCAGAGTCATCTGGGCAGGATCAAACACCAAATGCCCCTTTTAAAAATCTAGCTTTCCATTTTGGGCACTTAGGAAGATGGAATACAGTATCCAGATGTAGGGATTTGAATTCAACAACCCAGGACCAATACTTTCTAGGTGTGAGACTTTGGTAAATAATATGATCTTCCAGTCTTTTTCTTTTAATCTATAAGGTACAGAAAAAATATCACTCTCATACAATTTTTTTAAGGATTAAATAAGATGAGCTATTTAAAAATTGGTTATCTTTACACCTGGCATAAACAGTTAAGTGGTATTTATAATTATTCTTTTTATATGTTGATTTCAATTCAATAAACATTTATTAAGCTTCACACTAAAGGCAATCTAGCAAAGAATAATTTCAATTTTCCCCTAAACTAGCTTGTAAGGTTACATAGGCAGTTTAAAGTAAATATGAGTTTTTATATAATAAAGAAATTCAAATATTTCCATATATGTGATGATAAAGGTTGTATTAATTTGTAAAGAAGAGTAACATAAAACGTAGATTGAATTTGAATTACTAAATATGAAATAGTGTTTATACAATAAAAATGTGATTCAGAAAAAGCCTTATTATAACATGCAAAATGTATTAGCCAGCAGTCTTTGGCTTGGAGATTTATGTATCTTTATTTTATAAGCTGACTTTATTTTATAAGTTGACTGTTGTGAGCTAACTAATAACATAGGGGTGAGCCAGTTTGAAGAAGAATGGTGATTTTATTGAATGTTCTGCATACATTTGAATATCAATAGGTTACCAACACTTCCTCATTAAGATAAACTATATAGATTGTATATGTGTTTTGTATATGTGGTATAGATATAAATGTTTAGATACTATATATGAATGGTATAATTACTATAAGCTTATAGGGAAACATGTAGAGCTCTTGTTATTTTTTAGGAAGTAAAAGATTAAATTTATTTTTCATAAGAAATATAATCTAAAACTTTCATTTGTTCAATGATTTAGATTCATTTGAGCTCTGATGATTCAGAGAATACAATACAAGCACATCCTTAATTTATTGGTGATGAAAGTCCACTCATTGGCAAGACGGGAAAAATCACAAGTCCTATGTGGAGTTGTTTGATTCCCCGGAGTTGCAATGGTGCTGACAAGTATGCCAAATTACACTTTCTGAGACACTCTTCAATTTTATCAATTATAATAGCAAAGAATTATGATTATTCATAACACAGCAAATGGTCATATTCCTTATAGAGGCACCACTTCTAAGCAGTCTTTTTAAAATTTTTTTCTGATTCATCCTTTCAATCTCTCAAAAAAAACTTGTGTTGCACTTACATTTTAAGTATATATTTTGTGGGGATAAAAATAATCATAATAGTAGTAATTGCTACCGTTTATTGAATTCTTTCTATGTGCCTAGTATTTTATGTGGAGTATTTGATCTTAGATTTTAGTGCAACTGTAAAAGGTAGATTCTATTATTGTCATAATAAGGACGCTGAGGTTTAGAAGTTTAAAAAAACATCATCAAGTTCTCACAACTAGCAGTGGTAATATGGCTAAGGATTTAGGAAGGCCCAAATCCTTTCCTGCTGTGTCCTACCCCTGGCTTAGATTTGAGGAAGGGATGTGTGCTTTCCCCCACACCCAGGTCCGTTATCTTTGGCTCTAACTGCTTTCTGATCAGCCACAGATTGCACGTATGTGTGAGGTATGGATGTGGACTTGAGGTCTGCATGCGGTGTGTGTATGAGGGCTGTCCAGAAAGTATCCAGCCATGTACTGTGAAAAATAGAGACATTTATTGAAAAAGATACAAGAAACATTGTACATAGGACAATGATGCCTCAGTTCCCTTCAGAGTAGGCACGTTGGAACCTCGCACAGTTCTCCCCGTATCTCTTAGCCTAACCTGTACACATTCAACATTCTCGGGTGTTCTGCTTGTTGCAGGCCTTCCAGAACATGGATCACTTTCAACAGATTCTCGACCATCTTTGAAGCATTTGTGCCACACTTTTATTTGCACTGCACTCATTGCGTCATCCCAAAAGCCTTCTGAATCATCTGAATAGTTTCTGCAGAGGCATGTTCAAGCTTAACACAAAATTCGATGCAGCTCAGTCATTTTTGAATGCAACGGCCACATGGTGCACATGCTCACTCAAGGCATCTGCCACCCCACTGACGAGTACAGTGAAGTAGTCATTGTTCACACATGTGCATTCCAGTCCACACACCTTTCCTGCCAGGTTACATCCATGTTGCACAAACCATTCTCATTATATTAACATTAACAATGGCTGGATACTTTCCAGACTGACCTCAGGTATATGAATGTCATGTGCATGAGATTTTGTGTGAGTGTAGTGTGTGTTTCTGTGGTGTGCTTATGTGGGAGCAGTGTGAAGTGTGTACATCTGTGTCTGTGGTATGTGGAAATGTGTGCGTGTGCTGTTTATGCATGTGCGTGAATTGAGTATGTGATTTGAGTACTGTGTGTGCTGTGTGGGCAGGGAGGGAGAAGTAGAAAAGAAAGTTGAGAGTAGAGATTGGACAAATGACCGTAGCTGCACGCTCTCCTTTCACTAGAACAGTTACAGCTAGAAGTTCTCTAGACTTGAACTTTGGAGTCTGGAGTGAAGTCCTAGCCAGCACTGTAACTATCTGTAATATTTGGAAGCAGCTTAGCCTATTCGAATCTTAGTTTTCTCATTTCTAGAAGAAGAGAAATGTTAACTGAAATGCTGTAAGGGCTAAATGAACATTGTTCAAGTTGGAGTTACTGATAAACTGTAAAATATTACATAGATATAAAATATTGTATACTTTTTATTAGTTGTAGCATTATTTTTCCAATATCACATTTTATATTGAAATTCCAGAACAACAAAATAACCTGTAGTGTTTTATGGTGAGAAACCTATCATTAAGTGGTTCTACCTTTTAAAGTTAATTTTCATTGACAATATATGGTATGTCATATCAAGAAGAAAGACTTACACTGTCTAGGGAATGTCTTTGGCATATCAAGCTTTTACAGTGCTAATTCATGGAAGAACCAAGGGCATTTTAGCTAGGAGCTTTGGTCTAAGATGTGAGAGGGAAGAAAACTCAACGATATTAAAAGAACTCGGCATTGATTTTTTTCCAGATAATTATTTTTACACATATGGCAATGGATGAAAAAGATATAGAATCTTGCATTTCCTCAAATGGTTCAACACAGTCACCATGCGACCCAGAAATTCCACTTCTAGGTATATACCCAAGAGAACTGAAAACATACGCCCTCAAAAAAACATGTACACAAATGTTCACAGCAGCATTATTTATAACAGCCAAAAGGTGAAAACAATCCAAATGTCCATCAGCTGATGAACAGATAAACAAATGTGGTATATTCATACAATGGAATATTATTCAACAATGAAAAAGAGTTCAGTATTAGTACATGCTATTATGAAGATGAAACTTCACAACATTATGCTAAGGAAAATAACCCAGAATGACCCATCACATGATTCCATTAATATTTAATATCCCAAATAGACAAATCTATAGAGACACAAAGTAGAATTAGTGGTTGCCTAGGGCTGGGGGTGGGGCTGGGGGATTGGAGGTTGATGGCTAAGGGGTGTGAGAATTCTTTCTGGGGTAATGAAAATGTTCTAAATTGTGGTAACGAATGCACAACTCCGTGAATATTCTCATGTCATTAACTTTTTTTTGTATGCTTTCAATGGGTAGATTGTGTGGTATTTGAATTATATCTCCATAAAGCTGTTAAAACAAGATATAGAACAATTTTACTAAATCGTGACCCCTGCCCATGTGTTGAACCAATACTTCTGGGGAGAATAAATCATGACCTTCCTGATACAAATCAACACACAGAGACAGAATAGGAGGCAATTATACCAGTGAAGTACCTCAACCCACAAAATCTGCCTGTAAACTGATACTTTTGTCCAGGGAGAATTACCAGGGCCAGGGAATAGATGAGCAACCCTCAACTCTTTAACATATGGCATTCTAGTCTGGAGCCAGCAGGCACTGAAAAAGGCTGGGTGATAACAGTCATTGTCTTTTCTTCTTCCCTCCTCTGTCCCCTCCCCTCCCCATTTTCTTCTACCCTCCTCTTCCTCCTTCTTCTTCTCCTTCTCCCACTTTTCACTCCCCTCTACTTTTACCCCCATAATTAGAAATTGTAATGAATTAATTTAGAAATATAGCTAAGTATACATTGGAAGTAACTATTTTGCTTTCATTATCTTAAAGTATTTTCTGAGACATGCCTAGGAAAGTGCAGAATTGGGGCAAATCCTCTGTGCCCTTATTGCTAATAGGAAGAACTTTTATGTTTGAATCCCCTCCTTCGTTTTTGTTTCTTTGACTTGTCCCTGTGTCTCCAGTCTCACTGAGTAGTATGCCTGGCTTATTGTCTTATTTTTACCCCACTCCACCCACCTCCACATACAAATATCACATTCATCGTGGTAGTTTCAGATGATCTTTCAGAGATGTACACCCCTATTACACTCTCACTTATAATTACTGCCTTTAAAAACATTTTTTTTTGCTTAACATTTAATTGAAGGAGAGCTAATGCTAGTTCAATATGCAGTTATGTGAACCTAACCAATAGAGGTATTTTACAAGTTTCAGTTTTGAAATATTGGATATCTTTCAGTTTAAAAAATTAGTATTTCTCTAAAGTGTCTTTTTTGCATTGAAATTTTTCTGGAATGTGACACTTCAATTCTAATTACTATTATTAAATATCAATGACTTTGTTTTGAATAACCAAATAGATAAGCAGTGTTTATGTACTGTGCAATACTACCGAAGATACTTACTTGGCATGGAGAGAATCATTGGCTTACCAAATAAAAGAATTCAGCATCTCTTGTCAATCCTACATTAACTGCATTTATATTTCTGACAGTTTCCATGATGGAATTAATAAAAAAAGAACATGCAATCAGATCTGAATTTCTGTATTGAAATATGTGTTTCCTGAGCTCCAATTAATAGAAGTATTGAGATTTGGGGAATGGTTGAAAAGACAAGGTTTTATAATTGCTCTTTTGGGGAAAAGAATGGATAAACAACAAAGTCTTGAGATCTCTACTGTCAAATACATGAACATAAAGAAATTAAAAAGGCCATAGTGAAATGCACACCTCAATTATATTAACATTGGTATCTATGTTTATCACTACATATCCCGAGCACATGACACAAACATATTGTGGAAGCAAATAATCTGGGCTGGTCTGTGTGAATGCTTATAAGGCATATCAGTAGAGGTAGATGTACATAAGGGAAAATATGGAGAATTAATTTTTCTAAGATTCATTTTTCCAATGGCTTAACTTAAGTAATAAACTCTGATAAAGAATGAATGGCCAGAGACAGGGACTAATGCTGTATGCTCAGTGTTTTCATATGATTGGTTCCCATATTAGATTTCCAGAGAAACAGACTTCAAGGAAGAAATCAGGTAGCAAGAGGCTTATTATAGATTGTTCTTGGGATTACCATCTATGGAGGGGAGGGAAGAGAGCAAAATCAGGATACAACGGAGAAGAAGTTGGTCTGCAATGCAGTCTGGAGGAAGGCCTCAGCAGACCCAATAGGGAGTTATGAAGCTGGGATGCCCTTCAGAGTTGTTAACTATTAATAGATATTAATATTAGATGCTCAGACAAGGTGGCGCTCTTTAGCTGAGGCAATTTGCAGGGGGCTGACAGCTCAGAGCACTTCCCAAACCCAGGAAAATAAGTCATTCTTGAAGCTACATCGTCACAGAATTCACTACAAATGGTGCTGTATTTTGGAACCAGCAGGCATTGAGAAATGCCATGTGGATAGATTCTTTGCTTCTTGTATTCCCTTTTTGTCTCTTTCTTTCTCTCCCTCAACCCAGTGCTTTTCCAAAACTACTGTGAAGAACTAAACTGTTAGTTATCATGAAGAAGGAAAGAAAATTATCATTTTCATAAAATCCAACTGTTCTTTTAATGTTAAGATATGGATTAATTATTATTATACTCAACAATCATAATTGTTTTCCATGGAAAAGCTGGTTTCATATATCTGATGACCCAAGTTCTCCCTGTGGCAGTCCCTGTCTATGCGATATTAGCATCCTGACAGCCAGATAGAATGTCAGAAGGAAGGTCCAGATGAAATTATTTTTTCGTTTGTATTAAAGAAAAGAAAAAACATAAAGAATGTATATTGAGCTCTCACTAAATGTGACATCAAAGATCTTTCTTATCTGTGTGAGTTGATAAAAAATGAAAAAAGTACATTGATTTGAAAAGTTTAGCTCTCATTTAACCACTTTTTTTCATAAAATAAAAAGTTATTAACCAATGTATAATAATAGCATTTTATAAAAACTAAAGCATGTTCATTTGGGATGGGCTGTTGTTTGGTGGGCTGTTTGTTCACTTTCTTTTTCTTTAAGCTATTGCATGGCTTTTGAAGCATCCACAAAACATCAAATTGTGGCGAAGCTAGGACATGGATATATGAGATTGACATTTCAAACTGTCAACAGAATGGCCTTGTTTATTAAGTGCTAATTTTTTATCAAGGCATTACAATAAAACGAATTGTACCATTAAACATAGTATAGAAACTACTAACCAGAAATCTTCTTCTGTATTTAAAGTTGTTTACACACACACACATATATTCAAGACACTTAAAAGTGTCAGCGAAATGGCACCTAAGAATGGATGTTAACCAAAGGCTGCTGAGACTTTTAAGATTTCTGTGATTTTTTCAGACTGCTCCTCAGTCAATTCAGGCTAGTTGTCGTTCCTGGCTGTACAACACAGTGTGGATTCAGCCCTTGCAGACACACAGAGATAAAACTCAAGACACTGATTTCTGCATCTTCAGCCTCCTTATTTCATTAACTATTAAAATTAATTCCCTCTAGAGATAATTTGCATCAATCAACAGAATAGGGGAATTAGAAGAGCTTCTGAGGCTTTTCTCTGACTAAAATAGCAATTCTTTTATTGACTACCATAAATGTTAGATTGACTAAAAGGAAAAGTGTTTTAAATTGAACCACCACCCTAATTCATTCATCTTATTTCTGAAAATGTGTGGGTAGAAATTAATCATATTGCCGGATTTAATTTGACAAGCAGGGGAGGGAAATACTGGATTTTTTTTTCCTCTTTGAAATTACATGTTGTTTGCAATGTTAGCTTGACTGTGTTTTTCATGTGAAACTTTCTGTACATTGAAAACAAATTCAAAATAAGAAATTTCTGTTTTCAGTTTAGACTTTAAAGATTGATGCTCTTCTTTTCTTGAAATTGTAGGTGAAAGTCTAAATAGTTCTTAAAAAGAAACTCTTAAATTATCAACATTTTATAATCTAATGGCTAATTTTTAGTTTCCAGTGTGCAGATTTTAAAAGATCATTTTTAATTTACACACCGGGGCCTCATGAAGGTATTATTCCTGTTTCAGGATTAGGTCTATGCATCCTTGTCTTTTGGTTTCCTATCTCAATTCTACAATCTCCTATCTGGCTATTACTCTCTCTAAGCATTTCAAAATCCTGCCTCCCAAGATAATCTGTCTGGATTTTCTCATCTTCCAACTTTTCATTGCTCATTATTCCAATTCCTTCTGGGGCTCCCCACTGCTTTCCTAACCAGTTTCACTACTTATCCTTATCTTGAAGGGCATTCGCCACTCTGACCCTGCTTATCACCTCGATTCCCCCCTCTGCTCACACTTCTACATGCAGGAACACTTCCAAAGTATGGAAATGCTTTGGATTTATATGGTGCTGTGGACTTGAAGAGCTTTACTCTCTTCCTCATGTCTTCCCAGAGAAGAAAGTAGTAATAATTGGACTGTGGTTCAAAATTCACGAAGGCAACTCTCACTAAAATCCGTGTTTTGTGTACAACTTAGTCTACAGTGACCTTTCTGTTTCCTCACCTCATATTTAAGTGTTCACTTATAATCATTTAAGGGTGTTATTTAGGCAGATGTCCTGTTATTGGGTTGTGTCCTCTTTAGTAGGAAGCGGTTGTTCTTAATAAGTCATAGAATCATAGAATTCAAGTACTGACAGGGATTTCCTATATATAAGAATCCAGCTTCCCCCTCAGTGTAGAAATCTGAGAATATTTTTGATGTTTAAAATTGCCTTTTTGGGAGAGAGCATCAACTCATAAGACAAGCTCTTTCCTTGTTGCCTAGGACTCATTTTTAGAAAAGTATTCTTTGTGCTGAATTCTGTTTCCCTGCCACTTCCTCCTCTTGGCATAAGGCATGTCTCTGGAAAGATACAAAATAATGCTAATAATCTCTCTTTGGTTTGATAATACAACTGAACACAGCCATAATTTTCTTCCTCCATTAAACTTTTCTATTTGGGGTTAGATGCCTAAATTGCTTCAATAATTCCTCTTGTAGCAGAGTTTCTGAAAATGTTCATATTCTTGTTGCTCCTCTGATATAATAACTTGATCAGCAGACTTCACAAGAAGGCTTGCTGTCAGTGTGGCCCAAGTGCTGCCTATCAGTTACCATGTTTAGTCAGTAATAGTTTTTGTAACCTTAAATTAATAATCACCCTCTCTATCCTTTAATGATTGCAAAAGCTCAGACTGAAATGTTTTGGTCATGAAAATATCCATAGGCTCAAAGACAATTTAAAATTGTTGTGTAAAGGAAATGTGTAACCATATTTAAGCTTTGGTTTTTAGTCTGGTATTTTTGAAGAACTGTTGAGATGTCACTGAACAGTATTTTTAGAATTTTCACATTGCTCACACATGAGCACTTTGGGAATTGTTCAGTGAATATGTCTCCTGAGCACTTTGTTCCTTGAAATCATCAAAGCCTTCTTGGAATATTTTTTTTCTCCCTATCTTGTGATGTGTGGGCGGGATTGGGTCATTACCAACACAATTAGAACTTTATTTCTAAAGTTTCTCTTTTGTTCTTAGGGTCATGTTTTTTACTCTTTTAAAAGTTCTGCAGTCCTCTCAGAATCTAACTAGATCTAGTTATGTACGTACACACATAATCACACAGAGAATTTGCATTTAATGTAGAGGTACATGTGCCACTGAAATTACATCCATATTCCCATTACAGAGGACTGATTCTGGGTTCAGAATCACTGATTTAGGTCTACCTCATTTTACATATATCTTTTTCTGCAAAGATATATGAAAACAAAATCATATGAATAAGTTATGTGTTTAATTTGGTAATCTTTTAAGATAAGGTTATATCATAAATTAATTTTAATTCAAATCTTTATAGAATATTAGATTTTTAAAATGTGAACACATATAATCTTATGATATAACTTTTTTCTTCTGAAAATATTGCCATAATCAAAAATATTAAAAACATATTTTTTCTCTGTAAACCCTCAACTTTCAACTTTCTTTAGTCTTATCTGCAATTATCTTCTGTACATATAAATGATATGCTAGATGATATTATAAATTTTAATTCTTTAAAGTGTGTCACTATCTACACATTTTGCAGATATATTTAAACAGGTATAGGTAAATTTGAAATAAGGATTTTCCTTATTTTTTAAGCAACTCTGAGAATCCCCATTTTCAAAAATAAATTTTAAATGTGTATATACAATAAATGTACAATAAAAGATAGGAAATAATAACATGAATCATACAGATCATCAGTATATCTAAATTTACAGTTTTAAAAATAATAATCCTATCCTTACTAGCTAAAGGTTTGATTTATGTTATGTTTCTTTTTCATATTTGGCCTAAGTTACCAATATTAATATATAAATTATTAAACAAAAGTTATCCATAACACCAACCCTGTGATAGCTGTCTTTTGTCATGTGTGATTCGTATGATTTGCTGAATGTAATGAAAGCTTTCAATTCAACTTGAAAGATATGAATATGCCAGATTGTGTGCATTTTATAGGAAAGATTATGGAGCTGAACAAGTATGACAGACTTGTGAAATATATTGTTTACAGATTTTATCACTTTTGGTAAGAAATGTTTGAAGCCTATTGCAATGTCATTCCCAGCTTCTATGTTTGTGACTATTTAGCCAAACAAGTGTTCAAAACATATTACATTGAGAACATAACAATTTTATATGTAAAGATTTTGAAAAATAATTCTGGAGTACTATGCATATACAACCAACACATATAACGTGGATCAAATTTAAAATATAGCATAAGGAATATAATATTTTTATTTCAGTGCAATCAAGAAGAGAGTACAGTCTTATTTGAATTATTGATTGATCGATTGGCAATGGGATTTGGCCTATTTATATTTTTGTATGTCCACCAGAATCAGTCCCTTAAAAATGCTGACTATCACAATTTGGATTTTGACTAGTAGATTGATATCCATTTTATTACTTAGTCATAATATAAAGGAGGTTACTGCTTCTTATCCCAGGGTACTGTGGTGGTTGACAAGGAATGGGTCCAGATTTTGTGGCACCTGAGGTGTTATACTATTTGAGGAGCCCACTTTAAGAGAAATGGATATTTTTTGATATAAAAATTGAATATTTATTTAGAACATAAAAAGTAATCACAACAAATTACAAAATTAATAAAGCTGACAAATTCTATAAATATCACAAAAATCTATAAAATTAACATAATTAAAAAAATTAATTATTTGCTTGACACACTTCTATGATTTTTATTTTTGCTTTATATAAAGTTTTGGCTGTTTAATTTCTGATTGCCTCTTCATTTGACCATGATTTCTATTATATGTTCTATGGTGAAAATAACAAGATAATGCAATCTTTTCTCTATTATGGGTGATTATAGCCTGACATTTTAGAATGATGGTTATCAGAGGCTGGAATAGGGGGAGGGAGTTATAAAATGGGAATGGTTAATGGGTACAAAATTCAGTTAGAAAGAAAGAATAATATCTAGTATTTGGTAGCACAATAGGGTGACTATAGTTAATAATAATTTATTGTATGTTTTAAAATAACTAAAAGAGTAGAATTGAAATGTTTCTAACACAAAGAAGTGATAATTGCTTGAAGTGATGGCTACCCCAATTATCTTGATTTGATCATTAAGCATTATATGCCTTTATCAAAACATCACATGTAACCCATAAATATATATAACCTATTATGTACCTATAATTATTAAAAATTAAAATAAAAGTCATATCAAATTTTTTAACTTTTTATTAGTGATTGCATATACGCTCTTAGGACTGTGGCCAAACTTGAAAATATCTCTGTCAAATGTCTTTATTTTTGAACTGGAAGATTGGGAAGAATTTTCAAAGACTAGTTCCTGGCTTTATATATTTTAAACATTGTATCTTTTCCACTCCACACAGACTGTGGTGCCTGATGCCCTGGGTACACTGACATCACAGGGTCATCCTTGGCCTTGAACTTTTAAATTGCCAGCACATTGGTCATCAGGGATGTTCGTGAAAACTGTCTCTACACCAGGACAGCTAGCAGTAACCTAAGGATACATGGAAGATACTGAGAACCACAAGGGTATAATCACACCAAACCAAAACTAAATGTATCTTTAATTCAACTTCCAATTAGCCAGGTCCCCAAAAGGCCCACAGTCACCCCTATGCCACTTAACTCAAGAATAAAGCATGATAGAGGCAAAATCAGTGTGTAGACATTGGTCTTAACCTACTGCAGTTAAGCTATGTTACTCTTTCAAAATTCTGAAAGCATATGAGAGTGTCAGCCCACCACTAGGGCCATGTCCAGAGCCTCGGAAAGGAGCCCATGCAATTGAAGAACTCCGAAGCTTCACCATTCTTAGCTTCACAATAAATCCACTGCTGGTGGACAGGAAAATGTTTAGACCACAGGAAATATGTTTGTCTAAGGAAACAAAGAAGCTGGCCTTACCATTTTACAAAAATAGTTCTATTTTTCCTAGAGTTCAGCACCATTTCTCAGGCAGTATTTCTTTGAAGTTCTTATTACGCGTTCTCCTCTGCAAGTTCGTTTTGACAGCCAATATTTCACACTACTTCTTTAAATCGCTCCAGTCATTGAATAGCATAATCTTTTGAGGGGGAGATATGGGTGGGTTCCAGTAGGCTTTAAATGCTCATTTGTTTTCCAGTATTGTGACTTGCATAATAAGAAGTAATCCCTTTTATGAGAAATATTTCCCTTGATTTGTTTAAAGCACCAAATGGCATTGTGTGATAATGGCATGAAACCCGATTTACTGAGTTGAATACACTATTTGTAATCTGGATTATCCTTTAGGTTTTTCAACATAGTCCTCAAGAAGCTGGGAATCCACTGTTGCTTTATTGATTAAAACACATACATGCACACACACACACATTTACATAAGAAATAAAAATTCTGTAAGCTCAAATATCAATAGACAGGATATTTCACCTGAAAAACCTGAAATAAACAGTGATGAGAACCTATGAACTAAGTTTCAGTGTAAACATGTGGAGTTATTTAAATTCTCTCTGAATATAGAAACTTCAAGTGAGCAATGCAGCATGACTGTGGGACCATAATTCAAGAACAATCTGCAAAGCAAAATATAGAGGCACTAATTTTGTTATATTTGCGGCCCACATACTGTAATACCAGGTTTATTCCTGTTGTTCTGGCTAAAGTTGAGTCAAGAACCACTGATATAGCCATTCCTAAAAGATAGCAATTGATTTGGAATGGGAGCCTGAGAGAAATCCTAGAAGTCTGACCTTCAGATCAGTCTAACTGTAGATCAATAATACATTACTTAGACCAGTGCAGTACCAAAAATCCCCTCAGCTGGTTGCCAAGATACTATTTTACCTCACGTAAGCTGGTGAAAACAGTCAATATAGATAAATATGTCCCACTGACAATTTGCTGATTCAGAGAACATGAAACATTCAGCTGCAATGTAGACAAAGCTTGGGCCTGCCCCATGTGATGTGGTCACCCAGAGTCCTTGTTTCCTGCAAATATCCTACTCAAGGAACAGCCCTTAATATTCAGTTAAGCCAAGACTCGTTCTGAATTTCCTGGATTCTACTTCATGCATTATTACATCTCTCTTGACATGTAATACTTCCCTTCTTGAAGTTCATAACATTGCTGTACCTTCTAAAGATGCTATCCATTATCAGTATTGGGGAAGGAGAGCAGACCTGGCCCATGGCCTTATGAGTTATTAATGAATTACAGTTTTTTTAGAGTAGTAAGTCATGATTAAATAGTCACATGTTAAGCAAACTTTGATCCAGTATGGAAAACTGCCAAGATTTTTCAAAGCAATTTTCTACATCTGGATACCAAGTATAATAGGTGTTTTGGTAGCATTCTTACTTGCTTTCTTGTGGTACCATTGGATATCATGAAGAGATGTAAATGTAAATTGAGGCTAAGTTGTGCTAGACATACACAAAGAGTTAATTTGAGCAATACCCTATCTCATCAGTCCATTTTTCATCAGACCTTTTCTCTTTACAAAATTATTTTTAAAACTACATTGAAATCAAACCAATATCCAATAAGCTGCAGGTATTTAAAGTACACAGTTTAGTAAATCTTGATATATGCATACATACCTGTGAGAAAATTACCAAAATTGAGACAGCAAACACACCTACCACCCCAAAACATTTCCTCTTGAACTTTTGTCATTCCTTCCTCCTGCCTTCTCCCTCCCCATTTTTCCCTTTCCCCAAGCTGATCAGTACTCAGCTGAAGACTCAAGAGGGAGCCTGTGCAGATGTCCCCAAAGTTCTCTCTCTGTGTCATTCTCTCCTCTGTCACTCTGCTTGGTAAACTCTACCTGCCTTGACCTCCCCTATTCCCAGCTCCATCTCCCCAACTTAGGGAGTCTGTTGTTTTCTGGTGGGCTCTTCCTCCCCATCCTAAAACCTAGAAGCTCTCTGGGTGGTAAGTTGAGGCAATCATAGGCCTCCTGTCCTTCTCTCCCTTTTCTCTGATCACTCTGCTGAGCTGCCTGTTGTTTAATTTCCGAAAACTGTTGTTTCATACATTTTGTCCAATTTTGCAGTTCTTTCATGAAGGAGCATAAACCTGGCTCCTTTTGGCAGGAAGCAGAAATCTTCCCAGGGATGATATATACTTGATTTTTATTGTCAGTGAAAACAAGAACATTGCAGAGATTGATTATTTTATATTATTTAAGTGATATTTTTCATTATATTGATTTTGCTTATGTACAAGAACTTTATTAGAAGCATTTTGTTGCACAACTAATAACAGATGATTGTAAGAAAATTAGAAACATCCAGAATAACAAAAACTTTGTACGAGACTACTTATAATTATAGAATGACTCTCAACATTTTGTAGTATTTTTTTAGAATTTTTTTCTTAGTGCATATGTTTAGAGAAATGTGGAAAGCTATATAATTTAATAAGAACATATGCATACTGTTTTTAAATGAAAACATTTTAAATTATAAAAGTAGTAAATATTTGTTAGTAAAATTAAATACACACACACAGAAAAGTAAAAATGGTTGTACTTTTACTCCTACTCCCAGAGAAAACTTCTGTTAAGTGTTATATAGTTCTTTCCAGAGTTCTTTCTGTACATGCAAAAACACACTAGAATATTTTTCTATGCAAAAGAAAAGAAATAATTCTGTACATATTTCCTTTTCTCTTTCACTCTTTTTTCCACTTAATTCGTACATATAAGCTTTACCATTTAAATGGCCTCCAGTGATTCCATCATATGGACAAACCATGGTATTTAACCAATGTATTAATGATAGACATTTATATTGCTCCTAACTTTTTGCCATTGTTCATTTGTTTGGTTATTTCCATAGTACCGACTTCTAGACAATTTACTAGGTCAAAAAATATACACTTAATATTGCAGTATTCCAATATTTATATAGAAATTTGTGCAGCTTTTTCCAGCAATATATTAGTATCTGCTTTCAAAAAGCCATTCTAACATTTAACATTATATCATCTTTTAGTATCTTGCCAATAAATTCACATAAATGAATATCTATTATTTTAATTGTCATTTTTCTGATTTTTAGTTAGCTTTCAATTTGTTCATCAGCCATTTTGGGGGGATGAGCATTCTCTGACTATGGACTTTGCCTAGTTCTATATTAGATGTGTTCATCTTCTTTTTATATTCTTTTTTGCAACAGCTCATTTCAAAGATTTTTTTTTCTGAATAATTTTGTCACATTTTTTAAGACTCCTGTTGTGATTTTTATTAAAATAAAATTGCATTTATGGAAAAACTGGAGATAATTTGGTGTCTTTACAATATTGAGTCTTCTTTTCAGAAATATGTGGCAGAGAACAGGGAGAGCCGGGTTCTGAAGGAACACAAGGAAAGTGGAAAGTTTGGGAGTGGTGGATATGGGCCTTAACTTGTGGTGCTGGTCTCACCAATGTGTGCATGTGCCAAGACTTGTTAAGTTGTATGCCTTAAATATATGCAGTTCATTTTATCTCAATTATGGCTCAATAAAACTGTCATTTTTTTTTTAAAGTGGAACCAAATGTGCAATAAACAGCTTTCAGCCAAAAGTAAAAATTGAGTTTGATCAGAATATTTTTTGTGCTACTTTGGATAGATTTCTCTTGTCACAATTACGATGGCTAGCTAAAATAAATTAGGAAGCCAAAGGAAGTCACTTTAACCTTTAAGAATAAGGAAATGTACTGACTTCTCAGTAGCATTACATGGAAATAATTGTCTAGGAATCTCTGAGAATGAAGGAGAGTACAGACTACCCAAGAGAGAAAGAAAAGGATATAGAATTGCTTTATATCTGAACATGTAGTTAAAGAATGATAATGGCCTTATGATAAATTTTTAGAGAACAGTATTGAAAGAGACAGTCTCAAAAATCTTTTTTTTTTTTTTTAAGTACAAGGGTTGACAATTTAATGTTTCCAAAAAGCAGTATGAGCTTGAGTCACACACACACTTATTACACAGGATTTGTGGAGTCGAAGGTGACTGAAGAATGCCATGAAGGACGTTGGGGCTGAAGCCCTGTCCAAGCGGGCAGTGAGCTGTGTCTCCACAGTGGGGACTGTCTGAAAGTGTTGTGCTCCAGCTCAGCTATTTTAGCACGTAGACACTTTGTAAAAAACTTTGTGAAATGACTTGAAACCTTTGCTGTAAGAATGAGATAAATTTTGAATTCAAAACTTAAATCAAAATATTGTGATTAGAAGAGAAAGAAGGTAGAAGAGGCAGTAAAGAGATTTATTTATTTATTTATTTATTTCAGACTCTGAAAGCCAGGGTTCAAGTTCCAATTTGGACATTTACCAGCTGTGAACTAACAGAAAAATTGTTTAGTTTTCCAGAACCTCAGTTTCCTTAGATCTGTAAATTGATCATAAAACTTGTGAAACTTCCGAGGTTATGATAAAAATTAAATTGTCTTATTCAGGTGTAAATCTTTTTCAAAATATAATAGACGCTACAAATACAGAGCATTGTTAAGATGTTGTTTACTCTTCAGTGGGAGCATTGATTGATTTATAGTTACTTTCCAATAATGTTTTTGTTCCATATGCCTTCTTGTTTTAAACTGGCAAATTTTAAATCAGTATTCCCTATAATAAGGCTAAAGCCATTCTTTAAGGTTGAGGCATCAATGTTCAAAAAGATCTGTTCCATCAAATGCAGTGACTTTGGACAACAACCAAAGAAACTTCCTGTGTAATCCTCACCCCATGCCCCGCCCCCGATACACACTTAAAATCTGGGGGGGCAGGGGATGAAAGGAGACGATAATGGAAGCCAGCAGATGGGCATATGGTAGTAAAACAAATATAAAATACTGTAAAACTGGATTTTATTCTGTTTGTCTTGTATGTATAGGTCTGTGTCCTGGGAATTTATTTAGTTCTACCCCTGCCCATTGTCCATTTCTACCAGGATGCCTTGAAGGCACCTCAGACTCAGCATGTTCAATTTGGAACTCATTATGTACTCCCCAGTTGCTCAAGCTAGAAGCCTTCAGGTCACCCATGACTTTCCACTCTCCTCAAATCTCTCCTGTGCCCCATGTGGATCCTTCTCCGCATCCTGTCGATTCCACTTCTGGATATCTTTTCTGTTCTCCCTCATCTGCTCTTCTGTTACCACCACCTGAGTGTGGGTTATGGGATTCTCAGTCTTTAGTTTCCTCTTTCCTGCAACAAGATATCCCCACCACCAATAACTATCATTCTAAAACACCAATTATCTTTCTAAAACACAAGACTTCCTCTGCCTTATAGGAATTTAACTTTAGGCTATATTCATATAAATTAGCCAAGATATATGTTAAAAAGTTGTTCATCATAGTATTGTTATAATAGAAAAAAAAAGAGAAAAGAACTCTAAATATCTCAAAGAGGGGATTAATTATATCAAATGAGTATCCAATAGTAATTGAATTGGTATTACAGATTTGTGTTTAATAATTTGAAAAATCACTGATAATGTCAATGTTAATGATAAAAATTAAATTACTGAATAATATGCATAGAGTTTGAAGAGAATATATTATACTATAAAAAGGTTTCTAGGTGATGAAATTTAGCAAGAATTTTTCTAGTACCACCCTACCAAAAACCAAATGCAAAATGAAACTAAAATAGAACAAAATCACTGCTATGTAGCTCTTTACAAAAGGTCATGCTTACAGCAAGAATTTCAATGATCAACCAAAATCCTACGACTCTGGACCTGTAAAATGCCATATAACAAATTTACTAAAGCCCTAAAAGTTATAAAAACTGGAGGCTTCAGGACATCCCATATCTGCCTTGTTTTTTAAAGAAAATTCTTTGTAGGATTTCTGATAATATCACACACTGTCCTCAGTCCCCTATGGTTTACTCCCTCTATTTACAACTGTGCTTTCCCTTTATATTTCTTTAAAAAAAAAAACAACAAAAAAACACAACTATGTCAATAGGTATCTTTGAAGACCAAAGAAAAGTGATGGGAGATGGGGGGAGGGGTGGTTAGCAATGCCTTACTGCCCACATGTCTCTCAGTTAAGGTCCTTGATAAGTTAGTTATTCTCAAAAATTTATTTGGCTCCTTCACTGTCTTTTAAGTAGTATTTACAGTGAATTTGTTTTTAATGATAGTAGGATCTGATGTTACATACAGACTTGCTCAGTTGGTAAATCAGGTATTTTTCCCCCCTCTTTTAGAAAGCTTGAGAGACCAAGGCCCAATATTTGTGTGTTTTCTCATGCACACCCCCACTCATGCAAGTAACTTTGCAATTTGCACGCATTTTGACACTGGCAGGGCTATTCATCACTTTTACAGACATGTTTTTATTTGAGTTTATTAAATGTGGTATGTTAGGAGTTTCTTTGTCTTCCACTTTGATAATCAATTGCCTCAGTAAATATCTTAATCATTGCCAGAAAAAAAGATAATTAGATCTATTGCCTTCTCAGATCACTTTACTCTCTTTGTGTTTTCTGTCCATCCTCCCTACACACTCAGATCTCTTTTATTTATGAAATGTAATTGGCATAAGTAATGACATTGTCATATATACGTACATCTATCTATAATTTAATATAGTTTTTTTTTTAGAACTTTAAAAATTAACAATCTTAAAATCCTTGTCTCCACAAATGGAAGCAAAGAAATTATCTCAGTGTTAAAGTTTAAGAAAAAAAGCTACTCAGTCTTTTTGCTGTTGTTGGGGGAGTAGGTTGTGGGAAAGGAAGTGTTATTAAGGATAGAGGCTTTGAAGTAAGATCAGCCTGGGTTCAAATTCACTCTTTGGCATTTTCTAGCTGGTAAGTAAACTTTAGGCAACTCACATAGCTTTTAAGCACTAGATTTTTCTTCTGCAAAATGGCAATAGTAATAGAACATAATTGATAGTGTCATTATGAGATAAAACAAGATAATGCAAGTAAAGTCATGGCCATGTCCTTAGTACAAAATAAATACTCAAGAGCTACTTTAAAATCATGTTTTATTATTCTAGGAGCTATTACTTACAGTTAGAAAAATTGTGCCTTTTGCTTACATTGTACTTTACAGTTCACAAAGTACCTTCACAAATATGATCTCATTTTATCTTTACCAAAAACATGAGACATATAAATTATTAGCTGCATTTTCTAGGGAGGAAACTGAGTCTCATGAAAGTTAAGTGACTCAGCCAAAGGTCTGCAACCCATCAGTAGCAGGACCAGGACCAATTAAAGTTCCTCTTATACAGGTCATACTGGAAGCTAACAGAGATGTGCATGCCTCCTGGAAGACAAGGAGACCTGTGTTAGTTCAGGCAGCAGTTGGACTTCTGCATGTTCATTTCTAGCACTGGAAGCTGTTCCTATTGTAAAAGTTGTGACCTTGCCACTCATCGAACAGATGGCATTGCTTGATTAAAGTCTGGCCATATTTAGAACTTTTCTATAAAGCCATTCTTATTTGGGGAAACATTTCTACCAATTGAAGTGGTTTCTTTTTATCAATTGAGCAAACAAAATCATCAGCTATCTTCTCATAAGGACTTTCTGCCACCCCTATGTTCAGGAGGGCAGGTGTTAAACATACCTTTTCAGAAGTCAATTTCCTACAGTCTTAAGAAAAGAAAATAGTAAAGACTCTTGACAAAGGTGAGGGTCTATAAACATTCACACTCATTCATTAATAAAGGAATTGTCTGTCTTCATGGAAATATGGCTTTGATCAAGTAGACATCTGCTGAAGAAATATAATATAAATGTCAACCAATACAGGTAAAAAAAGAGGAAAGGCAGTGGGATAAAAGGCCAAGAGAAAAGTACTGCAGATTTTACATAACACTATTTAACTTAATATAAAATGTAAAATAGCCCAGCCATTATATAAAGATGTGTGAACGTGTATGTATATGCACATATATATGTGTATATGCACACACATATATATGTATATACACATGTGTTTATATGTATGTGTGTGCATATCTCCATACTTCAAAGGCTAATATTTACAGGTAAATGTGACAATCAATATGCAATTAGTTTTAAACAAAAAGCTAAATAAGACATTTCTGCTAGACTTTAAAATTTCATTTTAACTGAAACTCTATAGTATAGCCATAAAGATAGAACCAGTTTATTTACACATAAAATTAATTATTTCATGGTCCTTGAATCAGATATGGGTGGATCCAGGAAAAGATAAGCCAGATAGAGACACCATTGCCTAACTCATATAGTGGCTGCAAGGAATAAATGACATACACAATTCACATGGCTTCCTCATTCAAGTCTCTACTTGTGTTAGTTGGCTAGGGCTGCCATAGCAAAGTACCACAAACTGGTGGCTTAAGCAATAGAAGTACCTTATCTCTCAGCTCCGGAGCCTGGCAGTCTGAGATCAAGGTGTTGGCGGGGTTGGTTCCTTGTCAGGGCTGTGAGGAAGGATCTGTTCCAGGACCCCTCCTTGGCTTGTATTAATAGATGTCATTTTCCCTGTGTTTTCACTTCTTTCTGCATGTGTCTCTGTGTTTAGATTTCCCTTTTTAATAAAGATACCGGTGACATTGGAGTAGGGCCCACCCTATACCAATATGACTTCATCTTAACTAATTACATCAGCAAAAACCCTATTTCCAAATAAGGTCACATTCTGAGGTACTGAGAGTGAAGAGTTCAACATATGAACTTTGATTGGGGGGGGAGAGGACACAATTCAACCCCAAACACTATTCAAAGATCATTTTCACAGAAAGACTTTGCTTGACCACCTTTTCTAAGAGCAGTCCTATTCCTTCTCAACATGCTCAGTCACTTGCCATGTATGATATGTATAGTTACATAAAAGTAAATCATAAATATATTTGTTTTCTTATTCTATTTCTATCCCCCACATGAGCCTGAAAACTCCATGGTGCAGGGGACTTGCCTGTCCTGGATATTGTTGTATTCTGGGCATGCAGAACGGTGCCTGGTACAAATTAGATTCTCAATAAATATTCGTGGAGAAACAAAGGATGAACTGTCTAACTCAAGGTCAGGGCTCGCTCAATAAGTGATAGGTGGTATAACTATCTGTAAAAAGAATTTCATTCTCTATCTAAATTAGTAGCCATTAGTCACATGTGAAAGAAACTAATTATTTTAATAAATTTAAATTTAAATATTCATTAGTGGCTATTATATAGGACTGCATAGATATAGAACATTTCAGCTATTGCAGAAAGTTCTATGGAACATCGCTGGACATAGAAGCCTAGATGAGAATATTAGAGACGATTCGATTCTAGCCCAGTGCTGCCAGATGAAATCCACAACACTGCCCTGCATTGCTGTTCTCTAATGCCACTGAACAGGCACCCCTTGATTTGTTTTTTCTTATGGTACAGGTATATTGCAAACATTCTTTTCTTTCATTATTAAAGTAAAAAATATAACGTCAAGTTTTAAAAAGCTGCAAAGAATCCCGTGAACATATTTGTTATGTATTCTGCAGCAGCAATCTTTTATTTTAATTCTTGTTCTCTTTGCTATTCCAATAAGTAAGCAGTAGGCATAGATGACTAAACTACAGACTATTTTACACAACTTTATGAATGGCTCCTTGAGAACAGGTCTTTAAGGACAAATAACTGAGTTATTTCTTACTTGAGGATAAAATATGGATTCAGGCGCAGGTGAGGCTAGCAAGGAGTCAGCAGGTATTTGTGTAGGGGCTCAATTCACCATCCTTGCTCAGCCCCTGCCTTAGGGACAAGCAGTGGTAGGGTGATTTCATGCTCAGAAAGTAACCAAACGCTACCAAACATTTCTCATAGTTGCTAGTAAAAGCCATTGCCATGAATAACAATCTCTATTTTATGAAAACTCTTTTGGCTTCATACAAAAATCTGATGCTTTAAGGCTATGGCACATACTCAAATACATTACTGAATCCTGAACTGTACTCCAAAATGATGGATTCATTTGTATAACCTGCTAAATACAGGGCTTTGGGGTAAGGGACATGATTGATATATAATGCAGTTAGAAAGTAATAGAAAAGCATATTGTTTACATAAAATTCAGTGCCTTGTTAAGAATAAAATATGAAATATGTGTGGCAATGAGCTTACAATGTGTTTCTATTTTGGAAAAAGAATTACAAATTAAAACCCTAGAATTCAGTGCATTTTTAATAATCTCTATTGCTATCATTTTAATCTTTGAATAGCCACAAAATGTCAAAGTCATCTGCTTTGTGACTGTCCTGAAAAGAAAAAGTCTTCTCAGAGTATTTTCTACTGGAATACTATTCACATCTTCAAACTCATCACCATCCAATCAAATTTGAGAAACAGTAATTGATTACCCCAAGTGAGTCAAGACACATTTATCTTGGAGAATTAAAAATACTACTGGAAGGGCTAGACTCTAAGTTGGTACATAACTGAGTTCTTATTGTCTGAATGTGGTTGTAGAGTAGACTATTCCCTAGGGACTGAATAGAGGAGGTATGAAAAATTAAATGTGTGCAAAATACAAAGCTTCCTGATAGGTCCGTTGGGATGTTTTCCAAAAGACACAGAGGCATTAACATTTGAGGATTATGGAACTAACAAGAGCAAAGTAGGAGCAGGTATATCAGGAATGATTCTTTAGAATAAAGATCTTATTTATGTGTGTGGCATAGGAAACAACAGAAGCATATATATTTACAGGATCTAGAAATGCCTCTATTCATCAATCCGTTTGGGTACTTTAGCTTACTGCTCGTTAAAGTTATTACCTTAATTTATTTAATCAAAATATTGACTCTATTCTCATGCTGCAAATAACTTGTGACATGATTTGGATCTTAATATTTTTTTTTTTTACCACTGAAAGCTAAACAAAATAATGCTCATCCTTTCACCATTAAAATATTGATGTTTTCTATAGTGTTTTTATTTTAGTTTATAAATTTTATTAAAAAGCTTTGTTTCCATTTTTGCAAACTTACAATTAAATTATCCAAAAATATATAATAGAATTTCCAAATTAAGAAGTTAAGTCAGGCATTTGTTCTATAAAGCAGTCACCCTTCAATATGAAGGATGCAGTAACAAATTATCCAGATGTTTTGGCTATATTAGTTTTCTATTGTGGAGTAACAAATTGCTATAAATTTGGCAACTTAAAACAGCATCCTTTTTTTTTTCATCTCATAGTTCTTTAGTCAAAAATCCAGGATGACAGGACTGAGTTATTTGCTCAGAGTCTCAAGCTCAGAGCTGAAATTAAGGGCTTGGCCAGTTGTGCTCTTATCTGGAGCTAAGGGTCTTCTCAAGCTCATTCCTGCCACTGTTGAAAGAACTTAGTTTATTGCAATTATAGGATGGAAATCCCTGTTTCCTTGCTAGCTGTTGGCTGTGGCCCCCTGTGACCTCCTAGAGACTACTCTTAGGTTCTTGCCCTCTTGGTCATCTCCATCTCAGCAAAGGAGAACCTCCTCTCTCACACATCACATCCCTCTGACTTCCTCTTTTGCTTCCAGCCAAAGAAAACTCTCTGACTATATAGGGCTCATGTGATTAGGTTAGACCCACTCTGATCATCTTCCTATTTTAAAGGCAACTGATCAGTAGTAACCATAATTACATCTATAGACATCTCTTTTTTCATGTAATATAATCATAGAATAACACCAGGTGTGAAAGTAATAAACTCTATCTCAGAATTCTGCATCAGCTAAGATGTATAATTCCTATCAATAAATTTAAGCAATGGAAAGAGTATTAAAAAGAAAAAACTATTTAGATGGCTTTTCACCTTATATTTAAATGATCAACAAACAGTAATAGCCACAAAACTTGGTAACATGTTGACTTTTAGGAATTGGAATATAGCAGTCAGAACTGATAATGGCAGACATCAGACTGCAAAGGCTTAAAGGGATGCTGAGAGTTTTATCATTTGAGAAATGAAGAACTACCAGGCAAAATGAAGAAATGATCATGCAATTGAAAAGCAACAAGAAATAATTCTTAACAATATGATATAGACTAAATGTCTTGATAGGTGGATCAGAAAGCAGAGGCCATATAATTCCTCTATGCATCAATGTACTTGGACATTTTAGTTTATTATAGCTGAAAGCCGAGTGCTATGATATTAATATTTGTGCCACAGCATATGCACAGCTTCCTTTCTTCCTCCTGCTTGGGAGCATGCTTGTCACTGCATCACCCTTAAGGGGGAAGAAAAGAAAGGGAGAGGACTGAAAAGAAAATAGCCAAATTTGAGAGAAGATCTTTTGTTTTTCTGTTTTTTAAATGAGAATTTATAAAGTGGGAAGAACCATTGTGACCAATGTGGACAGGGCAGGAGTGTGTGGAGGAAGAAAGAAATAGACTGAAAATGTCAGAGACAAATGAGAAGGTCCCAGAGAATGGACGAGTGGATGGAATTAAGAGAAAGGTCCTGCAGGATAGAAAGGAGATAGAATTAAGAGTGTGCATGGGTCCATTTAATTTGGAAAGGGGAGACATCAGTTCTCTAAAATATAGGAAAAGGACAGCAAATTAGTACTGGTTTCAGATGAGAAATAAAAAAGCCATTTCATGTAAGGTGGCTTCTATTCTCTCATTGCAAAATGGGGCCATATTATATATATTTTCTCCTCTGTAAAGTGAGAACAAATAGTAGGGCCAATAGAACACAGTCCAAATGATATTTATGAGTGTTAAATGATATAATGCATATAACATGCTTAGAATAGGGCATACCACATTATAAATGCTCAGAGACATTAGCTATTTTTGATATCATTACCATTATTATTTTCTAGTGATAGTAAAGGAAAGTGAGGGAAAGTTGTGAACTTAAAAGTAATATAAAGACTTTTAATAACTTATTGGATAATGGTATTGTTGAAAAACATTGAAATACCTGTAGAAGTAAATAGTATCATTAATGGATCATCCAGTCAACATGGCTAATATGTTTTTCTAATAATGCTTAACAGCCCAGAAGGTACAGAAAAAACAATAGATGTCAAGGTTTATAAAAGGTCAGAGATCGGAACTCTGGAGATCTGGTTGTTCTCATGAGGATACATACCAAGTTCAGGGTGACTTAGGAAGGTTAAGTGGTTGGACGATAACAGATTTAGTCAGAGAGGAAATTGTGCCAGTTGGAGGGGGAACTGCAGAGCTTCAAGTATTGGGAAGTAGATTTGGAGATGACCAAGTCCACCAACGACTTTGGCTTCCAAAGTGAAGTAGAAATTGTCACCATGATTAAGGTTGTTATTGAGAGCAACAGTACAAGCTAGGGCAAGAAGAAAAAGTGTGGCCCAGGTATAAGATTCATTTCTATAGTATTGGATAGCATAGATTTTAGAACATTGTCATCACCACAGAAAATTCTATTGGACAGCACTATACTAGAATTACAGAAAAGTGAGGAGGGGTCTTACAGAACATGTTGGAGCAGAAGAAACTATGCTAAATGAGGATGTGAGCAAGAACATTCTGTATGTTGACAACTTTGAAGCATTCTATTATTATTTTA
Source organism: Cheirogaleus medius (assembly GCA_008086735.1). Taxonomy (NCBI): domain Eukaryota; kingdom Metazoa; phylum Chordata; class Mammalia; order Primates; family Cheirogaleidae; genus Cheirogaleus; species Cheirogaleus medius. The sequence goes on along the minus strand of VBSM01002608.1, from coordinate 9,586,985 downwards.
ACATTTCTGAAATTAGGATGAGTCATCCAATTGATGTGCTCATTTAATAAGGTTGTGTTTATTTTTTCCCCTGAAAAACTGTTAACCAATTGATGATGCATCTCACAGTCAGTGGCATTTTAATATCAATAAAATATGGTAAGAGCAAGGCCAAAGGAGGGTTTTTCATCTTGAGTAGTGATCACAAAGTAAAGAATCAGGAGTTTGACAGAAAGATTGAAGAGATGTGGTGATAATGGGAAACATGCTAAATTTAGAATGAACTGTCATCAAGATACCAGTCAGAACTTTTGAGCGATGGTGAATTTGCCATGGCTTAAAGTACTTTTGTAGGTCCACAGTACCCTACGCTGGATTCTCAGGCCTTCTGTTAACTGAGAATTGGGTTAGTGGTCTCAGGCTAATGACATTAGTCATTCTAAAGTACTCTCCAGGTGGTGCTAAGCAACCACCTGGCTTTGGCACCTACAGCATAGCTTCCTTAAGCTGGGCCATGGGAGAGGTGAGTGTTGAAGGGGTACCCCTTTCCTTTGGGGTGGAGGAAATCAGAACAAATGGAAAGAGATAGAGGTGAGCCCCAAACAAAGAAAAAGCCATTGCCATTACCAGGGTAACAGTGCCATACATCAAGATAGCCAATACTTTAGACTTGAGATCCGAACTTGGGTGGAGATGAGCTGCATAGTTCCAATCTCAGCAGAAAGTCAGGCATGTCGGATTGAAGCTGAATTTTGTTTTCTTTAGCTTGTTTTGTTTTTTGATGCAATAACAGGTCTGGCATTACTTTCAAGAGTAAATTAGAATTAAGACCTTTTTCAATTTATTTCAGATGGTTATTGACACCTACCATAATACTTTTTTCCTGGAATTATATGTATTTTTTCTTAAAATATATATGTATGCATATACATATATATTTGTGTGTATATACATTTTTTTATTTAAAAAAACAGTATAGTAGACAGAACTCTGTTCTCTGAGTCAAAATATCTGATTTTGAACTTGGAGTCTAGTAAGACAGTTATTCTCAGGTTTAACTTCAGGCTAGTTTCATCCTTTGAAGCCATAGGTCACTCTCTTTAAAAAAAAGGTAATATTTGTCATAACTCTTTTAAAGATCAAAAGAAATAAAAGATATGAAAAAATAAACCATAATATGTATAAATATTCTGAACTATAAAATGATGCAAATTTAAGTCATTATTGGTATTTATTGCAGTCCATTTTTCAGATTTCACATATTTGTTGGGCACAGAAAATTTTAAAACTTTGGCTTCCACTGTTGCACAGCCTAGTTTATCAACATATCCTATTTTTTGCTAATTTATTAGGTAAGGAAAAATCAAGTAAAATGAGTTGGATGCCTGAGTGCCAGGGAACTCTTGATAAATTAAAAGCCAGTTTTGCTAGGAACAATATTATCACTGCTGTTGTTTATAACCAAGATCTTTTGCAACCATAGACTTCTCAGGAAAAGCCTCTGTAGCTGCAGGAAGGAGAAAAGGATGAAAAATGTTCCTGAGGTTTAATTCAGCAAGAAACTACTAAGAATTAGCCACTATGCCAAGGAATACCCAACCATTATTTTTTCTGCTTTCATTAGCTAAAGCGTCATTCATAGGCCTAGCAGGTTTGCTTTCTGATTATATTCAAAGCTTTCACCTGGGTGAACTCCTACAAAAACCTATAATTCTGGGATGCTAACATCACCATGGTGACAAGAAGAACTCAGCTGGCTTCCAATTCAGTGCATCCCGGATAAAGGTGCTCACTCCAGGAAACATAAAGGATATCTCTTAATTTTGAGCTTCTATTTGTGAAGCAAAGGGCAATTCTAATACACAACCTCTGGAGGGGATCTGATCAATTACCCAGTCTCTGGGAGTGGGTAGTAATTGAAAAACTAGCAAGAGCAGGCCCTGCTTAGTCTAAGAAACAGAATCCAAGACAGCAACCTTAAGTGTGAGGATGAAAATTGCGGAGTTGAGTCTGGCAGTGTTCTATAGGCCTAAAGCTCTAACTTGCCTGATTGAACTTTTACAAAGAAAGAAAGTGGGATGTGTTTGAACTCCAACTGTTGGGTACAGAAAAAGAGGAAATGAGAGTATAGATTTGTCTACATTTTTATAAGAAAGAAGTCTTTCAATACAACCCTAGTTCCATTTATCTTTTAATAATAAACCACAGAATATTTTAAGAGCTTAGGAAACCTTTGTTACTTCCCCATACTGGCTATTTTGCCATTCCCTTCATTTCTCTTAATGTTTTCCTAAGTACCAGTTGAAAACCCAAAGTATCCATATAATTTACCATCTTGAGTGACTTCAGAATTCAATTAGACAAAACAGGCAACAACTGAGTTCTGTGGTTCTCAACCTGTGTACTTTTAAAAAATATTCATGCTTTGGTTCTCTCTGCAGAGCTTCTGATTTCACTGGTCCCTGTGTGTTGAGAGATTTTATAGCTACAGGTGATCCTAATGTGCAACCAAGGCTGAGAACCACAGCCTTATTTTTTCGTCTTCTCTTTCTTTAAATCCGCTGACCTTGACTTCAGTTCTACTTTGGCAACTCACCCCCATGGCCACACTCAAACCTTGTCATCAGCTAGAACTGCTCCAAATAGCCTAAAAATCTTAAACTCAAAAATCCCACACTCTCAATGTGGCTTCCTTTCCTTCTAGCTTCTCTTATTATATTAAAGATCTGGTAGTCTGATATTTCCACTGCTTTCTGGGTAAACCCCTCATTGTTATTCTGCTGTACCCAAGTAAGAAAAACACAAGACAGGATTAATCCACCTGTGTGATCTCTCCATTTTTACCCCTAGTGCTTAGCAGGTTTGGCCTCTAGACCCAACTGGAGGAAGCCTTGAATCTGCCAAAAAACCCATTTGTTTCTCTAGTTAGCCTCATGTCCATTTCTCCCACATCAAAACCCTTTCTCCCTGTCACGTGGAAGTTTCCATCCTTTTTGTGTTTGAGGCAGAAACCTGCACCTGTGCCTTGAATCCTCCCGCTTCTGCCTGTCCAGTTGATGTGCTCCTTCCCCTGCCACTTTTCTTGGATCAGCAGCCTTCCCCATGGGCCAGGTTTTTGGCATGAGCATTTAAACATGCTCAAAACACTCCCTTCAAAAAACAAAACAAAACAGTGCAAAGTCAAATTTTCATTGGTCCTACTTTGCATACTGCCTTCCTCCCCTTAACAGCCAAAGAGTTTTATTATACATTCTTACTCTCAATTTTGCATTTTCCCACACCAAGAATGCTGACATTTTTAGTGCTACATCCAGAGGATTTTTTTAGTCTCTATTTTACTCAGATTCTCCTCAGTATTTGAAGAGTGTTGACCACTCTCTATGCTTAAAACAGTCCCTTCCTCCGTAGGCTCCTAGCCATCTGCCTGCAATTTGTCAGTCTTCTTTGAGGTTTCATGATCCTCTTCCCATCTCTGCAATGAGTGTTCTTCTGGGCTTTGCCCCCAGCCCTTCTGTTCTTACCCTCTATCCCAGAGGTGTTCAACTGTGCCTAAGCCTCAGAATCACTTGCAAACCTTTGAAAACACAGACGTCTGCTCACTATGTATATCATCTGAACCAGAATTACTAGGGAGTGGAGCCCAGGCACTTACATTGTTTAGAAATTCCACAGATGACTCTGATGTGCTGGTATGAGACCCAGCCTGGTGGTCTGATCTACACCCATGCCTTCACAGGCATCTGTCATAGCTACCAGTCCAAACACCATCTGGATCCCCTAGCCCTAAGGCTTGTATTCTAGATGTATCTACTCAGAATGTCCAAACTCAGCGTGTCCAAGTCTGCCTCCCTGCCTCCATCCCTTTCCCATCACGTCCAATCTTCTCCTTCCTGTGTGTCACTATCTTCATAAATGGCATCAGACTTCATCAAATTTTTACAAGCCAGAATTTTTTTTATCACTTTTGAATTGTTTTCTCTCCTTTATGACCCATGTCCAATCAATTTTCAAGTCGTATCTGTTCCACCTCTAGTGTTCTCCAAAGTTTTCCATTGTTTTCCATACACATAGGTACTACGTTTGGCTAATCCACTGCCTTAGCATTTTGTGTTGCTACAACAGAATACATGAGACAGGGAAATTTATAATGAACAGAAATTTATTTCTCATAATTGTGGAGGCTGGGAAGTCCAATACCAAGGTGCCATTTTCTTGAGAGGACCTTGTTGCTGAGAGAAGGCAAGAGAAAGCAAGAGGGGGCTGAACTTGCCCTTTTATAAGAGCACCAACTCTACCCTTCAGGATGGAGTCTTCATGACCTACTCACCTCTTAAATGTTCCACGTCTTAATCCTGTTAAAATGGCAATTAAATTTCAACATGAGTTTTGGAGGGGACAGACATTCAAACCATAGCAGCCAACACCATCCCCTCTTTCTTCTAAAATGTTACAACTACCACCTCCTAACCATACACTCTGCTTTCAGTTTTGCTTACTCCCACTCATCTGTTCCTCACATAATACACAGCATATTTCTTCCTAAAAGGTAAATATAATTAAATATATTTCCTGCTTAAAACTTTTCAGTAACTATCTGTTGCTTTCAGTATAAAGTCCAGGCTGTAATATGGCATGTGTGGCCCATTAGGACCTGATCCTTGTTCTGTTTACAGTGGTATTCATGGAAAAGAAGTAAGTAAATGACTTCCACTATGTAGGGCTACCACACTGATTTCCAAATTGAGCTCTCCAAAGTTGGAAGCAGGGGATGACAAACATCCTCAGCCATAGCACTCTCTCTTTACCTAATGTGCCCATAGGCAAAGCAAGGTTTGAAACCCACCTATCTAAAAAAGACAAGTACACGTGTTGGAGGGTATATCTTTAGTCATAATGTTGACAAAAATTGAGAAGACAATCTACATCCTCAGCAATTGGAGTCTAGAAAAACTGATAGACAATTTAATGAAGAAAATGACAAAAAGTTCAAAATCATATGTAAATATATTATCCAATACTTTAAAATCTTAAATGGTTATATCATTATTAAATCTAAGTAATACACTAAGTTAAACCCTTGATTATTTTCTGTATTATAGATATTATATGCATATATTCGAACTAAGATAGTACATCATGATTTTTAGCTCCCTGCACTGATTTTAAGCTCTTGAAATGCATAGAATAGAGAGGAAAAGCAGAATTATAATCTCTATGGGAGTAACTTCATACCAAAAAACAGAGAAGAAATTCTATTTGGAACCTGTCAGAGTACAAAATTTTAGATTAACTTTAGCAGCTGACTTCTATTTTCATGGATAAGATTGAAAAGACAAAGGCCCATGCCCCATTCCACCATTTGGGATCATCGCTAGGGAGCATGGTGCTATCGTAGAGACAGATTTGTGGTGACACAACATCATGTTTTGTAGGTAACTCCTATTCTTAAATTCAATATGAGTTGCCAATTTGGAAAACTTCTACATTATATTTATCCTAGTCATAATTCCTAATGGTTTGAGGAGTCATAGATCTGAGCACATCAATACTTGGCTCATTTTCAAAATAGAAAGAAAGTGCTGAAACACTAAAATACTGGGCTGAATTCTTTAAAACTTTAAAACTGAAAAACAACTTGTTTGTATGCAAAGTGAAATAAGAATCAAATTGATTAAAATGGCTGCATTGCTGAAATTCCATTATAAATCATAATCTAAAATATTGTTTTTAAAAAAGACAGCATGTTTTAAATGGGTTTAACTGTCCCTGAAAGTCAAATGATGTTAGTGCTTGGTTTTACTATTGAGACAGATTGTGGATGCTTATATTGAATATATTTACTGTGTTATCTTACTAAACATACTGGAAATTACCTGCACTTTGCGACAAGATAGTCCTCTTTTGGTTGAAACTCATTTCTATTTAGCTAACTAGCTAGTGAACAGTGTAAGGTAGGCAGTATAAAGAATTGTGAGGTTACTAGGGTCACATTCAAAATAAGCCTAGAGTATAATCAGGAGGTCAGATTACCCAGCTCACTGAGACTGAAATGGGAACTGTAATGTCGAAGGGCTTCTCTTCCTCACAATCCAAGGATACATGAAGACTGGTGACATCAGAGCAAGCACAGACAATTTGGTCACTCTTGTGCTCAATATGCTTACAGAGTCTATGTCCAAAGAGTATCCTAAAAATATTGATGCGTCAGCAAAACATATTTGACTCTTTGCCAAAACACTTTTTTTTTTTTAGATGTTTCATAGCCACAAGTATTTCATGGGAAATTCAATCCATATGCCTAAGATTCATTTACACTAGACTCATCAAAATGACACAGGGAGGTATTGAATGTCCAAGAAAACCTTAAAGTTTAAGAGTCCATTTAAGGCTTTTATCTCTGAACCAGAAAATCATAGTGAAGTAGGACTGCTCAGAATTCAAATATACTGGGGGGTCAATTTCATTTTTGCTAATATATTCTAGGAAACCTTGGAGTTGATTTAAAACTTCTAAACTTAAAATGCTGGTGTGACACATACATATACTAATGACATCCAGATAAAGAGTGCAGGACTAGAATGGGAATGCTCAACATTAAAAATATCCAAAAGCCACCTTTTGAATAACTCAATTTGAGTACCAGCACAGTGGCCTGAGGATGTGTTAATTTAAAGATAAATGCCTTCCTAGTGACTGAAAAATGACTAGTGCTTTAAAAATTTTCACACATTAAAGGGAAGTCATGCTGGATTCATCTTTTGGTGCTGTGTGATATTCTGCAGTTTTAAAAATGCTTCAAAATACATAATCTCATCTGATTAGGTAGACAGGACTGGTATGACTGTCTCCATTTTAAAAAGGGGAAATGGAATTACACACAACTTTGCATGTTGTTGCTTTAGTTGTAGTAATATAGACTTGCTATACTTCTGAGCTATGATTGTGCATAATAGTAAAGGCAATGCTGAATATATCTACATAGCTCTATTTTATTTTTAAATTCACTGTTCCCATACTTAAAAGAAACCTTTGATTTTGGTTTTAGTTAAAAAAAACAGCACAAAATCATAATTCCTATCATAACACAAAGCTTGAATATTATAATTGGCATAAACTTCAGTTCTAGTTTTTATCCAAAAATAAGATGCTTACTCCAGCATGATTCTCTTCTCTCCTAATTCTATATATTTGCATTTTAAAATGGCCTGTTCCTATGGGGCTAATCTAAGTGCAGAGTGTTCTTTGAACTTAATGTGTGCCCCATGGTCAGGTCAATTCCATCAGGGCAGAAACTAAGAAATGGTCCAGACTTATTTAAATTATGTAGTTGCCTGGAAATAAGTTTAACTTTATGTAAATATGCTGCAAAATCTGAGTGGAGAGTATGTTCTCCTTAATATGTAAACTCTAACACAAATTATTCATTTTAAAAAAATGAGCCAAAGATTAAGATAATTTCTATTGTGTAGCAAAACTAACCTAATTTAATGACTACCTTAATATAATTTCATTTTGGCCCACTAATATATAATCAGTTAATCTTGCAGATTTCATAATTTCTGGCAATTTCTTCCTTCTTTTTTTTCTCTCTCATAAATTGCTTGACTCTCCAAAATATGCAAATTAAATTGAATGTTAAACCAGATGAAAGTTGAGGTGTGTGAATCTTATGACCAAATAAAAATTACAAAGCAGGTGTCTTTACAATGATGCTCAACAACATTCAGAGAAGAAGGCTCCTCTTCTCTAGGGTTTCCAGGCATCTCATTCTCTGGGGTTTCCTCCTTTTTCTTTGGTCACTCCTCATTCTCCTTTGCTACTTCCACCTCAGCTCTCCAAATTCTTAACATTGACAACTCCTGAGCTCAGTCCTTGCACTCTTTCATCCTCTTTCTTCACGTCTCCTACATCTCTTCTAATGTTACACGACTTTAAAGTCTATATGCCATTTTCTGTTAAGTTTCTGCCAATCGGAACCTCTCCCCCGAATACAAACTTTCATGTGCAACTGCATCCCTGCCGTTTCCACCTAGATGCCTCCTACAAACCTGAAACCTAACACATCCAAAACCAAAGACTTGCTCCCTCACCAACCCTGCTCTTCCAGTGGATTCCCCCATCTCAGGCTAAACTCTGCACTTACCTTTGACTCCTTTCTTCTTCTCACACCTCCAATTCCAATCCAATCAGCCAATCCAGCCAGCTCTCTTTCAAAAGATAACCTGGAATCTGACAGGTTCTCATCACCTCCATTGCTAACCAGTGTGGTCCTGGCCACCCACCCTCCTTACCTGGCTTGCTGCACCGCCTCCTGACCGGAGTCCCTGCTTCTGTCTCTTCTCCACACATCAGCAGAGTGGGCTATGCAAATCTAGGTCATGTCAGGTCACTTCTTTGCCCAGAACACTTCAATAAATTCTGATCTCCCTTAAAATGAAAATGAAAATCCTTACAATGACCTACTACCTGTGAGTTTCTGTTACCTCTTATTCATCTCCTACTACTCTTGCTCTGGTCCAGTCAAGCTGGTTTCCTTCTATTCCCAACTGTCCAAGCACAGTCCTACTTCTGGGACTTTATGCTTTCTAGTCTTTCAACCAGAACTTAAATTCTCTGATATCTCCTAGTTTTATTTCCTCACCTCTCTCTATTCTTTATTCGAGTATCTTCAGAGTAAGGCATCTTTTTTTTATAATTATAACCACATCATCCCTGTCCTTGGCACTCCCCATTCCCTTTCTCCTTTTTTATTGTTCTCCCTAGAACTTATTACCACATAACCATCTATAGATTTGACTTTTTATTTTCCATCTCTTCTACCCCAACTAGAATGAAGACCCCTAGTTTTTTCATACTTCATTGCTGTATCCCTGCCCTTTAGAGTTGCTGTTAGAACATGAGGGGGACAGTCAGTAAAAATGAATAAATAAGTACTACTCATCTGCCTATCCTTGGGTAGAAGCAAGAAATATAAAATATAAACTATTGGATTATCAGACTTGCCCATATTTATATATAAATATGATAATTCAACTTGGTTGTTGGGATATATAAAAACAAATATAAGAATATACATTTTTAAAAGATTGACCAAACACTGTTTTTTTCAAATCTAACAACAACAACAAAAAACAGCAACAACTACTGTCAATCAAGGAATCAGAACATATATTGAATTAATTGTTTCTAGATCATTAATGAACTTGACTGTGCTGTTGCTCTCAAAGCACTAAAAATAGCTGCGATTAAACCAAAGGTCCTTCATGATCCTTGAAACTTCCTTGCATTTCTAAAGAAATACTCAGGCTTATAGGAAGAAGTTTTAATGAGAAATTGTACTGTTCAGGAGAGACAAAATCATAGTTTCTGACCTCAGGGGCATTGATAAAATAATAGAGCAAAAGCTCTAGGGAAATTAGTTTTTAGGAAGTAGAATCTGGTGGCTCATTGCACATTCTAAATAGCATCAGAGTAAGAATGGCAGTCTGGTTGATTGGGTTTAGTGATGTGGATAGATTTGGCTGCTATATTATCAAAATTGGATTGAAAACCTTTGTAATTTTACAAAGGTATAAGGACTACTGGGCCGCAATTCATTCTAGGACTTCATTTCAGTGAGAAGGGCAGGTAGGTATAAGGTATAAAAGAGGCCTGAGAGAGATGAGGACAATTTCAGGGTTGAAATTTTAATCAATGAAGTTAAATAATCTTAAATTTGTTCTTTCACCTATCCTGATTTGATTAATCCACAAATATTTATGGAATGGCTTCTGTGTACTACGCACTGTACTAGGGAGTTTATATAATAGTGACCATAGCAGATATGAAACCTGTCCCCACAATGCTTGTATCCTAGTTGGGGAGACAGACATGTAGACAGACAAATGAATACATAACTGCAGACTGTGATGCATCTGAGAAGGGAAAATAGGAGGGTGCTGGTGGAGAGAACTACAGCAGCCACATGTATTAAATCAGTGCCATGGTCTGAATGATTGTGTGTCCCCTGAAAATTCATATGTTGAACTCCTCACCCACCAAGATGATGGGGAGATGATTAGGTCATGAGGGTGAGGCCCTCATGAATGGGATTAGTGCCCTTATAAAAGAGGCCTAAGAAAGACACCCTGCTCCTTAAGCCATGTGAGCTTATGAATCAGAAAGCTGTTTATGAATCAGAAAGGCTGTTTACGAATCAGAAAGGTTGTTTATGAATCAGAAAGCAGGCCATCACCAGATACTCAATCTGCTGGTCCCTTGACCTTGGATTTCCCAGCTCTGAGAATTGTGAGCAATAAATTTTTGTTGTTTATAAGTGACCTATGTTATAATATTTTGTTATAGCAGCCTGAATAGACTAAGAAAACTAGGTTGTCATGAAAAGCCACCCTGAAGGCTTAATACCAATCCATGATTTATTTGAGTAAGATATGTATGTAAATCCTCTGTAAAGACATCCAGATTTGTGGTCCAGGTCCCACTTCTTTGCACTTTCTGAGAGACCTTATACCCCTAGCCCAGGTTCCTTCTGTCAACACTTTCTGTTTTTCTACATTGACTTTTTGCCCTCTGCCATTATCAAGTCTCTCCTATTTTGAAATATAAGTATCGCATTTGAATTCTGCTCTCCAGCCTTACTGACTTCATTTCCTCATCACCACTCAAAACATCCCTTAGTCTCCCGTTCCCCCTAGTTTAATTATTGTTTCATTGAGGTGTATTTAATGAGTATCTGAGGCATGAGCCCATCCAAAAGATGAATGTGCATATGCTCAAAATGTTAATCAGCTGAACTGCTCACATCTTTGCTTCAGATGCCCAAATCTTTTTGTATTAAATTATAATCCACTTAATGTTAAAACAATGAAAATGTGTGTCTAATAATAGGTGTCAGTTGAGAATCAATTAAACTGTTCCAGACTAAAACAAGGCTCTTACCAAAAGGATTTTATTCTTTTTTCATTTTTTTCTGGGGGCTGGGGGGTTCCTGATGAAAACCAGAAAACTTGCTAGACAAATTCTAAAAGAGCTGTAACGTTAGCAAAAAGAATTAAAATTCTTAAGTTGAGACTTCATCAAGGTAGAACCACATAATGCTACATGATACAGTGTGGATGTAGGATCAGTTATTGTAACAAACAAATAACAAATAATTAATAATAAAGCAATAGTGTCTTAGGCATTTGATCTCCAAGGTGGTGGCTATAAATTGGGTCACATTAAAATTAATTCTTCAATCTTAATATCTCTATGTCCATCTTCTCCAGTATAAATACCAATAACTCATATAACTTCTCTCACTTAAGTATCTCTGAGACTCTTAGGAGAACCTTCAATTGCCCTTGCATTGATCTGTTCAAGATCCCTCTTTGTATTGGCCTCTGCTCCATCAATGACCTCAACCCATGCTCATCAGTCTCTTGACTGCCTAATAGTGGACACCAATCAGTTTGTTCCAGATATTAATGTTCTCTGTTCCATCTAGGGCAGTACTAGCACATTATTTGCCTGCAGAGTACAGAGAATGCATTCTCTTGTCTTGTTCTCTCAGGGGAAGTCAATAGCTGTGCTTCTCCTTGAGCTCTCAAGTTTTAGGAATATAGTAAAAA
>VBSM01002608.1:9537387-9575297 GCA_008086735.1 Cheirogaleus medius | reverse complement strand
CCCGGCCCAGATTTCTTTTTTTATAGAGTGAATTCTTAGTCATAGATCCACTTTCTGTTTTAGTGAGGATGGGCTATATCATTCTATAACAAATGACTCTAAAATCTCAGTTGCTTAAAACAGTAGAGGCTCATTTCTCACTCAAGCTACATGTTCATAATAGGTTGGTAGTGGGTTGGTTCTGTTGGTGGAGGAGGGTACTTCTCCTTACTTAGAAACACAGATGATGGGAGACACTACTATCTGGAAAGTTTCCAGTCACTGTGGCAGAGGAGAGGGGGCATAATACACCAGACCTTAATGGTTTCTCCCACAATTCACATATATTACTTCTGCTCACATTTCTTTTTTCTTTTGTTGTCTTATTTTATCAAGTCATAGTAATATTCAAGACATACATTTATAGGTGTATACATATATGAATTAGAGAGATGGATATTGTTTCTAGTGCTGCTCACATTTTAGTAGCCAAAGTAAGGTGGCCATGCCTCACTTCAAAGGGATAAGAAAGTGCCATTCTGCCATATGCCTTGCAGAGGGAGAACGGGGAATGCTGAAGGCAGCACTAATGATGATCATATCTCTTTCCTTGAAATTTTTCATCTGTAACTTTCTGCTCTTCCCTACCATTCCTGCCCCTTAGGATATAGCTCTACGTGTATGACCTTCAGTCATGCAAATGGCTCAGTGCTGCCCTGTATTAGTTAGAGGTTCTGGCTAAGAATCTCTCACCAGTTGTTGGCTTGGGCTGCAGGCATCTCAAGGCTCAGATGCTTCCATAACGACTCAAAATTGTTGGCAGGTCTCAGTTCCTTGCCACATGGACCTTTCTATGGAACTGCTCACAATATTATAGCTTGCATCCCCTCCAGAGTGAGAAATGGGAGAGACAGAGAGAGACATCCCAAGACAGAAGCCACACACAGTCTTTTATAATCTAATCATGTCTAATCTTGACATGCCATTGTTTCTACCTGATAACCAACCCTGGAAGAGTGTGGAAGGGGACTATACAAAGATGCAAATACCAGGAGGTGGGTAATTGGGGGCCATCTTGGAAGCTGACTACCACTCTCATTCAAGAAGTCTGATTATTCTCATGCAAACCCATTGCTACAGATAAACTCTGTCTGAGTCTCAGCTTCAACCAAGTAGCAGGCCCAGTATGGTGTCAGTACAATTTAAAACATCTCTTGAGGGGGTCACTTCACTTAGACTAGTGTCGGTTTTATTCTATATAAGTAAATGGTTCTTATATCATCATTTTCTATGCCCAGTATCCAAGGAAGTACATACACTTTCCCACAGAACATTTGCTTTATTTATAATGTTTTAAATGCTATTTTAAGTCCCTGTGTTTAGGTGGCTGTTATACTTGAAATGGTAGCAGACATTATATATAGCAAATAAATACTTGATGGTCTTTCTTGCCCTTTTCTAGAAAAGCATGATTTGTGTGAGCTAAGTGTGACTTTATTTTTTTTTTTCTCCTGTACCCTCTGATGGTAGAGTAAGTGTGACTTTAAACAGGACACTGAGAGGAATTAGAAATAGTGGCACGGTGGCAGAAACCCCACATTAAAATCTATCCTTGTCAGCACTGTGTGATTCCACATACCAGGGTTCTTTTGGGATTAATCAAGAAATTGTTGAAAGATATTTGGAGAAAAATGCAATTCTGTAAGGGGAAGGCAGTTCCTATCGGGAGCGAGGGAATATGTGTGGCCACTGTAGTGACAAATAGGGGAATGCATGTGTGAATTTTTACGCCCTCATGGTCTTATTCAGCAAAAGTAGAGAGATTTATTTTCCTTTCTTTGTTAATTGTTCTTACAGAAATAAACCCCACTGTGCAGGGAGCCAGGTACTCCTCCCTACTCTCTCCTGGTATTGAAAGAATTTTATTTACTAAAATTCTCAAGTCAGCTTCTTATTATTGTACCAGTGATGTCTCTTGGATGAATTCAGCCAAACTGTATAGTGTGACCAGTGTGGATAGTCTGTTAGAAGCACATGGATAGCTTGCTGCCTCTTCATTACTTCTTCTCTATTGTTTTGCATTTTGGTTGCTTGTATCCTACCATCTTGAATCTTATGCCCCAAATTATAGTATGCTCACTACATGCAAGGTCGCTCCTCCTACCCGCCCACTTCTGTCTCCCCCAGTGACATCTTACTTCGTTCCCAAGAAAACCATTGCTCTCCCCTCTTAGCTCACTGTGTTTACATCTCTCTGCTCTTTTCCTCTCTCATCCTTGGCATGCTGGTTTAATCAATTTTACCAAATGACTTTCCTGGCAGCTGTAAAAAGAAAACCCGGAGCAAGTTAATAGCAATCTAATGCTGCACTTTTTGTCATTTCTCTAAAATGTACAGAACGATTTGGTCATTGGATTGATTTTTAATGATCTAAATGACCAGATGTTTCAACGCTGCACTGCAGCAGCCTGACAATAAATAGGGGAGGGGAGGGGCACGGGCGCTGGGCACTCACTCACTGCCAGATGAATAAGCTCGAAACGCCAGCCAAGGGGAGCAAGATAAAGTGTCAGCCTTTGCCAAATAATATATTAGCATTTTTTAAACAAAGACACCTAGCTATTTTAATTTTTCATGTAGGAGAAAATATGTTTTTGATGAGAGTTTAGAAAGTCATCCATAGGGTTGGGAATCAAACCGCAGCCCAATTCTGTGCGTGTCTGTTGACATAAGCAGAACGTCAGTAAAGTGCCTTCCAATATCCCCAAATAGCCTCTTGGCATCCCAAAGGGCTGGGACAGTATTGAATTTTTTTTTTAAACAAAAGGCACTAACACTCCCAAAGGTATATGAAATCAGTAAAATGTAAAACAACTCACTTGGTTTTTATTTTTCCCTCTGTTAGAAAGAAATAGACAAAGGAGAGAGATAGATATGGGGAAAAGAAACAAGAAATATTATGAACTCACCATGGGATTTATTTCTTAACTAGCTGTGTAACTTCGAGTGACTTGCTTACCTATGCTGTGCTTTAGTTTCCTCACTGTAAAACAGACGAACTAGTAGTACTTTTTGGAAGATTAAATGAGTCAAGGCGAGTCAAGTGTTTAGCACTGTGCCTGACACTCACTACTTGCAAAGTTCCTGGTCTTTCTCACCCCCTCTACTGTTTCTGTAGTGGCAGCTGCTCCCAGCCAGTCTTTCTGGCCATGTCCCAACCCACAGGACAAGGCTGGTCTCACAGTATGGTGGGCAAAGGTGGGTTTATAGTCCAATCACAGCCCAGCCACTTACTCCCTAGGTCTATGGGCAAGCAACTTAACCTTCTTCAGATTCCTCATCTGTAAGAGGAGGATATTAATAATACTCACTTTATAGGGGTATTGTGAGTATTGAAGGAAATAACTTGTGTAAAGCTCAGTGCACAAAGCCTTCCACAGAAGAGAGACTTTAAAAAATGTTAACTTTATTTCACTTTTCTCCTCGTATTTCTAATGTGCTAGGGCATGTTTCTAAATAAACAGTTCCCAATCTTTTTGGCACCAGGGACTGGTTCAAGGAAGACAATTTTTCCATCACAATGTGGTAGGGGATGGTTTTGGGATGAGTCAAGTGCATTACATTTATTATGCACTTTATTTCTATTATTATTACATTGTAATATATAATGAAATAATTATACAACTCACCATAATGCAGAATCTAATGCCGCTGCTGATCTGATAGGAAGCAGAGCTAGGCAATGATATGAGTGATGGGGAGCGGCTATAAATACAGATGAAGCTTCCCTCACTCCCCCACCACTCACCTCCTGCTCTGCAGCCCAGTTCCTAGCAGGCCATGGACCAGTACCAGTCCACAGCACAGGGCTTGTGGACTGCAGTTCTAAATGGTATGTAGAAAGAAGCTAATTAGTTTCTTATGTTAATTATTAGTTGAATGCCTTCAGTTAATGCAATGTATTCTTTTGAGAAGCTCAGCTCAATTTATATTGCAGAGTTTATACTGACTAATCTGGGGGTTATACTGATGCAAGGACTTTCTTCTAGCATATTGCTCTGAGAATACTGTAACATTCTTACTTCATATATATATCTTCTATCTTATTAATATAGCTCTCCCTGAAAAAGAAGACACTATTTCATTTTTAAATGTTGGATTTTAGTTATCTAATATAAAAGTAACCAGGCTGATTCTCTGTCTACTGAATTTCTCTTTTAGGTGGATTAGTTCCATTTAATCTGTTTTATAGCCAGGTCAGATAGATAGCTCACTAATGGATACACTTAAACTCATGCCACTTTGGTCCAGATAGTATGACTGAAGGAGCCCAATCCCACTGCTGATAAAGTGACCCAGAGGCACTCTTTGTCGATGATATCAGGAGCATGGTCTCTGTATTTAAAAGACACTGCACCTCCTCTCCCCATTCCATATTGCAAGAAAATTAGATTCTATTGAGGGTACAGGGCCCAAGAGTTATACTAACAGGATTCTGAACCCTTGTTTGAGAATTTTTATACTCCTGGGATAAATGAAATCAGTTTTGGCATATAATGACAGGATTTCCTATGTTTTTCAGAATGTTGGAGGAAGTCTAGCAGCAAAGTAAAGTGTTGTCTATACCACGGGGGGCACGATTAGAGAAAAAAACAAGAAAGAAAGACTCAAGAACAAAATTGCATTTGATGTGATGTTGTGATTTTCTTTAAATATGTTAAGTCTTTAGAAATGACAAATTTATGATAAAAATATAACTAGGTTATACATGGGCTTGGAGAGTTGAATAAAAATCAATTATTATATAAGTGTTCCCCAGATTTTAAATGGTTAGAATAAACTTTTGGATTGCCAATTATTGAATACTTATTTTTAGCTCTGAAAACAACAAATCACCTACAAATTTTGTAAGTCTATAGAGTTGTCTTTTTATATAATGAAAATATTTTGATCTTTTGTCAGCCAGTATGCATTTTAAGCATCTTCAACCCTATTATTTATATGTTTGGAAGCTTGGAAGTTACTGGTGTGGAGGTATAAAATTCTGGCCTTCTCTCCAGGAATTCCGCATCTGGTCAGAGAGACAGAAACAGCATATTTTTATTATTGTTATAAAAAGTAAAAAATGAATACCAAAGTGTGTGTGTGTGTGTGTGTGTGCACGTGCCCATGCATATGTGCACATGTATTTGCACTTGAGTGATCATTTTTATAGGATAGACTCTTCTAGGAATTGTTTATGATATATATGTTTTCATTTTAAAAAGTCCACTAAAATGTACTCCAAAAAAGTCTTTCTCGATCCGTGTTTCTACCAACTGTGTATGCGTGTACCTGTTTCCAACAACCTCATAATCACTGGACATTTTTAATCTTTAAAAAAAAATTTAAACCAGTGTGATAGGCAAAATACCTCATTGTACTTTCAATTAATTAATTAATTTTGTTTACTAGTGAGATTTAACATTTTTTCAAATGGCTCTTGGCTATTTGTAGTTCTCTTTTTATGATCCTTGCTTGCATCCATTTCCCATTTTTCTTCTGGTTTGTTGGTATTATTGTAATTAATTTATAGGCTCACTTTAAGGCAAATGGTACAGAAACCATACCATGGCTATGTTGACAGCCGACCCTGCCAACTCACTTTGCATTAGTAATTGTTTGGGAAGCTTACATAATTCACTGTCTTCATATTTCTGCACTGTTATTTTCCTTCTTTCCTAATTTAACATTCCCACCATTGCAGTCAATAGGTTAGATGCAAACATTTGAGGAGGCCAAGGGAAACAAATGGGTTGAGTTCCTGCATGTGCACTTTAATCTATACCTTCTAATTGAATACCAACTGAATCTAGGAGGTATGTGTCATTGTTATTTTCCAGATGAAAAAATTAAGACTCAGTGAAGGTTGGAAATGAGCCCAATATAAATCAAGTGATAATGAGACCTTGGGTCTGTCTGATGATACTAAAAATGTGTGCTCCTTCCACAAAACCATAGTTTCTTCAGAAAAATTTATTTTTTTACAAGAATTTATCCAAACATATAGCACACCTTGATACACATCCAAATAAATTTTTTTCTTTTTATTATATATATATTTTTACTTTTATGATAAAATTATATGTATTTACCATGGACAACATATTTTGAAGTATATATACAATATGGAATAACTATATATCTAATTAACATATGCTTTGCCTCTCATTGTTATTTTTGTGGTGAGAACATTTAACATCTACTCTCAGCATTTTTCAAGAAAACAATATGTCATTATTAACTCTAGTCACTGTGTTATACAATTGATTTCTTGAACTTATTCCTCCCATCTAAAATTTTGTGTTACTCGACCAACATCACCCCAACAACTTCACCCCTCTAACTGCCAACCACCTCAGCCCCTGGTAACTACCATTCCAATCTCTATTTCTATGAGATCAACATTTTTGAATTCTACATATGAATAAGATAATGCAATATTTATTTTTCTGTACATGACTTATTTCATTTAATATAATGTCCTCAAGGTTCATCCATGTTGTTGCAAATGGCATAATTTCCTTCTTGTTTGTAGCTTAATAGTATTCCACTGGGTATATATGCCACATTTTCTTTATCAATTTATCCATTGATGGACACTTACATCGAATATATATTTTGGCTAATGTGACTAATGTCTCAATAAACATGAGAATGCAGATATTTCTTCCACATACCATTTTTATTTTCTTTTGGAATATACCCAATAGTCAGATTGCTGGATTGTATGATAGTTCTATTTTTAATTTTTTGAGGCATCCTCATACTGTTTCCCATAATGGCTGTACTAATTCACATTCCTGCCAATAGTGTGCAAGGGTTCTCTTTTCTCTACATTTCTTGCCAACACTTATTATCTTTTATCTTTTTGATAATCACCATTCTAACAGGTATGAGGTGATATCTCATTGAGGTTTTAATTTGCATTTCCCTAATGATTAGTGAGTTGAACAGTTTTTCATGCACCTGTCGGCCATTTATAAGCCTCATTTTGAGAAATGTATATTCAATCAGGTTATTTATTTTCTTGCTATTAAATTATTTGAGTTCCTTACATTTTTGGGATTTTAACCTCTTATTGGATGTGTAGTTTGCAAATATTTTCTCCCAATCTGTAGGTTGTCTTTTCACTGTGTTAATTGTTTCCTTTGCTGTGCAGAAGCTTTTACGTTTGATGTAATTTCTATTTTTTGCTTTTGTTTCCTGGCTTTTGGTGTCATATCCAAAAAATTATTGTCCAGATCAATGCTATAGAGCTTTTTCCCTATGTTTCCTTCTAGTAGTTTCATAGTTTGGGTATTACATTTAAGTCTTTAATTCATTTTGAGTTGATTTTCATATATCTCACACTTTCATAGTGTGAGATAAGGGTCTATTTTCATTCCTCTACATGTAGATATCCATTTTTCCAAGCATTGGCACCTTTGTCAAAATTAAGTTGACTGTAAACACGTGAATTTATCAGTGGGTTCTCTGTTCTAGTCCATCAGTTTATGTGTTTGTTTTTATGCGAATACTATGCTGTTCTGGTTACTATAGCTTTGTGGCATATTTTAAAGTGAGGTAGTATGCTGCTTCAAACTTCATTCTTTTTGCTCAAAATTGTTTTGGCTATTTGGTTTCTTTTGTGGTTCCATGCAAATGTTAGGATTTTTTTTTCCATTTCTTTGAAGAACGATATTGGAACTTTCTTAGAGATTGTACTGAATTTGTAGATTACTTTGGGTAGTATAGACATTTTAACAATATTAATTATTCTAACCCATGAACATGGACTGTCTTTCCATTTATTTGTGTTGTCTTTAATTCCTTTCATCAATGTTTCATAGTTTTCAGTGTAGATTTTTCCATCTCTGTTTAATTCATTGAATATTTTATTTCTTTGTAGCTATTGTAAATGAGATTTTTAACATTTCTTTCGCAGATAGTTCACTGTTAGTGTAGAGAAACACTACTGATTTTTTAATGTTGATTTTGTATCCTGCAACTTTACTGAATTCACTTGTTAGTTCTAACAGGTTTTTTTAGTGGAGTCTAGGTAGAAATTCCAGTATTATGCTGAATAAAAGTGGCAAGTGTGTGCGTCTTCTATTGGTTTGGAACTTAGAGGAAAAGCTTTCAAGTTTTCCTCATTAAATATGATGTTAGCTTGTGTGTTTGTCATATATGGCCTTTATTGTGTTGAGGTACATTCCATGTATACCTAATTTGTTGAAGGTTGTTATCATAAAACGATGTTGAATTTTGTCAAATGTTTTTTCTGCATGTATTAAAACAATGATATGGTCTCTGTCCTTCATTCTGTTAATGTGATGTATTACATTTATTGATTTCCATGTGTTAAAACATCCTTACGTCCCTGGGATGAATCCCACTTGATCATGGTAAATGAACTTTTTATTCTGCCATTGAATTTCATTTGTTAGTACTATGTTGAAAATTTTTGCATCTATATGCATCAGGGATGTTGACCTGTAGTTTTCTTTTATTGTAGTGTCCTTGTCTAGCTTTGGTATCAGTATAACACTGACCTCATAAAATTAATTTGGAAGGTTTTCCTCCTCTTCAATTTTTTGGAAACGTTTGAGAAGAATTGGCATTAGTTCTTCTTTCAGAAAAACTATTAACCTAGCAGCACAAATTAGCTAGTTTATACTTGGGGCTGTGAGGAGATATAATAGAAAAAGAGCCAAAATTGGGGTTTAGGTTTATCAATCTCAAGTTTTGGTTGGGGACTAATACAGTGGGGAATGAGACTAATTGTAAGAGGGATAAAGTCATGCCTGGACTGGCTTGGGAAAAAGAAATAAAAAATAGAAAAGGCAATCTCAAAAAGTGCTGAGGATACAGTGCCTATTCCAGTGGACTAGAACATGCAGACATAGAGGAAATAGAAAAAAACAGTCCAAGTATAAATGTGAATACACCTCACTGTTTGCAAACTATCAAAGAAACAACAAAGAAAAATCCGACAACAATGACATGGGCTAGAGAACATGTGATGCCATTCAGACAGCGGAGAAAAGAAAAAAAAGAGCAGAGCTGCATACCACTACAGGTTTCCAGTAGCAAGCATATTCAAATACTACAGGTCTGCCTTCATGGGAAGAGGATTAGTTAGAGCTTGGCCTTTTTATCCAAAAGCAAAGTTGTGGGTAGCAAGATTACTAGAAATGTCTTCTTAGAGTATAAAGGACAATTACCATAGCTGAGGCCACAGGCTTTCAGTAAATTCCATCTGGTACTTTACAAATTAGCTCATTATTCTGCTGTTCTTATGAATGTGTTAGTCTGCAAACATACCGTTGTCACAAATTAGTCACCTAGTGTTTCTCTGAAAGTGATTTAATATAAGCACACCCACATCATAGTATGGAACAGTAAAATACGTCCTCGCTTGATCCTCTAAATGGAATTCAGCATGAAGTATGATTCGATTTCCAAAGGGTTTTTGGCACACATATTATCTTCTGATTTTCTGGAAGATAGAATGTGATCAGTGCCTTGGATATTGACAATATCATGTAATATTAGAAACCTCTTTGGTCTCCCCATGAACTCTAAGAGAGATCCAACCCTACCTATAAATCATGGATTCCCAAAGTGAACAAAACTTTTGTTTATTTTTCTTAACATTTGTTATTACAAGTATCATCACAACTATTGTTTCAATTCAGTAATAGCAATTGCAATTTTGAAAATTAACTTAAACATCTAACTTTAAAGTACTTTGTGTGGCAGATGAGCTCACCCACCAGCTACTTAGAAAGAAAAAAAGAAGTGAGAAAACATAAGCTTCCCTCTCCTGTCTAACTGGATTACCTATTGAGAAGTGCCCTTGTTTAGCTTATAGTAAATATTTTGTGGTGAACTGTGTCAATTAAGATGCCTTTGGCTGCAAGTTTGGCGCTCCCTATTTAATGGCTTAATACAAACAAACAAGGAAAATTTGCTGTCTTATGATGTTTCAAGGTAATCTATTCCAGAGATGGTTATTACGAGGTTACACATCGTCTAGGTTTTGCCTTGCCATTCTTAGCACTTTGTCCTTTTACTTAGACTTAATCTCCTCATTAACACAAGATAGATGGCCATTGCCAGACACAAGGTCTAATGGCAGAAAATGAACCTCTTCTTGCCTGTGCAAAAATTTATGAAAATATATTTTTGAGAGAGTGAGAACTAGGCAGTGCTGTGAATCCTGCCCTACTTTCCCTCAAAGGGGGCTGTAGTCATCTCATTCACATCAAGCCCAGAGAATCAGGCATCAGTGGTGGTATTTTTTCCTGTGGACCAGATTCACACCACACATAGGAGAGAGACCTAGTCTTGAGCCATTTTATGTTCTTCCCGTGAGGACCATCTGGGAAAGGCAGCTGTGATCCAGTAGCAAGAGTTTGTAGGGAACGGACCACTAGAAAACCAAGGGCTTGGTGGGGGGCTGATTAACCAGCAGCATTTGGAAAACAAGGCTCTGCCTGACTCATCGGAGTTGCAGCCAGGGAGCCTGGCAGGGATGCCACTAATGAACCCACAAAAGTGCCCAGGAGACAAAGAGACAGCTTTCAACATCTGTGAGGTCCCCCAACATGATATGCCATCTTAGGAGGGTGCCAATTCAAGGGGAAAAACTCCAAAATCTTCTCTTTCCTTTCATCATTTCTTTCCATGCTTTCCAATCCCAGAGCAGTCAGTACCAACAGCTGGGAAGATAAACCCTACCCTCAATGCCACCCACTCACCCACTACAAGCAGCTACTCTGCAATAAGCCCAGCTGGGAGGGGGAAGAAGAAGTGAGTTCAATCAAGTTTGGAATTATAATTTGGAATGGCAGTCTAATTTCCGAAAAGAATATGAATTGATGGTTTAAAGTGAATATAAAGCTCTCTATTGCCTAACAGTGCCCAGAAAAATCATAAGACTTTCTCCATAAGTAAAATTTAAAGGGGCCAGATATGGTGGCTCACTTCTGTAATCCCAGCACTCTGGGAGACCAAGGTGGGAGGATTGCTTGAGGCCAGGAGTTCGAGACCAGCATGGGCTACATCATGAGACACCCCACATCTCTACAAATTTATTTTTTTTAAGAGTTAGCCAAGCAATAGTGATGCATGCCTGTAGTCCTGGCATTGTTCTAGCTACATGGAAGCCTGAGGTGGGAGGATTGCTTGAGCCCAGGAGTTCAAGGTTATAGTGAGCTATGATCATGCCATTGGACTCCAACCTGGGCAACACAGTGAGACCGTGTGTCAAAAAAACCCCTAGAGACTTAAAGAAGCAGTTGAAAATCAAAATAAAATGTATTTTAATATGTATCACATATCTTTATTTTCAACAAATGTGTTATAATATTGATATCCATTTACAAATATTCTTTAACATACCTTGACAATCTCACATCACATTTGTATCATTCTTGCATCTTTCCCCATTCTGTCTTCCTCTAATATTTGAGGGGAAAATCAGAGAAAATTATTTACACCATCCAGCAAATATACATCTGCTCTTTTAAAATGCCTATGCCCCAGCAAACAGATCCCAAAATAGATCTGCATTAAAAGATGTAGAAAGCAGTAGATCACTGAGGGGATGGTTATGTTGGTATTAATAGTAAAGTCCTTCTGTCCCAATCCACTGTTTGAATTTCCTTTGTCTTTCTTCACTCCTTCCTCCCTTTGGACTCCTGGGACTGAGAGTTTAGGACTGTCACCTGCTCTCTATAGCTACAGTCTATGCAGAGAGGCCAGCAAAGATTCCAGCTGCAGCAGTGGCTTGATCCTTCTCCTTCCAGAACAAAAGTATTCAATCCTCCCACACAGACACTGACAGCCTCATCTCAAATGGCCTGTGCCTCTAATCAGCGAGTAATTGTGGGAGACAGAGGGAGAGGCAACTTTATATTTTCATTGACTTTGTTCCTGCTTCTTTTATAACTTCCATTTTTTTTAAAAAAAATAAGTGATGATTTCAAAAATCAATAAAATTTCTCAGGGTTCTTACAACAAAAACTGGGTGCTCCCTTGCTCCCTTCCAGCTTTTTTTTTTTCACTCCAACCCTGGTTTGATCAGTAATCTAAAGGGAAAGAGTCAGTGAGAAAAGAGAAGAAATCTTAAAAGAATATTTACTATTAGATCAGGTTTGATACTTTATTTTGTGGAAAAATTTAAAACTCCTTCGTATCTTCATCCATTTTACAAATCTTGGAAGTAAGAACAACAGATAAATAAAATCAGATTATATGCCACATTGAATTCTTTCACACTCATAATGTGCTTCCCAGAAAGAAAAGGATAAGACATATACCAAGGCAATTCAAGTTCATATTAATATTTTTGTGTCTCATCAGTTTTGGACATGTATTGTTTATGTGTTGCCTGTTTGTATCTATTAAATGATTTGTGTAGTCTATAGTGATTTTTTTTTTAGGGGTGGAATGTGCCAATTATAGAGAGAGGCAGGCTAGTTGAAAGTTTCAAGTACTCAGAATTATGGATTTACCCTTGAGTCAGAATGTTAAAGATAGCAGGGAACAGTGTATAAAATGCTAGGTGGATGAAAGGCTATCTGTCTACAATGGAAAACTAGGATTTAATAACTAGCCTTGAATTTATTTTGTATTTAAAGAATGTTTTACTTAATTACAACATAATGACTTTGAAACTATTAGTTACTCTAAAATATTGGGTTCTAGTTTTAGCATATTTTGATATTTTAAGCTTTTAAATGGTTATTTTCTAAAAAATCATAGAAATGTCCTTTTTTTCCTCCCTAAAAAGGAATTCTGCCTTTGGAGTACTAAATTCTTTTATCCATAAAGCTAAAAAAAAAGATCACAGTATTTCCCCCTTCCTTAATCTCTCTCTCTCTTTCTTTCACTCTCTCTCTCACTCCTCCTTATCTGAAACTAATTGACATTCAGTAAAGATGACTGCAAGAGAGGTTTGAGAAAAATAAGAAGCTAATATTTTGACTGGAAGTATAATAGAAGTCAGTCAGAGTAAAAGGAAACTCTCTCCAGAATATCTCAAAGTGGATATAGATGTAGATACATTGTTAACTCCATTCTGTGTGTGTTTTCATTCAAGCCCCCTGATCATGCAACCACTGAATCAATGTCAAGTTAATTTACTGTGGCTATTCAACATTACACTATAGCATTAATTTTAAATTGCTTTACTTTTGGAGGGAAATAAAGAATTTATGACTGTCAAAATAAGGTTTCTTATATGGTGACTCATCGAGATTTTGATTGCAAGAAAAAGAAACTGACTCAGACTAGCTCCTAAAAAAAAGAAGGGAATGTAGTTACTATAAAGATACATAAATTCACAGAAACAAGTGTAGCTGGTCCTACTGGATTTGGAAAACTTTGGATTCTAGGCAGCTACTCTCTTTGGGGCCATATAGTCATCCATTTTGGTCTCTGTGTTTCTGCTCTTTCCTGTCTTCTCTCTGTAATTGCCACCCTCTCCTTAGTTATCCGTTTGCACTTAACCCAAAATGGCAACTTCAGCCTCTGAGTCCACATGACCTTTTGGTTCAACCCCACCGCAAACTGATTAGAGTCTCAGTTTTACTTAAGACTCTTCACATTCCAAAGAGAGACTATTAATATTTTATGCCCAGTGGATGAATCAGGTGACAGTGAGTCAAGTTTTCATACCTATTCCAATCAGGTTTTATAAGAGTAAGGGTATAGGGAATGCAAGCTCTTTAAAAGGAGCTATAGGCAGAAATAAATAATCATGTTTGGTATACTGACTGATTTATTTCTGATAGTAATTGACTCAACAAATATTTCATTGAGAATTTACTATGCACCAAACACTATTCTAGGCATTGGGGGATATACCAGAGACAAAACAGACCCAAAACTCCATTGCCACTATGGTGTTATGTTCTAATGATGATCTTTAATCACCTATTTCAAAAATAATTTAAAAAGTAACATAGTAGCAATCTCTTCACATAGTAAATACAAGATGTTGAAATAAAAATACATGTATATATGTCTGTAATATATGTAATATGTATATATTATGAATATATATAACAAACATATGTACTTGTACATAAAAGTCATATTTGCTTTATACCTAACTTTGTTAACTGTCAGTGATGTGTGAGTATGTATCTGCAAATATTGGAAGTGGTGGTTGGAGCCTTTGGATTTTAGCATCTTACTTGTAGCCTATAATGCAGCCTCTTCCAACTTCCTATTAAAATGACTATAAAAACACCATCCCCCCAAAATTACCATTTTAAGAAAGCACAAAAAATCATGACTGATGGTGATTCACTGCAGAAGTATTAAAGAAGCAGTGAATTACATTGAAACTGTAAGTGGCAGACCACCCATCCTATTCCATTCTAAAAGTAGTTAAAATAATCTCTTAGTTTTACCAGAATCCGAAAATACATCTACTATATACTACTGCTATAGTAGATATGAACTATCTTAAGTTTTTTGAAAGAAATATGCCAGCAGACTCAAAGATGGCTCAAAATTAAACAATTATACCAGAAAAGCCTGAATGAATATCCTCTTGAGACCGTCTACCAGTAAAAATCCATCATGAGGGTTTTTGTGCAGGGAGAATAAATAACCTTTGTAGCTCACTCTGATTGAACTGCCTACCCTAATAAACCTGTAAGAGTGGAAAGGTTTGATTATCTCCAACGCAATTTCTTTACCATATGCCATCTGGTAAATAAAAGAGTTCAGGTAGTACTTTTCACCAAATCCAGAGGTCAGTTAAATATTCTACAGTAATATAAAAATCAGTGGTAAACCCTACTAATCCTAGGGAAGGAAAGGGAAGACCAGAAGGAAATACACTGACTTATCTTTGGGGAGTGGGATTATGGATGGCTTGATTCTTCTTTGCATATTTCGTGTTTCTTTTTACCTTTGTATTTTCCATAGTGAACATGCATGGTTTCCTAAATAAAATAGTAAATTTCATTTTTCAAGTGTAACCTTTAAATGGTATTTCATTTATTGAAAAAGAAGCTGTGTTATAAGGCTCAGATTTTATAAATAGATTGTTAAAATGTAGGTTAAAATAAACATTCTTGAGAGAATTATGGGTCTACTTTTGTTTCAAGCAATTGTAAACTAAAGGAAATGGAATCTATTGACATTACTAATGGAAAGTTTATCCATAGTTTTGAAATTATGTAAAAATTGTACATATTCTGGATATAGAAGATTAATAATTGTCATGTTACTTTTTTTTTAAAGACTTCATCTTTTAGAGCAATTTTAGATTCATAGCAAAACTGAGAGGAAGGTACAGAGATACCCCATATACCCCAAATGCGAACACGTGTGTAGCCTCCCCCTTATCAATATCCCCTACCAAAGTGGTACATTTGTTACAATTGATAAATCTACATTAAGACATCATTATCAGCAAAGTCCATAGTTTACAATAGGGGTTCATTCTTGGTGTTGTACATTCTATGGATTTGGACAAATTTATTATGACATGTACTTACCATTATTTTATCATACAGATAATCCAAACAACTCTCTTATATCTGAATCTGATACTTGCTCTGTCTCTTTAAACTGTGTTTCTTTGCCTTTTACTATGCCTTGTAAAATGTTTTTGATAGCTGAACACACAGTGGGTAAAAGGAACTGCTGTAAATAGGCCCTTTCATAGCTCACTACAGCCTCAAACTCCTGGGCTCAAGTGATCCTCCTGCCTCAGCCTCCTGAGTAGCTGGGACTATAGGCAAGTGCCACCATACCCAGCTAATTTTTTTAAAATTATTTTTTGTAGAAATAGCATCTTACTATGTTGCCCAGGCTGGTCTCAAACTCCAGGTCTCAAGTCTCCTCTGGCCTCAGTCTCCCAAAGTGCTGGGATTACAGCAGTGAGCCACTGTGCCTGTGTTACTTTTTTACTGGGAAAATGAGTGACAGAAAAACTGCCATCAAGGATTTAACTAAATTATCAATCAATATCAGTCAATTAAATTACCAGTGAGAGAAAGTCTATTTTGGAAACATCTAATTAGCTAGGATCCATGAAAGAAAGAATAACTATGTTCTCCTACAACACTTCTCTTGGTGCTACTCAAAATGACATTGTTCTTAGCCTGCCCCATTCTGTGTAAAGGTTGTGCATGTCCAGCCACTATGACTTGGATTAAAGAGGGCCAGAGGTCAGACTGACATTTACAGGTTAGCGGATACCCAAGTATATGAACTGGAGTGAAATAAGCACATACTATGATCAGGAAGTTTGATCAGATGTTTTATTTTGCAAGAAGACATAGCTTTAAGATTGATAGTTCTGACTTTGAATGAATACTCCATCTGGCCCCAGCTACAGTGTTAATGTGGACATGGAAAAAGAATAAATCAGCTATTCATTTCTATTTTTAAGACTCGATATTGGTTTAATATAAATAATAGACTGTTTGAATTCTTGAATACATATTTTGAATTGGACTATTCAGCTTTGAGTCAGAGAGTCTGTCTGGTAAATGTTAGAAACTTCGGTTTGATATTCTAATATTTAGATGTTAATTAAGAATGACTGTTCTTCCTTAACAAATACTAAATATATTTTTTCTCTTTATTGCTGTTTCAGTTATGCAAGTAATACATAGATATATTCTCATTTAAAAGATAAATCAATTCAGAAATACATAAAAAAATAAAAAGGTAGAAATCCTTTTTTAATGTTTCCACTTCTACTTCCTTATCTCAGAGGTAGTTTTGTCAATAGTTTGGTGTGTGTCCTTCTGGTTATTTGTCTCTGCACTAACATAAATTTATATATTAACATACACACATATATTTAAATTGATAAATTTATACTCATGATATTATTCTACAAAGCAGAGGGTTGTTTTTTATTTTTACTTAGCATTATTTTACCCAGCATTATTTCAGATATTTTTCCAAGTCATTCTTAGGAATCTATAATATTCTATAACGTGGATATATTATGAAACTGAGCTTTATCTTATTACATGAAAAATATTTTTACTCCTTTGAATTTTCAAAAAAATATGAACAAAGTCTTTAGAAAAGTTTAAGATAGAAATGAAATATAATTTCATTTCAGAAGTTACTTTTAATATTACTTCATTTATTTTTGCTTTTCATTATTTGATTTTGATTCAAGTAAACTGAAGACTGAGTGAAGAATCTATATTTTATTATATTTTTAATAAGCAAATTTAAAAGAATATGAAAATAACATTTTAAGAGCTCTCTTATTATAAAGTACATTTCTATAATTTAAAAATTATAAATTATAATAAGTTAAAAATTATAATAACGTATGAGCTTATTTCTATGCTACAGATAAAGAAGTTGTATCTCAAAGAGGTTTCCTGAGTCAAAATTACACAAAAAGTAAAAGACAGGACCTAAAATTAAAGGTGCACATCCTCAGGCTCCAAGACAGAATGCAAATTCATTTCTTTCCTCTTCAAACTTGCTATGGACTTTTCGTCAAATTAGATTTTTAATATGAATATTAATTACTTTCTTTGTGTTGTATGATTAGATATTTTAACTGCTCTACTTTCAAAAATATTGAAAGTGGAATTTAGCAAACATTCTAAATATTCCAATTATGAAATGTATTGTGTTTGATGATACACAATTTTTTTCTATAAATGCATTTATTTATCATTTAAGACTAGAAGATTTAAGCTTCACTTTTATGACCCAAAATGATTTATTATATCAGCTAAATCATGAAATTTCCAACAAAGTATTTGTTGGTTTTAGGGATCAAACTAAGTGTTTAATGGATTTATTTTTCATTTTTTAATTGGTGGTTGTATCCTTGGTAATAAGAATATGTAGAAATTGAATGTACTATCAATTTCCTGAAACATGACGCAGTTCCCTGACTCTTAGCAGTTGAAACCATGACTTCATGAGGGCTTCTCTTATTTCAGTTATAAATGTGCTGAATAGCATGCCTTCAGACTTTGCTAGAACTTGCCAGAAGTAAAAAGTCATCACTATCAACATCGTTATTAGTTGGCATTTACTGAGTGCCAACAATGTTTTTGGTGTTATAAATACACAGAGGAATACACTGTTCTTTTCCAGAGGGATTAGTTTTCTATAATAGTGAGAGAGAGGGTTTGATCTTGAATGTTCTTTTCTTGCTGGGAAGTGGGGTTGGGCGTGCAGTTATCTTGGGTCTCATTCTACATGTTGGAATGCTATTCTCACCTGTTTATTAGTTGATGTATACAATAAAGAGAAGAAATATATGTGTATTTACACACAGACACACATGTATGAAAAATGCATGTAAATTTCATTGTTTATTAGAAAAGAAACACATTACTTTTTGGCTTTAGGTAAGAAGTCACCTCTTTCAAGAAGATATCCAAGTGATTGTAGCTTCTATTTCCTTGGATATATGAAATTATGGATATATGGAATATATGAAATTATTTCCCTAGAATTATGAAATGTATTGTGTTTAATGATACAAGATTATTTTTCTGTAAATGCGTTTATTTATCATTTAAGATTAGAAGATTAAAGCTTTGGTTATATGACCCAAAATGATTTATTATATTAGCTAAATTGTGAAATTTTCTGACAGAGCATTTGTTGGTTTTAGGTGATATTTATTTTATTTATATACATAATGTGCTAATCAAAGTATATAGATATATGTATATGTGTAAATATATTTATACAAACTCGATACATAGAATAGAGGGACAAAATGATTTTGTTTTGTTTTTGCTTTTGACATATAAGGGACAAAATTTATCCAACCTTTTGAAAAAATGGGGACTTTCCTAAAATATCTGCACTGATCAATGGTATTCATATAAGATAACTAAAAAAATTCACCTTTTAGATACTATCATTTCATGCCTAAATATAGAGGAGTTTTAACTTATTTCATGTAGGCTATTTAAGAGGCAAACATTCTTATTAACTATTGATTATGCCAGAATGTGATGGTGACAGAAAGATATAACTTAACATTTGAAATTATAGTTACTTTCTAAAAATGAAACTCAGAGAAAATTAATGAAGCAAGTCATCACACCCTCAATATCTGATAGATACAAGTGACTAAAGAGTTTAGGAAACACCCAAGTGCAGAAATGAGGGTGTGACTTTATTATGCTTTGATTATATTAGCATAAATGTACAACTTATTCATTATGCTTACTGTGAAGGAAGCGTGTAAATTGAAGGGGTTTGAAGAGGATGGATACTTGAAACTGATAACGTAAGGGTAAGAATTTGCCTAGAAAGTGTTAATTCTGTATTCTCACTGTTACATTTTTGTAAACATTTTTTTTTAAAGAACCAGACTTCCTTTTTCAAACCAAACTTTGAGATAAAACTGGTAAAAGCAAAGGGGCTCTCTGGTTGGAACCTGGCTTCCCTTTACCCCTCAGTTGGCCCTAGGTGGCTTTGCAAAACCACAGGGCTCCCAGGAATTCAGTTTGAAAACTTTCACTCTTATGAGCATAACATCCTAGCTGTGAGAGAAAAAGGCTTCATTGACAAAGGACATGGGGACACTGGATAGTTAATATTTCTTGCTCTGATTCTGCTTGCACTAAACAATCTTTTTTTATAGTGGTACAAAAGCAGAATTTTATTTTGATTGTCAGGATTTTAATTTCATACTAAGGATTTCATGACTTGAATTTGATTTTATGACTTGACAAACTTCTTGTACTAAATTTTGTTATTACTTTCATTTTTAATACTTTACCAACTATCTTTTATATTTTATTTTTTATTAACAATCTTTTATTTTGGTTTGCTCTGAATTCGTAGTTTATCAGTTAATTTGATGCTCTGTTTTTTCTTTTCTTTCATTATATTAGTTTCATATAAGGATGGATAATGTAAGTCCATACCTGAAAAACCAATTACTCATGTCCTTGCTGTGGGAATAAAATTTTAAAACCACAAAAAACAAAACAAAATAAAACAAAACAACAAAACCAGCCTTTGTGCTGGTAGAACTGAGGTTACGTGATAGCTATAGGGACCTCACCAAGGTTGTGCCAATCTGTGGTGCCCTACTAAGAGTTAGCACTCCTTTATTGGTAGCAATAATGGGGTTCAGATCAGCCATTAAAGTAGTCTTTTATGGTTACTTTGGTATTTCTTAGAAGTTCCATGAAAGGATGGCTATCTTTTAGTAGAACAAAACAGGTTAGTATTTCCCTAGTCCATCAATATTATTCATTTCTGAGAACTTGTTTTTAAATTACAAACCTATTAGTTCTGCCAGACTGTTATTTCTTGAAGGTCACACATTTATGAAGTATTAAGTTTTGTGAAGTATCAGTTTGTAAATTAGTAGTTATAATTCTTAAGACCCCATTTCTAATACAAGTGGAATAAAAATGCTGGAAATGAGATATTTCTATTCTCTAAGTGAGCCCATTCTTTTATATTTGTTGCCTTGAGTCTGTAAAAGTACTCAATTGAGGATTCTTTATTAGTTTGTAGTCTTGAACTGTGAAATAAATTGCATTTTTTCTTTGTTCTCCTTCAAGCAGAAATTTGGATTTTCTACTATTTATCATAGCTTCTCAATTGTGTTTCTTTTTGTTTTAATTTGTTATTTTTTATTCTAGACTATTACCTGTATAAAAATAAAAATCCAAGAAAAGTTTACTTTAAAAATATTCAATTAAAATCTCTTTTTAGTTTAAATATATTTTAATTTTAAACCTCCTTTTGTGATCTCATGACTAAATTATTTGTATTTCTATTTGTAAAGTGCTTTGCTTATGTCATTGCCCCCAAATGGAAGCATAGCTAACAAGTATTACATGTTGTACTGTGTAGTAGTTGAGAAATATTCAGAGCTATTCTTGCTATCATATCTCCTATAGGAAACACTTTGATATATAAACAAAGTATAATAGAATGGACTGAAAAAAAATAAAATAAAGAAATGTCAGATAAATGATGTTCATTATAAGGAAAAATATATTTCCACATCATTTCTTAAAAATCTTTACATTTGCTACTTCTCATGGAGGCCTACTCTTCTAGTATAGGGCCTAAATGTTGGTTTTGAAATAATTAAATTAGTATCTGTCATCATCATCAGCAGCAGCAGTAGCATCAAAGAGCACTAATCAGAGTCAAATAATCTGAATTCTCTTCCAGATCTACTACTAACATGATGTGTGATGATGATCAAATAAAATCCTTATGGAGATTCATCTTCAAAATGGGCATAACAAATGTCTTACTCTTCTCAGAATGATTCTGTGATGCTAAAATAATACATGTAAAAATAATTTTAGAAAGCATAACACTAATGCAAGGTGTTATTACTATTACAGAGGTGCTAGAATACAGTGGTAATGTGTACAGTCTCTGGAGACAGACTTCCTTGATTCAGATGGTGACTCTTTACTAGATATTTGACCTCCAGTAAGTTCCTTAACATCTGAGTGCCTTGATTTCCTCATCCATAGAACACGACTAATAACAGTCCTTACCTAATAGTATTGTGAGGATTAAATGAGCTAATAATGCAGAGCTCTTAGAATAGGGCCTGAGACATTGTAAGTTTTCCTAGCTCTTAAATAATAATATTTAAATATCTAATATAATATCAAATTTTTAATTACTCTATGATGCTTGATTCAAAGCATTCAAAGCTTGTTTAAAACAATTTAGGCTAAAGTTTTCTCCACAAATGACCTTATGGTAGAGATTTAGACCCTTTAGCAAAAAGAGGTCATGAGGACACTGCCTAGGATACAGGAAATCCCAACAAATATTCTCAAGTTCCTTTTATGCTGTGGTGCCATCTTTCTGAACCTACAGGTTCAGAAAGGAATCACTTTAAAGGAATCATTCAGTTCTTCTTTCTCCCAGGAATGCTTCTATTAGGATATCATTTAATCAAAATGAAAATCCCCCCCAAATTATGGCAGTTTTCAAGACTAACTAGATTCCTTTATACCTGGTTTTGAATTTATGGGAAATGCCCCTCCCCCCAACACTGGCTAATGTTTTCTGCAATGACAGGACCTCACTGGGGAAATCCTAACTGAAGATAATAGCATGATATATTAACTGTTGCCAGTATTCCATTTAATATTAAGCAATTACATAACAGGCTTTTAAAATACCTAAGTTAAAAGTGATACATTAATATTGAGTACACTTCTGTAAAGTCTATTCTTCTACTGATTTCAAACAAACACCATTTAAGTGCCAACCTACTATTAGAAGAGTTTACTATAATATTTTATTCTTGCTCCAAAATGGCATCAACAGTGATGGGGTGCTTTCAGGGGATTACTGAACAGAATTTTTACAACAAAGGGGCAAGCCTGAGGAAATGCAAAAATGGGCGTTGCAATGTTTTATCTCAGCACTCCTCATATCTACACACCCCCTAATCAAACAAGCAGCTTTATGGCATGCGCAATTGCAATTGAAGTGTAACTGACTTCTGCAGAACTGGCTTCCATAGGATTTCCTGTCCAAAAATTACCCTGTGGTCATCTGTAGCTAAATGGTTACAAATCATTGAGTAAGCAAAGCTTCCCCACCCCAGTATTTTTGTTGTTTTTTTCTTTAAAGGAGTCGAATCAACCAAACCCTGTCACTTGCAAATTAGCTCTGGACTTCTTTTATTCCCTTTCTTTTCATTGGATAAGAAGGAAAACAAAACAAAAGGCAAAATCTTCCGTCCGTCATATCTATTTGTTCAAGGTGTCATTTCCCTATGAGGTTATTTACAGGTTTCTCGCTGTTTAGCTTTTCTTGCCTAGTAATTACTTACTGAAAGAAATCTGCCCTTTCAGGGCGAGCTTTGCCTTTTAACCCCTTTTGCTCACCCTTCCTTGGAGGCTAGCACAGAGTGCGCGGCTCTGCAGTGTCTGGGAACCCACCTAGAGGGCCCCCTTGACGCCAGCACATCCCCTGTCAGGCAGCAGTGTCTGCAGCCGAGCCGGGCTGCTGCAGAGTTAATGTACAGTACCAAGGAGGCTGCAAGTGTCCTGAGCTGCTCAGAGCTGGGGCGGAACAGCCCAGGGCAGACAAGGCGGCTGCGACGATTCCAAAGGTTGTACTGGAAATTCAGCGCTGGGGGACTCCAGAAGGAGCCTGTTGCCATTGTGTTTTAAAAGCATGCAAGGTCTGTATAGCTTGGGCATGAGAATCTTTCAGAAGATATCAGAGCATCAGAGTAAATGACACCTATTGGGGAACTGAATTTGGGGTGAGAAAAACAAAAGAGAGAGAGAAAAGAGAAAAGAAAGACAGCGGGGGAAGAAATTCTTAGACAACGTCTGACTTGCAGCTGTGAAATTCCTTTTCTTTCCAAGGCAAAATATGAAAAGCCCGCACATGGTTTTGATAATAACAAATTAGAGGGGATTCTGCAGTGAAAGAATCAATAGCTTAGTCATTTTACTTAAAGAGAGCAGACAGACTTATTATGGGGATAGGCAGCAGAAATGAATTTCATCACGACAGCACCTTCTGAAGTCATGATGGTAGCTAATGGTAATCCTGTCCTGCAAAGCAGAAATAACTCGTTGCCTTCCTACTTTTGCGGTCGAAGCCAGCAACTCTGAGATTTGGGGGAAGAAGTTGGCTTTGGTTATACATGGTTTCTAGCCCCTCTGCTCAGGTCTTTGTCCGACACGTCTCAGACGGTAGCACTGCGTTAAAGTGAATATGTGCCTAAGAAAGAAGAAAAAGCAATATTCGTTTCTAAAGGACAGCATGGCAAAGCAACCTGAAGTTTTCCACTTCCCTTCTAATACTTCTTTAACAAGGATAACAAGAAACTGTCTTTTGACTCCTCTTTTTCCACATTCCAGAGTCCTTCCTGCGAAGATGCATTAATTTACACTCAAGGCAGTTAGATTTTACCAGGACAATATTTGCCACCATTTAGGATTAGCGGTTGAACTGGTTATTTTAGTGTGTTGACTAACTAGTGGAACCTAAATGGATGGACCCATACCTGCAGTGCTCTGTGATGTTTCTTTCTTCAAATCTTGGAAGGGCTTTTGTTGTTGCTATTTGGTTTTTGGGGGGCATATTTTTGGAATTTAATACTTGTTGCAATAATTGCCCATGATAGCTGCTCAAACAAGAGTTGGAATTCATCTGTGAACACCACTACATGTAACATAGGAGACAAGGAAAATATTAATGACAGAAGATCTGCGAACATGATGCACGTGAATAATTTCCCCTTTAGAAGGCATTCCTGGATATGGTGAGTAATCAATACCCCTTTAGTTTGTAAAACTCAGAATTGTAAAATTCCATGACAGGGACCGGATAAGGATTTGTCTTGAACAGGAATACTGGTATCAAGTGAGAATGAAAAGTAAAACGTGTAAAACCAAATGTCTGAGAAAGTAATGGTTATGCAATGAAAAATTACTTGTTAATATAAAGCATCTCAAAATAAGTCAAGTATGAGGACATAAGGACATTTACAATTGCTCACATTTCATGGAAGAAAAAGAAAAAAACAACTTTGAGAATAGCAACTATTTAACTCATAAATAAAAGAAAAAGGGAGGTTTGGGCTTTGTTTTTTTTTTGCTATTTTGTTTTATTTAAAAAATTCCCTGGGGAAGGGCATAGGTGAAATTTCTGACATCTAATACAATTTACCTGAATTTCCAAAAGAAGGTTAAGGAAAAGTTAGAATGTTGACTCAATTTTGGAATAATTCTAAGATGTGTTGGTGCCTCACATTTAAGAATATTTTAGCTATTCAAGAAATATTTCTACCATAATGAACCAATAGAAGTCTAATAGAATTCTAACACATGAGTCATAAAGTGCTCAGACTCTCATAGAACTTGTTTAATGTCTTGATTTTTGGTCATGTATTAAGGTTCACTGCAATGTATTAAGGTCCCTGGACATGTGATATCATTTCTTATTGGAGTTTATGACTAAAGGTGTATAGGAACTAATTGCTGAGGGTATTATAAGAGCAAAGGTCATTGCTTATTTTTACCATACCGTTAGGGTCCTCTGGATTCAGTCTCTCATAGTAGAAACTTTGTGAATGCATTATAAAGGCACATGTTAAGGCTTTGTGTCTACAAACATGGGTTGTTTTGGGTAGTGCAATGTGTCTGATTTTGAAAGTATATTTTCCAGGTAAATATTTTGACTGTACTCAGGATAAGTAATAGACATCCAAATACAGGTTTCTGAGGGTTTTCCAACTGCTTTTTATAACAATGTCTCAAATGAAAGCTTCCTGAGAGCTTAAGGCACCACCCAAAGCACCTGCTGGTTTGTTATAGATGTTTCAGTTTTCTGTTAAAAATCCATTGCAGAAAAAGGTAGGAGACATCCTCTGTCACTCAAGGCAGGTGCTTATTTTCTGTCAACACCAGATACATCCAGAGTCAATGCTGTGGCGTATCTTCTTTCTCTCTGACCAGAGCCACCATCCCCAGCTTCTAATGTGCTTGGGAGAGAGTCTGGGTGACGCCTGCAAACCTCAGTGGCCCACTTCCAACTGCATCACCAGAGTTTCCAACTCAGTGGGAGTCTTTGTGCCATCGCCTTGCTTGTCCAGGTGGTGAGGGTTGGGCATCAGCAATAAGGTCCTTGTCATCTCTGTAGACAAATTCACATCAATAGTCTTTAATCCTGAAATTAAAAGATCCTAGAAACAGTTTCTGGCACATAGTAGGCATTTGTCAATTTTTTTCCTTCTATTCCTTATGCCTTTCTTTATGGTTAATTTTATACCTCTTAAGATTTATTTAGAGGGGGAAAAATGCCATTCTCATAAAGTGTACCTTGCTATAAAGCAACAGTTTTTGTTCTACCTAAGTCTTGTTGTTTGAGTCCATTTGTTTGTGTTGCAATAGGTAGGATGCATGTTCTCTTTGTCTAACATTATAACCATGTTTTATTTTATTGCATTACCCTCACCTCTAATTTTGACTAGAAAGAAATGAGCTATTCAACTCAGTAGTTTTGGAAAGAATGCAAATTTGCTTATTCATCCTCCTCCAGATCTGTAATACATATGTTTGAAAGCTGTGTAGAGAAGTTTGGAGTCCTGGTGATTTTCTTTTGTGCTTGGAGCTTGCTAACCCTTCATCCATTTCAATGCATGGTATGCTAATTTGTTGTTGGGGCCACACTGAGCCAATGTGGAGTGAGGGTGCTCTGTGTGTCTATTCTTCCCTGGGCCCCTTAAAAGGATTCATTAATATGACGTTGGTTTCAAAGGAAGAAGGTGGTGGTTTTTTCCAGGTGACCTAATTAATGCTGTGCTTGGTTCTTAACTTCCCCAATTGTTGTTGCCTCTTATTTATAACCTTACCTTTCACTACTGCAGTAAGAGATTCTGGGTGTTTGTGGACAGAGAACCTTCTTTCCCTTTGTCCTACTGTAAGATCCCCTTTTGGATCAGATTTCATACTCATGAATTATTGTGATAAGAAGAGAGGATTTGCCAAGTTGTTCTCCATCTCATCTTCAAACATTCCCCCTTTCCTCATTCTCACATACAGGTCTTTTTCTTCAAAAGGGGTAGATCAGAAGTTGGCAATAGACCAATGCCAGAGAATAATAAACATTTTAAAGGAGATGTGTGCTTTTGTTTCAAGAGTTGTAGCTCATTTCTAGGAAGGCTCTAAACCCTTTGGAGAGGCAGGACATGCCATGCACTAGTTTCTTTCTATTCTGCTTTTTGAAAAGCAAGAATGAGAGAAAATTGAGACACAGGAGGTCTAGGGTAGTCTTCAAAAGTTTATCAGAGGTAGTGATAGAAACAGAAGCCTATGCACAGAGTTCCCACTTGGACTCTCATACTCCTGCCCTAGAGCTGGTGTGTTGATAATTGAGCAATAGCATTAAAGAATTCACTATTTGTTGGTTACAGGTTAAAGTTAATAAGAGGTCCTATTACCTGGCTTAATAGAACACTACTCCTTGAGTGCTGAAAGAGTGGTTTGAAGAATGTGTCTTTCTTGTTTGAAGCTACAAGAAAGAAATATTTACAGGATTGTATTGCGAAGGCCGCTTTCCATTACACTTTTCAGCCTTTTTACTGCCAAGCCAAACAAAGATAAGGGTTTGCCTCACTGGGTAAATAAGTACTATATAGCTTTTCTTATTTTTTATTCTGACTAGTTATGAGACTAGAAAGGTAGGTTGGCAATTCAGGAACGGATCTTACATGGTGGAAAGAAAGGAAATGCAAATCAGCTTTCTAGGAATTTAAATTTCATCTAGCAGCAATTAAGGGGACTCTTTGGAAGCTTTCTGACATGGAATCACATGCAAGGGTCTAACATGAATGACTTTACGTAATGTGACTAACATATATTTGCAGTTTTGGGTCTTACTTAAAAGCTATATAACAACTTTGTATAATCTGATTTGTAAAAATGCTATAATTTCATGCCAGAAACATCAAGGCTGTGTTGAATTTAGGAGGGCATTTTATTTGCATACCTTTGCATCCTTTTTATGATGGACTCAAATGGCTCAGAGAAAGGAGAGTGGAAGAGAGAAGCTAAAGGGCCCTGCTAGGGAGGCTATATAGTGCTGCCATTGAGGGCGCCTCCGAGGAAGCCAGGAGAAGATTTGGGACTAGTGATTATGGATAGTGATTACTTATTTATTTATTTGGTGCTTACAATTTAATTTTTTAAAGATCAGATGTTAAATGTTTTTATCAAACTGTCTCTGATGTTGAGAGGTGATGCCAATCAAAAGGCAAAATGTGGTAATTATGGCACCTTGACTCACAATTGAGGCTTCTTGTTTCTTTTTCTAGGTCCCCACATTCTTCTCTAGATTTTCTCTTTCCTATCAGTTCCTATGAGATTTAGTCTAGCAAATCACAGTTCAGCTGTTCCTCTATAGACGAAGAGTTCAACTCCTAAACTAACTCATTTTGTTTTGTTCTATTTGATCTAAATCCTTTATGGAATGAAGCAAGATACAAATCAATATAGCAATAATACAATATTTATATATCCATTCATTATGTGTGTGTGTGTGTGTGTGTATGTTTAAAACAGCTAATCTAATGAATAAATATTCAGAGAAAGGCAAGATGGCCTGCTTCTTAATGAAGGGATAATCCTTTCTATCGAGCCTCTTAGAGTCTCATCTTTTAAAATTTTCTTTTCTTCATACATTGAAACTACAAAAACTCAGTCCAGAAGTACATTTTCCAGAGTTTGTGTTTTGACCAGTATAATAACCTCACTTATTTTATTAGGATCTGAGTGGGTGGGAGAAATTGAGTTTGATGACTATATGTGCATTGAAGGACAGAATGTATTAAGTCTCATGTAAGATCATGAAACTCTGTTCATTTTAGTCATCCTAAAATTCTTCCCATGCCTGCTTGTCTTCTAATGAAATTGCAGGACATAGCTGGCCTTGCTTTACTACCATCTCTTCCTCTGGATGACAAAACTACCCAGAAATTCTAAAATACAAATACCAGACTCCCAGCTTGATT
Source organism: Cheirogaleus medius (assembly GCA_008086735.1). Classification (NCBI taxonomy): domain Eukaryota; kingdom Metazoa; phylum Chordata; class Mammalia; order Primates; family Cheirogaleidae; genus Cheirogaleus; species Cheirogaleus medius. Next base: position 9,546,784 of record VBSM01002608.1, on the reverse strand, counting down.
CTGAATTCTGGTAAGGGTCAAACACAACTTATTTGTAAACATTATGACCAATAAAATTTAGATAGAGCTCATACTTATACAAACTCCTTTTTTTTCTCCTCTTCTACTCTGAAGGAAACAAACTCCTTTTGTTCACCAATCCCTGGGGCTCAACAGCAAGGTCAGTTATTGTTTAAGGCAGAAGTTCAGGTTTAGATAAAATATACCAAAGATTTTCCATTAGATAAAATATGGATCTTATTAAACATATAATTTTTCTTTTAGCTGTATGCACCTTAATTTCTGCTAGTGATACCTTGGAATTTAAATATGAAAATAAAAATTCATATTTAATGTTTTAATATTTAAAAAAATTGATTAGGAATGGTATAATAGAGGAGGAAAGTTGTCATTATTAATATCAATGTGCTCATAACTTAAGGAAATTAAATATTTTCATCCCTGTAGTATTTCTGCTGTAGTAAAATAGTTTGTACACTTTAAACTGCTGACAGGTTACATCTTTAATGGGCTAAGTGGGTGGCCCAAGCCAGGGAGGTCTTAGATATCCTACGAGAAGAAGAGAAGAAGAAAATATTCTCCATCATATGAAAATTAATAGTCAAGAGTTTGGGATGTTTAGCTTCCATTAAATTTGTGACTTTCCACTCCTTATTTGCTGTACCCCTTTTAGTTGACTATTACTGAGCTCCTCCCATTAATGCTGAGGTATCTGGGTTCAGAAAAAAATAGACAAGTAAGGGAAAAAGGAACATAGTTTAGAATCTTGAGATGAAAGAACAACTCAAGAACTGAACAACTGTTTTCTCATTTGCCACAGGTTGAAAGTTTCTTTTTATTTTAAACCACTCACTCCTTCCTCTCCTCTTTCAATCACATCCCACAGTGTTAATGTTCATCAGTACTTGACTAGCTATAGCATCATCCCATCCTTTTTACAATAGCTCAAAAATGTCTCTGAGCTATAAATTAACTACTACAACTGCTTATTACTTGATGGACTATTGGATGATGTTTCCAGTTGTTTGAGAAGTACCAGCCTGTAAATTTGGGGAAATTATATATATATATATATATATATATATATATATATATACATACACACACACACACATGCATATGCATAACTCTAATTCTGGTGTTAATGTTTTGTGTGACCTTGTGAAAGTTCTCTGAGCTTTTCACCACTATTGAAAATGATTGCAGCAGATATTTACCCACTTCCTGTTAAAGAGTAGGCTATTAAAGAAAATCTTATAGCACATTAGTAACAATAACTTATTAGAATGTTAACAATGGCATGCTAAAATCTCTTGAGTAAAGCTTCTTGTAAACAGGTAGCAAATATGACTATTGTATACTTCATAGAAGAGATCAATACTGTTAAACCCTCCTGTGCATGTTGAATGTTTTCACAAAAATACATCATTTAATGGTCATAGTAACTGTCTGAAGTGGTTCTTATTCGAATCCCTGTTTGCAGATGAGGAAGGTAATGCTCACCCAGGTTAGATAACTTGCTCAAAGTCACATGTCTATTGCTGAGAGAAACTGACCCACTCAAAACCAGGTCTGGCCTGATTTTAAAGCCCAGTGTCTTTTGAATCCACTTTATTGTTCTTGTGGTAGATGCCTTAGCGCCCGACCAGGGATCTTCTGGAAAAATAGATTAGCAGTAAACCAGAGAAAATAAGCAGATTCACCCTGTTGTTTAGCAAGTTGGGTAAATACATAGAATGCCTACTGAATGTGAATGGTTTTTCCTTGAAACTCTTCCTGTTCATGTTAGAGCCATGACCTATACTTAGACTGTGTCAGCAGCTCTCTCTGTGTTTTCTCAGAATGAAAAGTTTTAGAAAGAATTTGTGGCAAACTCTGTACCCAGGGCCACTCTGGCCAGTAGGGCCCTTTCTGTAAATTAGTAAAAGATATTTCTCTGGGCAGATATATTAGGAAAGGTGCCACACTTTGGACAGAGGAAGTAGAAATGCAAACTGCAGTGCTTGGTGAATGGACAGAGCGTCCACGCAAGGCAGAAGGCACCCCTTTCTCTGGGTACACACAGCTCCATTCACCATCTCTACAGGGCGTGGTCGGGCCACGTCCAAACTGCTCGGCCTGGCTCTGCTTTGATATAGGCTCCACCTCGACTTTGTAAAAGTCAGATGAAATGTTTTTGAGAGTGCTTTACCTACAGTAAAAGATCGTATAAGTTTTGGGTTTTGTTGCTATCGTTATTACATTATTCAAAATGTTTAACTTATTTTAGGTCTTTAAAATTTACTTTGTGCACATGTAAAGCATATTAACATTATCTGAAATCAGAGCTAAATGCCAAAGAAGTATTTTAATCATAAAATAGCCCAATATCTGAATTGCTGAAAAATGGGATGCTTAGTTAATTGTATTAGAACAGGTGGAACATACCAATATATTTATACATAGGAGATGCCCAGATAAATATGATGAGTCCTGTGTTGGAGATACTCATAGACTAGTGAGGACAATAGCTACCAAAACAAATAATTACAGTAAAGTAGGGAGCATATTAATACAGTTGTACACAAAGTGTTATGGGAGTCCAAAGGAAGAAGCAACTTAACTGTCTTGATCCAAATACCTGGCAGAAGTCTAGAAATAAGAGACTAAAAATATATTCAATGGATTTGAGAATTAGTAGTTACTGGTAATACTTTGGAGAGTTATTTAAGGGAGTTTAAAGGGGTAAGTTATATTTCAAGGGTTATAAAAGCAGAGAGAAGTAGGGCAAACTACTTCTTTAACAATTTTGGATAAGAAAGACAGAAGGAGGAGAGAAGGGAGGGGAAAACAGGGGAAAGTAAGAGGGAGGAAAACCCAGTAGCTAGTGAAGAACACTAGGTGCTTTTAAGAGTGGGGAGCATGTCCCAAAGGAAGTACCTGATACAGAGCTGGGAAACTAGTGGAGAAACAGGACTTCCTCTGAGACAGAACAGAGGATGCAGGTAATGTAGAGATTAGGTAGATGGAAGGAGAACCTGGGGGAGTTTGGGGTTTTCCTCTGGGAAGTAGAATTCAAGATCACATCTCAGAAGGAGGACCATGGATGAGCAGGTAGAGGAGTTTAGTAAGATTCTGGAACAACTACTATGGGGAATTGCAAAGGCTACTGAAGAGGCAAGTACAAGAGGGTCAAGGAAGTTGGAAAAAGGTCAGTGATGCCAAAAGTATATATTCAGTCAATAAATGATGTTTTACTCTTCTTTAAAATTTATTTATACAAAGTATTATGTCAGGGAAAGGGGTAGAGATGTGACAGAAATGTTATAGTTCTTAATTACTAAATTAGGAAATATTTTATAATTAGGATTTCTTCTATTGATTGTGCTTTTTGGGATTCCAGGGAATACAGAGTTGAGTTTATTGTTGTTGTTTTTTATTTGGCAGTGATAGAAACCATTTTATGAACATATTAATTAGAATGCAGTTCCAGTACATGACCTGATTTTAGAAATGTGAGATTTCCTATGCTGCCTTGAAATAACTCTTGGGTGACAAACAGAAGCTCTAAGATGTTTGCTTTGAATTTTATCTTCAAATGAATGAAAATCACAGTGGGAAGGAAAGGGAAAATGATTCAGCTTTGCTCCTTTTTTAATAGGAACCTTTCTGTGGTTTATGTTAGAATGTCACAAATCCCTATATAGGTAACCTGCTTTTACAAAAATTTCTTCAAAACCCTTGTGAAGTTTACTTGAAAGTGTCACCAGTCTCTGGGAAACCTACTGAAAATAACAAAGCATAATATGACTTTAATCAGAACTGATATAACCTTGTTTAAATATTTATAAATTTAAATTCTCTTTTATGTTTCCATGATAAATAGGGGGAAATGACAAATATAAGATGTTAATCAAAAGGATATTATTAAATAGCCTTATTATTTTATAGTTCATAAGAATAGACCCTAGAGGGTACCATGACTTTAGCCAATATTATGAACTCCTTTTCATCTCTTCTGTCCATCTCAACAGAGCTTCCTCTTTGATATTCTTGGCATTCAGTGCTCACCATTACTTTATACAGAGCTCTCTTTGTGGGAATTCTGATGTGGCTCTAAAACTCTAAATGGGGTGGGTATGGGTATTAAGCAGTCCTAGTGACTTATAAGGGATCTTCATTCTTCCTCTCCCTTGAGTTTCCATGTTTTTCTTTTCTAGATCTGAAAATGAGGGGGTTGACAAAATGATCACTGTAGTGCTATAAAAATCTATGGTCCTATATCTGATCTAATTAAATTACTCTTTTCTGTCTTGTTTAGGCCTAACTGTCCTTTGATTAAAGGTAATACACAGAAACAATACACACCGATCAACAAACTACTCTAGGACTGAGCTCTGATGCTTTTCTGAAATATATGGCCCCTCCTATAGGAAATGCTTGGCCTCTCAGCCTTAGGTATTTTGCTTAATTCCTTTTCCACAAAACCTGACTTTAAAGTAGCAGCCTTCTTCATTGGTAAGACAGCAACTTTATGCCCATTAATGCTGATACCCACAGTACTTGAGAAAATATATCTCACATACAATTTGTACATTCCTCATGTCTTCCCAACTTTTCTCTTGATTAAAGTCTCAGGCCCTTCCTTTTTCATCCAGCCCCCATCTAGTCTAAAGAAATAATGTTGTACAAAGTTCTCAATATCAGGACCCTTGTTGTTGGGTTGCTCAGTAAATTTTAAACAAATAATTGGTACAATAATGAAGAGGCCTTTGCTGTTCTAGAGAAGAAAAGAAAGGTAGCAAGCTGGTAGTGGGCAAATTGAGAAAACCGTAGTGTTATTGAGAGCAGTGGAAGAGACCGCTTACAACATATAGTAAGGCATTGGAGCCCTATACTTTTGAGTGTCTGGATTCTAAAAGAAGAAAATATTTGTTGAAAATATTCCATGTGAGATTTGATTTTTGAGAGAGATTGAAGGCTAAGCTGCCTCAAGATGTCACCATTTAAAAGGGTGACAATACCCTACGAGGTCTATATTGCATAGCCTTTTGCTTCAAAGAACTTTCTGTGACCAGGCTAGCCTTTGAGACTTTATAGTAATAAATTATATTCTGTTCTATTCATGGAAGTAGCCACCTTGATTACTTTGTTCTACTTTAGTACCCAGCACAATGTTGCACTTAATAAGATACTTAATAATTTTTTTCTTATTAAACATGTATATATATAATCATAACTCATCGAGTGTCGGGCAGTTGGGGTGGAGGGGGATGGGTATATACACACCTAATGGATGCGGTGCACACCCGCTGGGGGATGGACAGGCTTGAAGCTCTGACTCAGGTGGAACAAGGGCAATATATGTAACCTAAACATTTGTACCTCTGTAATATGCTGAAATAAAAAAAATTTTAAAAAGAAAAAAACGTGCACAAAAAAATAAACAACAAAAATTATATGGCTAGGGAATAATTTAATTAAATTTAGTTAAATAACCTTTTACATTTTTCAAATAATGTTATTGTACCATGTTTTGAGATGAGGTGGGGGCTTATGGTATAAAAATAACATTTAATAAAGATAATAATAATACCTATCACATTTGAGAGGTTATTGATGCCAGGTATAGACTAACCTTTTTATAGACATTATCTCATTTAATCCTCCCCAAAATCTATGACTTCTAACAAGTCTCCTAATAAGATAAGAAAGGTGCAACCTTGTTATCTTGGGTATCTAAACTCTCTGTGATTCAGTTACCCCACTTGTAAAATAGGACAATAAATAGTTCTCAGTTCATAGGGTTGTTGTGAAGATTAAATGAGAAAACCGGTCAAATGCTTAGAAGGGCACCTTTCACTCAATAAATGGTAGCTATTGTTATTGTACAGATTAGGAAACTAGGCTGTGAATGGTTAACCAGGTTGCCTAGGGTAATCAAGTTGCTCACTGGCAGGCCAATTCCAACCTAGATCTTACCCATTAGCTATAGGTTGCTTAGAAAACTAAACTGCCTCTTCTATGTTACATTCTTGGAACTCTTCAGTGCGTATCTAGAGACAACACCTTGGGCTAAGTTTGAATCATGGAGAATAATTCATTCTTCCTCATCTCTCAAGCCTCAGTGAGAATCACCTGCCCTTATAAACCTGCTGTGCCCTCCCATGTTGAATCAGTGCCTACTTCCTGCAGGATGGATTTTCCCTTTACGGTTATCTTATCCAGGTCCTTTGTCATTGGAGTCTCAGTTCCTACCACAGTGGTTCACACATAGTAGGTGCTCAATAAATGCTTCAGAGTGAAAATTATTAATGCTTTTCCAGACGTGTTTCCCTGGAAGTTAATGCTTTCAAGATTAATTTCAATTTTTCAAGAGATATTCCATGCTTTTTTGGATAGATAAAATTTCCATAAAAAATTGTCATCTTGAGTATAAATAATTCCCACATATCTTGATTTCTTGCACTTGGGAGAGCTTAACTGAATTTGCAGAAGCAGCCATTGTGCTGAACTGTGTTTATCTGCAAAATCCAAACACTATTGCTACAAATCACCTTATCTAAGATACTCTTTCTTCAAAACCAATAACCAGCTCATTCACTTTCACATAGGGATCTTTCTTTCCTTGAAGATGTGTATGTTTTATCTTGCTGAAATGACAAAAGTCTGTAAATGAACTCTGCAGCTGGTTCTGATACTTCATTATGTCCCTTTCTGCATTTACAATATTTATGTTACATTTTAATTACTTTTCATCACAGTAGATAATCTGGTCCTCAGGACATAGACCAGCCTCCACGTGTGGTTCTTTTTTTCTCTTTTCATACATCTTTCACTGTTAAACTAAGCTTTAAAAAATTATCTTCATAATATCTATTCATTTGCCAAGAAAACGTATTGGCCCTGTATTCTACACAATACAACATAAGGTTCTGCCTCATCTGGCCTCTGCCTTTCTAATCTTGTGTAAGTGCTAGCCAATATTAGTATTAATGTTATTTCTCTTATTATTTTAGCATACATATCCTAATTTGAGTTTTAAAATATATATTCATTCTTTAGTGCAATGGTTATAATCATACACATATATTTTGTTTTAATAGACTTTATTTTTTTAAGAGGAGTTTTAGGTTCACAGCAAAATTGAGCAAAAGGTAAAGAGATTTTCAATATATTCCTTGCCCCCACACATACATAGCTGCTCCCATTACCAACATCCTCCATCAGAGTAGTACATTGTGACAATTGATGAACCTACATTGACCCATCATTATCTCTCAAAGTCCATAATTTAGATTAGGGTTCATTTTTGGTATTGTACATTCTATGGATTTTGAAAACATATATAACCTACCATGTTAGCATCATACAGAGTAGCTTCACTGCCCTAAAAACCCTCTGTGCTCTGCCTATTCATTTATCTCTTTGCTCTCCACCTGGCTTCTTTTTTACTATCTTCAGAGTTTTGTCTTTTCCAGAAAGTCATATAGTTGGAATTATATAGCATGCAGGCTTTTCAGGTTGGCTTCTTTCACTTAATAATATGCATTTAACTTTCCTCCATGTCTTTTCATGGCTTGATAGTTCATTTATTTTTAGTGCTGAATAATATTCCATTGTCCAGATGTACCACAGTGTATGTCTCCACTCACCTACTGAAAAGCATCTTGCTTGCTTCCAAGTTTTGACAATTATGAATAAAGTTGCTGTAAACATCCACATGCAGGATTTTGTGTAGACATAAGTATTCAACTCATTTGAGTAAATGCCAAGAAGCATGATGGCTGGATCATATGGGAAAAATATGTTTTGTCAAATTGTCTTCCAAAGTGGCTGTACAATTTGCATTCCCACCAGCAATGAATGAGAGTTTTTGTGGCTTCACATCCTCACCAGAATTTGGTGTGGTCAGTACAAACATATACTTTGAAGTCATAGAATCCTCCCTTCAGATAAAAGCTTAGGCAATGACTAATATATAAAATAGATATGACAGCTATTGATGACCAGCTTTATATAAATGCTGCACCTTTGAAGAAGGGCTGAGGAAGCTGGAGCCTGACTCTTCATCAACCCTCTACATGGCATGTGACCGCCAAGGGGATATGGGTAGGGCCCTGACAGTGATTGCTTCAGGGCTGTGACCAGAATTCTCCAGGACCTTCTATCTTCTGTCTTTTTTATTTTCCTTGGCCCATGTACTAGGCATCAGTATATCTTTGTGAATGATTTAACAAATGGATTTTTCAACTTGACCCTCAAAGCTCTTTGTAAGTGCCTCACCCTATCTATCTTTATTTTTCATTATTTGATTCTTATGGTTACCCAGCAAGATTCCCCTTCCTTTGTTATACTAGCCTTCTTACTAATCCCAAACACACCCATCTGATTTCCTAATCTGGGATTCTTCTGCCCTCTGCTCTGCCTGTCCAAAGCTTGCCATCTTTCAAGTTCCCTCCCCCGAGACTGCAACGTTTCATCTCTTCCATGAAACTTTCTTTGACCTCAGATAGCTCACTTTTCTGGGCGATTTAGTGTTTGATTATCTGCTGACAGGCGACGTGCTCTAATTGACAAGTGTATGAGCACTAAACAAAAACATCTATGTCTTATATACTTTTTGTCTTTTTTTACAAACTTAGTTACATTGTACATAGTAAATGCTATGAAATACTGAGAGTCAATGATGTCTTGGCTTTGGAGACAGTCAGGGTTGCATCCTTGTTCTTTCACTTACGAGCTGTATGACTTTGGGCAACTCTATAGCTTCTTTTCACCTCTTTTTCCTCATGTAGAAAAAAATATGGCTGATAATCCTACCTCATCATATTGCTGTAAGGATTAAATGAGATATAGCATATAAAATGCTTAGCACAGTTCTTCTCAAGAAGTAGGTGTGCATTCAATGGGTTCTGCCGTATTCTTTTGATTCTGAAGTAATCAATACCTTCTTAGATTTTTTATTATTCTGTTTTAGTTTTTCATTTTGCTATCATTTTGATTTTAGTTGTTTTTAAAAGAAGGCATTAAATGACTTCTCAGGAGAAATAGTCCTATTTGAAATATTGAAAATATTGAGATTTTATATAAAAATAATTTTTCAGTCATTCCTTTGAAATTGGGAGCACATGCCATAGTTTTCATATTTTATTTAGAATATTAGCCATGTCTATTAGCTAAGATGACCATTAAAACCTGAAATCCCTTTGTGCATTAGAATATAGTTCTATTCTTGCTTTATTGTGAAAGAGCATCAAGAACTATTTGATTAGCACTGTGCATATGGGAGATTAAAAAAAAAGAACTATTTTATATATTTATATATTTTTTAGTCAGAGAACTCCCTGGAAAATTAACTCCAAGTTCAGTGTTTTAAGGATGTAGAGCCACAGTTCTCATCATGATAGAGATGGTG